>JANAVB010026199.1:26905061-26933750 GCA_029216955.1 Iris pallida | reverse complement strand
TTAACATATGTATGTATATATCCATTATGTAAATATCTATATATATGTATATATAATATTGTAGTTATACTTTTATATATGTATTTCACTCTACCTAGTGTAAATTGATTATGTATATACTGTCATATTTATGTGACAACTATGTATAATTTCACATAGTTAAAATATTAATATTTATTATGTATTTTTACGTCTTTGTATTTTTGTGTATTTTAATACTGCAACACCATTTGTCCAAGCCTAGCATGGGTATTTGGGCTCAAATGTGTTTCACACATTCAAGACCTGTACAAGTCTATTGGACTTGATTCATGGCCTTGGGTCCTGTATTTGAACTCTGGTTCAAATTATATACAAGGACAAAATACCAGATAATTAATTATTTAATTTAGATTGTGACCATGCTGTTTTTAAATTCTAAAAATACTTAAATTGCTGTTAAAATTCTGGAAAAATAGTATTTATATACTATGTTAATTTAGCTAATTTATCATAATTTTTACAGTATTTAATTTATAGTTTTGCCACTGTTTTGGCATATGAAACCAGAACTCATTTTCTGTGTACTTAGAAAAAATGATTTTTATAAAATACTTGTACTGGTTAATAAATTCCAAAAAATTATAATAAATTTCTATAATTAACAAGGATCATTTGGTACTTTATTTTATGTAAAATTGAGCTTTTTGTCTATCTCAAAAATTATTGGAACATAATGTTCATTTGATTTATTTATTGAATAATTACGACTTGCAACTTTTTGTGTTATTTTTGAGTTATAGCCGTATTGAACCTCACCCTTCACTAGTGTAAAGACCCTAGAAAGTTAGTTATAGTAGTGTGTCACCCCACATTGGTCTCCTATGCTAAAGTCATCATTTTTGCTAGTGCCCAGTCACAAGTCGTGTTGCACCAATTAGTGTCTTAGTGTTTTATCTTAGTGTAAAAACTAAGTTTATGTATTTATTTCTACAGTGACGAGTTACCATGCATCTATAGCATTTTTTTCGCAGCTTGATTTGCTAGAGGCAAGTACTTTCTACAAACTTTATATACTGTTACATCAATGAACTGCAAATCCAACCATGTTAAATGCTGATCCTTGGGGTAGCAAGTTAGATCTTCACATGTTGTACTTTCAGTCACTACCATGCTTAGACCAATCTTTATGTATCTCTCATATGATTAGAATATAGGTTATGGGGAAACTGATAGTAGAGTACGTGATCATGCCCCCTTACTCGTACGTACGTACCGAGCAACTTGTCGTAGGCGCACCAGCTGTATTTGTACGTATGTGCATCTATCGCTTATTTTACTTGTACAAAAGTACATTTTATATACTTGTACCACAGTACATTTTACACCTATTGATGATCACGTACCTGCTACAGTTTTAAATATTACATATACATCTATCTCTATGACATATGTATCCTTGCCAAGATAGACTATGTGATGCCATGTTTCCAGTTATTCCTCTTATGTTCATTTCTATGTTTCATATGCTAGTTTGTTAGAATCAGTACTCGCTCCCGTCCTGACAGGATAACGTTGTAGGTATTCTTACTGAGGAGGAGTTGCTCTGTGACTCATATTATGGAGATACTGCCGAGGACCAGGCTTTGCCTTATGAGGATGTTCCTACGGGAAAACTCGTCTAGTTTGCGTAGTTGCTTGGGATATTTAGTGTAGTCATGTATTAGACTACGTATTTTGTAACTGGACATGTATCCAGTTTTACATTTCAGACTTGTACTTGGACTTATTACTATATGAGACAACTTTTGTGTTTGGAGCATTTATGACTTTTATTCACTTATAGAACTGTTAGCCCATTTAGTCTTATCTTGTTATCTCTAGAACAGCTTACTGCACTTTATCTCAAGCGTAGGCTGGAGATGACTCGGCCCGGCCCAATAATTTGGGTAGCGGGTCGTAACATGTTTTTAGTAGTGGCCCATGCAGGTCCTGACTAAATTGTTTGGTTACGTTATTGTACCAAGCATGCCTGCAATTAGGAACTTAAGGTAATTAGACAACATTAGGAATGACGCTTAGAACACCTAGAGGAATACTAGGATTGCAATATAGGAAATATATCACATACTTGCTATTATAACTAGATTTTCTTGTCTATGATTGTTTATTTTAAAGAGTCCTTATAAGTCCTTTTTATTGTAATTAGATGGTGCTTACTCGTTCATCCCAGTATGTCACATCTGAGAATGGCGCACTCCATATCCAGTCAGCTGACCAGTTGACTGATACACCTCCACCTCCACCTACTATACTCCCCTACTCCACAAATCCACCAACCCAGATGCCTCCACCATCTTCCACATCGCAGTCCCAGCAGGACCCGATACTTCCACCACCCCCTATTACTATACCTACCCAGGCTTTTGTCACACTCGACGGGAACCAACTGCTCACTCTGATCCAGGGGTTCCTAACGACCCATCAGGAGCAGACTACCCTACTCCGCCAGAGCATGGAGCGTTCTGAGGAACGTACCGTGGTCCCACCACCTATAGAGCCATGGTAGAGAGCGGGGACGATCAAGGACTTCATGGGTCTGAACCCCAAGGAGTTCACAGGGACGGAGGGCATAGTAGTAGCAGATGACTGGCTAGACTCGGTAGAGAGGAAGCTCCTTAGAGTTAGGATGCCGGATGACCTCCAGGTCGAGGCAGCGAGATTTATGCTGATAGACTTGGCAGGAGTTTTATTCCGGAATGAGCCATTATTTGCGAGAGGAAGGGCCACTTGGGATCAGGTCAAGACCCAGTTCAAGAAAAATTCTTCTCGACCACTGCTAGAGTAGCCATGGGTTCTGTTGATGAGTATGTGGCAGAGTTTAGTCGCCTGAGCCGTTTCGCTCCTAGTCTGGTTGCAGACCCAAAGAAGATGACCCGTAGGTTTTGCCATGGTCTAGTTCTAGACATCGACATTCTTATAGTGGCGAACGGTACGACTGACTACTACCAGAGCCTAGAGTTGGCCCGGAGCATTGAGGAGCGTCTTCTGTCTAGCAAGAGCCGGGTTCTGTACACCACGAGGGACCGTCCAAGCGTCAGGCTTTCCAGCAGAGAGCACCGACGCCACACCAGAAGACATAACGTCCCCCTACATCACATCACCAGTCCCCGCCGGTTAGAGCCCCGGGACCCCGACAGCAGCAGAAGGGAGCTTTATGTTCTTTCTGTGGAAGACCGGGGCATGATTACTCCATCTGCAGGAAGAGGTTGAAGCAGTGCTTAGTTTGTGGGTCTGCCACCCACATGATTCAGGAATGCCCAGTAGCCAAGGGACCTAGAGGGCCGCTTCCAACTCAGCAGCAGAGGTTTCGGCAACATCTGCAGCAGCAGAAGGGACCTCAGGGGAAGACTTATAGCCTAGCCCTTGAGCCGGAGCCGGAGCAGGTTTTGGAGCCAGATTACTTAGCTGACGCCATCATAGGTCATGTTTATTTGCATACTTTTCTAGCTCTATGCTTGTTTGATTCTGGTTCATCTCATAGCTTCCTGTCATTAGAGTTTATGCATGAACACCACTTAGTATCTACACCTACTGCGAAGATTAGTAGAGTAATGACGGAAGGAGGACCAGTGCCTATTAGAGCTATCTATAGATGCTCTATTACTATAGCCGAGAGAGAGTTTGAGGGACGATTCTTTGTGATGCCACTCCCCGGTTATGATATCATATTGGGGATGGACTGGCTTAGCTATGCCCATACATCTATAGACTTTCATGAGGGTAGTATTTTGTTCAGTCCCCCAGGCAGAGCACCATTCAGAGTCACGAGGACAGGGCCGAAGATCAGCCTAGAGCCGAACTGTTGTGCGACAGTTGGGGACGTAGCACCGCCACACCCTATTATTAGGGAGTTTATGGATGTATTCCCAGAGGATCTTCCAGGACTTCCGCCTGACAGAGATGTAGAGTTCACTATAGATTTAGTACCGGGTTCATCACCAGTATCCCGGGCTTGCTATAGAGTGAATCCCAAGGAGGCCGTAGAGATAAAAGAGCAGATTAATGACCTGTTGAAAAAGGGTTTCATTCGATCTAGTGCTTCTCCATGGGGAGCGCCAGTGCTCTTTGTGCCTAAGAAGGATGGTATAGTCCGGTTGTGTATTGACTACCAGGCCTTGAATGCCATCACCATCAAGAACAAATATCCTCTGCCCAAGATAGATGATTTGTTCGACCAGTTGAGTAGGGCGAAGGTGTTTTCCAGGATAGACTTGAGATCCGGGTACCACCAGGTGAAGGTTAGGGCAGCAGACATCCAGAAGATGGCATTCAACACGAAGTTCGGGCAGTACGAGCTTCTGGTGATGCCATTTGGTCTCACAAATGTGCCAGTTGTCTTTATGAATTTGATGAATAAGACATTTCACAAGTACCTGGATAAGTTTGTCGTAGTATTTATCAACGACATTCTGATATACTCGAAGACGCCGGAGGAGCATGCAGAGCACTTGAGGACAATTTTGGGGATTCTGAGGCAGGGGAGATTGTTTGCCAAATTGCCAAAGTGCGAGTTCTTTTTAGACCGAGTGGAGTTTCTCGGCCATGTCGTTACTGGAGAGGGAATCTTGGTGGATCCCAGGAAGATTGCTGTAGTTGAGACATGGAAGGCTCCGACGTCAGTTTCAGAGATCATGAGCTTTCTGGGTTTAGCAGGCTATTATAGAAAGTTTGTCCAGGACTTTTCTAGGATAGCTGAACCCATGACGAAGCTGACGCGGAAGGACGCAGAGTACATTTGGTCAGAGGACTGCCAGGCAGCATTCGAGGAGCTGAAGAGGAGGCTGACGATCGCTCCAGTTCTGACTTTACCTTCAGGTTCTGGAGGTTTCACCATATACAGCGATGCTTCAGGAAAGGGACTAGGATGTGTCCTACAGCAGCATGGAAAAGTGATTGCTTATGCATCTAGGCAATTGCGGACTCATGAGCGAAATTATCCTACCCATGACCTAGAGTTAGCTGCGGTGATCTTTGCACTCAAGTTATGGAAACATTACTTATACGGAGAGCGTGTGGAAATCTTTACTGACCACAAAAGCTTGAAGTATGTGTTCACGCAGAAAGAGCTGAACATGAGACAAAGACGATGGTTGGAGTTGATGAAAGACTTCGACATCGATTTACAGTATCACCCCGGGAAGGCAAATATGGTGGCGGATACGCTGAGCAGGCATCCGATGGCATGGTATCTGATGATTGATCGGCATTTGCGGAAAGATCTGGAGAATCTCGGTATCGAGCTAGTTCGGCCAGGATCAGTGATATAGATGATGGCGCTTGACATTCTGTCAGGTTTGATGGAGCAGATCAGGGAGGCACAGTCTACAGATGAGAGCCTTTGCAGACTTTGAGCCCAGGCTTTAGCTAGATTGTTGGATGACTTCACTGTAGCAGAGGATGGATCCTTAAGGCATGGCAGCTGATTGTGCGTGCCGAAGGGAGAGCTGGTAGAGGCAGTCTTGTAGGAGGCACACCGATCGAGGTATTCTATTCACCCTAGTGCTAACAAGATGTACCGTGACTTGTAGGAACATCTTTGGTGGCACGGGATGAAGAGAGATGTATCACATTTCCTCTCGAGATGCCTAGTTTGCCAGCAGGTCAAGGCGGAGCGCCTGAGACCAGCTGGTCTGTTACAGCCGTTATCCATTCCCGAGTGGAAGTGGGAACACATTACGATGGACTTCGTCTCAGGGCTTCCTCGTTCCCAAGGAGGGAAGGATGCCATTTGGGTCATCATGGACAGGCTGACGAAGTGTGCGCACTTTATACCCTTCAAGGTGGGGCTTTCCACCGAGAAGTTGGCAGAGCTATACATGCAGCAGATAGTTCGCCTACACGGAGTGCCAGTGAGCATCGTGTCGGACAGAGACAGCAGATTCACGTCCCACTACTGGAGGAGCTTGCAGGAGGAGTTAGACAGTAGGCTCAAGTTCAGTACGGTATACCACCCACAGACAGATGGGCAGTCCGATAGGACGATATAGATACTGGAGGATATGCTGAGGACCTGCGTACTGGACTTTAGAGGATCATGGAAGAGCCATCTGCACTTGGTAGAGTTTTCATACAGCAACAGCTACCAAGCCAGTATCGGTATGTCTCCTTTCGAGGCGCTATATGGACGACGATGCCGTACACCGCTCTTTTGGGACGATGTTGGAGACAGAGTTATGCTTGGGCCAGAGATGATCACAGATGCAGCAGAAAAGGTCGGGATGATCAGAGACTGGCTCAGAGTAGCTCAGGACAGGCAGAAACACTGGGCTGATGCTAGTCGCAGACCGATGGAGTTCACAGATGGTGATATGGTGCTGGTGAAGATATCACCTACTAAAGGGACGATCTAGTTCGGACGAGGAGGGAAGCTGAGCCCCAGATACATCGGGCCGTTCGAGATACTTGGCAGGATTGGAGAGGTAGCTTACAGGGTTGCACTTCTACCCGACCTAGCAGGAGTTCACGATGTCTTTCACGTATCTCAGCTGAGGTGATATGTTCCAGACCCCAGTCATGTGCTAGATCATTCAGAGTTGGAGGTCGGACCGAGCCTTACAGTTTCTGAGCACCCAGTGGAGATATTAGACAGGAGGAAGAAGAGGATGAGGAACCAGGTTATACCCTTAGTACGAGTAGCTTGGAGCCATCACTCTCCAGGTGAATCTACTTGGGAGAGGGAGTCGGACATGAGGGAGAGATATCCTTACTTGTTCGATCCAACCGCTGTGAGGGAACCACCCGTTCCCGCTTGATACCTTAGAGGTTAGTTTCGATCATAGCCTTAGTCATTTGTTACATTGCTTGCTATATTAGAATATTGTAGGGTCTTCAATCCTTGTGAAATTCGAGGACGATATTTTTTTAATGAGGGAAGACTTGTGAGCCCCTGTTTTTCAAAAACTTATTTAATTAGTGATAATTAGTTGTTAATGTCATTTTTACCCTTAAAATAATTTAATATGATTTTAGGAATTTTTTACAATTTTTAAATGATTTCTAAATGAGTTTTAAATACTAAAATATCATGTTGCAAGGAATTAAAAAGTTATAATATCATTTTGTAATATTTAGAAATGTTTAATATAGTTTTGTAATTTATTGAAATATTATAATATTAGTTTGTAATATTTAGAATTGTTTTTATATTATTATGTAATTTATTAATTTGTTAATATACCAGTTTGCAAATTATAAATTGATTATATTTTATTTATGCAAATTATTAATTACACTTACCCACTGTTAGGACCTAATTGTAATATCCTAAAGTCTAGGGACCTAAGAGTAAAACCTAAATCTATCCACCCCCGACGACCCGACTGACCGACGACCGGCCGACCTGCCCCCGCCATTTCTGGCCAGCACGACGCCCCCAACCAACTTCTCTTCCTATAAAATGAAACCCTAGAACAACCCCACGACCACCCAGCCACCCCCTTTCTTCCCCGACAGCCTAAACCCTAACCCTAACTCCGACGAACCCCGTCCAGACTCCCCGACGACACTCACCGCCCCCAACCACCATCAACCGACGCGCCACGCCAAGACGAGTCGATCACCACCCGAGCGCCGCTTCCCCATCGCCTCCTTCGCCATCCAGCACGTTCGAAAACCCTTCCCAAAGTCGGACACGTAAGTTGCAGTATCGAATCAGTGTCGGGTGTGTCTCGTGCACACATATGTGGTTTGCCGTGTCCTGGCGAGCACGGGGATAGGACTGGACACGCATTTCATGACCCGTACGTGTCGTGCTTAGCACGGACACGTAGACTTCTGTGTCCCAAACTGTCAGGACAAGGGTTGTTATATCGGGTTTACTGTTATTTAACTAAAACCCTAATAAATTAAACCCGAACCCTCCCCTTAACAGAAGCTGCGGGCTGACCCCCTGGCCAGCCCGACCCAACTTGAGAACCCGACCCAGGGGGCCGAGTTCGATCCCCCCTTGCTGTTCTATTTCATTTTCTTTTTCTTTTGTTTTTCCTTTTTGTTTTATTATTTATATATATATTTATGTATATATGTATACATGTATTTGTATATATATATATTATTATATATACAGTATTATATATATATGTTGTATTTATATATATATATATATTTATATTTAGTACTTTATTATATTATATATGTGTATATATACGTGTGTTCCAAACTGTCAGGACACAGGGTTGTTATATCGGGTTTACTCTTATTTAACTAAAACCCTAATAAATTAAATCCGAACCCTCCCCCTAACAGAAGCTGCGGGTTGACCCCATGGCCAACCCGACCCAACTTGAGAACCCGACCCAAATGGTCGAGTTCGATCCCCCCCCTGTTGTTCTATTTCATTTTCTTTTTCTTTTGTTTTTTCTTTTTGTTTTATTATTTATATATGTATTTATGTATATATATATATATATTTTTTTTGTATACATGTATTTGTATATATATATATTATTATATATACTGTATTATATATATATATATATATATATATATATATATATATATATATATATATATATATGCTGTATTTATATATATATATATATATATATATATATATATTTTTATATTTAGTACTTTATTATATTATATATGTGTATATATATATATATATATGTATTTATGAATATATATGTATATATGTATATATGTTCATGTGTATATATATTATTATATATACTATATATGTATACAATATTTGTATATATATATATATATATAATATATATATATATATATATATATATATATATATTATATTTATGTATTTCTTATATATATATATGTATAATTAACATATGTATGTATATATCCATTATGTAAATATCTATATATTATATGTATATATAAATATTGTAGTTATACATTTTATATATGTATTTCACTCTACCTAGTGTAAATTATTATTATGTACATATATTTGTCATATTTATGTGACAACTATGTATAATTTCACATAGTTAAAATATTAATATTTATTATGTATTTTTACGTCTTTGTATTTTTGTGTATTTTAATTACTGCAACCATTTGGTGTCCAAGTCTAGCATGGGTATTTGGGCTCAAATGTGTTTTCATATATTTAATACCTGTACAAGTCATATTGGACTTGATTCATGGCCTGGGTCCTGTATTTGAACTCTGGTTCAAATTGTATACAAGGACAAAATATGCAGATAATTAATTATTTAATTTTAGATTGTGTACCATGCTGTTTTTGAATTTCTAAAAATACTTAAATTGCTGTTAAAATTTTGGAAAAATAGTATTTAGATACTATGTTAATTTAGCTAATTTATCATAATTTTTACAGTATTTAATTTACAGTTTTTCCACTGTTTTGGCATATGGAACCAGAACTCATTTTCTATGTACTTAGGAAAACTGATTTTTATAAAATACTTCTACTTGTTAATAAATTTCAGAAAAATTATAATAAATTTCTATAATTAACAAGGATTATTTTGGTACTTTATTTTATGTAAAATTGAGCTTTTTGTCTATCTCAAAAATTGTTGCGACACAATGTTCATTTGATTTATTTATTGAATAATTATGACTTGCAACTTTTTGTGTTATTTTTGAGTTATAGCCGTATTGAACCTCACCCCTCACTAGTGTAAAGACCCTAGAAAGTTAGTTATAGTAGTGTGTTACCACACATTGGTCTCCTATGCTAAGTCTGTAGGAACCCTAGAGGGGGGGTGAATAGGGTCAAGCTAACTAATCAAGCACTTAGCACAAGCAAATTGGCAATTTAAAAATGTAAGTGCAAGAGAAGAAGCAAACACAATACCGACACCCGATATATCCTGGTATCCTCCTAAGAGGCAGTCCAGTCCCGGAACTCTCTCCGGCTTTAATCCACTATTTGAGCAAATAGTTACACACGAGTTTGGATCCGAAGAACTCGCCAACTTCTTACACAAGAGCTTTAATCCGAAGGGCTCTCCGACTTCAACCGAGAGTTTGGATACGAAGACTCCCCAACTTCAACCGAGAGTTTGGATACGAAGACTCTCCAACTTCAACCTTTCACAATAGGTTTTGATCTCCTTATACAATAAGATGAAGATCTCACTTTTCAACTCCATAACTCTAATACAATTTGTGGATGGCAAATGAAAGCTTTTGTAGAGTTGTTTGTGGATAGGCTTTGGTGGTTTAGAAATTTTTAGGCTCAAAGCATCAACCTTGAATGAAGGGGTTCAAGGCTATTTATAACAAAGCATTGAAAAGAGCTCAAGGCAACTTTTCAGTCCGCGGACCGGCATACCGTCGGTATGATCCGGCATACCGGCGGTATACCGGTCTGGGATTGCAACGGCTCGAAATATAGCCGTTAGGATCATTTAATGTTGAAAATCCGACCGTTGGAATTTCAACGATACTGAATCGGTATACCGTCGGTATGATCCGGTATACCGTCGGTATGCCGATTTTGTGGACAGAAACTTTCTGTGAACAAAATCGGTATACCGCCGGTATGCACCGGTATACCGTCGGTATGCCGGTTTTCATCCAAAAATGATCCTGGGCTGGTTTCTACCCTAGCTTTCGATTTTGCCATCCATTTCTTGTGTTTACAATTATTCCTAGGACTCATTACAGGCTCCAGATATACATAGGTAGGTGCAGGCTTCTTCAGAGTCTTAAAATGATGATGGCACGGCTTGGCTTCTTCCTTTGATAGGTGCTGGCTTTTTTCCGGTGCGTGGCTCCAGAGATGTCGTCGGGTGGTTCAGAGAAATCTTGTGGGATCCGTCGTCTTTGGCCCACCATGATTTCTTCATTGCATATGTCCACATTGATCTTGCTTATTGCTTTTCTGCATGTACATGTTAGACGAACAAAGCAATATACATAGTAGCGAGTATGATAAGTTTAATGCACATTAGGACAATGCTTAGTTTAAGTATAAGTGCTAAGGCGATAACATAAACGTTAGTGATATCATAATGATTAAACTTAATTGAATGACCACAATCAAAAACATAGTTTTGATTTTGGCAACTCGATTAAATTTAAGATAGATAAGCTCATATCACTAAAAAGTAAACCAATAGGCATATATCACCAAAGGTATAAGAATAAGTAGAAATGGTATAGTGATAGTATAAAGATTAGTGATAATGAAATGCTAAACTTAACATATTAACCATATTCAAAAACATGATAAAATCATTGGGCTAACAAAGTCATCATTTTGGCTAGGTGCCCAGTCACAAGTCTTGTTGTACCAATTAGTGTCTTAGTGTTTTAGCTTAGTGTAAAACTAAGTTTATGTATTTATTTCTACAGTGACGAGTTACCAGGCATCTATAGCATTTTTATCGCAGCTTGCTTTGCTAGAGGCAAGTACTTTCTACAAACTTTACATACTGTTACATCAATGAACTGCAAATCCAACCATGTTAAATGCTGATCCTTGGGGTAGCAAGTTAGATCTTCACATGTTGTACTTTCAGTCACTACCATGCTTAGACCAATCTTTATGTATCTCTCACATGATTAGAATATGGGTTATGGGAAAACTGATAGTAGAGTACGTGATCATGCCCCCTTACTCGTACGTACGTACCGAGCAAGGTTGACATTTTATGTACGTACCAGCTGTATTTGTACGTATGTTGTAGCTTCCCTTCCCGAAAATTTTAAAAATATTTTATTTATTATTTTAATTGATTTATCTGGTGATTATTAGATTTTATAAATAATTTCTAGAAATTCGATATATGTAAATCATACGTATTATCATTAATATCTAATGGTGTTGTAGATTAATGGTAAGAGTTGGCAGACCAAAGAAAGACTTGGTGAAATAGGATGCATACAAGATACATTGATTTATTTTATTTTGTTACCTTAGTTATTATTATTATTATCATTATTGTTATAATTATATTACTCTTATTATTATTATTATTATTGTTATTACTATATTATTTCTTAGTATACCTGTGTATGTGTATATATATAAATATATATATATACATAATATATGGGTGTATAAATAAATAACGTGTAGATGTATATATAAATATATATGTGTGTATATAGAAATATGGTGTATGTGTTTTTATATAAATGAATATATGGATATGGGCATACGTACATATATACATATAGTGTACCTGTGTATGTATATGTGAATATATTATGGATATAGATGTGTATGTAGGTATACGTATATACGTGTGAAGGTGTACGTACATATAGTATATATATGACATCTGTGTGTACATATATATATATATATATATAAAAATATATATAATAAATGTGTATATGTGTATTTATATATAAAAATATATTATACATAAGTATATATGGGTATATATATATATAAATATATAAGTACAGAAGTATTTAGGTGTATTTCTGTATTTATACATAAATATATATTTTATATATTTACGTGTATGTCTGAATATATATATATATAAATATAGCTAATTATATATATATATATATATATATATATATATATAGATATATATATATAAGAAGAGGAAAAAGAATGAGTAGTAGCAGCAGAGCCCAGCTCTGAGCTAATCCCCAGCAACCCAGCGAAGCCTACAACCCCTCGAGCCCATGAACTAAACGAGCCCAACACCCCACAAGCAGTAGGAATCCCCAACCCAGCCTGCAGTGCATACCAGGCCAGCCCACCAAGTCGGGCCCATGCTAATCAAACCGAGCCAGGCTAATTTGGCTAAACAGAACAAACCCCTTGTTATGAAACCCAGCAGCAGCAGTCTTTGTGAGTCCCGAACCCGACTCCCGCGTATACATATAACTCGAAAGCATCGAGAGGTCGGGACAAACCCTAAAATGCTAAGTAACCAGAGCCGCCCAACCTTTCTCCAAGACGTGAGCGACCCCAACTCACAGCCACGGACGGCTGCCGAACGACGGCGAGGTCGCAGCAAGGCCGCGCGCGCACGGGCGCGGGCGAGCAACAGTAAACAGCAGTTAGCAACGGCCTACTTCGCGGTGAGTTTTCATCTTCGATATTGAATGGTTTTAAGATCCGCAAGTTTTTTTGGAGAGCCAATATAACCATATTTAAATCCCAGAAAATAGATTTTGGTATAAACAAACATGCTGCCCAGAAAATCGACACGAAGTCGACGTAAAAATACTGTTGTATTGACAGATTTGAGTTGACATATGCTCATGTTTGAAGGCGACTCCTGATCAACCTATTTAGAATTTTAGGAATCTAATTGAACCTGTTGACAACCTATACGAGATTGGAACCCCATTTTTTACTTTTATTTATAATGGTTTAAACAGTAAGTTATTTCCTTGCGAAATCGAGGAAAAAACCTATTTTCAAAATAGTGAAAAACCATAAAAACCCTCGATACGACGTGCGTCCCGCCATTCCGAGTGACGTGGTCACGAACCGTAAGCATCGAAATCTGCGTAACGGCTTCGTGGTCGTGTGGGCTTTGACGGAATTCAAATTGGTCACGTGTGCGCGACGAATTTGATGCGTATCCATCAAAATTCACCGTATCGTGTACTTTGCAAATTCTCCAATTACTTTGTGCACGCTCGTCAGATCGAGATGAAACTTGCGCCAACAGAACCGTATCGTTTTTCTGGTCCTATATGCCAAGTTTGGTCCAATTCTGAGACCGTTGACAAAATCACCGTTTTGCGGGCCCCATGGTTCCACTCAACGGGCGATTTTGTGCACGGCCCGCCAGAATCCAACTTTGGACATACGGTTGGATTCGTATCAGAAAACTGGATCCGTAGACATGTAGTTTGATGACTTTAGAGACAGTTGACTCTGGTACGCTTTTCGGTGCAAAGCGGGTCCAACGGCGGACACCATTTTGGCCCGAAATTACCGTTTTGCCCCTGTGTCCAGAATTAGACTTAAGGACAGGCAATCCTAGCTAATTTGACTATTCTGAGAACATTGGTAATGTTTATTTCAGCTTCCGGGGACTGTTGTACGGGTTTTGACTATTGTGGCATATTGAGTAGTTAAGACTGTCAGTTTCACCAGCAGTGGACCACAGGCGAGTACAGTTTATTGTCTGCATTTTGATATTGATCTTTACTATATTTCATTGATTAGTCATTGGTTATGTGATTTTTATACTCTATTATAAATTGTTGAGTCGGGAATGAGAAGTACCAAGGATGTGTGATCCGACCGTAGACCTCGTTTATTTTTATGCAGTAGATCTCGTAGACCTTATTTACTTTTATGCAGTAGATCTCATAGACCTTGTTTACTTTTATGCAGTAGATCTCGTAGACCTTGTTTATTTTTATACAGTAGATCTCGTAGACCTTGTTTACTTTTATGCAGTAGATCTCGTAGACCTCGTTTATTTTTATGCAGTAGATCTCGTAGACAGTATTTAATTTCTGCATGTTGATCTCGTAGACAGTGCTTACTTTTCATGCAAGTAGATCTCATAGACCGTGCGGTGTAGCGTCCCAGACTGATCACATATCAACGGTACTTCTAACAATTGGGGAAAGTATTTTGTGTCTATTTATTGATATTGTTTTTCCGTATTTACTGTTTATTTTCAAAACTCATGATTGATGTCTAACCTTTGTCTTATAGTCATTTTCTTTATTTGAAATTACATTCAGTGAATTGTGCTCGTTCCATTCCTGACTGGAAACCAACATTTTCAGGTTAGCCGTGGATTCACTTAGCTTGGGGAGTGACTGGAGTACTTGCAGATAAAGCCTAGAGACTAGCTAGTTAGTTGAGTTGTAGTCATTCATTTATTTGTACAAGTTTATATTTTTTTCTACAAATGTAAAACTTGTGAACATTGTAAGTTAAATTAATAATGTGAATGAGCATTATTTGTGATTTGATCTTCATGGCCGTGACAGCATTCTACCGCCGACACTGCGGCGTAGGCTGGCTTGGACACATCTCGTATCCGTTTTAAAAAAAGGGTACGGGTCGTGACAAGTTTTTGTGGTGGCCCATGCAGGTCTGTCTTCGCAAATCATGCGAACTCGTGATAGTACTTAAGTTAGCTGTACTATTGTGAGCCTGCGACCAGGAAATGCTCATTTCACGAATTAGAATTAATTTAATTTACAAGAATGACTAGGACTAGGAGTCCCTTATACAAATTTACCGATGGGTAGTCAAGGCCATGCAATTTAGATGAGGAGTTATTAATTGTCTAGTTTGCCAGATCCCCATAGGTACACTATTACCTCTTGATTGGAAGATATGGTCCAATATAGATAGATTATTCACTTGGAGAGGCAGATCTTCCTGGAATTGATGATCTTACCTAGATAAATTATTCAATTCCTTCTCATTTCCTCTTTAGATATCATTCTCATATCTTAGTCAAATTGTCTATTTAGTTCCTATTTTTGCCCTAAGAGTTATTATTTTTATGTTATCTATAGATAAACCCCAAGTTAGTTTCGATTCAAAGTTTTCCTCAAAGGTGTGAATACACAAGAAATAGATACTAGAATATTTGTATTCCTTTTTCCTTCAGTTATTTCCTCCATGTTCAATATTTTATTTTGTGGATAATAGGACAAATGCTTACGCTCTATTTCATGGTCAACTTGTTTGAAACTCTAGAAGCTCAAGAATTTGTACAGATATAGTTAAAAGAATGTTAGTTAACTCATAATGGCAGGACAGCAGCGCACTGTCGCCATTTATTTTAATTATGGAGACTATGGGTTCACTGCAGCCAGTAGCGCACTGGCGAGACACGACCCCCAGAATTGAAATTAGTCTAAGAAAATATAGGTTATATAATATTGCTAAACCTATGGCTAGTGGTCCTCTTTGATCGTAGATTCCCTAGAGTCGAGATAAGGTAGAGTATCTGATAACATATCACACTTGAATCACGGAACCAAGAGGTTACCCATGCCCGAGTATACGGACGAGACATAATTCTCGGTGAAATAACTTCAGACATGATTACCAGTTTAGCATACTATGGAGAATAGGACAATGCCATGTATGTCCCATAAGACCCGAAGCCAATATTAGTGAAAGTTTTGTAAGTTGGGTAGCACGTCCCCGATCTAGCATTCCGTGGTCATTGTAATCTATTGACGAGGAAATTGATTGACACTAATAGGTTTACCGAGAATACAGAAGCTAGAAGTCATAACCCATTAGTCGACCAAATCCTTGTGGATAAGAAGATAGTAGGAAGACTGTATAAGCAAGAACACCGGGTAAGGTTTGATTCTCACAAAACTCAAACTACTTGTGCTTTCTTTCAAAAATCTCGCATAATTGTATTCGACTATCTTAAGAAACGCTGCTGTTACAGCTTAGTTTTACAAGCTCACTCTGTTCTCGAGATTGATTCGAGGCATATGTTTAGTGGGGACGCCTGCTAACTTATTGTCTAATCATAAGCAGTGTATTATGGTCTGATCAACCATGATGCATTTGGTTCGCTATTCGTTTAACTATACTACATGGATGGAGATATATAGGTATCTAGGATCTTATCCGTAACTGCTTGACAATTCCTCTTGAATTATACGTTCGCCTTTGATCACGTGATTGTATTCAGTAACATCTTTCTTGAACTCTTAATTGTTTTTGTCTTTCACTGATTTGGAAAGACAGAAGCTCGTAAGTGGCAGAGAGATACCGAGTATCCCCATGGCTATGGTAGTTGTATACACAAGGGTAGTTACCGTCAGCCAGCCATGTAGTTGAGTTATTCGTTCTCCTCTCGACCCTCAAACTACTATTGGAATCCTCTAGTCATCTGAATTTGATAATGATTAGGGATTTACCCTTAGTCAAAATGCTAACCTATGAGACTATCTATTCTCAAGAAACTAATTATTGTGAGCCTCTAATTATTTGCTTTGAGCTTGCTGTAACTAGCAACCCTTAAGCCATACCCCTAGAACTCTTATGACAATAGTCTGAAAGGCTTATCCCAAATAGAAATTCACGGCTCAGCTGGTAGAATTATTTTCTTATGATGTGCCTTAGAGTTGGTTACCCCGTCGATAACTCCTGAATACGGTGGACGAGTAGGTCATTCTATTTTATCGACCATGTGCCTTAGTACACACTCATTTTCCAATCATTGAGGAACGACCCTTGACTTGACCATATCTACCGTATTCCGTTACGCCGTGCCTTATTCTTTATTACCAAGGATCGAGGTACAATATCCGGACTTTGAAATTCTTTTAACCTCATTATTCCCAAGACCATGTCCTAACTTCTAAGGTGGGTAGACTGTAACCCTTCTAAAAATTTTAGGATATACGAAGATCACCGATTGATTAGAACAAATTTTTATTAGAATGATAGTTAGTGCCCTATAGACTCCCACTTTCCATTTAGATTATTTTATGTCCCCGGCCGTGTCATTAATATTCGGAGCACGAGGCCAGCTGTTATCTTCCACCCAACTGCATATGCAAGATCTAGACAAGCCCACCTTCATCTAGGTATACCATATCCCACTCAAACATGTCCCCTTGTACTCTATTCTTGGGGTATGACTTTCAGGTTAAAAGGACTAGTTATAACCTTTACCATAGTACCAGTATACTTTCCAACCTCCATTAGAGCCTTGACCACGACCCCATTCCTACGACCCAATATATGGTTGTGAGCTACTCGAAGCCTATTACGCATGTGCCACTAGTGTGCCATCCAATTGAGGCCTCATGTGTTACTTAAATACAAAAGTCATTGAAGGCACATTTTGGGCTTGTAGACCTAGCTAACCCATCCTGACTGACAACTAGCTCAACTACTTGGAAGAAATCCTATTCTAGGTTACTCTAACCTGGTAGGAATAGTTTTATCATTGAAATCTTGTCCAGCCCATATAGATTGCAATACAAGGTTCATCCAACCAACGAGTGGTGTCCAAGTAGGGAACCCATTATGACCCAATAAAACCCATCCATTCATACCACCCTATTTTACCTATAGAACCGAAATAGTTGAGATAAATCCCTATACCCAGTATGTAGCCTCCACCTCTTAGACTGTAAGGACATTCGTAACCTTTATTCCATCTACCTGGAAGTCGAGATACGATCTTGTGTTGCATTTATATCCCTTACTCGTGTGTTTAAATAACCACGAAAAAGATCACAATCTCGATTTCTTAAATTCCGTTCCATTATGAAATCTTGCTCAGATAGAATTTTGAGAACGGAATTTAGGTATTGCATGGATTGTAAACCCCTCTAAGTAACGAAGGGCTCTTCTACGTAGCAAGTGGCTGAACTAGAGTAGCCCAGTCTAGCAAATAAGGCAGTGGTTCATAAACTTCCTTTCTATCTGTAATATTGGATACTCTCCACTGCTCTTGAAACTTCACAGTTGCTCCTGATTATTTTGCCTTAACTTTATGTCCTCTGTACTTCGGAGCGACGAATAGCCATGCTTACTAGAGTTTATCAATACTTCTTAGCTACTTGTGTAGATTTGTTGCCTGTTAAATTTTAAGTTGCTGATAGATAGGAGAGGGTTGTAGATGCCTTATGCTATAGATATCCGTCGGTAATTATTTTTTGCAATTAGCTAGAAGGTTACAATGTATGGCGTCAAGTGTTTGGAGTGGGTAGTGCGACCAAAGGTGGGTAGAAGTCCTCGATGATTCATAGTTACGAAATGGCTAGGAAAAGGATATAAATAGTTCTGAGAAATTAAAATTTGAGAAATGGTGATAATAGTGGATGTATTTTTTTTTAAAATTTTAGGCATGTTTATGAGTTAGAATTTCGAGGACGAAATTATTTTTAAGGTGGGTAGATTTGTAGCTCCCCTTCCCGAAAATTTTAAAAATATTTTATTTATTATTTTAATTAATTTATCTGGTGATTATTAGATTTTATAAATAATTTCTAGAAATTCGATATATGTAAATTATACGTATTATCATTAATATCTAATGGTGTTGTAGATTAATGGTAAGAGTTGGCAGACCAAAGAAAGACTTTGTGAAATAGGATGCATACAAGATACATTGATTTATTTTATTTTGTTACCATAGTTATTATTATTATTATTATTGTTATTATTATATTACTCTTATTATTATTATTATTGTTATTACTATATTATTTCTTAGTATACCTGTGTATGTGTATATATATAAATATACATATATACATAATATATGGGTGTATAAATAAATAACGTGTAGATGTATATATAAATATATATGTGTGTATATAGAAATATGGTGTATGTGTTTTTATATAAATGAATATATGGATATGGGCATACGTACATATTTACATATAGTGTACCTGTGTATGTATATGTGAATATATTATAGATATAGATGTATATGTAGGTATACGTATATACGTGTGAAGGTGTACGTACATATAGTATATATATGACATCTGTGTGTACATATATATATATATAAACATATATATAATAAATGTGTATATGTGTATTTATATATAAAAATATAAAAATATATTATACATAAGTATATATGGGTATATATATATATAAATATATAAGTACAGAAGTATTTAGGTGTATTTCTGTATTTATACATAAATATATATTTTATATATTTACGTGTATGTGTGAATATATATATATATATATATATATATATATATATATAAATATATATATATATATATATATATATATATATATATATATATATATATATATATATATATTTATATATATATAAGAAGAGGAAAAAGAATGAGTAGTAACAGCAGAGCCCAGCTCTGAGCTAATCCCCAGCAACCCAGCGAAGCCTACAACCCCTCGAGCCCATGAACTAAACGAGCCCAACACCCCACAAGCAGTAGGAGTCCCCAACCCAGCCCGTAGTGCATACCAGGCCAGCCCACCAAGTCGGGCCCAGGCTAATCAAACCGAGCCAGGCTAATTTGGCTAAACAGAACAAACCCATTGTTATGAAACCCAGCAGCAACGATCTTTGTGAGTCCCAAACTCGACTCCCGCGTATACATATAACTCGAAAGCATCGAGAGGTCGGGACAAACCCTAAAATCCTAAGTAACCAGAGCTGCCCAACCTTCCTGCAGGACGTGGGCGACCCCAACTCACAGCCACGGACGGCCGCCGACCGACGGCGAGGTCGCAGCAAGGCCGCGTGCGCATGGGCGCGGGCGAGCAACAGTAAACAGCAGTTAGCAACGGCCTAATTCGCGGTGAGTTTTCATCTTCGATATTGAATGGTTTTAAGATCCGCAAGTTGTTTTGGAGAGCCAATATAACCAGGTTTAAATCCCAAAAAATAGATTTTGGTATAAACAAACATGCTGCCCAAAAAATCAACACGAAGTCGACGTAAAAATACTGTTGTATTGACAGATTTGAGTTGACATATGCTCATGTTTGAAGGCGACTCCTGATCAACCTATTAAGAATTTTAGGAATCTAATTGAACACGGCTGTTGACAACCTATACGAGATTGGAACCCCATTTTTAATTTATTTATAATGGTTTAAACAGTAAGTTATTTCCTTGCGAAATCGAAGAAAAAACCCATTTTCAAAATAGTGAAAAACCATAAAAACCCTCAATACGACGTGCGTCCCGCCATTCCGGGCGACGTGGTCGCGAACCGTAAGCATCGAAAGCTGTATAACGACTTCGTGGTCGTGTGGGCTTTGACGGAATTCAAATTGGTTGCGTGTGCGCGACGAATTTGATGCATATCCGTCGAAATTCACCGTATCGTGCACTTTGCAAATTCTCCAATTATTTTGTGCATGCTCATCAGATCGAGACGAAACTTGTGCCAATAGAACCGTATTGTTTTTCTGGTCCTGTATGCCAAGTTTGGTCCAATTCTGAGACCGTTGACAAAATTACCATTTTGCGGGCCCCACGGTTCCACTCAACGGGCGATTTTGTGCACGGCCCGCCAGAATCTAACTTTGGACATACGGTTGGATTCGTATCGGAAAACTGGATCCGTAGACATGTAGTTTGATGACTTTAGAGATTGTTGACTCTGGCACGCTTTTCGGTGCAAAGCGGGTCCAACGACGGACACCGTTTTGGCCCAAAATTACCGTTTTGCCCCTGTGTCCAGAATTGGACTTAAGGACAGGCAATCCTAACTAATTTGACTATTCTGAGAATATTGGTAATGTTTATTTCAGCTTCCGGGGACTATTGTACGGGTTTTGACTATTGTGGCACATTGAGTAGTTCAGACTGTCAGTTTCACCAGCAGTGGACCACAGACGAGTACAGTTTATTGTCTGCATTTCGATATTGATCTTTACTATATTTCATTGATTAGTCATTGGTTATGTGATTTTTATACTCTATTATAAATTGTTGAGTCGGGAATGAGAAGTGCCAAGGATGTGTGATCCGACCGTAGACCTCGTTTATTTTTATGCAGTAGATCTCGTAGACCTTGTTTACTTTTATACAGTAGATCTCGTAGACCTTGTTTACTTTTATGCAGTAGATCTCGTAGACCTTGTTTACTTTTATGCAGTAGATCTCGTAGACCTCGTTTATTTTTATGCAGTAGATCTCGTAGACAGTGTTTAATTTCTGCAAGTAGATCTCGTAGACAGTGCTTACTTTTTATGCAAGTAGATCTCGTAGACCATACGGTGTAGCGTCCCAGACTGATCACATATCAACGGTACTTCTAACAATTGGGGAAAGTATTTTGTGTCTATTTATTGATATTGGTTTTCCGTATTTACTGTTTATTTTCAAAACTCATGATTGATGTTTAACCTTTGTCTTATAGTCATTTTCTTTATTTGAAATTGTATTCAGTGAATTGTGCTCGTTCCATTCCTGACTGGAAACCAACATTTTTAGGTTAGCCGTGGATTCACTTAGCTTGGGGAGTGACGGGAGTACTTGTAGATAAAGCCTAGAGACTAGCTAGTTAGTTGAGTTGTAGTCATTCATTTATTTGTACAAGTTTATACTTTTTTCTACAAATGTAAAACTTGTGATCATTGTAAGTTAAATTAATTATGTGAATGAGCATTATTTGTGATTTGATCTTCATGGCCGTGACAGCGTTCTACCGACGACACTGCGACGTAGGCTGGCTTGGACACATCTCGTATCCGTTTAAAAAAAATGGGTGCAGGTCGTGACATATGTGCATCTATTGCTTGTTTTACTTGTACGAAAGTACATTTTATATACTTGTACCATAGTATATTTTACACCTATTGACGATCACGTACCTGCTACAGTTTTAAACATTACATATACATCTGTCTCTATGACATATGTATCCTTGCCATGATAGACTATCTGATGCCATGTTTCTAGTTATTCCTCTTATGTTTATTTCCATATTTCATATGCTAGTTTGTTAGAATCAGTACTTGCTCCTGTCCTGACAGGATAACGTTGTAGATATTCTTACTGAGGAGGAGTTGCTCTGTGACCCATATTATAGAGATACTGCCGAGGACCAGGCTTTACCTTATAAGGATGTTCCTGCGGGGAAACTCGTCTAGTTTGCGTAGTTGCTTGGGATATTTAGTGTAGTCATGTATTAGACTACGTATTTTGTAACTGGATATGTATCCAGTTTTATATTTCAGACTTGTACTTGGACTTATTACTATATGAGACGACTTTTGTGTTTGGAGCATTTATGACTTTTATTCACTTATAGAACTGTTAGCCCATTTAGTCTTATCTTGTTATCTCTAGAACAGCTTACTGCGCTTTATCTCAAGCATAGGCTGGACATGACTCGGCCCGGCCCTAAAATTTGGGTAGCAGGTCGTGGCAGGTTGTCTTTATTATTAAGAAGTATTTACAACCAAATATCTCAAAATATGAAACTGTGGGTGTTCTATCAAACCATAACTCGTAGGGAGTCTTCTTCGATATAGGTCCAATCAGAACACTATTGAGAAGATAGCACGCTGTATTGACAGCTTCAGCCCAAAAGTATCTAGGTCGACTAAACTGGTTCAACATTACTCTAGCCATTTCAGATAGAGTCCTATTCTTACGTTCCACCACTCCATTTTGTTTTGGAGTCCTATGGCAGAAAAACTAATGCAAATAACCGTGTATGTCACAAAATTGCTTGAATTCTGCATTCTCAAATTTGCCGCCATGATCACTACGAATGCGAGTAATCATGAAACCTTTTTCATTCTGTACTTTCTTACAAAAGGTGATAAATTCTGACAAAGCATCACTTTTGCGTGCACAAAAATATACCCACGTGTATCTAGAGAAATCATCTACAATGACAAATGCATATAACTTACCACCTAGACTAGCAATTCTATTAGGTCCAAATAAATCCATATGCAGTAATTGTAGAGGTCTATTGGTACTTACAGCGTTCTCGGATTTAAAGAAGGATCGGGTAGCTTTGTTCTTTTCACATTTGCTACATAACGTATCCCTCTTGAAAGATATGTCTGATAAGCCACGTACCAACTTATTTGTGGGTAATCTTGAAATTGTGTCCATGTTTACATGACCGAGTCTCATATGCCATAGTTGACTCTTAATGCTTTGAGCCATCAAGCATCTACCTACTTTGTTAGCATCTTCTAACAGATAGAAAACATATATGTTGTCTTCCTTGATACCTTCAAATATAGTACTACCAGTTGAGCTATCAACTATAGTACATTTTTCTTTGACAAAGTTAATGCCGTAACCGTGATCAGCTAAATGGCTTATGCTGAGCAGATTATGTTTTAACTCGGTAACTAGACAGACATCTTTAATCACAGGATAGGGAGCCTTACCAATGTCACCGATACCGATTATATACCCTCTCAAATTATTACCGAAGGAGACATATCCTTCTTTATTCTTCTTCGACAGTGTTGCGAATAATGATGCATCATCGGTCATGTGTCGTGAGCAGCCGCTGTCGAGGATCCATTTGCTTTTAGCATATGAAGGGTGTCCCACCTACAAAATAATTTGCAGATGAAACTCTTGGTACCCATTTCTTGTAGGGTCCTAACATGTTAGTCTTCGGTATCCATACATAAACATTTAAATCTACTAACTTTATGATTCTACATGCAGAGGATATATGGCCAATGAGGCCACAATAATAACATTTTGCATGTTGAGTGTTGAAAGTTGTGTGAGGTGCATGATTGATAGGTTTTGGTTTTCTAGTATAGAAAATGCATGCCAATTAGTCTTCTTGGGCAGTGGTTTGGTATGGTTTGGTCTGACAGTGTTTGGTTTGGGTGTGTTCCGATGATTCGGTAATTGACATGTGTTAGAATATGAAGCAGCAACTTCAGGCCATTTTTCTAAACTAATTTCTAACTTTTTGGAGGTGTCATATAACCTAGTATAGTCAGATGTAAGTGTTTCCATTCTGACTTGTGCACACTAGAGATACTTTCTCTCCTTAGATAGGTCTTCCTTTAGCTGGATGATAGTTTGGTCTTTTTCTTTGGATAACTTTGTAGTCTCGTGTAACAACAGGTTAATAGAAGAAAGCTCACCGGACTCAATAGAAGAAACATTATTTCTAACATCAGCTAGTTGGTCGGTAAGTCTTCCTATCTCACCTTTGTACTTTTTAAGTACCTTCTTAGAGGTTTCATATTTACTATGCAGTTTCCTGTAGTTATTTAACAGGTCACTGAAAGCCTTTCCTAGTTGCTCAAAGGTAAAATCATCATAAGGATCAAACAGAGGATTAGTGGTTACCTGATCGCAAGCCATCAAGCATACATTTGCAGCGTCATCCAATTGTTCGTCTTCTGAGTCGCTGGCTTCACTCTCATGCCATACTCTTGTATTGGCATACTTCTTTGATGTAGATCTCTTCAGGTAGCCTTTATCATATTTGCTGCTTTTTCTGGTTGATGATGATGATGTTGGACAATCTTTCCTCATATGTCCTTTTTTCTTACATCCATAGCAAATAGGGTCTTCCTCGTTGTTGTTGTTGTTGCTGTTGTTGTCTTTTGTTCTTCTGTTGAATCTCATGAACTTCTTAAATTTTCTTACCAGAAGAGCTTGATCTTCAGAGTCAGAGTCACTGTCGTCAGAATCATCTTCAACAGTTCTTTTATGTTGAGCCTTTAAAGCGATCGACTTCTCTGACTTCTCCTTTGGTGTAGCATCTTCAAAGTCTTGAAGTTCCAACTCATGAGTGAGTATCTTAGCCACGAGTGTTCCAGAGACATTATTGAAAGGTTGTTTCCTTTAATGATTGTTGTAGCATTTGGAATCCAGTTCTTCGTGAAAGCTCGTAGAAGTTTGCAAATCTTCTCATGGTTACTGTATTCATTGCCTAATGAAGAAAGGATTTACAATATCTAGGAATCTCGTAAGCATCTAAGTGACAGATTCATTTGGCTTTATCTTGAATGCCTCGTACTCTTGAGTAAGTCTGCTGATCTTTGACTCCTTGACTTGCGTTGTTTCTTCGTGGGTTACTTCGAAAAGTTCCCATACATCATTCGATATTGTGCAAGTAGACACCATGTTAAACTCAGTTCTGTCTAAAGCACAAAGCAAAGCGTTAATAGCACGTGCATTAAGAATGGCCTTTTCTTGTCATCCTCGGTATATTTATCATGGAGTTTATCAACTAAAACTCCCTCAATAGTAAAATGAGGAGGCTTTGTGTAGCCATCAATAACTATAGACCATAAGTCAAAATCAAGAGATTTTAAGAAGAAACTTATCCATGTTTTCCAATAAGTGTAGTTTGTGCCATCAAATAGTGAAGGTCTGTTTGTGGCTTAGCCTTCACTTGTGAATTTTACAGTTGTCATGTGTTATAATGTGATTTATATAGCAATTAAGAATAATTGAATATAACTGCAATTTTATCTTGCTTTACCTGTATAACCTACTTTGATACCAATTGTATGAACGAAGTCGTAAAGCAGAATACTCTAGAGGGGGATGAATAGAGTAGACAGCAGAATATTGCTAATTAAAAATTTGTTAGCAGTAAGATCACAGAATTAGATTAATAATCACAAACGATAACTGTAAAAGAAATGAGATCATGAGGCAAATGAAAATACAACGATGTATACTGGTTTTTCTCTTGTAAGGACTAGTCTAGTCGGAAGAACTCTAGCTTCCAGTTGAATCCACTATTAGAAAATTCTGCAAGTTTTTATACAAAATCCTTGCAACTTCTACAGACGCGAGCTTTGATACGAAGAACTCGACCAACTTCAATTTTGAAGAGTCTTTCTTCAGTCAAGCCTCTGATTACAATTTCTCTGAAATCTTCTAGATCGTACCGTACCGACAAATTGACTAGAGAGTTGTAACTGTCTTGGGATTTGAGAATGAAAGCTTTTTAGAACTCTTTGGAATAGAAACGTAAGCTTAGAAGAGAAGAGATGAAAGTGAATTGAGCGATTGAAATGATCAAAAAATTTCTCTATTTATATTTTTTCCAAAGGCAGAACTCTGGCAGAATTCGGGCAAAATTCGGACAGAACTCTATGAAAAAAATCTATAACTGAAGAGAGACCAAGTTTTCAAACGTTCGAAAATTAAACGGTCACTAACCAAACTCTGGCTGAACTTTGGCCGAACTCGAGCCGAGTTCTGTCAGGGTTGGTCAGGGTTTTTCAAAAATAATTTTTGGGCTTTTTGAAATCCTTTAGAAGCTTTTATAAATAAGGGATATTTTTCAAAACTTCGGTCATTTTTTAAAATGATTTTGGATAGCCTATTTGCCGGTACGACTCGGTGTACAACGTATTTCTAGACTCAATAAAAGTGAAAAATATATTGCATAAAGAAATACAGACTCGAGTGGCAAAAGCAGCTTTGGTCTTGAACTGAGTAGATATCCAATCTTGATCAGTGTCCAAGTATCGAAAATATCTTTAGTAAAAATCCGTATATCGAAACAGAGTTTGATCAATTATTAAAATTAGGTTTGACAATGACCAATGGGTCAACACCTGTTAAATATTTGGGTTGGCGTTTATCTATTTCCTATGCAAAGGCAGCGGAGTGGTCAAGTCTCCTGGAAGTTATTCAGGGTCGTCTAGGGGGGCGGCAAGCCCAATTCATCTCGTACGTGGGTCAAATTATGCTAGTTAGGTCAATTATTACATCTATTGTTACCTAATGGCTATAGGATATTATTTTACCGGTCAGCATGTAAAGAAAATTGAGAGCCTCTGTGCAAATTTTATTTAGAAGGGCTTATGAATGGCTTTGCGTGGAAGGAGTTATGTAAACAGAAAAATGAAGGAGGGGTAGAACTTAGAAATCTTTACACGGTGAGAGAGATGCTGATTCTCAAGGCAGCGTAGAGATTCCTTGAGGGTGACTCGTTGTGGTCTAGATGGATGAGGAATAGGTATGCTGGAAAGATTAATTTCTGGAGGTTGTCGATAGACAACAATTTCTCTGTGACTTTCAAAACTATCCTCAAGAAGTGGGTGGAGTTGAAAAGCTTCCTCACGCGAGTTATGTTCAACGAGGCAACCACATATTTGTGGTGTGGCCCTTGGCTACAGCACGAGTCGGCCTTGGAGATTCTAGGTTGGCAGATATATAAGCAAGTGGGGGCTAAAGAAAAGGTTGGAGTTCTCATTTCTAATGGTGCTTGGACATTGACGGAAAAAAGGTTAGGGACACTGTTAGAGGATTCTATCCGAAGTATATATATTATTGTTGCCGGACAAAGGGACCGTTGGAATATTGATATAGGGAGTGACGACCGATTTGACTTCAAAGATGTGTATGCGAGGATTCGATCCAAAAAACCGAAGTTGAAGTGGAGCGAGATGATTTGGCTAAAGGGGGCATCTTTCAAGTTCCAACTTCAACTCTACAAGGCCACCAAAGGGCGCCTGATGACTATCGATTGGTTGATCAGGTTTGGAATATGCATTGAGGAAACCGTATGTGTCCTATGCAATGGGGGAGGAAGAGAGTATCAAGCATCTGTTTTTCAAATGTAATTATTCTAGTTTTTGTGGAAGGCTCAATTAGGGCATCTTGGGATCCAATCTACTATTGATAGGACACTGTTGGAGACATTACATGACCTAGACGCAAGAAGAAACAGAGGGAAGGTTTTATTTAGGGAGGCAAGGTTGCGTCTGCTATGTACAGTCTAGCACATCGGGAAAGCTCGGAGCAGTACTCGAACTTATGAAAATTCTAATATCTCTACAATAGGAACTAATCTTAATTTTGAGATAGATGTCATGATAAAGGGGGAGGAAATGTATAGTGGGATTGTTTCCTGAGGGAGTAAGAGATAGGTGGGTGTGGTTGGACTAGGTTTTACAGTATGGAGTCTCACCTGTAAAGTCTATATATAAAATTTTACCGCGGAAGCTTTGAGCAGAAACCTGAAGAAAATGGTGGGCTCGCCGAATTTCTCACATTTTCATACTTCTAGTGGTTGCCCGATCATTATCCACCTCGCATACGCTGACGATATCCTTATATTCTCATTCGGGGACGTCGGGTCTGTGGAGGTGGTCTACAACACACTACAGAGGTGCGCGACTTGCTCTGATCAGCGCATCAATCTCAGCAAAGTGTCATCTATGTCCACCATAAGACCAATAGAAACTAGTCCTCCACTCTTACTAACATCACTTCCTTCCCAGTTGCATACCCACCTTTCAACTACTTAGGTTGCCCGTTGGTGTACGGCAGATCTAACGCAGGTGTC
>JANAVB010026199.1:26692561-26900061 GCA_029216955.1 Iris pallida | reverse complement strand
ACATGATTTTAGGAAGACGTGTATGGTTATCAGATTATATCTTAAAATTGGTTCATTCCTTTTGAACAGATGAGCAAGAACAGATTTTATCATTATTTTTTTCTTGCCATTATTTCTTGTATTACCATCTCGTATCTAATTATGTCATCTACATCAATCACCTATCTCGTATCTAATTATGTCATCTATACTTTGAAATCTTTGAATCTCCATACCTTTTTACCTTGGAAAGGTCGAGAAAGTAACATAAATCATCTAGCTCAGAAAGGACGTAATTTGTTAACATATGGTACAATCTTGGTAGGAATCTAAATGTTGGTCTTTGATATAGAATTTTGAGATAGAGATGTGGTAAAAAGTGAGAATGAGATCAAGATATTCATATTATTAATTTAGGAACAATCATACTTAGAGAAATATTTTGGGTATAAATAATTCCTAGATCTATTTAAAAAACTGATGAGGATATTCGAGGTCAACTTAGTTTTGAGGACTTAGATAAATTTTGGTTATTGATTCTTGAGACGTTTCACTTTAAGGCTATGATGTTAAATTTAGAGATTTAATGGAGAAGAGATTTTAACTGTATTCGATGGCAATACAAAATTGAATAAGATATTATAAGAAAATGGTTAAGAACAGAAAGAACACAAGGATTTTTGAGTTATAGAAAATCTAGAGATTTTGTGAAATTTTAAATTTAAGAAGAATAATATTTGAAGGTGTACATTGAAGGAAATATGAAGATTGATTTTACAATGGAGATTAAGTTTTGTAAGGCCTAGTGGTTTTAGATTGAGTAACACGAGGAGAATAATTTGAACAAGTTCAAGGATTTTAGAAAACTTGATTTAGAGGTTTCGGATCTAATTTAGGATAATGTGGAAAATTTTAGATTTAAAGATGATTAAGTGGTTGGTATTGAGTGCTAATAAATAAAAGGGTATGCTTCATGAGTAATGTTTTAAAATTTAGGAATTGAGCCTATGATGATCATGACAAGGTCAAATCTTCATAACGAAAGGGTATAAATTCTTGGTGGTAGTCATATAAAGGTCGATTCTCATATTTGGACTTATGAGATAAAGATATGATTGGCAAATGATGATTAGATAAGCTTGATGGTATTAGAGAGAGATGATTAACTTGACTTTCCTATGAAACCTTGTCTTTTGTTTTCCCTATTAAAAGGAGAAAATTGACTTATTCCATATCTTTGAATTATCCTTTAAAAGTTTTTAATATCGTTGAATCCTAACTCCCTTGATCATTACTAATCGACTTTGGTCATCTTTTCTTATCGTATTAATATCCTGGGTCGTACTCAAATGAATTAAATTTAATTGTGACCTAGATCTCCATCCTTGGATGCTTATGCTCAGACTTCGATGATCTTGTTCCCCATCTTGCCCAAATCTTGATTTACCCAGAGATTGATCAACTTAAATCGTGTCGAGACTAAATTTTCTTTTATATATATCGTGATTGGATTTCAAATGCTTTTACCAATTGTGCTTTAACCTTCGATTTTGATCATCTTTGAAATAGTAACCCTATATAGTTAATTCTTAGTTATTTTTGATAATTACCAGTTTTCATATAAGATGATAGACTGCCTTACAGCCCGATGATTTATTATTTTCCTTATCTTTTCCAGTATGGCACCCATGACCAGAGTCTGCCCCCAGTACACAGCTATATTTTCGGATGAGACCGAGATTGTACTTTCCCCTTCCATTGCTCAGGAGGTGTTAGCAGCCTCACCGGAGAGTTTTTCTCCATCTCATATCCTTCAGGAGAGGGCTGCAGTTCATCCGGAGACTGAGGGCCTCCCTTTGCCTCCTAGAGTGGTACCCTATGCCATTTCTGATGGGGCTAAGATTTACATAGTTCTTCAGGATGTGTGGGAGGTACGGAGACTTCAGGCTGAGCTTATGAGAGAGCAGAGTCTCAGTATCCAACAATTGTGGGATTACATGAATTCAAGGAGAGAGCCTAGCTCCAAGAGGGCGAGGAGCAGTATATTCCCAAAGCCTCAGGAGTACCCCGGCTTCCAGCCTAGACCAGCCTATCCAGTTCAGATTCCTGTCCAATAGAGGCCAGTTGAGCGAGTGCCTACCTGTGCCTTCTGTAAGAAGCCTGGGCACGTATGGAAGGACTATAGGAAGAGGCTAGGATTGTGCCTATTATGTGGGTCAGTTGGACACAGGATGCTATATTGTCCTACTGCACCTGTCCCTAGTCGAGGACTATCTCCAGGAAAGAGTTCCAGCTACCAGACCTAATAGAGGTGAGTTATTGACCTAACCTTATCCTATCTTGATGATTACTGTACCCAACCATACTGTTTGTATATTTTGATACCTAATGACTGCTTTTGATCTAGTATTACTATAATGGCTAGATGATTAGACCTCAGACTGATATTACCTGCCATAACCCTGTATGATATCTTTCCAACTGCATGATTTAGAAAAGTTTTCTTAAGACTATGATTGTTGGGGGTTTGACCTAGAAGGAGTACGACCACTTTAATTTCGAGGATGAAATTATTTTTTAACTAGGGTAGATTTGTCACACTCATTTTTCTAATTAAGGATATTCTAGTCATTATGTGCTAATTTGATTTTTCTTATTTTTTATTAATTAAATTGATTGGTATGTGGCTTTGATTGGTGTTTTGGTAGTAGAAGGTGGTATGACCTTAGTCAACCTTGATTAGAAGCCTAATAATGTAATTAGAGACTTAATTGGATTTTTAGTTTTTTATTTAGAATTATTGTCCATTTTAGGAATCATTTAATTCATTTTAAGTCATTTTTATATATATAAAGCCTTTAAGCCTTTTTGTCAATGGGCCTTTAAAGCAACTTGAGAAGTGCTGGCCCATGACCAAACCCTAAACCTAACCCTAATACCCCCTTGGCTGGCCAAACACAGCTACCCCCCTTTTTTTCATTGTGTGTTAGCATAGTAGCCGTCACAAGTTCAAACCCTATTTTTTTTCTTCTCTTCCAAAGGCCCCATTCTCTCATTTCTCATCCAAATCCTTCCAAACAAAGTGCGTTGCTACCGTTGGGAGGAAAGGAACCGCTGGAGACTTGCTAGCGAAGGATCAGAGGCGTTTGACTAGAGGGAATTGGCAATCGACGTGTTTGGAGGCTTGTTTTATTGAGTTTTGACACTCAATAGGTAAATCTCTCTAAACACTTGTTAATTCCATTTTTTTCGTAGATGCATCTATATAGGTACCCTATCCTATGCATAAAGTTTGGTAGGTTTGTGATTTCGTTTGATAGCCGTATCGGACACGTGTCAGTCCTATGGAACACGTGTTCGATGAAATGTCACTTAGAACTGAAAGTTGTTATTTTTTGCTTATAATTATCCCAAAGAGTTGCTTGAAAAAATGTTTATGCTCATGAAACACGCTCCGCACTCTTCAGGAATGAGTTGTCATAGTGCATGGAAATGAATAGTCCCTTGTATGCTTGACATGAAATATAAAGAAATGAACTGTGGCTTTTCAAAGATGTTTTCAAAAGAGATGTAAACTGACTCTGTATGGATGGAATGAACATAGGTAAAAGTAGCAAGATCACATCACAAGAAAATGTTTCCCACTAAATGAACAGTGATCGTTTCAGAAGAATGTGGCTCCTTTGTTCACAATTCACGAGTATGTTGATATACTGACCCACCATCAATCTGCATGCAGGTGCAATATTCATCGAGAAGGATAGTCCGAAGCGATAGCCCATGCCTCATTCTCAGGAGCCAAAAATCAGAAGAGATGACATATGTTGCAAGAGTTGGTTTTATATATAAAGGGATGTAATGTATGAGAACGGGATCATTGTAATTTGTAAAGTTCTGAGAGAATGTAACATTGTATCAGAGAGAGTCGATAGCTTGTAATATGTTCAAATGAAATCAATAAAGAGAATTCTTTCTTGTTACCTTTGTGTTCAATAGATGTATTCCGAAATATGTCCGCTGCTGCTTCAATTATCTGCAATATGTTCTGCTACGTATTGTCAATCTTATCAATCTTGTCTTGTTACAGGTCTTGGCCTTGTGCAAGCGCAACTTAGGCTTGCACGACATCACACCTTAGCGAGGACGATCGGTCTTAAAGAGTCTGAAGCGAGGACGATCTGTCTCAAAGAGTCCATAGCAAGGACGAAAGGACTCTGCGGGATCGGGGCGTGACACCTTCTATGCGCCCTTCCTCTTTCGCGCACCCCATGCACCCCCTAGTATCCCTTATGCGCCCCCTGGTCTCCCCTATGCGCCATCCCACTACTATTGCATCCCCCCTTAGCTGGCCTCCCCCTTTCCAGCATTCCCCTCCCTCAGGCCCCAGCCCCATCCTCCGGAGTGAGGCTCCCTTCTCGGCTCCGGGGCATCTGACTGGCACCGCAGCCTTTGCAGACATCTTGCGACAGAACCGAGTGGCCCAAAAACTACCCATCCTTTCTGATGTGTCCCTCACCGAGATCGAATACCCCACTCCTGAGGAAGGGCAATTGCTTTCTATTCCGTTCTCCAACGAGGATCTGGACTTACTCTATGAGAGGTTCTTCTCGATGTTCGTTTGCGTTTTCTATCGGGATGCCCCAAGCTGTCCCGTGTTCAAGAAGAAGTGACAAAATGGAACCTTACAGCAGAATATCGCGTAGCTCCCCTTGACCCAAAAAACATTCTTCTCCACCTATCCTCAGCATCTGATCAAAAGATTGTCCAGTCCCGAGGACCAAACAAAATTGACTCTAAAAGCATGAAGGTGGTCAGATGGTCACAGAATCTCAACCCAATTGAAGATTCCCCCATTGTGTTCGCATGGGTCACTCTACCCAACTCACCCCTGATATGTTTCATACCTGCAGCCCTGAAAAGAATCGTCAACTCCTTTGGCACCTTCATTGTCGTGGCAGAGGAAACTAGAAATCTGACCAAAGCCAATTACGCAAAAGTTTGTATGGAACTGGACATCTCCACAGAACTCCCAAAATCCATCAACATTGAGCTAGAAAATAAGACTCACTCCCAGCAAATCCTATATGTTAACAATGTCATATACTGCAATCACTGTAAAAAAAGAGGACATCAGATCAAGCACTGCTACAAAGCACACCCAGATTTGAACCACAAGCAGGCTTCTAAAGAACTCACGTTTAAAAATAACTCAGGAGCAAAGACCCCCCATTTTACCTCCTTCCAACTCACATATCAGATTCGAGGCCAGTCCAGCATCGACTCAGACAACCATAAACGAAGATAGCCAGGAAAGTCCCCCCACCACCCCTAAAAGCACTGACATCAACACTCATAACAGGTTCGCCGCCCTGGAGGAAGAAGAAAACAACAACCCAGAAGACACACACTCTAGCACTCCTAACAATACCGAGGCAAGCAACCAATCACCCACCAACTTCACCAGTCAGTCTAAACTCTACAACAACACCGCTCCTCGCCACAGAGCCCAGAGCAATGAAGGAAGTACAGAACACAAAAAACCCAATGCTAGAAGCGACACGACCAGCACCGAATCCAAGGAGAGCCTATCCTCGAGACATATTCAGGCAGAAGACCTGGCCATAATCGAACCCGAGCAAGTCAGGCACTGTCAGCAAGCTATCGACACTGGAGCCTTCACCCCAGTTACCAACTTAGGAGTGTCACGCCCCGATCCCGTAGAGTCCTTTCGTGACTCGCTTCGGACCCTTTGGGACCGTTCATCCTCGCTAAGGCGTGATGCTGTGCAAGCCTAAGTTGTGCTTGCACAAGGCCAAGACCTGAAGCAAGACAAGATAGACAAGGTTGACAATACGCAGCAGAACGTATCACAGATAATTGAAGCAGCAGCAGACATATTTCAGAATACATGTATTGAACACAATGGTAACAAGAAACAATTCTCTTTATTGATTTCATTTGAACAGATTACAAGCACTCGATTCTCTCTGATACAATGTTACGTTCTCTTAAAACTTTACAGATTACAATGATCCCGTTCCTATATATTACATCCCTTTATATACAAAATCAACTCTTGTAACAAATGTCATCTCTTGGTATCTCTTCTGATTTCTGGCACCTGAGGATGAGGCACAGTCTATCGCTTCGGACTATCATTCTCGATGCATAGTGCACCTGCATGCAGACTGATGGTGGGTCAGTATATATCAGCATACTGGTGATTGTGAACAAAGAACTACATCTTTTGAAACGATCACTGTTTATTAGTAAGAAAATGATTCTTGTGATGTGATCTTGCTACTTTTTACCTATGTACATTTCATGCATATAGAGTCAATTTACATTCTTTTGAAAACATCTTTGAAAAGCCAATATTTCAATTCCATCTTAGCCGCTGTGCCTCCTACGGGACTCGCATGGGTTCAGCTCGTCGCTAGCCGCTGTGACTCTTTTGGGTTCAGCTCGTCGCTAACCGCTGTGACTCGCATGGGTTCAGCTCGTCGCTAGTCGCTGTGACTCTTTTGGGTTCAGCTCGTCACTAACCGCTGTGACTCGCATGGGTTCAGCTCGTCGCTAGCCGTTGTGACTCTCTAGGGTTCAGCTCGTCACTAAGTAGATACCCCAATGTACATGCAATATCAAATGAAACTATCATGCATCAATCGAGCAAGTCATAAATAATTCCATCTTCTTTTCAAGCAGGAAACCATTCTCTTTCTTAGCAGACAATGTGCGGGTTCTCTTTTAAGCAAACTCAAGATTACTGTCTCGTTATTAGCAATACATTCATTCAAAAGCTCAGATTCTTATTAGGCGCAAGTGAATCAGAAAATGAGACTTTGTCCACTCACCCAGATTAATCGTCTTCTGTTGCAGAGCCAGCAATCCGATCTTTCTGTCTATCTAGTGCCTTCGCGGAGCGGGACACTACATAATTACCCATCGAAAAGAAGTTTCGTCCTTGAAACTTAAGGAGAAACTTACGATATCCTTAGCAACGATAGTCCTCATCCTTTGCCATCATCAATCCATGAAATCATAATTCAGATCATATCAAAACTCTTGTTCAATCAAGCATTTCAATCTCAATCCATTAAATCGATAAAACATTTGCTGGCATCATAAAAATATTTACGGACTTATTGTATGAAACGTTCATCTCATTGTTGATATCAAGCAGGCAAAGAAATTTGGATCAGGAGAACTTCTTTGAGTTCAATCGAACCAACATTTGGCCAAAGGATCGTGTTGCTCTGATGCCATTCTGTCACGCCCCGATCCTGCAGAGTCCTTTCGTGACTCGCTTCGGACCCTTTGGGACCGTTCGTCCTCGCTAAGGCGTGATGCTGTGCAAGTCTAAGTTGCGTTTGCACAAGGCTAAGACCTGAAGCAAGATAAGATAGACAAGGTTGACAATACGCAGCGGAACGTATCGCAGATAATTGAAGCAGCAACGGACATATTTCAGAATACATGTATTGAACATAATGGTAACAAGAAACAATTCTCTTTATTGATTTTATTTGAACATATTACAAGCTCTCGATTCTCTCAGATACAATATTACGTTCTCTCAAAACTTTACAGATTACAATGATCCCGTTCCCATACATTACATCCCTTTATATACAAAACCAACTCTTGCAACAGATGTCATCTCTTCTGATTTCTGGCTCCTGAGGATGAGGCACGGGCTATTGCTTCGGACTATCCTTCTCGATATATAGTGCACCTGCATGAGATTGATGGTGGGTCAGTATATTAGTATACTAGTGATTGTGAACAAAAAACTACATCTTTTAAAATGATCACTGTTCATTTAGTGAGAAAACGATTCTTGTGATGTGATCTTGCTACTTTTTACCTATGTACATTTCAAGCATATAGAGTCAGTTTACATTCTTTTGAAAACATCTTTGAAAAGCCAACATTTCAATTTCATCTTAGCCGATGTGCCTCCCATGGGTTCAGCTCGTCGCTAACCGCTGTGACTCGTATGGGTTCAGCTCGTCGCTAGCCGCTGTGACTCTTTTGGGTTCAGCTCGTCGTAAACCTCTGTGACTCGCATGGGTTCAGCTCGTCGCTAGCTGCTGTGACTCTCTAGGGTTCAGCTCGTCACTAAGTGGATACCCCAATGCACATGCAATATCAAATGAAATCATCATGCATCAATCGAGCAAGTCATAAACAATTCCATTTTCTTTTCAAGCAGGAAACCGTTCTCTTTCTTAGCAGACAATGTGCGGGTTCTCTTTTAAGCAAACTCAAGATTACTGTCTTGTTATTAGCAATACATTCATTCAAAAGCTCAGATTCTTATTAGGTGCAAGCAAATCAGAAAATGAGACTTTGTCCACTCACCCAAATTAATCGTCTTCTGTTGCAGAGCCAGCAATCTGATCTTTCTGTCTATTTAGTGCCTTCGAGGAGCGGGGCACTATAAGGAGCACCTCCGAATCCGGAGCAAAAATTAGAAACCCTCTTTACAGAAGAAGACCACTCAAGCACACTCCAGAAGCAAAACCCCGACAAGCAAGCAGCAAACAAAAGATAGAGTACTACGGCAAGGACCACCAGGTCAGCCCAAAGCTCGTCAAACAACAACAACCCAACAAGTCAAATGCCTAACATCCTATCCTGGAATGTTAGAGACGTGGCCAATAAACCAACCTTGAGGAGATTATACAGCCTCAAAAAAATTTACAAAATTGACATCCTGATCATCTTAGAATCTAAAACCCCCCTAACAGACTCAAATCGATTCAGCTGCAGCTAGGATTCTACGACGCTGTCGTCGGTCGTCACGACATTTGGATCCTATATTCCGCTGAAGTTAAGATCAACATTGTGCTTGACACCACACAAGCTCTGTCGTGCTGGTTAGAAAACCCTACCTTTCCGAATCGTACCCTAATCTCGATCGTACATCGCAGCTGTGACATCATTGAACGCAAACAGCTCTGGGAAGACCTCCTCGACACAGTTTCCAGTACCGCCCACCCTCCTTGGCTGTGTGTGGAGATTTTAACGCAGTCACTGCCAGAGATGAGCAGACAGGAGGAAGACCTCCACTTCCGGCAGCCATAACTGGCTTTAATAACTTTATCTTCAACGCCCACCTGTCTCAACTCCAGTTCACCGGCAGTGCTTTCACTTGGTGTAACATGCAGGAAGGTGACCGTAGGCAGTACTCCTGGCTGGACCGAGTCCTCGTCAATACTCAATGGAATGACTTGAGCATCACATCCAACCTTGCTCACCTGAATGCCACCGAATTCGACCACGCCCCCTCCTTATTGAAATCAATTGTAACTTAAATCAGATCAAGAAAAAATTCACGTTCCTAGAATTTTGGTGTCAGCACCCTCAATTCTTAGGGATCATTGAAGCCGTATGGTCCAGGATGGATTCCCCCGACCCCCTCATTCGAGTGGCCAACAAACTCAAGGCTACCAAAAAAGCTCTCACTACTAGGAGCAAGCAGGCTTTCGGTGACATCTTCCAAGCGGTGCGCAACGCTGAAGACGATGTCACTCATACGGAGGCTCTTTTTTTGTCGGATAATTCTCCAACCACGAGAACTGACCTGAACCTCTCCAAAGATATCCTCAAATTTTGTGTCAAGGTTGAAACCGATTTCTGGAAGCAGAAAGCTAGGATCAAATGGGACTGCAAAGGGGAAAAAAACACCAGCAACTTTCATGCCTGTGTCAAGGGTCACAGACAGAAGCTCAACATCCACCAGATAGCAGACGACGACGGGAACATCTTCAAGGACCAACAGGACGCGGTCAACTTCTACTTGCAGCTTTTTTTCTAAAGAATCTGTCACTCGATATAACAATTTCCTTTCCGAAATCCCTCAACTCATCTCCGACACGGACAACGGGAGCCTGGAAAACATCCCCTCAGAATAGGAAGTAAAAGCTACAGTTTGGGCACTGGATGCTCATAGTGCCCCTGGCCAAGATGGCTTCTCTGGCATTTTCTTTCGCACTTATTGGGACATCATCAAGACTGATATTTATGAAGCGACGACTGCCTTCTTTCAGGGAGCCAGGTACCCTAGATCGATTTCTTGTGCTAATCTGGTCCTTATCCCCAAGTAGGACAATCCGGCGACCTTCTGCGACTTCAAACCCATCAGCTTATGCACCTTAACTAACAAAATTATCTCCAAGATTATTGCCACATATATGGCAGACATTCTTTCCAAAATTATATCTGAAGAACAGAGTGTATTTGTCCGGGGCAGGAACATCCAAGTTAATATTATGCTAGCCCAAGAGATGATTACATGCATGAAACTACCGTCGAGAGGCGGGGACATTGCCATCAAATCGGACATGGAGAAGGCTTATAACAGGCTTGACTGGCAGTTCATGATATGGGTGTGCAAAGCGTTCGGCTTCTCAGAAAACTAGATCAGTATTATCTGGCATTCGATTAACAACTCGTGGTTTTCCACAGTTTTTAACGGGCAGGCGGACGGTTTCTTCCATGCCAATCGAGGAGTTAGACAAGGGGACCCTCTGGCGTTCACCATTTTCATCATTACAGTAGAAGCCCTCAGCAAAAATATTAACAAACTGCCTAGGACCCCTAACTTCAAATATTTTTACACAGTAAGCGGTTGTCCGATCATTACTCACCTAGCCTACGCTGACGACATCCTTATCTTCTCCTTCGGAGAAGCGGGGTCCGTAGAAGCCATTCAGAATATCCTCCGACGATATGCCGGTTGCTCTGGCCAAAGAGTCAATCCCAGGAAAAGTGTCATTTATGTCCACCACAACGCCAACAGAGAGCATACTGCTACTCTGGCCAACATCACCGCCTTCTCAGTCGCGTACCCTCCTTTTTCTTACATGGGATGTTCGTTAGTATACGGCAGATCAGGCACGAACATCTTCGAAGGTCTGATCGGCAAAATCAGGAAAAAATTAGAAGGTTGGCATAACGCTACACTATCGTCCGGCGGCAAAATGATGCCAAAGACAAACATCATTGGGCCAACTTCTTCGAAAAACTCTTCACCAACTTCTTCTGGGGCCACAATGATGCCAAAGACAAACATCATTGGGCCAGCTGGGACTCTATGGCCAAGCCGACCAACGAGGGCGGCTAGGGTTTCTCCCGTTTGCAGCACATCGTCGACGCTTTCTTCATGAAACTGTGGTGGAAGCTTCGTGTAGGGCACAACCTATGGGCCCGGTTCATGAAGGCCAGATACTTCAAACACATACACCCGGCTGTCGCTATCAGCAATAGTAGAGCATCTGCGGCTTGGCATCGCATTCTTCATAGACGTAATCTCGCTGAACCTAAGATCCACCTTCAGCTGGGTGATGGAGACCTTAGAATGTAAAATTAGAGATCAATACCAGCAAGTCCAGGATCTATCTAACATTATATAAACTCAAAAATTCTTAGTTAAACTCAGAAAATCAAACTATAACAAAAATTAACTCAAAATTACACAAACCGAAATCGAAAACCCAACTCGAAGTTCAAAACACACATTACTCAACTAGAACCCATAAAACTTGGCAAACATGAACCCGTGTCCGTATCGTGTCCAGTCAGTACGTATCGTACGACATGTACGCGCGTGCACGGTATCAGCCGAATCAGTGCAGATGCGATAACTTCGCAAATACTCAACGAAATCTCGTGAAATTTTAGGAGCACGTGGGCAGAGGTTGCCCCATGTGTCCATAAAATTTTACGTGAATCCGTGTCCTATGCGTCGAGTTATGACACTCAGACGGCAGGGGCAATACGCACGCGCGCGCGGCCTTGTGGGCGAGTGTCGACGTCCGTAGCTCGCGACACGAGCCACGTCATGCCACGTGATCAAGTCCCTGGGTAGATTTGGTCTAGGGCTTTGTATCCATGCTCCTATAAACGAGTTTCCATCACGTCGTGTTCGCGTACGAAGGCCGTGTCAGCGACAATTTTTAGCCGCGTGCACAGTACTGGCTGAACCGTGTGCGTTGAATTTCTCCGCACACGCTTCACGAAACATTGTGAAATTTTAGGAGCACGTGGGAAGAGGTTGCCCCCACACGTCCATAAAATTTCAAACAAAACGGAGTCCTGTGCGTTGAGTTACGACGCTCGGACAGCAGGGCATGCACGGGGCTGTGTACGGCCTCGTACACGCGTGTCCGTGTCCGATTCGGACACTAAAATCGTGTCGAATCAAGATCTGTCTTCACAAAAGTTATTTCAAATAATATCAGCAAGAAATTAGTGAAAATAGAATCGGGATATTACATCTCTTCTTTTAATGGGACATAGCATTTCTTTGCAATAGAATAATCTCTGCAAGCAATTCATGTCAAAGACTTAAACAGTACATATGTATCACTTTTAAGTGATTCTTACCATAGCCGACCGTCCATCCCTGCACAAGAGAAGGATTAGCATAAACATGATAAAATCAACGTTGTTCTCGGTTCGTCTCTGCATCGTTAGCTCTCAACAAAACATTCTTTTACCGACTCATGCAATTTGATTGGCAGCTGTGACGCAAGGCATAGCTCTGCACTAATATATACGTAAACCAGTAGTTGTGACGCTCTGGGTCAGCTTGTACTGATAACGCACATACTAGCAACTGTGCGCATGGTTCATCTCTTCACCAATCGACACTTATCTATATGATGGTCTATGGAAAACCCATGATTTAGCAGTTGTGACTCTTGGGTTCAGCTCGTCGCAAGTAGACACTCTATACACCCCTTGGTCTCTTTACCGCAGGGTGTTACTCTATTCCCCCCAGGCCAAACGGCTCCGGTGCCCCAGAACCGGTCGTAAGGATCTATACTTGTGCACAAGTTGTCCAAGACCAATGTAAATGCAACTATCAGAAAAAACTATCATGCATCAATCGAGCAACTTGTAAATATTTTCATCTTCTTCTGTTTCATGTATCGTGCCAATAGCTCTACTCTTTTCTCTATACGGACAAGCCGTATCATCTCTTTTTGCACAATGTGCCATCTCTATACATCTCTGTCATTTATAGCAACAATCAAGGGAAAATAAACAATCTTTATTTGGGCAAGCACAATATCAACAAGCATGAACTCTACTCTTGATAGTCATGCTCTATTCAGGGACATGTAAATATTCTATTTTCTTTTCTTATTAAGCATGGCAACAGTTCATTCATTCGAGGCACATCCCTAATTTAGCACAGCATTAACTTATTGATTTAACATGGCAACATTTTATCGATCAAGGCAACATTCCTTTATTAACATGGCATCATGTTATTTCTTATTAGCATACAACAATTCCTCTTCTTAGCATACAGGTTAACTCTTTTCTTGTTCTTAGTATAGCAACATGTGGAATCTCTTACAAGCATACTCAATGATTACCATCTTGTTATTAGCAACAACATTCATTCAAAAACTCTGATTCTTATTAGGCACAAGCAAATCATAAAATGAGTCTTTTTTCACTCATCCAAATTAATCGTCTTCTGTTGCATAGCCAGCAATCTGATCTCTCTGTTTATCTAGTGCCTTCGTGGAGCGGGGCACTAAATAATTACCCACCGAGAAAAAGTTTCGTCCTCGAAACCTAAGGAGAAACTTACGATATCCATATCAGCGATAGTCCTCATCCTTCGCCATCATCAATCGATAAAATTCTCAATTCAGATCATATCAAAACTCTTGTTCAATAAAGCATCTCAATCTCAATCCATTAAATCGATAAAACATATGCCGACGTCATAAAAATATTTACGGACTTATTGTATGGAATGTTCATCTCATTGATAATGTCAAGCAGGCAAGGAAATTTTCGATGAGGAGAACTTCTTTGAATTCAATCGAATCAATTGGCCAGAGGATCGTGTTCCTCTGATACCATTCTGTCACGCCCCGATCCCGCAGAGTCCTTTCGTCCTCGCTTCGGACTCTTTGAGACCGATCGTCCTTGCTAAGGCGTGATGTTGTGCAAGCCTAAGTTGCGCTCGCACAAGACCAAGACCTGTAATAAGACAAGATTGACAATACGCAGCGGAACATATTGCAGATAATTGAAGCAGCAGACATATTTCGGAATACATGCATTGAACACAAAGATAACAAGAAATAATTCTTTTTATTAATTTCATTTGAACATTTTACAAGCTCTCGACTCTCTCTGATACAATGTTACATTCTCTCATAACTTTACAAATTACAATGATCCCATTTCCATATATTACATCCCTTTATATACAAAACCAACTCTTGTAACATATGTCATCTCTTGGCATCTCTTCTGATTTCTGGCTCCTGAGGATGAGGCACGGGCTATCGCTTCGGACAATCCTTCTCGATGCATATTGCACCTGCATGCAGACTGATGGTGGGTCAGTATATCAGCATACTGGTGAATTGTGAACAAAGGAGCTACATTCTTTTGAAATGATCACTGTTCATTTAGTGGGAAACATTTTCTTGTTATGTGATCTTGCTACTTTTACCTATGTTCATTCCATGCATACAAAGTCAGTTTATATCTCTTTTGAAAGCCTCTTTGAAAAGCCACAGTTCATTTCTTTACATTTCATGTCAAGCATACAAGGGACTATTCATTTCCAAGCACTATGACAACTCATTCCTGAAGAGTGTGCAGCATGTTTTATGAGCATAAACATTTCTTTGTTCAAGCAACTCTTAGGGACAATTATAAGCATGATATTACATCTCTTCTTTTAATGGGACATAGCATTTCTTTGCGATAGAATAATCTCTACAAGCAATTCATGTCAAAGACTTAAGCAGTACATATGTATCACTTTTAAGTGATTCTTACCATAGTCGACCGTCCATCCCTACACAAGACAAGGATTAACATAAACATGATAAAATCAACGTTGTTCTCGGTTCGTCTCTGTATCGTTAGCTCTCAACAAAACATTCTTTTACCGACTCATGCAATTCGATTGGCAGTTGTGACGCAAGGCACAGCTCTGCACTAATATATATGTAGACCAGTAGTTGTGAAGCTCTGGGTCAACTTGTACTGATAACGCACATACTAGCAAATGTACGCATGGTTCAGCTCTTCACCAACCGACACTTATCTATATGATGGTCCATGGAAAACCAATGATTTAGCAGTTGTGACTCTTGGGTTCAGCTCGTCGCAAGTAGACACTCTATACACCCCTTGGTCTCTTTACCGCATGGTGTTACTCTATCCCCCCAGGCCGAACGGCTCCAGTGCCCCAGAACCGGTCGTGAGGATTTATACTTGTGCACAAGTTGTCCAAGACCAATGTAAATGCAGCTATCAGAAAAAACTATCATGCATCAATCGAGCAATTTGTAAATATTTTCATCTTCTTCTGTTTCATGTATCGTGCCAATAGCTCTACTCTTTTCTCTATACGGACAAGCCATATCATCTCTTTTTGCACAATGTGCCATCTCTATACATCTCTGTCATTTATAGCAACAATCAAAGGAAAATGAACAAACTTTATTTGGGCAAGCACAATATCAACAAGCATGAACTCTACTCTTGATAGACATACTCTATTCAGGGACATGTAAACATTCTCTTTTCTTTTCTTATTAAGCATGGCAACAGTTCATTCATTCGAGTCACATCTCTAATTTAGCACAACATTAACTCATTGATTTAATATGGCAACATTTTATCGATCAAGGCAACATTCCTTTATTAACATGGCATCATGTCATTTCTTATTAGCATACAATAATTCCTCTTCTTAGCATACAGGTTAACTCTTTTCTCGTTCTTAGCATAGCAACATGTGAAATCTCTTACAAGCATACTCAATGATTACCATCTTGTTATTATTAACAACATTCATTCAAAAACTTCGATTCTTATTAGACACAAGTGAATCATAAAATGAGTCTTTGTCCACTCACCCAAATTAATAGTCTTCTGTTGCAGAATCAGCAATCCTATCTCTCTGTTTATCTAGTGCCTTCGCGGAGTGGGACACTACAGAAGGCCAAGAGGAGATCGGGCACATAGGCTCAGGGGAGGGGGGCGAAAGGGACGCACAGGGGAGGGAGAGTGGCGGCGCATAAGAGGAAGCTGGGGAGCCTAGGCTATGCGCACACCGGGGTACACTGCCTGGCAAGAGGGAGAGTGGGCGCATAACGAGAGGAGCTGAGCAAGAAGAGGGGAAGGCAGGAGAGCACATACCGGGGCTAAACCCGGGGGCGCATGCACTGGAGGATAGGGTGGCGCATGGCCTGGCACGACGCTGGATAGCGTCTGTGCCACAGGAGACGAGGGAGGAATGGGCAAGAAAGTACCCTCGTTCGAAATTCGAACGGAGGCAGGGGGATGGAGGTAGAAGGGGGTATAGAGTAGACGAAGAAAGGACGGAGGGAGGAGGAGATGGGAGGCGGAGGGACGATGATGGGGGGATGGCGGTGGGGAGGGGCGACGGAGGGATGGAGGGAGGCGGAGCAACGGAGGGGGACCGGAGGGAGGGGAAGGGCAGGGACTGAGCGGAAGACGAGGCGGAGCATATATATATATATATATATATATATATATATATATATATATATATATATATATATATATATATATATATATGTAACTCCACTTCTCAGGAAATTTAAAATTCCAAATAATTTTCCTGATAAATTTTTTTCTAAATTAATATTACTATTATTATTATTTCTTTTTAGTCCAATTTAAAAAAATATATATATATATATATATATATATATATATATATATATATATATATATATATATATATATATATATATATATATATATATATATATATATATACTTCTCAGGAAATTTAAAATTCCAAATAATTTTCCTGATAAATTTTTTTCTAAATTAATATTACTATTATTATTATTTCTTTTTAGTCCAATTTAATTTAATTGGGCTTCTCTTCAATTCCTAGTGTTGGGCTTTCACTAAAGCCCATAAACCAATCCATTATATCCAACACCATTTTTCTGTTTAGGAATGAACCCTTTCATTTCTTTTAACTCCACCCTTTTCTTCCTTATAGGAATAAGCTCCACAGCAATGGCCTGAGAATTCAATTTCTCCCCTCAACTGTTTCTCTGACAACCATGTGCTCTAACAAACTCTCCAATTCCTTTCCCCTCCAAATTCCTCATCTAACCGCCTATTTAATCCCTTCTTCTCTCTCCCTGAAATCATACCAATCATTATTCATCTCTCTCAAAATTCTTGCATCAGAGCTCAGCCAGCAGCAGCCATGGCGGGAGAAGCAATTCATTCTTGAAGAAGTTGTTCCTGGCTCGATAGGAGACTGTTGATCATCGAGTTCTTCCTTCCTCTTTCAGTTCGTTGAATCCTTAACCAGTGGATCATTGGTAAGAATGTAGTTCTTACGATTTCATAGACCTAGTAAATTTCGTTTTGAATTATCCATTCCTTGTGAACAACAGATCTGGAGATTAAACCTACAAACGAATCGATCTAAATTTCTTCCTCGATTCTAATTATTTCAATTTTGATGGTGAGTTATTCTTCATTTTGAATGATCAACCTATAATTTATTGTCTTTAAATTCAGTTTGATGATCCAAACCAGATTGTGGATCGTAATTTGATCTTCTTAGCAATTCCTCGAGTCCTAGTGGTTTCGAATCAACATTAGGTAATTATGATTTTAACCTTCATTTGTGATTGATGTTCTCTTTTAATTGTTTGGCTAAATTGATCCATTGTGTATCAATAGAATTATAGGTAGTTCGTTTAGTGTCTGATCAAGTACAGAGAGGACTCGACACGACACAAGAATTTCAGTTCAGGTATTACCTAAACCAATCTTTACATGTTTACTTTTATTGCACTTTTGCAGATCGTGTCATTTGAATATTGGTTCATGTGGGATCATTCTTTGATTCCTGTTAGCCATAAATTGGATGGTAGTGTCTGCAGGATAATTTCCTTAAGTCTGGGTTGGTAACAGACCATCTTTAGATCTAAATGCTAGTAAATTACTGTCAACATTATACCATGAGCTTGTGTCTTGTTTTGTTCACCCTACATAGTAAAGAACCTTGCTGCAAATAGAATATATGTATCCTGAATGCATCAGGAATTATCTTGTGGTACCAATGATTGATTGTGTATTTGGGACCAAGTATCAATATCAATTGGGTTATGATTTGTTGTGAGTGGGAGTGGTGACAGGAAGAGAGACTGGTTCCTGTAGGATTGAATCCTGGGAATGTTTCCAGTTAACTCTAACTGGTATATTATAAAGTGTCTCAGCAACCAGGTACCCAGTAAAGAAAGAATCGTGATTAATAGACTGCTGTTTCCATTTAATAATGACTGTATGATTCTTGTGGTGCTGCTTGATCAGTTGCAGGAATTGGACAAATAATATGCCATAGATTGCTGACCAGTTTAGATATCATTCAAGTTCAAATTGGTTCAGTAGCACAGTCAATATAGGGTGTCTGGTGTTAGCTCTTGTGTTGATGTTCTGCAATGCAATAGAAATTGGGTTCAGCCATATATCAGAGAGTGTGGGGAGCAGTAAATGCAGGTGATGTAGGAGAGGTAATGTCATTTTGCAATACTAGAGAAATTGATGCACCTGGGATCAAATATCTGGAACCCAGGGAAGACAATCTCCCTGAATCCGATTTCATATCAGTTGGTTTAGTTCAGGGAAAACCTGAAACCAACATGAATGCTGGATTGATTCAGTCAAATGCATCTAATTTGGCATATGCAAATTGATGAATGGTTGAATCTGGAACTAGTTTGCACTGTCTTGAATATTAGGATGAACTGGAAATTCAGAGAACCTGGGAACAATCCCATGTTCAGTTCAAGTGAACTGCAGAAATCTGGGAACCAATCCAAAGTTTCTCCAGTCCATTTTTGCACTGTTATTGACTATACCTGGGATTTAGACTACTGACATTGAGGAATTGTGAGAATTGAGTTTCAGGAATCTTACATCTGAGAGTAGACTCAGGACTGATGAGTTTCAGGGATTTTACCTGAGACATTAGTTCATTTATTTCAGGAAACCTGAGGTTTTAAGTCCAGATTGAATAGGAACAACCTGAGAGTGTTCAGTTCATTCTCAGTGGTAATTGGGAATGACTCTTGAAGTTCCAGTTTAAGATTTGTTGTTCCCATATTGTAAATTTGGACTGATAACTAATTAGGTATTTTAAACTGAATCTGAGTTGAGGGAGGTTAGGACTGATATGTTTACATGTCATGTTGACTGGTTAGCTCTGTTTTTCCTTACTCCTAAACTGAACCCTATGTCACCCTTGAAATGACTAGAGTGCTAATTTTTGCAAATCAACCTATAGACATCAGGACCTCTTACATGACTACTATCTGTGTATGTGTTATCCTGGAGGAAATACAAGTTATAGACTGAAGTGAGAATGGCAAGAACCTGAGATTTAAGTTCAGATTTCTTAGTTTAACCTGAGGGCATTTCTCAGAGTTTTTGAGTGTCTCAGAAATCAAGTTTTGTTCAGTAAAACTCAGGAGCCTGGAACACTTGAGAACTCAGAAATCTGAGTTCGAGTCTCAGAAATTTGAGACTTGTACAGTCCATAACAGGAAGTACAAATCTCCTGAACCACAGGAACCTGGATATTTAAGAACCTGAGATACTTGGTGAAATCCTGAGTTAAATCAGGAATGTACTCCTGAGTTAACCCAGGAGTAAACCCTGTGTGTTCCAGGAACTTAGGAATGAAATCCTGTGATGAATTCTAGAAATTTCATTCTTTTAGATAAGGGTTTAATTACTCTACTTTTATTTAAGTTAGGAAGGTCTTGACTAATTTAAGAGACACCCTATCATTGTTATTTTTCCTTTTGAACATTTGTTTTATAGCAAGTCATGTAGTAATTGTTTAAATATACATGTACCTATGATTTAGGGTTCTTGGTAAGTTAGTTAATTATATTGATACCCTATAGGAAACCATAGAATTTAAGGTTTATATTAGGAAGTTGTGAATAGAATCTTGATAAACCAATTTTAGAATTAGCTATTTTTTTTAACCAACTTGTACACATCATTATTTTATACAGGAGGATATCTAGCTATATTGCCTACTCGTACTTTCCTGGAGCAAGGCAAGTACACTCTACGGTTTTGTGCTTTTTATTATATATTCTGTGCTTCCTTGATTGACACAATTGCAACACGTCATGTACTTTCTGGTGCTCATGTTCTCTTGTTCTTATTACTTGTATCTGGGGTGGGGAAATATACTATCTATGTGACCAATCCCAAGAAACAACTCAGGTGTGTTTAGCTTAGACCCCGCATCGTGCACGCGGGTCCTAAGTTGCCCATTCATGTGCTTTCATGTGCTTTCATGTGCTTACCCTAGCCGGTCACATATTTAGTTATATTTCAAATGTAGTACACACATGTTCAGGAGATTACCTTGTACTTATTTCCTGTGGTTCCATGATATCATGTTCTTTCAGGTGCTTACATATCATGTTCTTTCATGTTCTTACATTCATGTTCTTTCATGTGCTTTACACTGTTTCTTCATGTACTTATTCACCTGTTCTTCCTGTACTTTACATGTTCCCTTGTACTTTCATATCATGATGTCTTGTTCATTACCTAGAATTGTACTTGCTCCGCTCCTGAATAGGATATGTTGCAGGTGAGATGGAGGCATTGTGTGACACCTACTATGGACAGGATATTGCTTTCCCTACTGAGCCAGCTGGAGCTGCTTGTGACCTAGAGGCTGCAGAAGCCTAGTGCTTCTTTAGTATTTTCCCATTATCTTTCCATGTATTGAGACTGGCAGACTCTTTTATTAGTTGAATGTAATAATTCAGATATTGTACTTTACTCTGGTTGGGACACATTTATATAGATGCTGTGATTTTATTCATATTCATATTATCGGGTTAGTTTCCCTAGATTGGTACAGCTTACTTTGTTGTGTCTAACAACAAAGGCTGGGCGTGTCCGACTCGTATCCGGTTATTCGGGAGCGGGTCGTGACAATATATATATATATATATATATATATATATATATATATATATTTTATATATATATATATATATATATATATATATATATGTATGTATATATATATATACATATATATATATATATAAACAAAAAAAGCTTTATTGAAGTAACATGCGCAAAATACCGAAGCCTTTACAAGTAAGCGCACCAGGCGCTGAACAAAATCCAAACTAATACAAAGGAAGGGGCCCACCCGGATGGGACGAGACAACGGCTAGAGAAAAGCCTGCCAAAAGTGCTCTGGGGAGTGGAAGCATCAATTCTGGGATTTAAGGATTTGCCAAAGGGTTTCTTTGGCCAGCTGAGGAGGGGTGAATTGGTGCCCTTCATACCTGTGATTGTTCCTATTTTTTCAGAGAACCCAGATGCCGGTGGCCGCGACGATCTGGTGACCATGGGTATCTTTCCAATGCGTCAGGAGATCGTTGAGGCCCCCGAGAAGGGATCTCCTCTGGCAACGGCTGTAGAGATCTCGCCAGACCATGCTAGCGTGCTCGCCGGAGACCAGGATATGCTCCGCTGTTTTCGAGTGATGGGAGGTACAGCAGTGACATTTGGATGCTAGGCTAAAGCCGATTGTGGAGAGAGAGTCATCAGTCGGGAGCTTCCTACGTTGCGCTCGCCAGATAAGGAAGGACCATTTGAGGAGGATGCATGATTGCTAGAACGGCACGATCAGGGGGTCAGGTGAGCCTCCCATGCCCACCTCACGTCTGGAGGAAGCCATGGTGAATGTACCCCCGCTAGTAGGGGTCCACATCAGTTGGTCAGGTGAGTCAATAATCCGAATGTCCATAGTTTCGATCTTGGATTCTGCCTCGGGTCCTAGCCATTCTCTAATGCGGTCTCGACGCCATCCGTCGGTCAGGTCCCAGAAGTCCCTAATCTGGCAGCGCCAGGGGGCGTTAGAGGAGAGGTGGAATAACCCCGTGCCGATCTACCGTTCGGAACATGGGGAGGATTCTCCATTTTCGAGACACAATCGGATGTGGGGTTCCGCGAGCTGACGACCGTGGAGAATGCGGTGCCACGACGTCGAGGATCGGTTGTTAGCGGTGACTGTGACGAGATGAGAATGGCAGAAATATCTAGCTTTCATGAACCTCGACCAGAGGGAGCAGTACGTTCTGAGCTTCCACCACAGTTTTATAAAGCAGGCGTCTACAATGTACATCAATTATAAAAAGTCGAGGCCCCCCTCGTTAGTAGGTTTGGCCATAGAATCCTAGCTGGCCTGGTGGTGCCTGTCCCGGCCATTGGAGTGGCCCCAGAAGAAGCTGGCAAAGAGGGCCTCCAATGTGGAGAGGACCTTCAATGGTGGGGAGCAGACCACCAGAGTGTATATTGGGATGGAGGATAGCACGTGCTTGATGAGAATTATTTTCCCACCGAGGGATAAGGTCGCGTTGTGCCAACCTTCGATCTTCTTCGTGACCTTGCAAACCAATCCGTCGAAAATCTCCGAGTTGGACCTGCCATATACCAGAGAACATCCTAGGTAGGTAAACGACGGGGAAGCGGCAAAAAAGGAGGTGGGGTTGGCAAAGGCTGCCGAATGACCTCTATCGGCATTGTGGTGGGTGTATATGACGCTTTTGTCCTGATTGATCTGTTGTCCGGAGCATCTGGTGTATTTTTCTAGGGTGTTGTAGACCACTTGCACGACTCCGATGTCTCCGGAGAAGAAAATGCGCACGTCGTCGGCGTATGCCAGATGGGTAATAATGGGATAACCCATGGTAGTATGGAAGTGGAGGAAGCTGGGGGTGTTGACCATGCAGTTGAGGTTCCTGCCGAGGGCCTCGGCAGCGATGATGAAGATGGTAGAGGATAGGGGGTCTCCTTGTCTAACTCCGCGACTGGCCTTGAAGAAGCCGTCCGTTTGACCGTTGATGACGGTAGAAAACCAAGAGTTGTTGATGGCTCTGTAAATGATGTTCATCCAAGTTTCTGAAAATTCGAAGGCTCTGAGAACACAGATCATGAATTGCCAGTCGAGACGGTCGTAAGCTTTCTCCATGTCAAGCTTTATGGCTACGTTCCCTCACCTCGTCGGAAATTTCATGCAGGTGACCATCTCCTGGGCAAGAAGGATGTTGTCAGTGATGTTTCGCCCTTGCACGAAGCTGCTTTGTTCTTCGGAGATAATTCTAGGAAGGATGGATGACATTCTGGAGGCGATGATCTTGGAGACAATTTTGTTGGCAAAGTTGCATAGGCTGATCGGGCGAAAGTCTTTAAATGTCTCCGGGTTATTATTTTTGGGGATGAGGATGAGGTTAGCCCGAGATATAGATTTGGGGAGGTGGGCGCCTTGAAAGTAAGCCGTGACGACATCGGTCACGTCGGTGTGGAGGACGTTCCAGCACGAGCGGAAGAAAGTCCCTGTGAACCCGTCTGGCCCTGGAGCGCTGTGCTCGTCGAGGGCCCACACCACAGACTTGACTTCTTCCGTGTATGGGGGGTTAACAGAAGTGCATTGTCTTGCTCGTTGATGAGGATCGGGATCTTGTCCAGAAGGCTGTCGCCTTAACTACTCTGTTTTTGGAGAAGAGATTGGAGTAGAAGGTAGCTGTGGCCGTCTGGATGCTCCTTTGATCTTTTAGGAGGTTGTCGGACTCGTCGGTAACTTAGTGGATGGATAAAAGTTGTCTGTGGCCCTTAATGTAGGCGTAGAAAAATGCAGAGTTTCTGTCCCCCTCAGTGTCCCAGGTGAGCCTGGCTTTTTGTTTCCAAAATTCCGTCTCAACATTAAGGCGGGATTTGAGGATAGCTCTAGAGAGGTTGAGCGAGTTGTGAGCCCCAGCGGGCCATCGTTGGTGAACCGAATCTCTGTACGAGTAACGTCGTCTTCTGCAGCTTTGATTTCTTGGAAAATATTGTCGAATGCCTGCCTGCTCAAGGACGAAAGAGAAATCCTGGTGGCCTTAATCTTCATAGCCAATCTGACCATGGGGTCCGGGTTGTTTGTCGAGCGCCAGGCTTCAGCGACAATGTTTAGGAATTTAGGATGATGTCTCCAGAAGTCAAGGAATCTGAAAGCTTTTTTTGGTGGGGATAGGGTTGTTGCTGGTCTCAACGACGAAGGGAGAGTGATTGGATTCTGTGGAGTTAAGATGGGAGAGGGTAGATCTGAGGTTCATGTCAGACCATTTGCTGTCGACGAGGGCACGATCAAGACGAGAATATTGGCGCTATACACCCTCATGCATGTTGCACCATGTGAAGGAGTTGCCGGAGAAGGGCATAGAAATCAAGTTGGCCTGGAACATGAAGGAGTTGAAGTCATTCATGGCCGGACGGTGGGGGGACGGCCTCCCGATTTCTCCTCGGGGCACACGATGATGTTGAAGTCGCCAATGCATAGCCAGGGGAGGTTGATGAGAGAGCTTCGGGTATCTAAGAGGGTGGACCAGAGCTGCCTTCGCTCAAAAGAGTCGCAGCTGCCATGAACCACAGAAATCAGTGATCGGTAGGGGAGGAAAGAATGTTCCACCCAGCATGTGAGATTCTGCTTATGGTCGAGAATGGTACCGAAGAGACAGTCGTCAGAGAGGAGGATCCAGATGTCGTGGCAACCAGTAATGGCGTTTGGGAAACCGAGCTGGAGTTAGATGGATTTCAGTTTCCTGGGTAGGGTTTTGGGTTCGATGATGACTAAAATGTCGATACGGTGAGATTTGGTCAGAGTTTTCAATCTCTGCATTGTAGGTTTATTGGCCAGCCCCCTGGCCTTCCATGTGAGAATGTTAACCATCGGCTAGAATGGGGTTGGGGGTGGGGTTGTTCTTGGTGGCAGACCTGGTGGTCATAGCCGGAGGCTCTTGCGCTCGTTTCTTCTTCCTCTTGGTCAGGGAGTCTTTAGGGGCTATAAGGGATGTTGCAAGGGGTTCTGCCAGCTTCACACGAAGGTTCGATGCATCGACGCCAATAATGTTCTCTGCAGAGTTAATAAGTTCTATCTCCATTTCTGCAAGGGCGCTGAGGGGGTTGTCAGGGTTAAGAAATCCTGCCTCTTGGTCCTGTCTCATTCTGGCCTCGTAATCAGATCCTAGAGAGTGACCCTCCGCTTTCAGAGAAGGTTGGAGGGAGGAACGACAAAGGGTTCAGAAGGCTTCTTAGCTGCTGGAGCGGTCTCGTCATTGACGTCACTAAGGGGAAGATCTGAGGTAGAGGGGATAGGGATGGCAGGGGAGAGGGCCTTGGGGATAAAGGTGGGGGGTGACTGTCAGTTGCCCTGCTACAGTAGATGGGTCGTACGGTTCTGCTGGAGCCTGAAAAATAGTCAATGCCAAACGATTCTGCTCCTTGTCAACCATGACAGAGGGGGATTCTCCTCTGACGACGACCGAGGGGGAGGGAGGGGGAGAGCTGGCCTGACCTTCCAACGCCTGAGATGCGCTAAGGATATGAAACTTGTTGAGAAGGGAGATACTCGGTTGCTGACTGCGAGGCGATGAACTGTGAGGCATGGAGGGAGCACGGGGACTTGGGGAGGTTTCGCTTTCTCGGAAGCATTGGTGGGAGTTAGAGGGAAGGATGGGCCCAGTGGGGGAGTAAGGGCGTTCTAGATGTTGAGGTCTTTCTGAAATATGTCTTCTTGAGCTCCGGATGTGCCTTGAAGCAATGCTTCAAAAGGTGGCCCCGAATTTGGCAATGAGTGCAGAAGTTGATGTTGTTATCGTATTCCAGGTTCTGGGTATGGGTTTGTCCCCCTAGCTCGAGCTGGAGAACAGTCGGTGGGGCAGAGGATAAATCGACCTCAACACAAATCTTGGCGTAGTTGCCTTTAGACAAATTCCTGGTTTCCTCTGCGATGGCCACCAAACTGCCGAATGAGCTCGCGATCCTCCTGAGTGCTGCCGGGGCGAAGCAAACCAGCGGAAGATTCAGCAAGGTGACCCAAGTCGAGATAATAGTCGAATCGGCATCGGGGGTGAAGCTGGGGGTCTATTTAGCGATCTTCACGCTGTAAGGTCCGATGGTGGTGGAACCCTTAGCCCACACTAGCAAAAAATCTGAATCGGAGGAGAGGTGGAGATAGAGGTGCTTGGGGTCAAGAGGGGCAACCTTGAAGGTGGAAGATAGGCCCCACCCTGCTAAAGCTTCTCTGACCGATGGAAGCTTGGGGCACCCAGACTAGAATTTAAGAACGAAAGTCCAGGAGGAGGTGGAGAAAAGGGATGAGATCTCGTCAGAGGAAAATGGGATGCTGATAGGGAGTCCTTCGGACAGGGGGCGAAACTCTATCTCGGGGAGTTCGATCTCCGGGCTCTGCAGGAGACTCGAAGAGGCTCGGTCAGGTATGAGGATATCAGCGAAGGATGGAGGGGACTGGGAGGGGGGAGATGAGGGGGAGAGCAGCAGATCTGGCGCCCTGAGCAGAGGGGGGCCTCCTGGCTGAGGCGGGGGTTGATGGGCCCCGTGGAAGAAGACTGTGGGGAATGAAGACCTGAAGCAAGATCTCCAACGTCGAGAGACGGGGAGCAAGTCTGACCGGCGAGGTGCATACTCGAAGCCGAGAGGGGGGGCGAGAGACTCTGGGGGAGGAGCGAGGCTGCGCCCTGAACCAGCAAGGGAGGGGGCGGGATGGCCAAGACCCAGGGGGAGGGAGGGCGCGTGGCCGCTTCCGGAGCCTGCTGGGGGGGGCGCAATAGGCCTCGGGGCCAGAGGGAGGGGGGCCGCAAGCTGGGGCTGAAGAGCCAAGAGGAGGGAGGCTGCAGTCTGACCGTGGGGGCGCATGCCCGACAGCGGAGTGCCCTGACACGGAGGCGAGAGGCGCTAGGGGAGCCGGGCCTCGAGCTCACGACCCCGGAGCAGGGGCACATAGACCCGGAGAGGAGGGACAGGGACCACGGGCAGGGGCGCATAGCCCCGGAGCAGGGGCGCATAGACCCAGGGGAGGGGGGCTGGATCCACGTACGGCGCTGCCGGGATCCGGGAGAAGGCGCGCGGGCGCATAGGCAGGGGCCTGAGGAATGGGCGCATATGGCCCCGTGGCGGAAATAGGCACATAAGCTAGCACTCCGGGGGCGGGCGCATACGCGCCAAGGATGGAGCCGAGCGCATGGCTTCCCGACAGGGGGGAGGCGCGGAGCTGGGCGGGAAACTCCAATTTTTCAAATTCAAATTGGAGCCCGGAGATATATATATATATATATATATATATATATATATATATATATATATATATATATGGTCTAAAATATTATATATTTATATATATATATATATATATATATATATATAAAATATATATATATATATATATATATATATATATATAATATTTTAGACCATATATATATATATATATATATATGTGTGTGTGTGTGTGTGTGTGTGTGTGTGTGTGTGTGTATAATAGTGAATGAGTGCAATATATATATGTATACGTTGTGATTGCTTTGAGATATAGTCTAAGGCTTAGCTAGTCAGTTTAGGATTGGCCCAATGAGCCTAGATTAGTCGAGTTGACTGGCAAGTTGACCAAGTTGACAAAAGTCAACTTTGTGTCAAACTTGATCCAAATCGACTCAAACGGACTTAGAATGACTCGATAACTTATGTTTGACCTAAAAATTAGTAAACGTACTAGTTGACTTATAGTTGACCAATTTTGACCAGAGTTGACTTTGACCTAGAAGGACCTAGAATCATATAGAACTGTATTGTAGACATTTCTTATGATATTTTAGACCATATTGTGACTTATGATTATTTTAAATAGGATTACATCACTCCAGTTCAGTTAAACTTCCTCATCAGCAGCTAGGATTACCAGGCGAGTACATTCTTTGACTGTTTTATACTTGTTTGGACATATTCACTTGTTATAGACTAGTTTACTTGATGCTGTCATGATGTTATCACAGATAAGTACTATATGGATCTCTTCATGCGATGTTATCCCCTCGGATACATCGGGTATATTGTGCTCATGTACTTTATCATGTGCAACGTTACTCCTTGTATTCGTATTTATTCATGTATACTCATGTGATATTCATGTACACTCATGATCATGTGAGCCTTCATGTATAAACCAGTGGTACTCATGTGGACTAGCTATCTATGTGAGTCACTACTCTTTCATGTGCAATAACATAACTTGGACAGATCCTTGTGTATTGATTGGGACAGGAGGAGTATTTATTTGGTGATGTGACTTACACCCATCTCATGTGCAACTCCAACCTAGATTTAAGTCATGTATAACCTAAGCCTATTTACATAACCAAACATGTGCTCTAAAATCACGTAGTTAGTTCAGTTTTCTTATCTATATCATGTATATCTATTTCCACTATATCATGTTCTTCTTTTTACAGTCTCTCTAATATTTCTTTACAGCGTTTCATGTATATTATTCAATAGCTTGTTCATATTTTCCTTTCATGTTATGAACTGTGTAAGAGATATGTATTCGTTCCTGTTCTGACTGGACCTGTTGAAAATATTACAGATAATGAGGATTGCTGCGATACTTACTATGGAGCAGGCCTAGTTGACACAGGTGACCTGGACCCTCAGGAGGATCCAGTAGTTGCTGAGGACTTGCCATTAGCTTAGTCTAGACTTATCTTATTATCTAGCCTTATGAGACATTTGAGATTGTATTGAGATATTGTTTAAGGTGTGGTTTACACCGAGACTTATTATTCATATTTGTGACTCTCTGTTGAGATTATCTTATCTTCTATTCCATCTTAGATATTGTGATTGAGTTGTACCTTATATGTTGTTCTTCTTTCGGAGCATATTCTATATTTTGTTAGATGTTGTGACCTAGGATAACGTTCTACCAACGACACTGCGGCGTAGGCTGGACGTACCCACTTCTCGTGCCCTTACACTGGGTGCGGGTCATGACAGTCGCACATCATTGATGCTTGCTCGATGAAGCTGGGGTGGAAGCTACGAGTGAGCCACAATCTCGGGGCGTGGTTCATGAAGGCTACATATGTCAAGCACATTCACCCATCCGGCGCTGGTTTCAACTGCAGATCCTCTGCGTCATGGCGGCAAATCTTACATGGTCGGAACCTCGCTGAACCTATGATCCTTCTTCAGCTGGGATCGGGCGAATTATCTTTACTCTTCGAACGTTGGGTCGGTGAAGATCTCCTTCCCCAGTTACCGGCTACCCCCATCCATAGTACGATCCGGGAGTTGTGGGATGACTGGGGCGACTGGAACTGGGAAAGGGTTTAAGATTGGGTGGAAGAAGAGGCCACTACTAAGATCCTCGCCGCTGGGCTTAAGATCAGAACGGAAGCGGACATTCTGCAGTGGTCTTATACGGCTAACGGAGCCTTCTCGGTTGCTTCTGCTAGAAAGGTTGTGCGTGGAATTGGGGTACCTTCTCCCATCATTAGCACTTTCTGGAAGTCTTGCATACCCAAAAAATGGTCTTTTCTGATGTGGAGAGCTTAACGCAAGAAACTCCATATTGATGACAATCTCAACACAATCGGCTTCAGCTTAGCATCCGCGTGTCATTGCTGCACGGGGAGACAATCTGAAACGGTTGACCACATTTTCCATTCCGGAGACTTACCTTCAAGGGTATGGTCAGCCCTCTCTCAACGGTGCTGACAAGTATAGGTCGGTGGGAGCTTCAACGATCTCCTGGCCACTTGGGCTAACGTCTCTCATGGCCACCAGATCGTAGCAGCCGCCATCACCTGAGTGATTTGGAAGAACCGTAACAAATTCAGATACAAGGGACACCAATATTCATCCAATCAACTTATCCAGGAAACTCTCCGCCAAACACACAAAGTCAGCAGACAATGCAAACACGGCCTCCAAGATTTCTGGCAGTCCTTGTTCTCGTGACTTTTAAGGAGTGGGAGCCAGAATCTTTTACTGTTTTCTTTTGTCTTTATTTTGCGCTTCCTTGTAAAGGCTTCGGCATTTTGCGCCTTGATATGAATAAAGCGGGAGAGTTATGATTAAAAAAAATTAAAAAATTAAAAATTAAAATTATATATATATATGTTTGGAGGGAAACTAGAATTGTAGAATAGTATCTTTTTTATTATCATTTCATCATATGGCAAGGGCCATATATATAGGTATAAAGGGACAACCCAAGGGTCATGAGTTACATAACCCAAGGGTCATGAGTTACATGATCCTAAGGGTCATGTGTAACTCATGACATAATGGGTGAATAGGTAAGGGTTTCATAACACTCCCCCTTATTCATCCATTTCCTTGGATCCACTTATGAAATACTTCAGGATTCAATAAGCTAATGGGGTGGATACTGCTGGATCCAGAGTAAACTTAGTTTGCCTCATTAAAACCTTGGCTGTGGAAAACCCAGTGGGAAAAACCATCAGTCCTAAGGAAAAAAAGTACAATCCTATAGTTTTACTCCCCCTGATCTATACAAGCTTCAGGCTTGCAGGTCTTTTAGTTGCCTCATCCCTATTCCTCTTACAAGCTTTACAAAAGTACATCGTGGCAGTGTTTTGGTAAACAAATCTGCTAAGTTATTACAAGATTGAATTTGTTGTACTTTGACTTGTCCCTTCTCTTGAAGGTCGTGCGTCCAGAAGAATTTGGGGGATATGTGCTTCGTCTTGTCACTCTTCATGTATCCTTTCTGAAGTTGAGTTACACATGCTGCATTATCTTCAAAAAGGGTAGTAGGCTCAAGTTCACCAGTCTTCAGGCCAGTAGATGCCAAAATGTGCTGAATGACGGAGCGAAGCCAAACACACTCCTTGCTTGTTTCATGGATTGCTAGGAGTTCAGAATGGTTGGATGAGATAGCCACACTGGTCTGTTTGACGGATCTCCAGGAGATAGCCGTACCACCGAAAGTAAACACAAATCCAGTTTGTGATTTTTCTGTGTGGGGATCTGATCTATAACCTGCATCTGAATAACCAAGTAAAGTGGAAGACCCACTATTCGGGTAATATAGTCCTAGGTCTATAGACCCTTGGAGGTAGCGCAGAAGATGCTTCACTCCATTCCAGTGGCGCTTTGTGGGCGCTGCACTGTATCTGGCTAATAAGTTAACTGAAAATGCTATATCAGGACGCGTACAGTTAGCCAGATAGAGTAGTGCCCCAATGGCACTTAGGTAAGGTACTTCAGGACCTAATGATTCCTCCCCCTCTTCCAGTGGACGGAAAGGGTCCTTTTTACGTCCAATGATCGAACGACCATTGGTGTACTAAGGGGATGGCATTTATCCATGTGGAATTGTTTAAGTAATCTTCGTGTATATGTAGATTGGTGTAACAGGATACCACCCTTTAGGTGTTCGATCTGTAAGCCAAGACAATACTTTGTTTTGCCTAGGTCTTTCATTTCAAAAGTTGTCTTAAGGCTTTCAGATATCTCAGTGATCTCTGCAGGAGATCCAATAAGATTTAAGTCGTCGACATAAACGGCGACTATAACAAATCCTGTTCCCGATCTTTTTATAAAGATACACGGGCAGACTTTATCATTAGTAAATCCTTGCGTAGCAAGAAACTCACTTAGTCTATTATACCACATTTTTCCTGATTGTTTAAGACCGTACAATGATCTTTGTAACCTTACAGAATAGGTGTCCCGAGGTCTATCTGTTTTCTCTGGTGAAATTTTATATCCTTCAGGGAGTTTCATATAGATATCTTTATCTATATTGCCATAAAGATATGCAGTCACAACGTCCATGAGCTGCATTTCTAGGCTTTTCAGAGAAGAGAGGCTGATCAGGAATTTGAAGGTATTTCCATCCATAACCGGAGAATATGTTTCTTCATAATCTATTCCCGGTTTTTGGGAGAAACCTTGCGCTACAAGGCGTGCTTTGTAGCGCACAACTATGTTGTGTTCATTTCTTTTTCTTGTGAAGATCCATTTATATCCCACAGGTTTTACACCTTCAGGTGTTTGGACTACTGGTCCAAAGACTTCGCGTTTCAAGAGTGAGTCCAGCTCTACTCCTATTGCCTCGTTCCACTTTGGCCAATCGCCTCTGCGTTTACATTCTGCTAGAAACCGTGGATCGATGTCATCGTCATTTTCAGTGACGTGAACGGCAATATTGAACGAAAAATCGTCGTCGACGACTGTGCTTTTTCTGTTCAGTACCTCTCCAGTACGTACATAATTTAATGATATTTCTCCTGTTTGTTCCTCTTCAGGGGAAACTAGGAGGGGAGAGGTAGCTGATCTGAGCTCAGCATCCTGTGTTGGGATCTTCTTAATTTCTCCAGGGTTTTTTCTTTTACGAGGGACTTTGTCTCTCGAACCTGGTGGGCGTCCTCTTTTTAATTGAGGTACTGCCATTTCTGCTGCCGGCGGATTGCATCCATCTTTAGGGATGTCAATCCTAGCTGGCGTGTTGGCAGCAGGGACGTGTGATTTGACAATCTTCTGGTTGTCAGTAAATGTATCCGGAAGTAGATGTACAGTGTTCTGAAGATGTAATATCTTCAGGATCTCATCTTCACATTGACTTGTACGCGGATCAAAATGAGACAAAGTTTTTGTGTCCCAAGAAATTGTCTTAGAAGCTTCTGGCTTCTTAGACTGTGTGCCCAGTTTAGGAAATAATCCTTCATCAAACTCACAGTCATCAAGACGTGCCTTAAATACGTCACCCGTCAGGGGTTCTAGGTATCTAATTATAGAGGGTGAGTCAAACCCAACATAGATACCTAATCGACGTTGTGGACCCATTTTGGTCCTCTGTGGGGGAGCTATGGGGACGTAAACAGCACAACCAAAAACTCTCAAATGTGAGATATTTGGAGGTGAACCATAAGCGAGCTGCATCGGAGATAGAATATGACCTCCAGAAGGCCGTATTCTAATAAGTGATGCGGCATGCAATATAGCATGACCCCAAGCTTCCACAGTCAACTGTGACTGCATCAACAATGGACGAGCAATCCATTGTAATCTCTTAATAAGAGATTCTGCTAACCCGTTCTGGGTGTGAACATGAGCTACAGGATGTTCAACTTCGATGCCAGTTGCTTGGCAATAGTCTTGAAAAACCTGTGAAGTAAATTCACCCGCATTATCAAGTCTTAATTTTTTGATATGGTTATCGGGGAAATGAGCCCGTAACTTAATTATTTGTGCCAATAGCTTAGAAAAAGCTAAGTTGCGGGTAGACAAAAGGCACACATAAGACCATTTAGTAGATGCATCTATAAGTACCATAAAGTACCTAAATGGACCACTTGCGCGGTGAATAGGTCCGCAAATGTCTCCATGAATTCTCTCTAAGAAGCTAGGAGACTCTAGTCCCACTTTCAAAAGGGATGGTCTTGTTATAAGTTTGCCTTGAAAACAAGGTAGACACGAGTAATCATACTTCTGAAGAATCTTCAGGTTCTGCAGGTTGTGTCCACTGGATTGGCTCATGATTCGTTTCATCATAGCTGATCCTGGGTGACCCAGTCTATTATGCCAAAGTTTAAATTTTGGCGATGAATGACACTTCTGGTGCACAATCATGTTAGCTTCTGTTGATTGAATATGAGTATGATAGAGACCCGACGGGAGTCCCTTGAATCGTTCTAAGATAGTTTTGAACCATCTTTTAGACGAGTAACATACAGATATTCTGCCTCATTTATTTTATTTGTTTCTAAGTGATATCCGTTTAAACGAATGTCCTTGAAACTTATGAGGTTCCTATTTGATTTAGGAGAGAATAGTGCATCTTTTATTATTAGTCTTGTTTTATTTGGGAGCAATATAATTGCTTCACCAGATCCTTCTATTATGTTTGATAGTCCTGATATCGTAATAACAGGACCGTCATAATCATTTAAGCTATAAAAATAGCTTTTTTCTCGAAGGATTGTGTGCGTCGAGGCGCTGTCCACAAGGCATTCACACTTCATCTATAGATCTATGAAAAAAAAAACAACAACAAACCATCGTAATTAAAACAACAGTTTTGAAATACAATTTTTGTTTTAAAAAGATTCTCTTATATCGATCGACTGACCGATATAGAGAGGTCAATAAGTTGCTTGCAAAAATACATAATTTATAAATACAATTTGAGCAAAAATAATATTCAGTCATCCCCTTTCGGTAGCTCTACGTGAATATGACCAGACGGGAAAATGAGGGAGGAGGGTCACCGGGGACCTCTTAAGAACCAAGCCCCAAGTTCTTTCTGACATCATACCCAAATAGGTGAGCCTATTCGGAGAGACTTCGTAAAATTTTCTTTGTCAAATGTAAGAATAAATATTATTTTTCAAGAAATTTAAAAGAGAAGCATAATATGAAAATACGGCAACAAGTTTTTAAAAGCATGAAATAAGATAGTGGCTCTAGTCGAGTAGGTCGTCGTTCTCGAAGTCTTCCGCCGAGAACTGAGTAGACGGCTGCTTTTCTACCAGATTTGTTTCAATTTGAGACTTCTGGCTCGCTTGATACAGATCTTGTAGATGTCGTGGGGTGCGACAGTTTCTGGACCAGTGTCCAGTCATGCCACATTTGTGGCATTTGTCCTCCCAATTTTTCTTGGGAATGGACATCAGTTCTGTGGTCTTCTTCCACTTCTTCTTTGTCCCACTTTTGCTGCTCTGGGGATGAAAATTGTTCTTGGATGGACTTCTGGCCGGCCTCTTCTGGGCATTCCCCATGTTAGATCTGTCCTTATTTTTCTTCTGCTTCTTGGAAGAAAAATGAGCTTCTGGGAGAGGAGCTGAGCCTGCAGGGCGTAGGTTATGAGTGGCCAAGAGAAGTTCTCTGTTTTGCTCTGCCATCATCAGGGTGGAGTGCAATTCAGAGTATTTTGTGAACTTTCGTTCACGGTACTGTTGCATGAGGATTGCGTCCTTCTCGTGGAAGGATGTATATGTTTTTTTCCAACATGCGATACTCCGAGACTTCTTCACCACACAACTTCAGGCGTGAGGTGATATTATGGAGAGCTGAGTTGTACTCAGCTACGGACTTAAAGTCCTGAAGTCGAAGGTTTTCCCACTCATACCTTGCACGTGGGAGGATTACATCTTTTTGATGTTTATAGCGGTCCTCCAGTGCAGTCCACAATTCCTTTGGGTCTTCTACAGTGAGGTATTCGGCCTTCAGGGTCCGATCAATGTGTCTCCTGATGTAGATTATGGCTTTCGCCTTATCTATATCAGAGACGTTCACTGTAGAAACAACCACAGCAGTGTCTGCTGTATTTTCCGTACCAGTGGCCGTAGCCGATGGAAGAGGAGTTGAAATTGTGGCTAATAAGCCCTGGACACGTAAGTGGAACTTCAGGTCCACGTGCCAGCTCAAATAATTTTTCCCAGCAGCATCTAGTACTTCGAAATCAACACTCGCTATTTTGGCCATTTTATCTATCATGTGAAAAACATGCATAAATTAAAATTAAATATTTATGCGAGAGTCTCGAAGACAATTGAACAAGAACAACCAAATTTAATATTCTAACAACAATGATATTAATATCTAATTTGCTTCTGGTAATGAAATATTACCACATTTCAAGTAATAAATTAATGAAATATTATTCTGTTAATGAAATAATAAATTAACCAAATTTAATATTCCATCTATTTAGAAGATCAAATGCTTGAAATGCCTTTTTTTTTTTTTTTTTTTTTTTTTTTTTTTTTTTTTGAGCAGAAAGTAACTATGAAGGCAAGTCAATTTAAGCAACAGAATGTAAACAGTAACAAATCCTAAAGCAATTGTAAAAGAAATTATTCCCTCTAGCTTTGAACAGAAGCTAGCTTTGAGAGTAATAACAATATGTAAACAGTAACAAACAGGAACGAAAAATTTCTTCTGTAATAACAAATATGTTACTGGAAAAACAAACAGGAAAAGGAAGAACAAATAATAAATTTGTTTTACCTATAACCAGTATGTTACTGTAATAACAAATATGTTACTTTGAATGAAATTATTCCTAAAGCTTTGTTTTACCTATAAACAGTAACGAAAACTTTTTTTTTTTTATTATTATTATTATTAATTATTATTCCGAATGAACAACAACAAACAGGAAAAACAAATAATAAATTTTTAAAGGCGATCTAACTCTTAGGAATAAATATTTGATATATGACCAAATTGATAATGTCTGATAACAGTATCAATATTAAAATATCCTCTGTTCTGCAACTATTTTGTTTGTAAGAAGTAAATTCGTTAACAAAACAACTATTTGTTTTGAACGTTAGCAATATAAAAAATATCACTCTTAGATTGTTAGATATATATATTGCTAATTTTCATTCAAACAATAATTTGTAAAAAAAATTTAAGAAGTGTTACCAGTCGGATCGACTAGGGAAAAAGGGAGGATGACGTCGAGATCTGGACGTCGATTCACCTTGCTTCAGCAATCGTGCTGATAACGTGTTTGGAGGGAAACTAGAATTGTAGAATAGTATCTTTTTTATTATCATTTCATCATATGGCAAGGGCCATATATATAGGTATAAAGGGACAACCCAAGGGTCATGAGTTACATAACCCAAGGGTCATGAGTTACATGATCCTAAGGGTCATGTGTAACTCATGACATAATGGGTGAATAGGTAAGGGTTTCATAACAATATATATATATATATATATATATATATATATATATATATATATATATATATATATATATATATATAAATTTTTTTAATATATATATATATATATATATTTTTTTTTTAATATAAATTTTTTTAATATATATATATATATATATATATATATTTTTTTTTTTAATATATATATATATATATATATATATATATATATATGATGTAAAATTCATCATTTGATTCTTTCCATCAGTAATTAATAATGTAGATTATCTTGATAGGATGACTGTCATAGATCGATTACGAGCATTGTACAATGTTTAGCGGCAGATGAATATATAATCTATCTCAATAATTATCATGTTTGACTTGGTTTTTCTTTGTTTATGGATGACATAAATGCCTCCCAACGCCGTGTGAATGCAAAGAATCATAGCACCAAAACTGAATAAAGTAGTACCGAGTATTATGGCTGAAAATGAAACATACAGTATTACCGAGTATATATGTATATATAATGTCATTACTCAACTCAAATAATTACGGTATACATACAGTATTAATAATGTCATTACTCAAATATCTGCACAGAATTGACTGTACATCTGTAAAAAAAAAAAAAAAACTATACATCTGCTCACCAAGATATGATTCGTGACAGCAGGTTACTTACCAAATTGCCTCTTCTTCTATTTCCCCATGACATACTTTGGAACACAAACACAAGTGCTATGCCTACTCCATATCCTAGCCCAACGGACAACGCTAGCTCGATCGTGTCGTCATTGGAACGACCGGACTCGGAGGGAGGTAGTGCATCAACTGTGCTGGTTGGAAATGGATCGTTGCACTTATGCGATAACGGTAGACCACACAATACATCATTATCTTGGTATGAACTGTTTGAAAACGTGGAGAACTGATTACCTTGACGTATTTCCCCAGACAAACTGTTGTCGGACAGGTTTAAGAAAGATAGGAATGTGAGGAGAGTATGTTCCCGAGGAATTTCCCCAGCTAGATGGTTTCCTGAAAGATGGAGCGACTCGAGCTGCGCCAAGTTCCCGAATGACACTGGTATCGGGCCTGTGAAACCGTTGTGTGATAGGTTGAGCACACAGAGAGACTGGAGCCCCCCGAGATCCTTCGGGAGGTCTCCTTCGAATCTGGTATTCGAGAAGTCGATGGACTTGTACACTGTCAAGATCTTTACCAGCGTAGTATCCCTCCCTTTGCTCGTGACTACCACGGTGTCGCTATAAAAGAACCCTTGGGAGCTTAACTGCTGCTGGTCGAAGAAATGCCCAACCACCGAGCTATTGAGCGGTGACTTGAGCATCATGGCCTGCAGATTCTGGAAGCAACGGAAGGGGAGGTTGCCGTTGAAACGGTTGGAGGAGAGGTCCAATATTTGTAGCTTTGTGAATGTGAAGTTGTTGTGAATAAAATTTGGAGGAGGATCCATTGTTCCGTAGAATGCATTCGATCTCAAGACAAGGATCCGAATCGGAAATATGTATCCCAGCCGGAAGGGAAACACGTCCTCCAAGTGGTTGTTGCCCAGGTCTATAACCTCTAGCCTACCGCAGTTTGTCAGAGAGTCGGGCACGCGGCCGTCCAAATGGTTGTTGTTGAGATTTATTGTCCTCAGAGCACACCCTTCACTGATATTACTAGGAATGCTTCCTTGAAGCTGGTTCCCTCTCAGGCTAAGCACAATGAGTTCACTGCTGTGCTCCAAAATGCAAGGCGGTATCGGACACCGCAAGTGGTTGTAAGAGAAGTCGAGGACTTGGAGATTGGTAGCGTCACAGATAGATTGGGGAATTTCTCGGGTGAGAGACTATTGTTCGCGAGCGAAAAGAAGATGGTGGAGTTAAGGTACAAGGATATGTTTGATGGAATGGCAGAGGAGAAATTGTTGTTGGAGCAGTCCAATAGGTTACTGTTTCTTGGTGGAAGGGGAATTGGTCCTTGAAGCATGTTGGAATGAAGATCAGCAGCAACAGGCGAAAAGCTTGAGATGGAAAAATACTCTGGCATCGAACCTCGGACATGCGTGAGCAAGTTGTAGGAGAGATTAAAGTTTGTCAGAGTGCGATCACCAAACCTCCATATCCATTCTGGAACATCGCCACTGATTCTGTTGTTGGAAAGGTCAAGAGTCGTTATTCTATCTTGCTGCCGCAGCCGGAGAGGAAGCTTTGTTAGGTTGCACGCCGACAGTTCAAAGTGCTGAGCTTGGGGAACAAGAGAGAAGAGTTACGGTGACCATCTCGAACCGACAATCTGTTGTTTGAAAGATCCAGGTAGGTCAGGTTCCTAAGAGCCGGAATAAGTCTAATTTCAAGACCCCGCTGAAGTTGTTCGATGCAAGCCCAAGGAATTCAAGTCCGGAGAGCCTCGACAACGTCTTGGGTATCGGTCCTTCCACTAGATTGCTGCTCAAATCAAGAATCCTCAAAACATGCAAAGCACTTGGTAACTCCCTTAGCTGACCCGATAGCCGGTTATGATGAAGACGCAATGCTTGTAGCGCAGGAAGTGAAAAGAGTGACACAGGAACTGACCCGGAAAAAGTGTTGTTCGATAAGTCTATGGCTGTCAGATTGTGTAGTCCAACATTTCCAATTGACAACGGTATCAAACCAGAGAGTTGACAGCTTGAAACGTCGAGCTCTACCAACGACTTCAGGTTTCCGATCGATTCAGGCAAGTAGCCTGATAAGTTGGTGTGAGAAATTATCAATCTTTTCATAGTACTATCCATTGGAAAATCCGGAAGAACCACCGAAAGCATCTGATTGTTGGACAAGTCGAGAAAATTCAAAGTCTTGAGCTGAAATATTTCTGCAGGTATGGATCCTGCAAACCCAAGTATTGCCGAACTAATTAAGCACAACGAATATATTTAATCATGGAAGATGAATTAAAGCAGGTCTTTGGCATAAATAAAAGAGTTAACTGGACCTGAAATATTACAGCTGTTCAAACTTAGGACTTGAAGTCGAGGCAGTGATGATATCCCTCTGTACAACTCGCTGCCATCGGAAATATCAACACAATCGAGATAGAGTTCAGTCAGATTTCTGAGTTGTTTTATGAGAGCTTGGAGATTAGGATCTTGGAGATGGAGGGAATAGACTTGCATATTGAAGGCGAGGCTTAGTGTTTGAAGAGAGGTGAGCTGAAAGGGGCTGGACACAATCTTTCCTGAAAGGTTGCGACTACTAAGATCGAGTCCGGTGACTCGACCCGATTCCATGTCGCATGTGACACCCTCCCAGCCACAGCAGTTCGAGCCGTGTCGCCAGGACACGAGCTCGTTAGATGGGAAGGACAGGCCGTCCTTCAGCTGGAGCAGTAAATAACGCTGGCTCTGAAGACACTCGACACTCGAAACGCGCTTGCCTGTAAGCAAGCAGAGGAGGAGTACGATGCCTAGGTGCTGGAGGAGATGACTGGAGGAATTCATTGTTAATTGCCTGCAAAATAACTGCAAATACGAAGCTAAGTTTTGTTAGAAATTGCAATTACTTCACTTTGGAGTTCTGCAAAGTTGAAACTGTCGTCGAGGCTTGAATCGTGCATTTAGTAGCACTTTCCTTAAAGTGTTTCGGGCACTCCGGTAACGTCTTGGAGTCAGCACGCCAGAACACCCAGAATAAGACAACCTTTATGCCGGAGGTTCACCAGACGTTGGGAGACATCGGCGTAGGAAAGAACACATTTCTGGAAATAATTGGAAGAGAAAAGAAAGAGGAATGAATACTCAGATTCTGTGTGTTTTGGACTCAGAATTCTGTAGTATTTATAGATGAATTAGTGTTGTTTCGTGAAGTCGCGACCCTTCCGAAACAACATTCATTCACCTGTTCGCAGATTCATTCACCCTTTCGTTTGTGTGGGCTGCTGCAAAAAATAGAAATTCTCGGGGCGAGAATCACCACGAGGAGCCCGAGGGCCGAGCCTACGCCGCTCGCCCGATGCCACGTTGCCTAAATGCGTCTACAATGCGCCACTATTGTCTCTACGCCCGAGCCCGTGCCCGATCCCAAGCCCGAGCCGGAGCCGAAGCCGGAGCCGGTGTTGCCGGTGGCAACACCGGCTATATTTTCATGAAGAGGATAAAACAACAATCAATGGTCACCCACTAGCAACCCTTTGGTTGTTGCACACTCCTCATGAGTGCACATTCCTATTTAAGCACTCTCAAAGCCTTTCTCTTTTTCCGATGTGGGACTAATGTCCCTTCTCTTCCTTTTCATCCTTTAAGAACAATGAATGGAATTAATTAATTCCAACAATCCCCTACTTGTTCCATAAATGATGGAAAGGAATTCCAGAATATATCACTTAAAGAATGTTAATACAGTTAGGTATCTTTCGATTTGAACCTAACCTTAGTAGATACAACACAAGATTTTATCGGAATTTCTGGTAGCTGTGCTTTGAACCAGTTATTCCTTGTGATAAAATCGGTGTTACTTTACACACATTCTTTTGTAGTTCTTCGCCTAGATCTCTCGCTTAGCACTATTAATGGTCATGTGCTGATCCTGTCTAGTGAATTTTTATAAGATAAACTCCAGATCTTACTGAGACGGCACCATCTCTAAATTCACATAGGTAAAGTTCTTTCAGTATCTCTGTTGTTTTACAGATACATGTCAAAATTACTGAACTTCATTAAGAGTTTTATAAACTCAACCCTCAAATTGCAACAGTCGACATTATCATGTCATATGCATCCAAATCAACAGTTTGTTGTTACCCATTGAATCTAAGATTAAGGTTTTCTTAACATTAGATTGGGTTGCCACTGTTGTTGGAACTCTTACTCAAGGAGTTTCAATCCCATACCTCTCGAGGTAGACTTTACTAAATCCCTAGCTAGTGGTTTAGTAAAGGGATCAGTTAAGTTATAGCTGGTACGCACATACGTAAGAGAAATGATTTCATCTTTGATCAATTTTCTTACGTAGGTATGTCTTAGACTTATATGTCTAGACTTCCCATTATACACTTCGTTGTAGGCTCTTGCTAGAGTAGCTTAACTATCGCAATGTATTGACACTTTTGATACATTCTCTTTAGCCAGCGAAACTTCTAATAGAAGATTCCTCAACCACTCAGCTTCTTGTCCTGCAGAAGCTAGAGCCACAAACTCTGACTCCATGGTCGAATGGGTAATGCACGTTTGTTTCTTGCTCTTCCAAGAAACTGCCCCTCCGGCTAGCGTAAATACCCAACCTATCGTAGATTTGTTATCCCCGACACTTGATATCCAACTAGCGTCGGTATATCCTTCTAATACGACAGGAAATCTACCATATTGTAATCCAAGATTCTTGGTTTTCAAAATATAACCAAAAATTCTTCCGATAGCCCTCCAATGCTCATTATTAGGGTTGCTAGTAAATCTACTCATTTTACTAACTGCAAATGCTATATCAGGTCTTGTGCATTGCATTAAATACATAAGACATCCAATAGCACTTGTGTATTCTAATTGGGCAACGGCTCTTCCAGAATTCTTTTCTAGTTTGACACTTGGATCAAATAGAGTGTTCACTTCTTTGAACTTTAGGTGTTTGAACTTGTCTAGCACTTTCTCAATATAGTGCGACTGCGTAAGTTCAAAACCCCTACTGTTTTGTATTACTTTGATCTCCAAAATAGTGTCAACTTTTCTAAGATCTTTCATCTTGAATGTGGAAGTTAGAAACCTCTTTGTTTCTGTAATTCCACTCATCGCGTTGCTAATGATCAACATATCATCAACGTAGAGACAAAGAAATATCACAATATTTCCATATACTTTAGTGTATAAACACTTATCACAAACATTGTGAACAAAGCCATTATAAATTATGACTGAGTCAAATTTCTGATGCCACTGCTTTGGTGCTTGTTTTAATTCGTACAAGAATTTAACAAGTTTGCATACCTTTTGTTCATTTCCCGGGAGCACGAACCCTTCCGGTTGCTCCATGTAAATCTACTCATCGAGATCTCCATTTAAGAATGCCGTTTTGACATCCATCTGATGAACATTAAGATGATACAATGAAGCTAACGCAAACAATATTCTAATTGTAGTCGTTCTTGCTACTGGTGCATATGTGTCAAAATAATCAATTCCTTCTTTTTGTCGAAATCCATTGGCTACTAGTCTAGCCTTGTAGGTGTTTAAAGTACCATCACTATGATACTTTTTCCTGAACACCCACTTACATCCAATAGGTCTTGACCCTTTGGGCAGATCGACAATTTTCCAAGTGTGGTTAGACATTATCGAATTCATCTCATCTTGGATAGTATCTTTCCAAAAAGATGAGTCCCGCGAAGCTATTGCTTCCTTGAAGGTTTTAGGATCATCTTCCACCTGAAGAATAATAGGAATTTTTCGAATAAATTTCTCTGTATTTCCTTCCACTAAGTAAAAGGAAATGAGTTGAGAATTTATTTCGTCAGGTCCTAGATCCTTAGCCTTTCGAACTCTCTTGCTGATCCGAAGCTCGGGTTGTTTTTCAACTAATCGTGAAGAGCTCTCCTCACGAGACTCTTCATTAGCAGGAATTTCAGGATCCTTATTCTTAGTAATAAGGTTCTCGAAAAATTTCACATCTCTGGATTCGACAATAATGTTAGACTCTAAGTTTAAAAGTCTATATGCCTTACTATTGGCAGCATAACCTACAAAAGCACTTTTGATTCCACGAGGATCTAATATGGTCCTTTTAGGATCCATATTTTTGTAATAAGCTATGCACCCCCACACTCTAAAATAACTGATATTAGGCTTACGGCCTTTCCATACCTCATATGGTGAAATACCAGTTTTCTTCAAAGGAATTCGGTTCATTATATGACATGCAGTAAGTAAAGCTTCCCCCCACAAACTAAATAATAATTCAGAATGCATTAACATTGCATTTATCATTTCTTGATATGTTCTATTTTTTCTTTCTGCTAGTCCGTTCTGTTGAGGTGTCCGTGGTGCAGAACATTCATGAATAATACCGTTTTCTTCACAGAAGGTATTAAATTCAAAAGAAAAATATTCACCACCTCTATCACTTCTAAGTATTTTAATCTTTCTACGAAGTTGATTTTCAACCTCTGATTTATATATTTTAAAAGCATTAAAGGCTTCATCTTTATGCTTTAATAAATATACATATGTAAATCTAGAACAATCATCAATGAAGGTAATAAAGTATTTATTACCTCCTCGAGATAATGTGCCATTAAATTCACATAAATCAGAGTAAACTAAATCTAGTAGATTGGTATTACGCTCTACACTGTGAAAAAGTTTTTTAATCATTTTTGATTTTGCACAAATTTCACACTTATCTAAATCTTCAGAATTGCATGAAATTAATCCAGATTTAATTAACCTTTTCATAGTGCTAATACCTATATGCGCTAATCTACTATGCCATAAAGTAGATGACTCAATCATGTAAGCAGAAGTAGAAACTTTATTGATATTATTCTTAATGATACAAAGTTTTATCATACCCTCATCGGTATATCCCTTTCCAACAAACACACCATTACGGGTCAATATTAATTTGTCCGACTCAAAGACAGACTTTATTCCTGGTTTATCCAACAAGACTCCACTGACGAGTTTCCTACTCATATCCGGGACGTAAAGTACGTTAGTCAGAGTTACTTTCTTCCCAGAAGTGAATTGGATTTCCACATCACCTGTTCCCACGACCGTTGAATGTCCTTCATTTTCCATCTGAACTTCTTGTCCATCATTGACTTCAGAATAGGTCTTGAATGCTGCTTTGTCGTATGAAACATGAACGGTAGCACAAGTATTGTACCACCATCCTGGAGCCTTCCCTTTGACCGTCATGAGTTTGCTCACTGTAGCAATTATGTCATCTGTCTCAGTAAGATTTACCTCGCTGTTTTGGGTCTTTCGAACCCGACAGTCTCTGGCATAATGTCCTATTTTACCACATACAAAATAGCCGGTCTTGGGTCCTTTAGCGGTGCTGGAATTCTTGAACTTTTGTTGGTCATTCTTAGGACCGAGAAAGTTCTTCTTTGCTGTAGGTCTCTTGCCTTTCGCGCTCACCGCGTTGGCTTTAGAAACTCCGTTGTTCTCGGATTTCTGTCTTTCCTTCGATTCCTCTTCGATTCGAAGGTGTTTTTGAATTTGTTCCAGTGAGAAATCCTCAGAGCTGTGAAGTAGTTTCTTCCGATAACTATTCCAAGATGCTGGTAATTTAGTAATTATAGCACCAACTTGGAATGTTTTCGGAAGTTCTATCTTCACTGCCCTAAGTTTGTTGACTAGAACTTGTAGTTCGTGTACTTGGGCTAGTATAGGCTTTGTATAAACCATTTTGTAATCAAAATACTTTGATATAAGAAATTTCTTTGTACCTTCTTTTTTTTCTCTGAATTTGAATTACAGAGCCTTTCAGATGTCAATTGCCGAAGGATTTTCTGTGTAGAGGTCGTACAGTCTGTCCGACAGGGTGTTTAGAATGTGACCACAGCACAGCAGTTCGTCCTCTTTGCGCTTTTTGCTTTCTGCCTTGACCGCATCAGAATCTGCTGGAGTGAGTTCTGAAATGGGTGGCAGATCTGGATCGAGGACGTAATAGATCTTCAGTGCTGTCAGGAGGAAGATCATCTTGTCCTGCCAGCGTGTGAAGTTTGTTCCGTCGAAGCGATCTAGTTTGACTAGATCCTGATTCATGACCTTGATGCTCGAAATTGCAGCCTCGGACGCCATTATTTGCAACACTTTAAGATTGTTAGAAATTGTAATTACTTCACTTTGGAGTTCTGCAAAGTTGAAACTGTCGTCGAGGCTTGAATCGTGCATTTAGCAGCACTTTCTTTAAAGTGTTTCGGGCACTCCGGTAACGTCTTGGAGTCAGCACGCCAGAACACCCAGGATAAGACAGCCTTTATGCCGGAGGTTCACCAGATGTTGGGAGACACCGACGTAGGGAAGAACACCTTTCTGGAAATAGTTGGAAGAGAAAAAGAAAGACTAATGAATACTCAGATTCTGTGTGTTTTGGACTCAGAATTCTGTAGTATTTATAGATGAATTAGTGTTGTTTCGTGAAGTCGCGACCCTTCCGAAACAACATTCATCCACCTGTTCGCAAGTGCGTCTACAATGCGCCACTATCGCCTCTACGTCCGAGTCCGAGCCCGTGCCCGAGCCGGCTATATTTTCATGAAGAGGATAAAACAACAATCAATGGTCACCCACTAGCAACTCTTTGGTTGTTGCACACTTCTCATGAGTGCACATTCCTATTTAAGCACTCTCAAAGTCTTTTTCTTTTTTCGATGTGGGACTAAAGTCCCTTCTCTTCCTTTTCATCCTTTAAGAACAATGAATGGAATTAATTAATTCCAACAAGTTTGCTACGTATGTATAGATGGATCCGAGGAGCGACAGCATACTATTCGTTGCATCGAACACCCGACACCAATTGTTCAACTGTACGTAGTCAGTAAGCTTGACGCAACAATGAAGTCGGCCATACGTAAATAATTAGTACATGAACGATATGCAAGCTATTAACCTTCACTTTAATTATGGACTGAGTATGTGAAGTGTCAGGTGGAAACGCTTAAGTGGTTCGACGAGCTGCACGCTTTTAAAAAATCCATGCGGCTGGCATGGCTCAAAGTTATGCAATGAGAAGTACATTGGTAGACAATCAATTAACTTTGAAGACTGTTATTCCATTCACAAGGGCAATAGAAGATCGAGCAGCATGGTGTGTGGTAGAATTAGTTTGAATAAGTCAGATAGTTGATTTGGTCTTTCATTTGAACTAGTATTAAGAAGCGTAAAGTCAGAGTAAGTGGCCAATATTTGAAGCTGTTAGTTCATATGTAAAGCCTACAAAAGGACTCTAATTGTATCAGTTCTTACGTAACAAAATTTAAGTCAAGTCAATAATATTTCACTTCCTTTCACTACATTTGGTATGAGAGCAAGTCCTTCGTCAAGAAGCAGTAGCTCCTTTCCTTTTTGCAGCAAGAAACCAATGGCGACTGACAACAACAATTTTGTGCAGCTTGCAATCCCCCACTTTGATGGTCACTATGACCATTGGAGCATGCTATTGGAGAATTTTCTAAGATCCAAGGAGTATTGGAGTCTTGTGGAAACCTGTTTCGTTGAACCAAAAAGTGGAGCTGTTAAACAGAAGCACAACAAAGAAAACTCGACGAGTTGAGGTTGAAGGATTTGAAGGTGAAGAATATCTATTCTAAGCAATTGATCGTAACATTCTTAAGACCACTCTCAAGAAAGATACTTCCAAGGATATATGGAATTCCATGAAGAAGAAGTATCAACGCTCTGCTAGAGTGAAGTGTGCACAATTCAAGCCTTGAGAAGAGATTTTGAGACTACAAATGAAGAATGGGAAATCTGTCACCAGCTACCGTGCCAGGGCTATGGAGGTATGCAACAAAATGCGATTTCATGGTGAGAAAATGAAAGATGTCACCACTGTGGAGAAGACATTGCGTACCATAACACCAAAGTGGGATTATGTCATTTGTTCAATTTAAGAATCGAAAGACATAGATGCATTATCTCTTGATGAACTGCAAGGCTCCTTGTATTGGAACGAAGTGCGGAAAACGTTCTCCCAAACTAGAGAGTCCTGCGAGAGAATCGAGCAAAAGCACAAAAACCAAATATGCCAAAGACAAATCGTAGACACAGAGATTTTTTACGTGGAAAACTCAAATAGGAAAAACTACGGGACGATAGGAGTCCAACCCTGAAAACCTACACTAATAGAATAAAGAGAATACACCCTCTACAAGCTCCTCCCGATTTAAACGGATCACTACAACTCACTTAAGAGAAGAAAACTTGATTGTAGACTCCGAAGAACAAGAGATGTCAAAGAATTATTCGAAATGATCTCTCCTTCACAATAGTCTTTAATCATTTCTCTCCCTCAAATATTGTAAAGCACACTTGCTTACTTTTTGAGATATATTTTACGGTGAGGAAATACCTAGTATATATAGCCTCAAACCCATAACTAATTGAGGTATTCTACTATATATAGGAATACTCAATCTAAACCATTAATGTATTCCTATTATATATAGGAATACCCAATCCAACTTCATTGGAATATTCTAATTACATATAGAAATATCCAATCCAAATCTATTGGAGTATTTTTATTATATATAGGAATACCCAATCTGACTCTGAAGTATTTTTCACATAGGTTGGGAACCCTACCCACTCCAACAAATCTCCCCCTTCATAACTATGTGGAGGGGGTCGTCATCCCGACGATCGTCCTGAAGTACTCGAACTTTCCCTTGGAAGAACCTTCGTGAACATGTATTCTCCGTTGTCATCTAATTGAATCTTCTCAAGCGTCGCGTCCTTCTTCTCAACCACATCCCGTATCCAATGATATTGAGTCTCAATGTGCTTGTACCGACTATGAAATGTCTGGTTCTTCATAAGATGAATGATACTTTGGCTATCGTAAAGTAAAATATACTGCTCTTGCTTTAGCCCTACTTCATGTAGAAGCTTCTTCATCTACAATAATTTCTTGCAATCCTCTGTCGTCGCAATGTACTCTGCCTCTGTCGTCGACAAGGCAAGACATTTCTGCAACCACAACTGCCATGATACCGCTCCACCAACAAATATCATCACATAACCCGAAGTCGAGCGTCTCATGTCTACATCTCCAGCCATGTCAGCATTAGTATATCTGAGTAGTTTCGGCTCATCACCACTAAAAGAAAGTCTCCAATCGGCAGTGTCCTGAAGGTACCGTAGAATCCACTTAACTGCACTCCAATGTACCCTTCCAGGATTGAAAAGATACCTGCTAACTGTGTGAGCGATGTCTAGTCTCGTACACACCATAGCATACATAAGACTTTCCACAGTTGAAGCATATAGAACCCGTTCCATATCTTCTTTTTTATCCTCGATAGATGGACAACTCCTCAGTGGACTTGAAGTTAGCTGCAAGGGGTTACTTACTTTTTTGATCCGTCCATCTCGAAATACTGAAGTACCTGTTGAATATTTTTTTTGGGACAAGTGTAGCAAGTTGGACTCTCTCTCTAGGCTGATCTCTATCCCAAGAATAGTCTTCGCTGCGTCCAAATCCTTCATAGAGAAGGTCGTGCCCAATTGGCGCTTCAACTCTGCTATCCTAGTGGCATTCCAACCCAACCGTAGCATATCATCAACGTAGAGCAGTAAAATGATGAAATCATCCTCGACAAAGTACCTCACAAATACGCAGTCGTCCGACGTCATCCGTGCATAACCATGCTCCCCCATAAACGACTCAAACTTCCTGTACCACTGTCTCAGAGCCTGCTTTAGACCATACAGGCTCTTTCTCAACCGACAAACCAAGTGTAACTTGCCCTTCTCACAGAATCCTTCTAGTTGCTCCATGTATAACTCCTCCTCAAGATCACCATAGAGGAATGCCATCTTCACGTCCATTTGCTCGACCACCAAGTCGAAACTGGCAGCCAATACTAGCACCACCCGAATAGATGACTGTTTAACGACTGACAAAAAGATCTCAACGTAACCTACACATGTCTGCTGAACGTAGCCTTGAACTACCAGCCTCGCTTTATATCAAGGGCAAGTAGCGTCAACTGTCTACTTTACTATGAACACCTATCGATTTTTTAGAGCCTTCTTGCCCTATAGTAACTGCACCCGATCATAAGTGGAGTTGGCATATAAGGAACTCATCTCCTCCTGCATAGCCTCCATCCACACCTGCCTATTTTCGTCGTCCATAACCTCTGCGAAACTCTCGGGCCCTCTCTCGTCAATCAGTAGCACATACTCATTTGGTGAGTATCTCGTAGATGGTCGACGCTATCTGTCGCTCCTCCTCAACGGAACCACTGGTACTGGCTGTATATCAACAACCTCCTCCTCTTCAGGAACTACCTCCACGGCATGCTCATCCTTCTGAGGGTTACCCTGACCACCATCAGCAAGCTGATGATCAAGGTTTGGAGCAACTCCATGTACTGGATCCCCTATAACTAGATCCTATACGATATCTTCTGGGAACTTCTCGAAGCGAAATGACTCTAACTCAGGCAATTCCTCAGCCACAGAAGGTATCTTAGAATCCTGAGTGTTGATCATAGTCTGATTCTCGACGAATATCACGTCCCTGCATCTGTAGAGGTTTTTTTCTATGAGGTCGTAGATTATATAGCCAAACTCATCCCGACCGTAGCCGACAAAGACGCACCATCTCGTCTTCGGTTCAAGTTTGGATCTCTCATCCTTCGGTACATGCACGAAGGCCTTACAACCAAACACACGCAGGTGATTGTATAACTTTTCTTACCATACTTTGTGAGGCACATCATCCTACACAGGAGCACTAGGAGATAAATTAATAGTATAAGCAGCAGTGTAAAGAGCCTTACACCAATAATTATCCGGTAAATATATCTCTAATAGCAAACATCGTACCCTCTCCATCAGTGTCCTGTTCATTCTTTCCGCTACACCATTGAGATGAGGTGTCTTGGGTGGAGTCTTCTGGTGTCGTATCCCTTACTCTCGGTAATAAGCATCAAAGGGACCAATGTACTCGCCGCCATTGTCTGACGAACATATAGTCGCTTCTTGTTTGTCTCCCTTTCAACAGAGGTCTAGACCTCCTTGAAAGTGGACAGCACCTGATCCTTAGTCTTTAAGACATAGACCCAAATCTTCCTGGAACAATCATCAATAAACGTCACAAAATAAAAAGCACCACCAATAGATTTTACCTTCATAGGATCGCAGACATCCGAGTGAATCAACTCGAGCAATGTCGGCTCCCTCGAACTTGGGTGACTTTGGAAAGATACCCTATTTTGCTTTTCTGCTAAACAGTGCATGTACTTCTCTAATTTTGTAGACTTTAGCCTTGGAATCACCTTTTTGTTCACCAAGTAGCTTATTCCCTTCTCGTTGATGGTGAGTCACCTGTGCCACAACTCGGTAGACGCATCACTGAGTACGTTCACCTCCTGTGTTCACTGTGTGCTCCCTACCATATAGTAGAGTTCGGAGTTCTTGCTTTCTCTAGCAATCACTATCGAACCTCTGGAAAGCTTTTATTTACCGTTCCCGAAGAGATTGAAGAAACCCTCGTCATCCAACCTTCCAACTGATACCAGGTTGAAACGGATATCAGGGACATGACAGACATCTTTGAGTACAAGAACTCACCCGTCTTCGTCCTCACATGCATATCTCTAATGGCAACCGCCTTCGACACATCTCCGTTGTCCATCTTCAACACTCCACAGTCGCTTGTCGTGTAAGTGACAAATAGTGTCCTATTATGAGATACGTATGCTGAAGCACCGGAGTCCACCAGCCAAGAATTGTCGTCATAGGCGAGGTTCATGACAAACTCATCACCTACGATGATCATATCGCCTCCATGTGCCGAGGTCATCGCTGTAGTATTCTCACTTTGCTTCCCTTTGTCACCCTTCTTGTCTCTCTTCCAAGCGAAACAGCTTCACTTGATGTGGCCCTTCTTGCCACAATGGTAACACTCCGAGTCCTTATACCGACCCTTGGACTTGCCTCTGCTCTTGTCTCTACCACCACCTGGATCCCTACTTTTGCCCCTTCCGTTGCACTCTGAAACTAGCGCCTCTGAGTGGGATATGGATGAAGTGCCCTGAGAACATCTCTGCATCTTTTCATTCAACACTCCGCTATTGGCAAACTCCAGACTGACTAAGCCTTCCGGAGCAGAAGAGATCATAGATACTCGTATGGTCTCCCATGAGTCTGGCAATACACATAGCAACCAAAGTCCCTGAACCTCGTAGTCAAACTTGACTTCCATCGAGGATAGCTGATCAACCATGCCTTAGAACTCACTCAAGTGATCCTTAATGGATGCACCATGTTTGTACCGCAGACCCATCAGCATCTGGATTAGGAATAATTTATTTACTCCGTTCTTCTTCGCATACAAATATTCCAGCTTATCTCATAGTGTCCTCGCATGCTTAATACTAACAATGTGATTATACATGTTCTCGTCAACGATCTGTCTTATGTATCCACACACCTGTATATGCTCAAAATTTTAGTCCTCTTCGGATTTACCACTGGGCCTCTTGGAAGCAAATATCGGCAGATACAACTTCTTGACAAATAGCAAATCCTTTATCTTGCTCCTTCAGTAGTGTTAGTTGGACCATTTCGGTTTACATGCGCACCGGCTTCGTGTCCAACTCTGCTTTCTAGTTTGACTGTCAACTCCTGACACTTCTCTGAATCAAAAGCTCTGATACCACTCTATTGGGTACGAAGCGCAGAAAACATTCCCCTAAACTAGAGAGCCCTGCGAGAATCGAACAAAAGCATACAAACCAAAAATGTCAAACATAAAACGTAGACATAGAGAGTTTTGACGTGAAAAATCCAAATAAAGAAACATGGGACGATCGAAGTCCAACCCTGAAGAACCTCCACTAATGGAATAAAGAGAATACACCCTCTACAAGCTCCTCCCGATCCAAACGGATCACCACAACTCACTTGAGAGAAGAAAAGTTGATTACAGACACCGAAGAACAAGAGATGTCGAAAAATTATTCGAAGTGATCTCTCCTTCATAATAGTCTTCAATCCATTCTTTCTCTCAAATATTGTAAAGCACTCTTGCTTACTTTTTGAGATATATTTTATGGTGAGGAAACACCTAGTATATATAGCCTCAAATTCACAACTAATTGAGGTATTCTACTATATGTAGGAATACTCAATATTTTAAACCATTGATGTATTCCTATTATATATAGGAATACCCAATCCAACTCCATTGGAAAATTTCTACTATATATAGAAATATCCAATCAAAATCTATTGGAATATTTCTATTATATATAGGAATACCCAATCCGACTCCGAGGTATTTTCTACATAGGTTGGGAACCCCACCCACTCCAACACCTTGCTGGTCCATAAACAGAAGATGAAGTAAAGTTCAACTACAGAGGAGCAAGCTTTGAAGGCTTCTACACTTACTTATTTCTCAAACGCTAGAGGAAGAGGTAGAGGTAGAGGTAGAGGTAAAGGAAGAGGAATAGGAGGTCAAGGAAATAGAGATGGAAGCAGGCAACCATCATGCTTCAAACGTAAAGCTCATTCTCAAGGTCGAGGGGGAGGTCGTGTTGGGTTTTTAGCCTTTAGTTTTGGTTTTTAGTCCCACATCGGCTAGAAAGGAATGTGTATCTCCATATATATGAGTCTTTGCTCTTTATGGAGATGCACATGTAGTGCACATGGGTGTGTGCCATGTGGGATTAATTATTAATGGTATAAAGGCTTAATCAACAATTAAGAAGCTGTAAGCTTTTTGCTCTTGGAAATTTATTTCCATGGAGCTAAGCTCCGTAGGAGCTTAGCGACTCGCACTCGGACTCGGACTCAGGCTCGGGCTCGAACTCGGGCTCAAGGGCTCATGAGGCGTAATGTGGCATTTTGTTGGCGCACTTTGCACTAACACGTCAGCATCGTCGCTAGGCGCATAGTGCGCTTAAGTTGCGCTCGTTGCGCGAGCCACTTGCGCGACCACATTGCGCAGCCCGTTACGCGAGCCCAGTTACGCTGGCCCAGTTACGCAGTCCAGTACGCCCAGTACGCGCAGTGTGCGCAGCGTACGTAGAGTGCGCAGTGTGCGCAGCGTACGCAGTATGCGTAGAGTGCGTATGTGCGTATGGCTGGCTGCATATTAGAGCGAGAACAGTTGCAGCAGTTGCTGCACGTTCAGGAGTGGTTCAGCCACTACCCTGAAGTTCAGGCAACTGCTTGGCAACCGTTCCGTAGGCTATATATGCAGGTTCTCTCCTCTCTCTCAGGGTTGGAGAAATCAGAATTCCAGGAAGAAAACTCTAAGTGTTCTTTAACACAACAGAGTAGTGAGCGTGTTTTTTAACACAAACACTAGTACTTGTTAGTACGCGTGGGTTCTGTTACTTCAGAAACAGAGAGAGAAGAGTAGAGCCATTGCCAGAGGAGTTCGCCGTCTTCCGAGGAGTCAGAAGAGCAGGAGTGTTCTAAGGTTTTCCATCAACCTTGCTGGTTCCTGGAAGCTGTTCGCAGAGGGCGAATAAAGCTTTGAGCAACGGTGATCATTCACCCCAGCAATTCCATCTCTCGCCTGTCACCCTTCTGTTGCCTTTAGCAGTTCTGTCAGTATCTTCTTTTTAGAAGGCACTACTGCCAGTTTGCTACGATCACGAAAATCTCTTTAGATTATTCGTGAATTACGATATCTTTTTAGATCTCGTAATTTGCAGAATCCTTCTGGATCTCTGTTGCAAAACCTTCTTTAAGGAATTGCATTTGAAACGTTGTCTTTACAACTGTTTCAGTTTCTGTATTTTCCATCGAAAAGCGTGCCCCGGCGTTCCCGGCAATAACAATCTCAAAGCTTTATTGCTACGATGGAAAATATTAATGCTTCACTCCTCAATACTGACTTTTGTAAATTAGAAAAGTTTGATGGAGAGCATTATCAAGTCTGGAAGATGAAGGTTTATCTCACTCTTTAACTTAGAGACGTTGATCACGTATTGCTTGAAGAGGAACCTACTGTTCCAGATACTGGGTCTACTGCCGCAATCACTGCGGCTACTAAACTTCAGGCCAAGTGGAGAAGGGAAAATAACATTTGCAGGTTGCTTATCCTGAATGCTATGGAGGATTCTCTAGCAGAATCCTACAGTAAGAAACCAATTGCCAGAGACATATGGGAGTCTCTGGAAAAACTGTACGAAGAAGACAAGAACATGAGCAAAATATTTGTGGTTGAAAAATATCACAAATGGCTCTTTGAGGACGAGAAGTCCATGCTGCCGCAGGTCAAAGAATTTTTGAAGTTGCGACAGAAATTGGAAGACGAGGCTATGCCCCTCCCCGACAAGTTTGTTGTTGGAGGGATTGTCTCAAAGTTCCCCGCTGGATGGAGCAAGTTCTATGCAAACATGCATAGGAAGAAGTTGGAGATCACCCTTGAAGATCTCCTACAGGAAATCTATGTTAAGGACCAGATGCGAGCTCAACTGAAGGTGGACACACTGTCCAAGCAATTGGCTAACGCCAATCTGGTTCAGACCAAGGAACCAACGGAAAAGGGAAAGCGTGCAGATTTCCAGAAGAAGAAGAAGAACCCTAACAACTTGAATGTTAAGGGAACTTCTTTCAAGTTAAAGAAATCTAAGGCAAAAATGCCTTGTTTCAAGTGTGGCCAGTTGGGCCATTTCAAAAGTGAATGCACAGCACCGGCCAAGAAATCAGAGCAAGGTGAGCCTAGCAAAGTCTCAATGATTACTGATGTAATTGCTATGATTGGACAGGTTGATGCTGTAGGATCTGATTCAGACTGGTGGGTAGATACTGGAGCCACCTGCCATGTCTGCTCCAGTAAGGAGTGGTTCACCACCTATACACCCAATTCTGAAGCGGTTGTGATGGCGAACCAAGCACAAGCTGAAGTTCTAGGGATCGGGACGGTTATTCTGAAGCTGACTTCTGGCAAGTCTCTGACACTTCAAGGCGTGAAGCACGTACCTGCTATCGCCAAGAACCTGATCTCGGGAGGCTTACTCTGCAATGCAGGCCTCAGAATGGACATCAATGCTGGCCAGATGGTAATGTCTATCAAGGGAACATATTTCGGGAAAGCTTTTTATACCGAAGGAATGTTCAAGATTCAGCTTGTAAATCAGTCCAATGTAATTAATGAAATCACTCCTTCTGTTTATACTCTTGAGTTGTGGCATAATAGGCTAGGACATGTTCATTGTAAACGAATAAACAGAATGTCTAGTCTAGGACTTATCTCCAAGTGTGGGAGTAAGGTAGAGAAATGTGAAGTTTGTGCTCAAACGAAGATCACAAGGAAACCCTTTCCTCGGGTTAATCGAAGTACAGATCTTCTGGAGTTGGTTCACTCCGATATCTGTGACTTCAAACAGTTCTCTACAAAGGCCGGGATGAAGTATTTCATAACCTTCATCGATGACTTCTCAAAGTATGCGTTCGTCTACTTGCTGAAGGCTAAAGACGAAGCATTCGAGAAGTTCAAGGAGTTCAGAGCCGAAGCTGAGCGGTAGACTGGACAACAACTCAAAAGGATAAGAAGTGATCGAGGTAGGGAGTACAGGTCTCATGAATTTGCATCGTTCTGTAAGGAACATGGAATTATCAATGAGACTACGGCTCCGTACTCTCCTCAATCAAACGGAGTAGCTGAGAGGAAGAACAGGACGTTGACAGAAATGATAAATTCAATGTTGTTGACTGCTGGCCTTCCTAAGTGCTACTGGGGAGAAGCTGTATTGACAGCCACTTATATTCTAAATAGAGTGCCTCATGCAACTTCAGACGTTACTCCTCATGAACTCTGGTTCAAGGTCAGACCTAACTTGAATGTCATTCGAGTGTGGGGGTGTCTGGCGTATGTCAAGCTTCCAGATCTAAAGATTCAGAAGCTTGGGACAAGGACTACAAAGACGATCTTCTTGGGGTATGCCGAGAAGAGTGATGCTCGGAGATTTCTTGATATTGAGTCAAATCATATCATTGAATCTCGCGATGCAGAATATTTTGAAGACAAGTTTGTAAGGCACAAAAATATTGTTCTTCAGGATGTTCCAGAGAATAATGAGGGTGCACAAGAGACTGAAGTCGTCAATGAAGATGTGGTCCAAGAAGATGTTGTTGTTGATACAACGGTTGAACCAGAACAAGCTGAGCCGTCAGCTAAGCGTGTGAGGAGGCCGAAGGACTTCGGAAGTGACTTTGTCACCTATCATATGGAAGCAGATCCGCTTACCTATGATGAGGCGATGAAGACCAGAGACGCAGTTTTCTGGAAGGAGGCGATTGACAATGAGATTGATTCTATCACCTCAAATAACACTTGGGTGTTGGTTGATCTTCCTGAAGGAGCGAAACCCATCGGATGCAAATGGATCTTCAAGAAGAAGATGAAAGCAGACGGAACTATTGACAAGTTCAAGGCCAGGTTGGTAGCCAAAGGGTTTTTTCAGAAGCAGGGGATTGACTATTTTGATACGTATGCTCCAGTAGCCCGGATGACCACCATCAGAATATTGATTGCTCTCGCAGCAATACATAAGATGGTGATACATCAGATGGATGTGAATACGGCTTTCCTAAATGGCGAGCGAGCTGACCGAAGAGATTTACATGCAATAGCCAGAGGGATTTGTCATCATGGGTCTTGAAGACAAAGTCTGCAAGTTGGTGAAATCCTTATACGGTCTTAAACAGGCTCCCAAGATGTGGCATGAGAAATTTGACAAAGTTATAAGGTCAAATGGCTACATGGTCAGCGATACGGACAAGTGTGTTTACACGAAGTTCGCTGATGGAAGAGGTGTGATCGTTTGTCTGTACGTGGACGACATGCTTATCCTAGGTACGGATATTAGATGTGTCACGGAGACAAATAAATTCATCTCAAGCAAGTTCAGTATGAAGGACTTGGGGGAAGCTGATGTGATCTTAGGGATCAAGATCATCCGGATAGACACTGGACTAGCGCTGTCACAGTCTCATTATATTGAGAAAATGATCACTCGTTATGGGTATCGGGATCTTCCAGGGATCGATACGTCGTACAGGTGTGATCTGAAGCTGAAGCCTAATTCAGGAGAAAGCGTCAGACAGCTGGAGTATTCAAGCGTAATCGGAAGTTTGATGTATGCTACTACTGCCACAAGGCCTGACATAGCTTTCGCCGTGGGAATGCTGAGTCATTTTACGAGCAATCCAGGTGTTGAACACTGGAAAGCTGTGGAACGGGTTATGAGATATCTCAAGAAGACTCAGACATATGCACTGTACTACAGCGGAGATCCGTCGGTAGTGGAAGGCTTCAGTGATGCCAGTTGGTGCTCAGACGTGGAGAGCGAGAGGTCCACAGGTGGATACATTTTCACAATGGGTGGAGCTGCTATATTGTGGAAGTCGAAGAAGCAGACTATGCTCTCGCGGTCATCCATGGAATCTGAGTTCTTTGCACTTGATACCGCAGCCGAGGAAGCAGAATGGCTTCGGGAGCTCATGTATGATCTTTCAATGGTTGGGGCACAAATACCGGCGATACCGATATACTGCGACAACTAGACGACTGCGGCGGTGGCATCAAATGACCTTTTCAACGGGAAGAAGAGGACTGTGCGGTTGAAGCACAGGGCAGTACACGATCTTATCAAGAGAGGTGTTATTGCAGTAATTGATGTTCGGAGTCAGGAGAACCTGGCGGATCCGTTCACCAAGGGCCTCAAGCGCCAGCTGGTCGATGACACAGCTTGTAAAATGGGCTTGAAGGTATTCTGATATTGTATTACTGTATTCCTACCATAAAGTTTTATGCTATTAGTTCAAAGATTTATCTACTAGGCATCTAGCTTTTGGTTCAAGGGAGGACCACTAATCGAAAGAATATCAGGAACGGTGGGTATATGTTCTATTGGGCATGGAGAGGTTACGGACCTATAACCACTGTTATTTACTGTTGTTTTCTGCGGAAAACAGGTCCTGTGGAAGGTTGGCTTAAATGCCTTAATGAGTTCTCAGGCATTTGGAATGTCTGGTATGCTTTACAGGAAGCATGGTAGCACATCACTACAAGGAGTGTGACTCCATGCTATGTGTGGCGGTGACTCCACCATGAGGTTCTCGAAGGAGGTAAAGCCTCGGCTATGTTAGCCAAGTCACAGCGGCGTAGCACTGCAAATAGGCAGTTGGCCTAATGCTGTATATTGAATTAAAGAGGGATGTAGTCAGTACTACAAAGAGGAGGTGTTCCTCATGTTACGGGTGGCACGACACCACAATGAGGTAAACCCGGCTAGGGATAAAGCCTCGGCCTTGCAAGCCATGTCGTAGCGGCGTAATACCGTACAGAAGCGTAAGGCTTCATGCTGGGTAGTTTGGCACTACAAAGGGGCTAGACCTCATGCTACGGGTAGTATGACACTACGATGAGGTTCCCGATGATTCGGGATAAGGTCCTCGGCTTAAGGCCATGTCATAGCGGCGTAGCACCGCAATGGAAGCGTTGGACGCTTCATGCCATGTCTCTTTAATAAAGAACTCACCTATAGTGTATGGACAAAGAGATATCAGGCCGTCTCTTGAGGGTAAACTTGTAGACGTCCAATATTATACACTGAAACCAGGCTGGCACACGGCCTTAAATGTGCAGCCAGAAGCACATGTAACTACATTATGTGAGTGGAAAGAATTTCAGCTATGATGCAGAATTCAAGGCTTAGTCCATTCTTGTATTATAGTTTGATTTTTGACTCACGTGGGAAAATTCAAGTCTTAAGTGGCATCTATCCTAAAAGCATAATGGACAGTTACTGTGGGGGACACTCGTACTCATATATATAGAGATATGTGGGGGATTGTTGGGTTTTTAGCCTTTAGTTTTGGTTTTTAGTCCCACATCGGCTAGAAAGGAATGTGTATCTCCATATATATGAGTCTTTGCTCTTTATGGAGATGCACATGTAGTGCACATGGGTGTGTGCTATGTGGGATTAATTATTAATGGTATAAAGGCTTAATCAACAATTAAGAAGCTGTAAGCTTTTTGCTCTTGGAAATTTATTTCCATGGAGCTAAGCTCCGTAGGAGCTTAGCGACTCGGACTCGGACTCGGACTCGGGCTCGGGCTCGGACTCGGGCTCAAGGGCTCATGAGGCGTAATGTGGCATTTTGTTGGCGCACTTTGCACTTAGCACGTCAGCATCGTCGCTAGGCGCATAGTGCGCTTAAGTTGCTCTCGTTGCGCGAGCCACTTGCGCGACCACGTTGTGCAGCCCGTTACGCGAGCGCAGTTACGCTGGCCCAGTTACGCAGCCCAGTACGCCCAGTACGCGCAGTGTGCGCAGTGTACGCAGCGTACGTAGAGTGCGCAGTGTGCGCAGCGCACGCAGTGTGCGTAGAGTGCGTATGTGCGTATGGCTGGCTGCATATTAGAGCGGAAACAGTTGCAGCAGTTGCTGCACGTTCAGGAGTGGTTCAGCCACTACCCTGAAGTTCAGGCAACTGCTTGGCAACCGTCCCGTGGGCTATATATGCAGGTTCTCTCCTCTCTCTCAGGGTTGGAGAAATCAGAATTCCAGGGAAAAAACTCTAAGTGTTCTTTAACACAACAGAGTAGTGAGCATGTTTTTTAACACAAACACTAGTACTTTTTAGTACGCGTGGGTTCTGTTACTTTAGAAACAGAGAGAGAAGAGTAGAGCCATTGCCAGAGGAGTTCGCCGTCTTCCGAGGAGTCAGAAGAGCAGGAGTGTTCCAAGGTTTTTCGTCAACCTTGCTGGTTCCTGGAAGCTGTTCGCAGAGGGCGAATAAAGCTTTGAGCAACGGTGATCATTCACCCCAGCAATTCCATCTCTCGCCTGTCACCCTTCTGTTGCCTTTAGCAGTTTTGTCAGTATCTTCTTTTTAGAAGGCACTACTGCCAGTTTGCTACGATCACGAAAATCTCTTTAGATTATTCGTGAATTACGATATCTTTTTAGATCTCGTAATTTGCAGAATCCTTCTGGATCTCTGTTGTAAAACCTTCTTTAAGGAATTGCATTTGAAACGTTGTCTTTACAACTGTTTCAGTTTCTGTATTTTCCATCGAAAAGCGTGCCCCGGCGTTCTCGGCAATAACAGGTCGCGATCAATACTTTGACAAATCCGACATTGATTGCTATATGTGTCACAAGATTGGTCACTACAACTTAGAATGCTACACCAAGTTGCCAAGCGACAAAGAAACGGGGAGCAACCCAATTATGCATGGAAGAAGGAACAAGAAACACTCATAATGGCGTTCAATGTAATGAAGAAGGAGCTTGAACCAGACATATGACATCTGGACACCGGCTGTAGCAATCATATGTGTGGTAGTAAGTCATCTTTTCTAATTTAAATGAAGAATTTTATACTACCTTAAGCTTTGGTGATAATTCTACAGTGAATGTTATGGGAAAGGGTGATGTTACACTAGGAATAAAAAGGATAATATTGTGACTATCTCAAATGTCTTTTACATTCCTGACTTGAAAAGCAATTTTAAGTGTGGGGCAACTTCAAGAGAAAGGATATTTGGCTATAATCAAGGAAGGTGCGTGCTTGTGAAATCTATGTTCCTAAAAGGGGTCTAATCGCTCATGTTAAGATGACACAAAATAGGTTGTTTCCACTGCATATCAAGAGCATCATACTTGCTTTATGGATGAGGAGAATGATCCAACATGTGAATGATCCAACATGGCTTTGGCATTTTTGCTATGATGATTATAACTTCAGTGGATTAAAGACTCTCCCTCTCTCTCAGAAGAACATGGTGGCCGACCTTCCTCGGATTATTCCTCCCTCTAAAGTATGTGAAGAGTGCGTCGCTGGCAACATCGTGAGCAATTCCCGAAAGGAAATTAAGACAAGAGTACGGAGACTATTGGAGTTGATCCACTCTGACCTATGTGGTCACATTAACCCTATATCCAATGGGAAAATTTCTTCTTTTATAGATGATTATTGTCGAAAAACTTGGGTCTATTTTTTACAGGAGAAATCTGAAGCTTTTATAGCATTTGAAGTTTCAAAGCCCAGGTGGAGAATGAAGTAGGGAGAGCCACTAAAACTCTCCGCATCGATTGTGTTGGGGAACACGTGTCACAAGAATTTGCAAATTTTTGTGATGAGCATGGCATCCATAGGCAACTAACAGCAGCCTACACACCTCAACGAATGGCGAATCAGAGAGGAAGAACCAAACTATGCTAAACATGGTGAGAAGCATGTTGACAATAGGAGATGCCCAAAGAATTTTTGGCCAAAAGCAGTGAATTGGAGCGTTCATGTTCTGAATTGGAGTCCCATATTTTTTGCTCAAAATATGACACCAGAAAAAGCTTGGAGTGGATGGAAGCTAGCCGTTGATCACTTTAAATTCTTTGGGTGCATTGCATATGCCAACGTTCCAGATGAAAAGTGGAAGAAGCTAGATGACAACGGTGACAAATGTGTTAACAAACAATCAAAAGCCTATAAGTTGTTCAATCCTATCACAAAGAAGATTGTGTTCAGCCGGGATGTTATTGTTGATGAAAAGAGAATATGGAATTGGACTAAAAAATGTGCAGGGAAATAATAAATACCTATGAGTTTTGACGAATGAGCAGAAATGCAGCAACTAACTCCTTACATTAGTACTATATTGCTACAGCCATACCAGCAGTTGCCGCAACCACCCAACTCCAATGAAGCCCAGTCAGATGAAGCCTATACAGATGAAGCCCAGACAGATGAAGCCTATACAGATGAAACCCAGACAGCAAGAGCAAGCTCTCGACCTCAACGAACAAAAAATAATCCGGCATGGATGATGGATTATGAGGTTAGTGGTGATAACAATCTGATGATGTTGATACACTTGCCCATTTTGCTTTATTTTCAGATTGTGATCCCATCACATTTCAAGAAGTTGTCAAAGATTCTAAATGGCAAAAGGCCATGAATGAGGAGAATAGACCTATAGAGAAAAACAACATTTGGGAGTTGCCAGAACTTCCAAAAGGGCAAAAATCCATTGATGTTCAGTGGGTTTATAAAACAATGATGAAAAAAGATGGCGAAGTTGAAAAATACAAAAGCCAACTCACCACAAATGGGTACAAACAAGAATTTTGTATCGACGACAAAGAGGCTTTTGCTCCAGTCATGAGGCACCAGTCGATTGGTGTCATCCATGGCTACTCAGAATTCATGGCCTATCTATTACATGTGAAGTCGACATTTTTTCTGACGAATTAGAAAAAGAGGTGTACGTTGAACAACCTCCTGGATAAGTGAAGCAATGTCAAGAGAATTAGGTATACAAGCGAAAGAAAGCTTTATACGGACTGAGACAAGCACCGAGAGGTTGATATAGTCGTATAAATGCTTACCTTGCTAAAAAAGGTTTTATTAAATGTCATTATGAACACACACTTTATACTAAACTTGGAGAAAGTAGGAAAATGCTTGTTTTGTTTGTTGGGTTTTGGCCTTTTTATTTTGGAACTTTAGTCCCACATCGGCGAGGCCAAAGGAGTTGTATCTCTATATATTAGCTATGCTGTTTTAGAGATGCACATGTGGTGTGGAGGTGCACATGGGTGTGCCATGTGAGGTTATTTTTCTAATTGGAAAAGGTTAAATCAACAATTGAAAGCATTCATGCTTTTTTCTCTTGAGAAATTTATTGCCATTGGAGCTAAGCCTCGTAGGGGCTTAGCGACTCGGACTCGGACACGGACTCGGACTCGGACTCGGACTCATGGGCTCATGAGGCGTAATGTAGCATTTTGTTGGCGCACTTTGCACTTAGCACGTCAGCTTCGTCGCTAGGCGCATAGTGCGCTTAAGTTGCGCTCGTTGTGCGAGCCACTTGTGCAGCCGGTTGAGCTACCAGGTTGTGTGCCCAGTGGCATGCTTCGTCGCTAGGTGCATAGTGTGCTTAAGTTGCGCTCGTTGCGCGAGCCACTTGCGCAGCCGGTTGAGCTGCTAGGTTGTGTGCCCAGTGGCGCAGCCAGGTGCGCGCCCAGGGTGCGCGCCCAGGTTGCGCGCCCAGGTTGCGCGGCCCAGGTTGCGCGCCCAGTGACGCAGCCAGGTGCGCACCCAGTGACGCGGCCAGATGTGCGCCCAGTTGCGCGGGTGGCGCAGGGCGCAGGACGCACATGTGGCACAAGTGGCTCAGTGCGCGTCCTGCGCGCGGTGTGTAAGGCGCGCTTGGTGCGCGAGGTGCACAACTTGCATCAGATCGTGCCTGTGCATGATCTGAGCTGTTACTGCACGTTCGGAGTGTTTTTTACCACATCCCGAATTTTGTGCTAACCGGGGCAGTTGCAACTCGGGCCTATAAAAGGTCTCTTCTCTCTTACAGGGCTAGAAGAGAGGCTAATACAGAAAGTTGCGAGAGTTTACAAGTGTTTCTTAATACAAGTAAACATAAGCATTTAGAGAGAAGAGAAGTGTTGCACTAGCGTTGCTTTGCACGGGGGTCCATTACCATCCGAGGAGTCAGAAGAGCATGAGTGTTCCAAAGTTCTCCGTCGAACTTGTTGGTTCTTGAAAGCTGTTCGTGTGGGGTGAATTAAGCTTTGAGCAATGGTGATCTTTCACCCCAGCAGGCCATCTTCCATCTTTGGCCTGTCATCGCTGCTGCTGTTAGCATTTCGATTCGTACCTTCTGTTTAGAAGGGCTACTGTCGTTTGCTACTGTTACGAAATCTTTTTTGATTATCGTAATCCAGAATTCTTCTAGGATCTCTGTTGTGCACCTTCTTTGAAGTATTCCGTTAAAATATTGTTTTTATAATTATTTTATTTTCTCAGTTTTCTATCGAAAATTGTGCCCCGGTAATAACAATCTCAAAGCTTAAGTGCTACGATGGAAAACTTTCGTGCTTCCCTAATCAATCATAACTTCTCTAAGTTAGAACAATTTGATGGTGAGCACTATCAAATCTGGAAAATAAAGGTTTTCCTCAATCTTTAGTTCTCTGATGTTGATCACGTGTTGATTAAGGAGGAACTTACTGTTCCAAAAATTGGATCTGCAGCCGCAATCGCTACGGCTGCTAAGAACCAGAACAAGTGGAGAAGGGACAATAGCATTTACAGGCTTTTGATCCTAAATGCTATGAAAGATTCCATTGCCGAATCTTATTCAAAGAAGACTGTTGCTAGAGAGATTTGGGAGTCTCTGGAGAAACTTTATGACGAAGATAAGAACCGGAGCATGATATTTCTTGTTGAGAAATATCACAAGTGGTTCTTTGAAGACGAAAAGCCAATGATATCGCAGGTGAAGGAGTTCCTGAAGCTGCGACAGAAGTTGGAGGATGAGGCGATGCCCCTTACCGACAAGTTTGTGGTTGGTTGGATCGTCTCTAAGCTCCCTGCTGGGTGGAGCAAGTTCTATGCAAACATGCATAGGAAAAAGTTGGAGATTTCTCTCGAAGATCTCCTACAGGAAGTGTATGTTGAGGACCAGATGCGGGCTCAACAGAAAGTGGACGCACTGTCCAAGCAATTGGCTAACGCCAATATGGTTCATACCAGGGAACCAAGGAGAAAGCAGGCGGCTTCCCACAGCAAGAAGAAGGACCCTGATCATCTGAAGGTCAAGGGGACTTCCTTCAAGCAAAAGAAGCCAAAGTCCCATTTGGCTTGCTTCAAGTATGGCAAGAAGGGCCACTTGGCCAAGCAATCAGAGGAAGGTAAGCCTAGTAAGGTATCAATGATCATTGATGTTGTTGCTATAATTGTGCAGGTCACTGTGGTTGTGACTGATTCTGACTAGTGGGTAGACACTGGCGCCACCTGCCATATCTGCTCCAGCAAGGAGTAGTTTACCACCTATACACCAACTTCTGAAGTGGTTATGGTGGCAAACCAGGCACAAGCTGAAGTGCTCGGGATCGGGATGGTGGTTTTGAAGCTGACTTCGGGGAAGTCTCTGACGCTTCAAGGTGTGAAGCATGTACCTGCTATCGCAAAAAACCTGATCTCGGGAGGCCTACTCTGTAATACAGGTCTAAGGATGGACATCAATGCTGGCCAAATGGTGATGTCTATTAAGGGAACATATTTCGAAAAAGCTTTTTATACTGAAGGAATGTTCAAAATTCAACTTCTAAATCAGTCCAATGTAATTAATGCAATCTCTCCTTCTGCTTATACTCTTGAGTTGTGGCATAATAGGCTAGGACATGTTCATTGTAAACGAATAAACAAAATGTCTAGTCTAGGACTTATCTCCAAGTGTGGGGGTAAGGTAGAGAAATATGAAGTTTGTGCTCAAACGAAGATCACAAGGAAACCCTTTCCTCGGATTTATCGAAGTACAGATCTTTTGGAGTTGGTACACTCCGATATCTGTGACTTCAAACAGTTCTCTACAAAGGCCAAGATGAAGTATTTCATAACCTTCATCGATGACTTCTCAAAGTATGCGTTCGTTTACTTGCTGAAGGCTAAAGATGAAGCATTCGAGAAGTACAAGGAGTTCAGAGCCGAAGCTGAGCGACAGACTGGACAACAACTCAAAAGAATAAGAAGTGATCGAGGTGGGGAGTACAGGTCTCATGAATTCGCATCGTTCTGCAAAGAACATGGAATTGTCAATGAGACTACGGCTCCGTACTCTCCTCAATCAAACGGAGTAGCAGAGAGGAAGAACAGAACACTAACAGAAATAATTAACTCAATGTTGTTGATTGTGGGTCTTCCAAAGTGCTACTGGGGAGAAGCTGCATTAATGGCCACTTTTATTCTAAATAGAGTGCCTCATGCAACTTCAGACATTACTCCTCATGAACACTAGTTCAAGGTCAGACCTAACTTGAATGTCATTCGAGTGTAGGGGTGTCTGGCATATATCAAGCTTCCAGATCTGAAGATTCAGAAGCTTGGGACAAGGACTACAAAGACGATCTTCTTAGGGTATGCCGAGAAGAGTGATGCTCGAAGATTTCTCGATATTGAGTCAAATCATATCATTGAATCTCGTGATGCATGTAGAAGCATGGAAAAGAGTAGGAATTTCTATACGGCCCAGAATCAACATGAAACTTCATGCGGCTCAAAACTTGGGGAGTTTCATGCGGCTCAAAATCCCTGGGAGCTTCATGCGGCTCAGAAAGCTTCATGCGGCTTAGGAACATTCATGCGGCCTTATGCGGTACAAAATCTGTCTATGCTGCTGGCCATAATTACTCTAACATAAAGGCGACAGCTCTGACAGAGATGATGGCTCTGACATAAAGACAAGACATGACATGCTCCTAAAAAGATGAGAAAATTATCATGATATCTGGCACAGTTCACAAATTCCAAAGACAACTCTTTATGCGGATCGCCTATGCGACCTTCATGTGGCTCAGTCAAGAGACCACTCTCATGTGGCTCAGTCATGAGACTACTCTCATGCGCCTCAATCATGAGACCACTCTCATACGGCTCGGTCATGAGACCACCCTCATGCGGCTCAGTCATGAGACCACTCTCATGCGGCTCGGTCATGAGACAACTTTCATGTGGCCCGGTCATGAGACACTCTTCATGCGGCTCGGCTATGGGACAGTCCTTCATGCGGCTCAGCCAGGATGCATCATTCATGCGGCTCGCCACAGAGTAGCAGTTGAGACACGTGGCAAAAATTGACCAATTCTTAACAGTTCAGATTTAGTATAACAAACAGATCATGATCAATCTTAACCAATTTCCAGCTGCCCACTTCTCGAGGCACAGTTACAAGGATGTGGCCCAAAATTAGCCACGTGGCTGTACACCCCATTACTCATGAATTCCTATAAATAGCAAGGTACTATTTCCTTGTACACACACACAGAGACACACAGAGAGATATACACACACCCAGGTAGAGAGAGAGCATTTCTTTACCGGAGCCGAGGTTGCGTTCGATCGTCCAAGGAGTAAGGCAGAGTTGATAGCACTTTCCCGAGCCTCTACCGTCACCCCCCCAAAATCAAAACTAAACAATTGTACTTAGATTGTTTTTCCTAGGTTTTGTTCCTAGGCTCTCTTTTGTACAAGTGAGTTTGTAATTGTGAGTAAAAGTTCAGTCCTCCTATAAAACTGTTCTGTTCTACGACAATCAATGGCAAACACGATGGCGACTCTGCTGGGGACTAACTTCTCTACTGCTGAGAAGTTGGTGACGTAATCGGACGCAACCAAACTCGGCTCTACGCAACAGATGTTGGTTGTTCGCTTCAACCAGCAAGTGTTTGAAGAGATGCTCTCCGAGGGGAGCGCTAGCCCCATCCAGAAGCGAGCCGGCCCAAAGAAGGCCCGCAGAGAGTAGAGGGCCAAAACCGTTGCCCCTTCCCAAGCTCTGGAAGAAGTATTCTCTGTTGCCCAAGATGGCAAAAAAGACTCACATGCGGTTCTACTTCAGGCCGCAGAGGACCCTGCTGTCCCTAAGTCCGGCAAAGGAAAACACTACGATGCTGGACTTGCGAGAGCAAATGGGAACTCTATGCGGTCCAGGAAGAAGCCGCATAAGGGTGCCAGCCGCATGCAAAAGGCTCATGCGGCCACCAATTCCAGCCGCATGCAGAAGGCTAATGCGACCACCAATCCCAGCCGCATGCAGAAGGCCCATACGGCCACCAATTCCAGCCGTATGCAGAAGGCTCATACGGCCACCAATCCCAGCCGTATGCAGAATGCCTATGCGGCCACCAACCCTAGCCGCAGGACCTATGCAGCATCCAATCCCAGCCGCCGGCCATCTGTTCTACGTGGCTCGGATTCAGTCTTCGACCGTCTCTCATGCGGTCCTAACATCAGAAGCTCTAATGAGAATGTGCCAGATTCTATGCGGCACAGTTTGGACTCTTCCTACTATGGGGCTTTGGGTGTTAGAACGAAGAAGTCTAGGACAGCGCGGGCTCGTCGAGCTTATTCAGCTGTCCCAACCTCTGACCATCAGAGAGTTCCACTAACTGTTATGCGGGCCTCTGATGAAAAGTTGTCCAGAACCACTCGTGTCCAGCCCCCAGCGGCAAACGATCAGGGTGGTTCCCAAGAGTCTTCCAACAATGATCGAAGGCAAGTACTTTTACTAGCCCCGCATCAGGGAGCAAACATGATACCAACGCACTCGTGTGCTCGGGATTCCCGGGCCCACAAAACGAGTGTAAAGATTGATCGAGATATACTTGACTTACGAGATGTGATTCTTCACAAGCGCAAGGAAAGAGAAGAAACCTTGATGTGCAAAGAGTCCTTCCATGGACATCACTGCACTCAAGTCATTGTCAACTGCTGCTGCAACAAAACAGCAGTACAAGAGGACCGACAGTCCGTCTTCCAACGACTACAGCAGCCAGGAACGATCCTAGAACAAAGCTCGGAAGACGAGGCGCTTCCTTTCCCCTCCTGTATCTCTGTCCGGAAGGTCCCTATCCGCAAAGGAGGGAAGAAAATAAATACCTCCAGCCCGATGATCTCAACCAGCATTTCCAAGAAACTCTCATCTAAGCGGTTGTCCACAGCCGTCACAGGAGGAGTTTATCAAGGTACCCGCTCTAAGACGAAATCTTCAACACTTGGAGATTCGTTATCTACATCCCTGGGGGTAGTTGAAGCTGGGGGTAGCACTCCTCGGAATATTCACAATAATCCGGTGTTCCAAAAAGAAGAACCAGGGGAAACAATCCCCCCAACAGATGCAGCAGGTTCTGACGTCCCTGAGGACGTCCACAAGTCCCAAGATGAGGCAACCTCCTATGCAGGGGTAGCACTTCCTCCAAATCTGAACCATAGGAGAATATTCCCACATACCTCGACGATTTCTCTATACGAGGGTATGATTCGGAGGGCACGTCTTCTACAGTTTCTTCCATTTCTCCTCATGTGAGAACGGCATTCATGACTGAGAATGATCAAGACGGTCCCAGTGATTGGCAATGCCTCGACACTCTTGAGGCCATACTTCATACTTTGGTTAAGTCAGTAGACAAGATCAAGGCGGCCCTACCGGCTTTACAAGCAAGGACACCTGGTCAAACAAGCTTGGGTCCCGCCGCCAATGCGGACTCAAACACGACTGCACCAACCCCGGGCGATAATCCACCCGGAGTATCGGCTCCCACTGCTGCAGAAGAGGCTAGGGAGGCAAGAAGAGTGGTCCAGGAGCTCCGTGCAATGTTTCATGCCCGAGAAACCTCTCAAGACCTCTGGATATGACAGCCGTATCCCGCTGCATGGAGAGATGTCCCCTTCCCTCCACGATACAAACCATTCAACATCAATCCATATGACGGAAAGACCTCTGCAAGCCGGTACATGACCTACTTCGAGGTCACAACAGACCATCTGCCACATGACGACGCCATCCTCACGAGGTTGTTCTTTGGGGCATTAGAGGGGGTCGCATTCGATTGGTACCGTAACTTGCCATATAATTGCATCCATTCCTTCGTCGGCTTCAAACATATATTCTTGGAAAGGTTCTACGAGGTGGGACAAGATATGACAATGTCAACCCTCATGGACGTTATTCAAGGGGAAAAAGAGCTGACAAGGAATTATATTAAGCGGTTTCGCCAAACCGTGATAAAATTACCCTCCAGTAACCCAGACTCTTCCTTAATTGAGATTTGCCAAAAAGGCTGCTTCCCACAATCAGCCTCTGGATGGGTGAAAGTCAATTTAAAGACTGGAAGACCTTCATCATCAGCGCCACTAGCACAGAAGCAAAGCTGAAGAAGGATCGCCAACTAGGGCTGCATATCTCGGATGGAGAGGATAAGGGCAAACGCCCTAATACCAACAACAATAATGGCGGTAATTCCTTTAACAACCGAGACACCAAAGACAAACAGGCTATGGTGGCCGATACAGCCCAGAAGCCTGAGCCAAAGCAGGCAGAGAAGCAGTGGCCTCAGGTAACTTACTCCTTCGAGGATAGCCATGTCAAGCCCATCTTTGATATGCTCTTACAAGGAGATAGAATTCAACTCCCTCCACCGAGACGTAAACCTCGACCTGCAGAGATGGAGAGCCCGAAGTACTGTCACTTCCACCGCTACGTCCACCACGCTACTCAAGACTGCTTCCAATTGAAGCGGTACATCCAGAACCTTATCGATTCCAAGGCCCTGGCCATTGATTTCAAGGAGATAACCGTGGCTGCCAACATTGTGTCAGTCCAATTTGACAGCTTCCCTCCAACGAAGACTCAAGATGGCATAGTACCCATGCCCCGGGCAACAATGGAGGTCACCAATCTTCTACCTCCCCGAGACCAGACGACTGGGCTGGTGCCCCTCACTACGTCAAGAGGGGAGGTCATGTTGGTCCACCCGGACTTGGTGCCTGAAGTAACTCAGTCAGCATTATCCCCTACCGACAAGAAGAAGGGCGGAAAGACTAAGTCCTGCCACACAATCTCAGTCGGTGTCGAAGAAGCGACAGCTGTCGTTACCCTGTCCGGTGCACAATCTCAACCCATGCCGGATAACTCGGCTGAAGAACGTCAGCCGACCACTGCTGATGCCCCAAGACCCTCTCAGCCTCCGCCGGCCGACAAGCCTAAGCCGAAGGAGACCCGCTTCGACAAGCCGCTCCGTAAAGACGCACCTCAGGGGTTGGAAAGGCCTTATAATTTTGACATTCTGGCACAATTAGCCAACACACCAGTCAAATTGTCATTATATGAGATCTTGAGGCTCTCCAAGGACGTTCGCATCGCACTTAGCGAAGCACACCAGAATATCGACGCTTATTTGGCTCAGGTCAAGCTTACAGGGGAGAGCTAGCCAGCGGATTTCCAGGACAGCACTTGTACAGGTGCAATGCCCAACATTGTGTTTACTCCGCAGGATATGCTCATCAAGACCAACTTGCATGATCGCCCTCTGTATTACACTGGATACGTCGACGACATCAAGGTAGATCGGATGCACATTGATCCCGATTCTTCAATAAGCATCATTCTGAAGAGCTTGCTTCACCTCCTGCGCATCCCTATGCATCGGCTGACACCTACCAGTACCGCCATCAACGGTTTCAATTCAGGAAGAAGCTACCCTATTGGGAAGATTCGTCTGAAATACCAAATTGGCGACCTTCAGTTGTGACTTGCTATGTCATAGACGCAGATACATCCTACAACATTCTCCTGGGACGTCCGTGGATACACGATTATATGATCATGCCTTCCACATTGTACCAGTGCTTCAAATATGTCGACAAGCATGGCTTCGTAAAGACAGAATTTGCCGACATCGATCCCTTCAAAGGGGTTGAATCCTACTATTTGGATTCCTATCTGTACGAGAAATCGAAAAGGCACTTGATCAAAGAGGATGCTCAAGAGCAGACGGAGGCTACAATGGGATCAGAAGAACCTCTGAAGATCCATCTCCAGCCCCGTAAACCAGGCAGAACTGAACCTCTTGTAGCCACTCTGCGTAAAGAAGCAACTAGTCTCCCGGTGCTCACCGTACAAAAGGAGCGGATGGTTATCCGACTTCCAAGGTCTAGCCAAGGGCCGAGACCCATTGGGGAGCCACTGACAATCAGACTGCCAAGACCCGGCCAACAACAATCAGAAGAGATCAATCCTTCTGTTAAGCCGATGATCATTCGTCTTCCCAAGACAAGTCGACAGCCAAGCGCTAAGCCAGGGACTGCTAGTGAGCCAACGACTCCACGTCCAGCACCAAGCGCTAAGCCAGGGACCGCTAGCATACCAACAACCCCACGTCTTGCATCACCAGTGGAACCTTTGATGATCAAGCTGCCCAGGTCATCCTCCCAGTCTTCATTAATACAGGGGGTGGCTGAAGAGGATCTAGAGCTAGCCAAATATGTGGCTGCGCATACTGATGTTCCTTCTGCTGATGATGTAATACCACCAGAAAAGATGCCTTATTTTATCAATAAAGGGCTATCTTTGAACTACCTCGCGCTTAACAAGTTCCGTATAATGTATGCTATGGAACACGGTATAGGTACCAACTTACACACACAAGTGACGAATGTCTATACCACGAACCAACTTACTCCCGTGGAAGGCGCTTGCTTCATAGTCGAGGGAGAAGATCACCCAATCATCTTCGGCCGAAAGCATGGTCAACAGTCCTTCAGGCCAGAGGAAGTCGATCTCGAACCCGACACCGGGAGACTGCCTCTTTATCTATATAGCTCCCGCTCCAAGTACCTCATACAAAAACAAGGGTATGATATGGAGGCTACGCCAGGCTTGAACTACGGCACCGGCCGGCGATTACCTTTGCAATTGTCAGTCCCAGTTGGAAAACCACGGCATTATTATAGCAAGACCAGACGTGGTCTAGGCTATGTTACACCTGCAACAACTCCCGAGAGCTCGAATGAGGGATGCGAATGACATTTACATTCGACTGGATCACCCACTTCTGATTCAGATGTCAGCATCGGGGACGTACTCAGGAAAGAGTGGTCTGTCAATATGGCATTTGTTGACGCATACGAAGAAGACGAAGACATACCCAAACTTCTTGAGTTAGAGCCTTGGGTCCAACAACTAGATGCGCAATGGAGAAGCATTTCGAACAAAGAGATCCCCCTACTGAAGATGAGGTCATGCATGTTGACCTCGGTGATGAATCCTCTTCAAAGCCAATTTTCGTCAGCAAAAGCCTGACAGACGAAGAGCGGGAGTCGCTATTGCAACTCGTCAGAGAGTACATTGACGTATTCGCCGCGAGCTATAAAGACATGCCAGGGCTAAACCCCGAGGTTGCACTCCATAGGCTCAACATTCATCCGGACGCAAAGCCGGTCAAGCAACAGCAACGATGGTTCTGCCCAGATATCATGAATTCTATCGAAGCTAAGGTCAACAAACTAATAGCCAGCGGCTTCATCCGTGAGGAACAACATCCCGACTGGGTCACCAACATAATACCGGTCCTCAAGATGAATGGGAAGATCCAAATTTGCATCGACTTCCAAAATCTGAACAAAACATGTCCTAAAGATGAGTTCCCTCTTCCTATTACGGACATAATGATTGACAACACATGTGGCTTTGAGCGCATGTCGTTCATGGATGGCTTCTCAGGATACAACCAAATTAAGATATTTTCTGACGACGAAAAACATACATCATTCCGAACGCCAATTGGTGTGTACTACTACACAGTCATGCCCTTTAGTTTAAAGAATGCCGGCGCCACATATCAATGAGCTATGAGTGTCATCTTCAGAGATCACCTGCGTAAGACAGTGGAATGTTATGTCGACGACATTGCCGTCAAAAGCCACTCTAAGGAAGATCATCTGCTCGATCTAAGGACAATATTCGACCTGATGTGAGCACACAACTTGAAGATGAATCCCACCAAATCTTTCTTGGACGTATCCAGCGGAAAATTCTTGGGTTTTATCATTACCGCCCAGGGAAACTATATAGACCCTGAGAAGACGAAGGCAATCATAGAGATAGGTCCCCCGAGAAATCTTCGAGAACTCAGAGGCCTTCAAGGAAGGCTAGCTTATATCAGAAGATTTATCTCTAACCTCTCTGGGTGATGCCAACCATTCACACACCTCATGAAGAAAGACATCTCCTTTGTATGGGATGAAGAGTACCAACGTGTCTTTGACAACATTAATGAATATCTGTTGAGCCCTCCAGTCCTGGTGGCTCCGGTTGCTGGAAAGCCATTTTTGCTCTATGTACGAGCGATGGAGCATTCCCTCAGTGCTCTACTAGCACAAAACAACGATGCAGGGCATGAACAAGCTATCTATTATCTCACCCGAATGATGATAGGGCCTGAGTATAGGTACACCGCCGTGGAAAAGAAATATCTCGCTTTGGTGTTCGCTATTCAGAAGATGCGACACTATGTTACAGGATAGACCATCCATGTCATATCACGAGTCAACCCTCTTAGGGTCCTCATAACCAAACCAGGTGCACTCAGCTCTCGTCTTGCTACCTGGGCGATATTATTATCTTCCTACGACATGATCTTCGTCTCGCAAAAGGCTGTTAAAGGTCAAGCTCTGACAGACTTTTTAGCGGCCCATCCAGGCTCGGAGTCAACCAAAATATATGAAGAGATCCCAGATGAGGTCGCCAATTCAAATATGGCTTCCTATGATACCGTCTGGCGAATGTTCTTCGACGGTGCTTCAAGAACCGGGCCCAAGGGCAACATCGTCGTTGGGGTCGGAGTGGTACTAATTTCTCTCTCTGGATTGGTGATTAATCGGGCATACTCACTCACGGAACCTTGTTCAAACAACGTGGCCGAGTACAACGCCTTGGTTATCGGCCTTCGACTTACAAAGGAGCTGGGGGTAGAGTACCTGAAAGCATATGGCGATTCACAGTTAATTGTCAATCAGATCCGGGGTTTATATGAAGTTCGCCATGAAGACATGATCCCCTATCATCAGATAGCAATCGCCATCATCACGTCCCTGAGAGGGTTCTTCATAGAACATGTTCCAAGACTCCTAAATATTGAAGCCGATGCCCTACCAGAACTTGTCGCTTCTCTGGCGATTCCAAATCATACTCATCATTTGGTTGACGTAATAGGCCATGAATTGGTTTATCCTAAGAACAACATGCAATTTGCTGTGAGTTACTCTACCTTGGCGGTCGACGAAACACGGGACTGTAGACTTCCGTTTATTGACTTTGTAGTCTACGGCATCTTGCCGAAAAATCTGAAAGAACCCACTTCTATCAGAAGACGTTCTCTCAGATTCTTCTACAATACAGAGACAAAAATATTGTATCGGCAATCCTATGATGGGTTGCTGCTCTGGTGTTTGTCAAATACAGAAGCCAAAGAAGCTGTATGCGAAGCTCACGACGGCGTTTGTGGGGCCCATCAACTTGGCCCGAAATTACAAGATCGCCTTCGCCGGATGGACTATTGCTGGCCTACGATGGTAGCAGATGCGATAGACTATGCAAGAAAATGTAAAGCTTGTCAGGTCCACGCAGATTTTATACACCAACCATCCGAATTCCTACATCCGACGGTGGCATCCTGGCCATTTGAGGTATGGGAAATGGATATCATCGGTCCAATCACCCCACCTTCATCCAGAGGACACCGTTTTATACTGGCAATTACGGACTACTTCTCCAAATGGACAGAAGATGTTCCACTTGCAGAAGTGAAGACATCAAACATGATCAACTTTGTCAAGCATCACGTCATCTATCGCTTTGGACTGCTTCGAAGGATTATCCACGACAATGGTCCGCAGTTCGCAAGCCATGCCTTCTATCGGTTTTGTGACAAACATCGAATCCAGAATGTTGCTTCAATACCGTACAACCCGACGGCTAACGGTCTGGCTGAATCATTCAATAAAATCATAATTAAGCTGCTCAAGAAGTTTATGTCCTCAAACAAACGCGACTGGAATGAAAAGCTTGGCGAATGCTTATGGGCGTACCGTACTAAAGTCCGGACAGCCACTGGGAACACACCATTTTCTCTGGTATACGGAAGTGAGGCAGTTCTTCCATTGGAGACTCAAATCCCCTCACTCCGCGTCGCCCTCACTTACCGATTAACGACGGACGATAATTACCATCGTCGGCTCCAAGAATTGGAGGCCTTAGATGAGAAGCGCCTGCTAACTCAACAACGAATCGAGCTTTATCAAGCACGCATCTCTGGAGACTTCAACAAGAAGGTCAAACTGAGAACATTTCAAGTAGGCGATCTCGTCTTGGCAGTTCGGAGGCCGATGGTTATGACTCACAAAACCGCTGGCAAGTTCCAGCCAAAGTAGGAAGGCCCATTTATCATCGAGGCTGTATTCTCCAATGGTGCATACCGTCTCGCAAAGCAAAACGGAGACTTGCTCATGATGCCCATCAACGACAAGTTTCTGAAGAAATATTATGTCTAAACGACATCCGCCGAATCAACCGAATTGTTGAGTTATGTACCCTTAAGTACCGCTGAACTTACACTCTGGTCACTCCAAATGAATCCATATCACGTCTTCTGGGTAGTAAGTCATGTATGATCATACCTCTGAACTTTCGTCCTAAAGGACCATCTTCCTCATAATCTATTACCCGCGCTTTCAGTGCATCAAAAAGGGTAACAGGTCCACCACATTCTTGAAACAGCCATGTCGATGTCACCTCTGAGTTGTTTCTCTTCCATCATAAACAAATCACCCCTTACGTAGAACTTCCACGTCCATATTACCTCTTAGTTGTTCTATGTACCCTTCGTTGAGTCCACTCCTGTCACGTCCTCATTACCTCTGAGTAGGAAGACTCCGTTGTAAAATCCTCATATTTATCGCGTCTTCATTACCTTTGAGTAAGTATGTTGGTTTTCTCTTGACTTATTATCCGTACCCAAAACCAAGGTACGCCAAGGATAATAGGCCCACAAATGTCCAAAGTTGACCACAAATGTCCACAGTTGACCACAAATGTCCGCAGCTGACCACAAATGTTGTACTCGGTCCTCTAGTACATGCGCCTCTTTTCTCACCACCACATGCCTCTGGAACCCAGCTGTTCCATGGCATTCTTTTGCCCAATACCAAGAACTTCAATGTCCGCCTTACCACAGAGTTGTTCTAGGTATCTCTATCGAACTTATTATCCATACCTAAAACCAAGGTATACCGAGGGTAGTAGGTCCACAGAAAGTCCCTCAGTGGGGCAAATACCATAATACCAAAGATACGGTAGAAGCACAACAGATAAAGGATGATGTAAACATAGTCATTCATTTAAAATCAAGAGTACTACATTTTCTGGGAACACGTCCCTGTTAAAAAATGGAGGAACATAATAATGAAAGAAAGAAAAAGTCGATCATGGTTCGGTGACACACAATTCTCTAAGCCGGTCCTTCAGCTTGATCGTCGACCGCTCAATCCTCAGCTTGGCCCGGAGGATCCAGAGACTTGGCAGGACAGAAAGGTCAACCTCCGGTGTTGGAGCCACATGAACCAAGGAGGGTGCAGGGACCATTTCTCCCCACACCGGCCGTTCCGCTACTTGTCCTCCTGAACTCGATCCAGCATGAGGTCCCTCGATATGAGTTGGAGGGGGAGGAGGCATACTTTCTTCTACTAGATCCCCTCTGGTGACTTCTTTCTCGACAATGTCCGTCGTCAGCGGCGAAGGAGCAGGACCTGTATGTCCGGAGCAACCATCGATCAACTTAACCCGAAGGATATGAAGATAGAGCAAATGAACCTCCTTACTAGTCAAGACATGACTTAGCTTACCAGGGGAGGGTTGCTGAAGCTGAGGCTCACTTACAGCCACTGTATCCTCTTCAACGGCGATACTTGAGCCGATTGCAGCTGCTTCCTCTGCCCCAGTCGCCTCGGAGGTGGATACAACTGGATCAGCATCAACCGACTGAGGTTCAGCAACCTCGGGGACTGGTTCAATAGAGCCCACATCGCCCCGAGTTGAGATGTCAGCAGCAGGAGGAACCTTAGCCGTCGCCAGGATGACCCTGGTGGAAGTAAGCTTGGCAATCATAGCACTAATTAAGGCGGCTAAAGTCGGGTCAACCTCAGAGGCGGTAGCCGGCTCTGAGGAGTTCGCTTCTCCCGACGCCTACAAAAAAAAGAAAATGATCAGATTATTTCAGAAAAGAAGAACAAAAAAGAGGATCGTAACTCGATTCACCTCCGAAACGGCGTCGACGTCCTCACTTCTCTCACTAATGATCGGCCCGCGAGGCTTGACCGCAGCCCATTTTCGGGAGTAAGTCATGCCACTGACAAAGGATGCACGCCTGCTACATTTTCGTAAAGGACTAGGCACAACAGGGGGCTGATCTGCCACCAAATCATCTGCAGGAGGAAGAGGCAAGTTATCAGGGTCATCCTCTTCGTCCACATTGGTAGACTCTGAGTCAGACACATCAACTGTCCTCCCCTTCTTGGTCCTTGGCTTCTCCTCTAAGACAGTACCAACAATGAAGCTGGTACTTGGGTCAAAATCTCTTGGGAATTATTCACCATAATATGGTACAAGGCCGCCATGTACAAAATGTGTCCCGGCTCTCCATTATCGGGAACAGAGAAGGTGGCACGGGTGTGAACCGCACTATAATAGTGCCAAGCCCGGATGCCGTCAAGGACGCTGACTTCAAAACCCAGGCAGGAGCTGGGATTATCCAAGAACATCTGACTGTACCCAAATTGTCAGAAGAATCGACTGGGTAAGTAAGGCTCCAAAAATACAGAGTTACGGTTGCGATACACCAGATGTGCAGGACGAATGTTCTGCAACCAGTGGAGCATCTTCTCGGGCAAGAATTTGGGAGACACAGCACCATCACGATGCACGGATCTTACTTCTTCGTCAGTAAAATGAGGAACAGACACGAAAAAGGAGTATCTGTCCACTCGTGCCAGCGCCATCCGACAGGCGGGCATGGTGGTGTACTCCTAGGGCATACAATGGTTCTGATAGATGAAGGCATTATCAGCAGTCACGTCATCCTCTGGGCCAGGCCTAATCAAAGACTGGTAATGCATCAACAGCCACCCCATCAGATAATGGCAGGGCAGCTCGATTCGTTCAAAGTCTTTTGCCGTATCGCGAGAAATTACTTTGGACGAGAAGGCACGAAGGCCACGATATATGTTGCATACCATGGTAGGAAGTAGAGCTAGTCTGGCCCCAAAGACTAGCTTCTCCGCAGGAAGGATCAGGTTACGGCTGATTCTCTCAATAGAACCAGCCCCTCCCGAAACTACACAGTTCCGCAGCCACACCATCAGAAATTCTGCCAGGAGAGCCTTACCAGACATCTTCTGGGTATCCTGATAAAAGTAATTAAAGGATTCACATTGGCTCCCAAATCTGTCACCCGTGGTTTTTACCCTTTTGGCAGTCGACACCTGGTTCTGTACCTCCTCCAGGGTTCGAGGACTTCGGGAAGAAATCCAGCCTGAGGCGCCTAGCTTAAAAAGGTAACTGAGCCAGGTCTTGGTATGAGGAAGGTTCCCTTCTGAGCTATCGTTCTTCTTCTTCGATATCTGCTGGTACGTACTATGGTGACATAGTAATTTCCAATAAACAGCCACAAAACCCGGGAAGCGTTGCTCCAACTCCTCGAATTCTTCATTCGTAGGGGTATATGCCTCAAAGACTTCATATCCCCAAGGCAGCTTGGAGACTTCACGCATCTCGTAGAAAGCGAGTCCCATCTCCCCTCCAGGTATAAAGAAGGTCCCCTTACAGCGGTTGTACATCTTAAGAAGAGCCATGAACAGCTTCTTATTTATGGGCAGACCATAACAAGTGCCCCGAATGGCATGATAAAGGCCAATCTCGAGCAGGAGATCCTAGTATGTCTGCAAGATCCACGAGGTCAAGTTGATCCATGAAGGGGTGGGGTTCATCCAGTTCAGCAGCGACATTCGACCAGTGGGGTAGGACCCCTTTTGAGCAAGCTGGTTCATAAATGTGTCAGCTTGGGAGAACCGAAAGTTGGGACCCTGCACATTTATGAAGCTGCCTGGGGCCAACCCCATCACAGAGCGGCTGATCTGTAGCTTGCTTTCAACTACTGACCTCGATGTTTTATTATAGTGAATATCATCCACGAACATCCCCTGCTAGCTCAGAGTTAGGGAGTCCACCATTTTCCTGTCCATCGGCAGCATATTGAACCAAGACAGCGGGAAGTGACGCTCCATCTGAGGAATGTGGATCGCCATCCCGTTGGAAGAAAAACTCCAACTTTTAGAGATATCTAAAACGTTGGGGTTCTTTACAGTCAGGGCATCCCCAAAGAGGAACGAAGGTTTTAGATGTGTACCCCCTAATTTTTTCGAGTTCATCATGCCCGAGAGAAAGAAGAAGGATTGGTTTCTGATATCCCTCAGCCTCTCCTCAGGTTGATCTTTGGTGATTTGGACCGACATATAATCGACCACATGGTCAAACCTCACACCCACAGCAGACTGAGCTTGACCTACCAAAAGCTCCCCTGAAGGATTGACCGACAACTTTACTGAAAAAGGACAAAAGAAAGAAATCAGGAGATAGCCAGAGAAAACCACTTAATGTTTTCTGAGCTTATGCGGCTCTGTTAGGTGGGTCTTCATGCGACCCAGTTTATAAAGGTGCTTATGCGGTCATGAGTCAACTCTCATGCGGCTCGGTCATGAGACAACTCTCATGCGGCTCGGTCATGAAGCAACTCTCATGCGGCTCGGTCATGAAGCAACTCTCATGCGGCTCGGCCATGAAGCATCTTTCATGCGGCTCAGTCATGAGACATTTCTCATGTGGCTTGGACATGAAGCATACCCCATGCGGCTCAGTCATTAGGCATTCATGTGCCCCATACGGCATAGCTTATGCGGATTCATCCCACCGAACTTGAGCAGTTCAGTGAAGACGAAAAGAGCATTAACTATGCCGAAGCATGATAGGGAAAGGCCCGCGCATAAAACATGTGACATAGCCATTGTGGTTAGGGTTTGAATTCATGCAGTCTCTTCCCAATGCTCTTACCATCAATAGAGGGATGAACGTCGGGATGAATCAAACTCGCCATGTTCGACGAGGAGGCAAGTCCTTTGCCCTTCGCTGCAGCCCTGGAGGAAGCCTTGGGAGCCATAGATGATCGAGAGAAGAGACGACGACGACTAGGGCAATGGAAAGATTAAAGAAGTAAGTAAAGAATCCCTCTCTTTAAAAATGCCCGTACTTATAGGCTGGCAGAGGCATGTGAACCGATAAACACCGCTTCGAATTTCGTGCTGCCTAAAGGATAAAGCCGACTCTTGGGATTCTATCCCCTTTCATGCAAAAGACTGCTCTGAATCTTCAAAGCAAATCAAAAAATTTAATGCCAACTCTGGTATTCTATCCAAAAGACGGCTTTAAATTTAAATCAAAAAACAATTAATGAGACGCCTACGTGGCACGAGACCAGTATGCGGCCAGAGAAGCCTATGCGGCACGAAGAGCTTATGTGGACATACCCATGCTTCTTATTCAAAGTATTTCAATTTTACAAACTGAAAACTTTGAATGGGATCTTGTAGAAGCATAGAAAAGAATAGGAATTTCTATGCGGCCCAGAATCAACATGAAACTTTATGCGGCTCAAAACCTGGGGAGTTTCATGTGGCTCAAAATCCCTGGGAGCTTCATGCGGCTCAGAAAGCTTCATACGGCTCAGGAACCTTCATGCGGTTCAAAATCTGCCTATACAGCTGGCCATAATTACTCTGACATAAAGGCGACAACTCTGACAGAGATGATGGCTCTGACATAAAGACAAGACATGACATGCTCCTAAAAAGGCAAAAAAATCATCATGATATCTGGCACAGTTCACAAATTCCAAAGAAAACTCTTTATGCGGATCGCCTATGCGACCTTCATGCGGCTCAGTCATGAGACCACTCTCATGCAGTTCAGTCATGAGACCACTCTCATGCGGCTCGGTCATGAGACAAATTTCATGCGGCCCGGTCATGAGACACTCTTCATGCGGCTCGGCTATGGGACAGTCCTTCATGCGGCTCAGCCAGGATGCATCATTCATGCGGCTCGCCACATAGTAGCAGTTGAGACACATGGCAGAAATTGACCAAGTCTTAACAGTTCGGATTTAGTGCAACAAACAGATCATGATCAATCTTAACCAATCCCCAGCTGTCCACTTCTCGAGGCACAGTTACAAGGATGTGGCCCAAAATTAGCCACGTGGATGTACACCCCATTACTCATGAATTCCTATAAATAGTAAGGTGCTATTCCCTTGTACACACACTGAGAGACATACAGAGAGATATACACACACCCAGGCAGAGAGAGAGAGAGAGCATTTCTTCACCGGAGCTGAGGTTGCGTTCGATCGTCCAAGGAGTAAGGCAGAGTTGATAGCACTTTTCCGAGCCTCTACCGTCATCCCCCAGAATCAAAACTAAACAATTGTACTTAGCTTTTCCTAGGTTTTGTTCCTAGGCTCTCTTTTATATAAGCGAGTTTATAATTATGAGTTAAATTTCAGTCCTCCTATAAAACTATTATGTTCTACGACAATCAATGGCAAATAATGCAGAATATTTTGAAGACAAATTTGTAAGTCACAAGAATGTTGTTCTTGCGGATATACCAGAGAACAATGAGGGTGCACAAGAAACTGAAGTTTTCAATGAAAAAGTAGTCCAAGAAGATGTTGTTGAAACAACGGTTGAACCAGAACTCGTTGAGCCGTCAGCAAAGCGTGTGAGGAGGCCAAAGGACTTCGAAAATGACTTTGTCACCTGTTATATGGAAGCAGATCCGCTTACTTATGATGAGGCAATGAAGACAAGAGATGCGATTTTCTGGAAGGAGGCGATTGACAATGAAATTGATTCCATCACCTTAAATAACACTTAGGTGTTGGTTGATCTTCCTGAAGGAGCGAAACCCATCGGCTGTAAATGGATCTTCAAGAAGAAGATGAAAGCGGACAAAACTATTGACAAGTTCAAGGCTAGGTTGGTAGCCAAGGGGTTTTCTCAGAAGCAGACGATTAACTACTTTGACACGTATGCTCTAGTAGCCCGGATGACCACCATCAGAATGTTGATTGCTCTCGCAGCAATACATAAGATGGTGATATATCAGATGGATGTGAAAACGGCTTTCCTAAATGGCAAGCTGACCAAAGAGATTTATATGCAACAGCCAGAGGGATTTGTCGTCAAGGGTCTTGAAGACAAAGTCTGCAAGTTGGTAAAATCCTTGTACGATCTTAAACAGGCTCCCAAGATGTGGCATGAGAAATTTGACAAGGTTATAAGGTCAAATGGCTACATGGTCAGTGAGACGGACGAGCGTGTTTACACGAAGTTCCCTGATGGAAGAGGTATGATCATTTGTTTGTACGTGGACGACATGCTAATCCTAGGTACGGATATGGGCTGTATCTCAGAGACAAAGAAGTTCATCTCGAGCAAGTTCAGTATAAAGGACTTGGGAGAAGCTGATGTGATTTTAGGGATCAAGATCATCCGGACAGACACTGGACTAGCGCTGTCATAGTCTCATTATGTTGAGACTCGTTACAGGTATCAGGATCTTCCAGGGATCGATACGCCGTACAGGTCTGATCTGAAGCTGAAGCCTAATTCAGGGGAAAGCGTCAACCGGCTGGAGTATGCAAGCGTAATCGAAAGTTTGATGTATGCTACTACTGCCACAAGGTGTGACATAGCTTTTGCCGTGGGAATGCTGAGTCGTTTCACGAGCAACCCAAGCATTAAACATTGGAAAGCTGCGAAACAGGTTATGAGATATCTTAAGAAGACTCAGACATATGCACTACACTACAGCGGAGATCCGCCGGTAGTGAAAGGCTTCAGTGATGCCAGTTGGTGCTCAGAAGTGGAGAGCGAGAGGTCCACAGGTGGATACATTTTCACAATAGGTGGAGCTGCTATATCGTGGAAATCGAAGAAGCAGACTATGCTCTCGCGGTCATCCATGGAATTTGAGTTCTTTGCACTTGATACCGCAGCGGAGGAAGCAGAATGGTTTCGGGAGCTCATGTATGATCTTCCAGTGGTTAGGACGCAAATACCGGCGATACCGATATACTGCGACAACCAGGCGACTGCGATGGTGGCATCAAATGACCTCTTCAACGGGAAGAAGAGGACTGTGCGGTTGAAGCACAGGGCAGTACACGATCTCATCAAGAGGGGTATTATTGCAGTGATTGATGTTCGTAGTGAGAAGAACCTGGCGGATCCGTTCACCAAGGGCCTCAAGCGCCAGCTGGTCGATGACAGCTTATAAAATAGACTTGAAGGTATTCTGATATTGTATTATTGCAATCATACCATAAAGTTTTATGCTATTAGTTCAAAGAAAAATCTACTAGATATCTAGCTTTTGGTTCAAGGGAGGACCATTAATCGAAAGAATATCAGGAACGGTTCCTATTGGGCATGAAGAGGTTCCGGACCTACAACCACTGCTGTCTACTGTTATTTTTTGCAAAAAATGGATCCTGTAGAAAGGTTGGCTTAAATGCCTTAATAAGTTCTCAAGCAGAGTGAATGCCTGGTGTGCTTTACAGGAAGCACGGTAGCGCAGCACTACAAGAAGTGAAACTCCATGCTACAGTGGGGTGAGGTTCCCGAAAGGGGTAATGCCTCAGCTATGCGACCAAGTCACAGCGACGTAGCACCGCAAATAGGCAGGTAGCCTAATGTTGTATGCTAAAATAAAGAGGGGAGTAGTCAGCACTACAAAGAGGAGGAGTTTCTCATGTTACAGTGGCACGACACTATGATGAGGTACCCGGTTAGGGATAAAGCCTCGACCTTGCAAGCCATATCGTTGCGGCGTAACACCGCAAAGGAGCCTAAGGCTTCATGCTGGGTAGTATGGCACTACAAAGAGACGGTAACCTCATGCTATGGTAGTATGACACTACAATGAGGTTCCCGATACGAGGAAAGGCCTCGACTTTAGGCCATGTCATAGCGACATAGCACCACAAGAGAAGCGTAAAGCGCTTCATGCTATGTCTCTTTAATAATGAACTCACCTATAGTATATGGACAAAGAGATATCAGGCCGTCTCTTGAGGGTAAACTTGTAGATGTCCAAAATTATACATTGAAACCAGACTGGCACAGGGCCTTTAATGTGTAGCCAGAAGCACATGTAGCTACATTATGTTAGTGGGAAGAATTTTAGCTATGGTGCAGAAATCGAGGCTTAGTCCATTCTTTTATTATAGTCTGTTGTATGACCTATGCGGGAAGATTCAAGTCATCGGCGACATCTCTCCTAATGCATGATGGACACTTACTGTGGGGGACACTTATACCCATATATAAAGATATGTGAGGGATTATTGGGTTTTGGCCTTTTTATTTTAGAACTTTAGTCCCACATCGGCTAGGCCAAAGGAGTTGTATCTCTATATATTAGCTATACTCTTTTAGAGATGCACATGTGGTGTGGAGATGCACATGGGTATGCCATGTGGGGTTATTTTTCTAATAGGAAAAAGGCTAAATCAACAATTGAAAGCCTTCATGCTTTTTGCTCTTGGGAAATTTATTTCCATTGGAGCTAAGTCCCGTAGGGGCTTAGCAACTCGGACACGGACTCGGACTCATGGGCTCATGAGACGTAATATGGAGTTTTGTTGGCGCACTTTGCACTTAGCATATCACTTCATCGCTAGGCGAATAGTGCGCTTAAGTTGTGCTCGTTGCATGAGCCACTTGCGCAGCCGATTGAGCTGCCAGGTTGCGGGCCCAGTGGCGCGGCTAGGTACGCGCCCAGGTTGTGCACCCAGTAGCACGGCCAGGTTGTGCATCCAGGTTGTGCGGCCCAGGTTGTACGCTCAGATGTGCGCCCAGTTGCGCGGGTGGCGCATGGTGAACAGGGCGTACAGGACACGCAGGTGGCACAAGTGGCTCAGTATGTGTTCTGTACGGTGTGCAAGGCATACGGGGTGCACGAGGTACGCAACTTGCATCAGATTATGCCTGTGCATGATCTGGGCGGTTACTGCACGTTTGGAGTGGTTTTTACTACGACCCGAACGTTTTGCTAACCGAGGCAGTTGCAACTCGGGCCTAGAAAAGGTCTCTTCTCTCTCAGAGGGCTAGAAGAGGCTAATATAGAAAGTTGCGAGGGTTTAAAAGTGTTTCTTAACACAAGTAAACAGAAGCATTGAGAGAGAAGAGAAGCGTTGCACCAGCATTACTTTTGCACGGGAGTCCGTGTACCATCCGTGGAGTCAGAAGAGCAGGAGTGTTCCAAAGTTCTCCGTCGAACTTGCTGGTTCCTGGAAGCTGTTCGTGTGGGGCAAATTAAGCATTGAGCAACGGTGATCATTCACCCCTGCAAGCCATCTTCCATCTTTTGCTTGTCATCGCCGCTGCTGTTAGCATTTCGATTCGTACCTTCTGTTTAGAAGGGCTACTGTCGTTTGCTACTCTTACGAAATCTTTTTAGATTATCGTAATCCAGAATCCTTCTAGGATCTATGTTGTGCACCTTCTTTGAAGCGTTGCATTGAAACGTTGTTTTTATATTTGTTTCATTTTCTCAGTTTTCCATCGAAAATTTTGCCCCGACAATAACATTGTTTTTATATGTTGATGGCCTTATTTATACTAGTAATGATAGAGCCATGTTTGGTGATGTTAAAAATCTATGATAGTAGGATTGATGCACTATTTCCTTGGCATCGAAGTAGTACAATCATGAACTGGTATCTTTATTTCACAAAGAAATGTTCTAATTTTTTTTGAAAAGTTCAAAAATGAAGGAGTGCAATTCAGTTTTCATTCCAACTGAAATTGGTCTAGAGATCACAAAGAACGTGACATGAAAGAAGGTGGATGCTACTCTTTACAAGAAAATTGTTGGGAGTCTTATGTATTTAACATCAACAAGGCCAGACATCATGCATCCTTTCAACTTAATCAGTCGATACATAGAGAACCCAAGGGAAGATCATCTCTTAGATACGAAGAATTGTTTTTGCTACTTGAAAGGTACTGCAGACTTTGGAATTTTGTATAAAAATGGTGGAAAGTCAAGATTGATCGAACTTTTAGATTGATTATGCTAGAGATCTTGATGAAAGAAAGAATACATTCAGATTTGTGTTCCTGATGAGTTATGGAGCTGTCACTTGGTTATCAAAAAAACAAAAAATAGTGACTCTGTCAACTAATGAAGCCGAATTTGTTGCAGCAGCATCAAGTTCATTTAAAGCCATTTGATTACAAAGGATATTGGAAGTTCTACACAATCAGCAGCCAGGTCCAACACTAATCTATTGTTATAATGTTTCAGCAATAAAAATGTCCAAAAATCCTCTTATACATGGGAGAAGCAAGCACATTGATGTACGGTACCACTTCCTATGTGATTTCGTCAACAATAGAACTATTAATCTTCTTTGTTCCCCACCGTGGATTAGATTATAGATATTTTCACAAAACCACTCAAGTATCCAGTATTCAAGAAGCTATGTCGACTACTTGGAGTTTGTTGGTGCTCTTAATTCCTTGACATGTTGAGAGCTTGCTCTCAACATGCCTAGTGAAGTTTAGTCCCAAACGGAAAGTGCACCATAAGGTATCTCAACATATATACTTCTATGTGTTGTTGGGATATGCACATGGGGTGGTGACCCTAAAAGGGAACCATTTGGGTGATTTTACTAGGAGATAAGGATAAGGCTCCATGGTAAAGCATTAATGCTTTTTGCTCTTGGAAAATTTATTTCCATGGGAGCTAAGTCCCGTAAGGGCTTAGCGACTCGGACTCGGACACGGACTCGGGCTCATGAGGCGTAATACGGCATTTTGTTGGCCCACTTTGAATGCCAGCACACGTCAGCATCGTCGATAGACGCATAGTGCGCTTAAGTTGTGCTCGTTGTGTGAGCCACTTGCGTAGTCGGTTGAGCTGCCAGGTTGTACGGCACAGGTTGTGCGGCCAGGTGCACGCCCAGTTGCGCGCACAGATGCGCGCCCAGTGGTGCGCCCAGTTGTGCGCATAGGTGTGCGCCCAGTTGCGCGTCCATTTGTGCCACGGTGTGCAAGACGCGCGGGGTACGAGTGGCACAACTTGCTACAGATCGTGCCTCTGCATGATCTATGCGGTTACTGTATGTTCGGACTGGTTTTTACCGCGTTCCGAACATTGTACAAACCGGACAGTTGCCACTCAGGCCTATATAAGGTCCCTTCTATCCACAGGACAGAAATACAAGAGTACACAGAAAGTTAAAACAATTTTTATAAGTATTTTTTTAACACAAGCGAGGGCCAGGTGCGCGGCCAGATGCGCGGGCCAGGTTGTGTGCCCAGATTGTACGTCCAGGTGCGCACCCAGTTGTACGCACGCCCAATTGCGCGCACAGGTGTGCGCCCAGTTGCGCACCCATTTGTGCCACGGTGTGTAAGACGCGTAGGGTACACGAGTGGCGCAACTTGCTACAGAACATGCATGTGCATGATCTGTGCGGTTACTACACGTTCGGAGTGGTTTTTATCACGTCCCGAATATTGTGCAAACCGGGCAGTTGCCACTCAGGCCTATATAAGGTCTCTTCTCTCCACAGGACAGATATACAAGAGTACACAGAAAGTTAAAACAATTTTTACAAGTGTTTATTTAACACAAGTAAACAGAGGCTGTGAGAGAGAAGAGAAGCTTTGCACCAGCGTTGCTTTTGCACGGGTGTCCATATACGATCCGACGAGTCAGAAGAGCACGAGTGTTCCAAAATTCTCCAACGAACTTGCTGGTTCCTGGAAGCTATTCGTGTGGGGCGAATATAGCTTTGAGCAACGGTGATCATTCACCCCAGCAGGAGACCTTCTATCTATCACCTGTCATCTTTGCTACTGCTAGCAATTCGGATTAGTTACCTTCTTTTTAAAAGTAGGTCATTCGGTTGCTATAATGAAATCTTTTTTAAGATCTTCGTTTACCAGAATCCTCCAAGGATCTCTGTTGTGCGCCTTTTCTGAAGTGTTGCATTGAAACATTCTAAGTTTTCCTTCGATAATTGTGCCCCGTAATAACAATCTCAAAGCTATATTGCTACGATGGAAAACTTTCGTGCTTCGCTAATCAATCCAAACTTCTCTAAGTTAGAACAATTTGATGGTGAGCACTATCAAATCTGAAAAATAAAGGTTTTCCTCAATCTTCAGTTCTCTGATGTTGATCAGGTACTGATTGAGGAGGAACCTACTATTCCAGAAACTGGATCTACTGTCGCAATCACTATGGCTGCTAAGAACCAGAACAAGTGGAGAAGGGACAATAGTATTTGCAGGCTTTTGATCCTAAATGCTATGGAAGATTCTATTGTCGAATCTTATTCAAAGAAGACTGTTGCTAGAGAGATTTGAGAGTCTCTGGAGAAACTTTATGACGAAGATAAGAACCGAAGCAAGATATTTCTTGTTAAGAAATATCACAAGTGGTTCTTTGAAGACAAAAAGCCAATGCTACCGCAGGTGAAAGAGTTCTTGAAGCTGCGACAGAAGTTGGAGGATAAGGTGATGTCCCTTACCGACAAGTTTGTAGTTGGTGGGATCATCTCTAAGCTCCCTGTTGGGTGGAGCAAGTTCTATGCAAACATGCATAGGAAGAAGTTAGAGATTTCACTCGAAGATCTCCTACAGAAAGTGTATGTTGAGGACCAGATGCGGGCTCAACTAAAAGTGGTTGCACTATCCAAGCAATTGGCTAACGCCAATATGGTTCATACAAGGGAACCAAGGGAAAAGCAGGTGGCTTCCCACAGCAAGAAGAAGGACCCTGATAATCTGAAAGTCAAGGGGACTTCCTTCAAGCAAAAGAAGCCAAAGTCCCATTTGGCTTGTTTCAAGTGTGGCAATAAGGGCCACTTCAAAAGTGAATGCAAATTCAAGGCCAAGCAATCAGAGCAAGGTGAGCCTAGTAAGGTCTCAATGATCACTGATATTGTTGCTATGATTGTGCAGGTCATTGTGGTTGGGGATAATTCTGACTGGTGGGTAGACACTGGCGCCATTTGCCATGTTATATTCCAGCAAGGAGTAGTTTACCACCTATACGCCAACTTCTGAAGCGGTTATGGTGGCAAACCTGGCACAAGATGAAGTACTCGGGATCGGGACGGTGGTGTTGAAGCTGTCTTCGGACAAGTCTCTAACGCTTCAAGGTGTGAAGCATATACCTGCTATCGTAAAGAACCTGATCTTGGGAGGCCTACTCTGCAATGCAGGCCTCAGGATGGACATAAATGCTGGCCAGATGGTGATGTCTATTAAGGAAACATATTTCGGGAAAGCTTTTCATACCGAAGGAATGTTCAAAATTCAGCTTGTAAATCAGTCAAATGTAATTAATGCATTCACTCCTTCAGCTTATACTCTTGATTTGTGGCATAATAGGCTAGGACATGTTCATTATAAACGAATAAACAAAATGTCTAGTCTAGGACTTATCTTCAAGTGTGGGGGTAAGGTAAAGAAATGTGAAGTTTGTGCTCAAATGAAGATCACAAGGAAACCCTTTTTCTCGGGTTTATCGAAGTACAGATTTTCTGGAGTTGGTACACTCCGATATCTGTGACTTCAAACAGTTCTCTACAAAGGTCGGGATGAAGTATTTTATAACCTTCTTCGATGACTTCTCTAAGTATGCGTTCGTCTACTTGCTGAAGGCAAAAGACGAAGCATTCGAGAAGTTTAAGGAGTTCAGAGCCGAAGCTGAGTGGCAGACTGGACAACAATTCAAAAGAATAAGAAGTGATCGAGGTGGAGAGTACAAGTCTCATAAATTCGCATCGTTCTGCAAAAAACATGGAATTGTCAATGAGACTACGGCTCCGTACTCTCTTTAATCAAATAGAGTAGCTTAGAGGAAGAACAGAACGTTGACAGAAATAATTAACTCAATACTGTTGACTGCGGGTCTTCCAAAGTGCTACTGGGTAGAAGCTGCATTGACAGTCACTTTTATTCTAAATAGAGTGCCTCATGCAACTTCATACATTACTTCTCATGAACTCTGGTTCATGGTCAGGCCTAACTTGAATGTCATTCGAGTGTGGGGGTGTCTGGCATATGTCAAGCTTCCAGATCTGAAGATTCAGAAGCTTGGGACAAGGACTACAAAGACAATATTCTTGGGTTATGCCAAGAAGAGTGATGCTCGAAGATTTTTTGATATTGAGTCAAGTCATATCATTGAATCTTGCGACGCATTTTGAAGACAAATTTGTAAGACAAAAGAATATTGTTCTTGCGGATATACCGGAGAACAATGAGGGTGTGCAAGAAACTGAAGTTTCAATGAAGAAGTAGTCCAAGAAGATGTTGTTGTTGAAACAACGGTTGAACCAGAACTCGCTGAGCCATCAGCGAAGAATGTAAGGAGGCAGAAGGACTTCGAAAAAGACTTTGTCACCTATCATGTGGAAGCAGATCCGCTTACCTATGATGAGGCGATGAAGTCCAGAGACTCGGTTTTTTGGAAGGAGGCGATTGACAATAAAATTGATTCTATCACCTCAAATAACACTTGGGTGTTGGTTGATCTTCCTGAAGGAGCGAAACCCATCGGATACAAATGGATCTTCAAGAAGAAGATGAAAGCAGACAGAACTATTGACAAGTTTAAGGCTAGGTTGGTAGCCAAGAGATTTTCTCAGAAACAGGAAATTGACTACTTTGACACGTATGCTCCAGTAGCCCGGATGACCACCATCAGAATGTTGATTTCTTTCTTAGCAATACATAAGATGGTGATACATCAGATGGATATGAAAACGACTTTACTAAATGGCAAGCTGACCGAAGAGATTTACATACAACAGCCAGAGAGATTTGTCGTCAAGGGTCTTAAAGCCAAAGTTTGCAAGCTGGTGAAATCCTTGTACGGTCTTAAACAGGCTCCCAAGATGTGGCATGAGAAATTTGACAAGGTTATAAGGTCAAATGACTGCATGGTCAGCGAGACGGACAAGTGTGTTTACACGAAGTTCGCTAATGGAAGAGGTGTGATCGTTTGTTTGTACGTGGATGACACGCTAATCCTAGGTATGGATATGGGCTGTGTCTCGGAGACAAAGAAGTTCATCTCGAACAAGTTCAGTATGAAGGACTTGGGGGAAGCTGATGTGATCTTAGGGATCAAGATCATCCGGACAGACACTGGACTAGCGCTGTCAAAGTCTCATTATATTGAGAAGATGATCACTCGTTACGGGTATCAGGATCTTCTAGGGATCGATATGTCGTACAGGTGTGATCTGAAATTGAAGTCTAATTCAGGGTAAAGCGTCAGGCAGCTGGAGTATGAAAGCGTACTCGGGAGTTTGATGTATGCTACTACTACCACAAGGCCTGACATAGCTTTCGTCGTAGAAATGCTGAGTCGTTTCACGAGCAACCCAGGCATTGAACACTGGAAAGCTGTGAAATGGGTTATGAGATATCTCAAGAAAACTCAGACATATGCACTGTACTACAGCGAAGATCCGCCGGTATTGGAAGGCTTCAGTGATGCCAGTTGGTGCTCAGAAGTGGAGAGCAAGAGGTCCACAGGTGGATACATTTTTACAATGGGTGGAGCTGCTATATCGTGGAAAATAAAGAAGAAGACTTTGCTCTCACGGTCATCCATAGAATATGAGTTCTTTGCACTTAATACCGCAGCGGATGAAGCAGAATGGCTTCGGGAGCTCATGTATGATCTTCTAGTGGTTGGGACGCAAATACCGGCGATACCGATATACTACGACAACCAGGCGACTGCGGCGGTGGCATCAAATGACCTCTTCAACGGGAAGAAGAGGACTGTGCGGTTGAAGCACATGGCAGTACATGATCTCATCAAGAGGGTGTTATTACAGTGATTGATGTTCGGAGTCAAAAGAACCTGGCAGACCCGTTCACCAAGGGCCTCAAGTGCCAGCTGGTCGATGACACAGCTTATAAAATAGGCTTGAAGGCATTCTGATATTGAATTATTGCAATCCTACCATAAAGTTTTATGCTATTAGTTCAAAGAGAAATCTACTAGGCATCTAGCTTTTGGTTCAAGGGAGGACCATTAATCGGAAGAATAGCAGAAACGGTGGGTACATGTTCTATTGAGCATGAAGAGGTTACGGACCTACAACCACTGTTGTCTATTGTTGTTTTCTGCAAAAAACTGTTCCTGTGGAAAGGTTGGCTTAAATGCCTTAATGAGTTCTTAGGCAGAGTGAATGCCTGGTGTGCTTCACAGAAAGCATGGTAGAGCAGCACTACAACGAGTGAAACTCCATGCTACAGTGTGGTGACTCCACCATGAGGTTCCCAGCTATGGGATGATTTCCAAGTATAGGATAAAGCCTCGGCATTGCTAGCCAAGTCACAGCGGCGTAGCACCGCAAATAGGCAGTTAGCCTAATGTTGTATGTTGAAATAAAGAGGGGAGTAGTCAGCACTACAAAGAGGAGAAGTTCCTCATGTTACAGTGGCATAACACCACGATGAGGTACCCAGATAGGAATAAAGCTTCGGCCTTACAAGCCATGTCGTTGCGGCGTAACACCGTAAGGGAGCCTAAGGCTTCATGCGGGGTAGTTTGGCACTACAAAGAGGGGGTTGCCTCATGCTATAGTAGTATGACACTACGATGAGGTTCCCGTTACAGGGTAAGGCCTCGACTTTAAGCCATGTCATAGTCGCGTAGCACCGCAAAGGAAGCACAAAGCGCTTCATGCCATGTCTCTTTATAATAAACTCACCTATAGTGTATGGACAGAGATCTCAGGCCGTCTCTTGAGGGTAAACTTATAGATGCCCAAAATTATACACTGAAACCAGGCTGGTACAGGGCCTTTAATGTGCAAGCCAGAAGCACATGTGACTACGTTATGTGAGTGGAAACAACTTCAGCTATGGTGCAGAATTCAAGGCTTAGTCCATTATTGTATTAAAGTCTGTTGTTTAACCCATGCGGGAAGATTCAAGTCATAGCGACATCTCTCCTAATACATGATGGATAGTCACTATAGGGAACACTCGAACCTATATATATTGAGATATGTAGTGGATTGTTGGTGCTCCTAATTTCCTTGACATGTTGAGAGTCTCAACATGCCTAGTAAAGTTTAGTCCCAAACGGAAAGTGCGCCATGAGGTATCTCAACATATATACTTGTATGTGTTGTTGGCATATGCACATGGGGTGGTAACCCTAAGGAGGGAATCATTTGGGTGATTTTACTAGGAGGTAAGGATAAGGCTCCAAGGTAAAGCATTCATGCTTTTTGCTCTTGGGAAATTTATTTCCATGGGAGCTAAGCCCAGTAGGGGCTTAGCGACTCGGACTCGGACACAGACTCGGGCTCATGGGCTCATGAGGCGTAATGTGGTATTTTATTGGCACACATTGTACTTAGCACGTCATCATCGTCGCTAGGCGCATAGTGCGCTTAATTAGTCATGTTAGAAAGATTAGTCATAATCCACCAAAAACGTGTCACGACCCGCACCCTAGAGTTAGGGCACGAGAAGTGGGTACGTCCAGCCTACGCCGCAGTATCGGCAGTAGAACGCTGTCCTAGGTCTCATGTATCTAACAGTATAAGGCTAAGCAGTTTATACTCCCCGAATGGGGGTGACATAGCAGAATGTAAACTCAATCACGTCTAAGATAGAGCATAATGGAAGATAGATAAAACATGAAATCCAAAAGAGATATAGCAGATAGAAGTCTAAGTGTCTAAGATACACAACCCAGAAATACATCTCAAAGCTCAAATACATTAAATCCATAAATACGACTTAAGACAACTAAAAATAAACTATAAGCAAAACCCTAGCTATCTATACAACCTCTACTGTGCCTCCTCTAGGCTATCAGGCAACCTCCAAGCTATCTGTAAAATTTTCAACAGGTCCAGTCAGGACGGGAACGAGCACATATCTCTCAAACAGTTCATAGCAGGTTAGGATTATAAATCATTCAATAGAGTAAAATACAGGAAGTGCTGAATAGAAAGTACGAGTAAACAGGAGATATTTTATAACTGAAAGTAAATACATGATAGTAGAGACTGTAAGTGGCTACGTGATTTAGAGCACAATGGTTATGTAAACGGCTTGGGGGCACATGAATACAAATAAGGAGGCACATGAATACAGCTACTGGGGATAGTGATCACATAACCAATTCTACTCACCCTGCCCCAATCAATACACAAGGATCCATTCAAGTTATGTTATAAGCACATGAATACAACTAAGATACGTGAACTCATGTAATGAGTAGTACATGAGGCACATGATAAGCACATGAAGCACATAAGAACATGTAAAAATATGAACTAGTACGAGTACAAGGAGTACCTGATGCACATGATAAACTACATGAACATGAAATACCCGATGCACCCGTAGAGGGATAACATCTCAGGAAAAGATCCATATAGTACTAATCCGTGAAGATACGTGTCAGCATCAAGTAGAGTAATCTAGAGCAAGAATATAATCCAGATAAGTATGAAAAGATCAGAGAATGTACTCGCCTGATATCTGAATGTCCAAGGTAAAGATACTGCCCGAGGAGAGGTGTCTGGCTCCTAATTAGAACAGCACAAGTCACAACATGTCCAGAAGGGTAATATAAAGTACTACAATGCATTCTACATGAATCTAGGTCAAACTAGGCCAAAGTCAACCCTTGGTCAACTCTAGTCAACTACACTAGTCAAACTAGGTCAAACTAGGTCATGTCCTAACCCAGCAAGTCTTACTAGGCCTAACCAAGACTATCCTAGCAAGCACACATCAATACAAGGCTATACAAGCCAACATACACCCAACTCTATATAGCATACAATTATTCAATACTCAAATATGCAAGAATTCACATTGGATATACACTAGGTAATCTATTACTTTAAGCTATAAATGTCTACACATATATACACATGCATATATTGGTATTCAACATTAGGTCTATAATCATGGCATTTCAAATGGTTATATAAACTTATATATTACAACACAATATGCTAACATATATATAATATACATACATAGCTAAGTTAACTATATTCATAAATACTTATTTAAGAGGCTATGTGTGTGTATGTGAACATGGCAAAGGGGCAAGTGAGGGTTAAATGGGCATACATAGTGTTTACATATCAAAGAGTGTCAAAGTGTAAGTGAACAAAGTGTCAAGTGTGATAGTGTCAACATAGTGTAAGGGGGTACATGAGGTAATATAGAATTTGTGTTAACATAGAACATTACATCTCATTAACTTGTATATTGCATACATTACATCTATTATTACATTACATTCATGCTTGCATTCATTCATCATTCATTTAATCTCTTGCACTACTATATGCACCATACATTACATACTATGGAACCTACATATTCATTACAAGCCATACTTATACATGCTTACATTAGATAGGATACTTACACCTTACACATCATTTATTTAACCATTTCAAATGCCATGATTATAGACCTAATGTTGAATACCAATATATGCATGTGTATATATGTGTAGACATTTATAGCTTAAAGTAATAGATTACCTAGTGTATATCCAATGTGAATTCTTGCATATTTGAGTATTGAATAATTGTATGCTATATAGAGTTGGGTGTATGTTGGCTTGTATAGCCTTGTATTGATGTGTGCTTGCTAGGATAGTCTTGGTTAGGCCTAGTAAGACTTGCTGGGTTAGGACATGACCTAGTTTGACCTAGTTTGACTAGTGCAGTTGACCAGAGTTGACCAAGGATTGACTTTGGCCTAGTTTGACCTAGATTCATGTAGAATGCATTGTAGTACTTTATATTACCCTTCTGGACATGTTGTGACTTGTGCTGTTCTAATTAGGAGCCAAACACCTCTCCTCGGACAGTATCTTTACCTTGGACATTCAGATATCAGGCGAGTACATTCTCTGATCTTTTCATACTTATCTGGATTATATTCTTGCTCTAGATTACTCTACTTGATGCTGACACGTATCTTCACGAATTAGTACTATATGGATCCTTTCCTGAGATATTATCCCTCTACGGGTGCATCGGGTATTTCATGTTCATGTAGTTTATCATGTGCATCAGGTACTCCTTGTACTCGTACTAGTTCATGTTTTTACATGTTCTCATGTGCTTCATGTGCTTCATGTGCTTATCATGTGCCTCATGTACTACTCATTACATGAGTTCACGTATCTTAGCTGTATTCATGTGCTTATGACATAACTTGAACGGATCCTTGTGTATTGATTGGGGCGGGGTGAGTAGAATTGGTTATGTGATCACTATCCCCAGTAGCTGTATTCATGTGCCTCCTTATTTGTATTCATGTGTCCCCAAGCCGTTTACATAACCATTGTGCTCTAAATCACGTAACCACTTACAGTCTCTACTATCATGTATTTACTTTCAGTTATAAAATATCTCATGTTTACTTGTACTTTCTATTCAGCACTTCCTGTATTTTACTCTATTGAATGATTTATAATCCTAACCTGCTATGAATTGTTTGAGAGATATGTGCTCGTTTCCGTCCTGACTGGACCTGTTGAAAATTTTACAGATAGCTTGAAGGTTGCCTGCTAGCCTAGAGGAGACACAGTAAAGGTTGTATAGATAGCTAGGGTTTTGCTTATAGTTTATTTTCAGTTGTCTTGAGTTGTATTTATGGATTTAATGTATTTGAGCTTTGAGATGTATTTCTGGGTTGTGTATCTTAGACACTTAGACTTCTATCTGCTATATCTCTTTTGGATTTCATGTTTTATCTATCTTTCATTATGCTCTATCTTAGACGTGATTGAGTTTACATTCTGCTATGTCACCCCCATTCGGAGAGTATAAACTGCTTAGCCTTATACTGTTAGATACATGAGACCTAGGACAGCGTTCTACCGCCGATACTGCGGCGTAGGCTGGACGTACCCACTTCTCGTGCCCTAACTCTAGGGTACGGGTCGTGACATTGCACCAGCCACTTGCGCAGCTGGTTGAGTTGCCAGGTTGTGCGACACAGGTTGTCCGGCCAGGTTGCGCGGCTGTGATTGCGCAGGCCTGGTTGCGCGGCTAAATACACGGGCCAGGTTGCGCGCCAAGGTTGCGTGGCCAGTTGTGCGCCCAGTTGCACGCACAGATGCGTGCCGAGTGGTGCACCCAAATGCGCGCACAGGTGTGCGCCCAGTTGCGCGCCCATTTACACGGGTGGCACAGTGTACGTAGGGCGCACATGGTGCGCAGGTGGCGCAAGTGGCTCAATGTGCATTCTGTGCACGGTGTGCAAGGCGTACAGGGTGCGCGAGTGGCGCAACTTGCTAAAGAACATGCCTGTGCATGATCTGTGCGGTTACTGCACGTTCAGAGTGGTTTTTACCACGTCCTGAATATTGTGCAAGCCGGACAGTTTCCACTCAGGCCTATATAAGGTCTCTTCTCTCCATAGGACAGAAATACAAGAGTGCACGGAAAGTTAAAATAATTTTTACAAGTGTTTTTTAACACAAGTAAACAAAGACTGTGAGAGAGAAGAGAAGCTTTGCACTAGTGTTGCTTTTGCACGAGAGTCCGTGTACGATCCGAGGAGTCAGAAGAGCATGAGTGTTCCAAAGTTCTCCGACGAACTTGCTGGTTCATGGAAGCTATTCGTGTGGGGCGAATATAGCTTTGAGCAACGGTGATCATTAACCCCAGCAGGAGATCTTCCATCTATCGCCTGTCATCTTCGCTACTGCTAGCAATTCGGATTAGTACCTTCTTTTTAGAAGTACGTCATTCGGTTGTTGTAACGAAATCTTTTTTAAGATCTTTGTTTACCAGAATCCTCCAAGGATCTCTGTTACGCGTTTTTTTTGAAGTGTTGCGTTGAAACATTGTCTTTACAATTGTTTCGCCTTCTAAGTTTTTCCATCGATAATTGTGCCCCGGCAATAACAGAGTTAGTTCTGCATCATAAACTAGTGTTAGCAACATCTAGTTTAAGGGAGGGAATGCTAGAATTAGTTGGAATAATTGAGATAGTTGATTTGGTCTTTCATTTGAACTAGTATTAAGGAGTGTAACTACTTTGATGAAGTCAGAGTAAGTGGCCGATATTTGAGGCTGTTAGTTTATATGTAAAGTCTATAAAAGGACTCTATATTAGTTCTTAAGCAAATCCAACTCAACTCAATAATATTCTATCATTTCTCTATAGCATGGTATGAAATTGAGTACTCAAAAAATGCAATTAGAAGTAGGTAAGTACTTAACCAAGTATTCATGATTACTACGTGTTGATGCAATATCAAAATTATGTCATTGGAAACTCGTTTGAATCGACAGAAAGCAACAATGATGCTTTAGGTGTCTTGCACAAAGGTCAATTGCCCAAGATGGTGGTCACATTGTCCATGACCTCTCTAAAGATAAAGGTAGTACCTGGAAGCAGTGGCAGAAGCATTAGTGGACTTGGGTTGGCTAGAGCCCACCCCAATTTTTTTTTTCTTCTTCTTCTTTTTACCATATATTTTTTATTTTTATTTTTTGTATGAGTTAGCCATCATAGCCTACTCCAGTCCACCACAACTTGAGTTTCTTGTTCCGCTCTTGCTTGGAAGTCAAAAAAAAAAAAGTATGAAATTTACTGGAGTCCAGTGTTACCTTCGTCAATTGTTACCTGACCATTTATAGACCAGCAAACAAACTTGGAGAGGATCATGGCCCTATCTCTACCCTCCCCTTAGGATAGTTGGTGGCTCATATTGACTTTGACTCGGGTGACTTCGTAGGAGGACAGGGTCATGCATGCAATTGGGCTGGACCTTTGTTGACTGTTTGGATAGTAGACTAGGCTTTTAGTTGGGGCAAGGGACTGCCCCACCCCCCCATGACTTGTTTGCTTTGGGTCAAAAATTTTCAGCTGTTCGTCACTTCCTAACCATATATTACTACCAAGTAAAATATTTATCCACATAAAGAAACTACTGAAGTACATCATTCTTCTGGATGGGTTTCAATCCACCAACCAATAACCAACGAGTGGGATAAAATAAATCACAAAGACACAACTAACGTAATTTAACATTGAAAACCCCTTTCAGTGAAAAACCATGAGACAAGTTCAAGTACAAATCCACTATAACTGTTGCAATTCTCTTGAATCCTTTATCCAAGAATTCAAGGCATCCTACAACTAATATATCAAAAGAACTCAAGAAGAAAACTTGAAACACTCACATTCAAAATGAATGCAATGTGCACTCATGAACACCCAAATGAGATGTTGAATTTACAATTGTGTTGTACAACACCATAGCCGACTCCAAGCGAGGTGGGCTAGACAGCCACCTAGCCGCTTCTCCCTCAAGGGGCCTCCTTATATATTTTTTGAAACAACATTTTTTTATCTAAAAAAAAACTATAGGCTTGGGGAATCTCATGGCTTCATGGAGAAGAATCAAATAAAAGCTAGAAAAAAAAAATGTCACCCATATTTCTAAGCCACCTCTTCATCTCCTCTCTCTCCCATGGAAAATTTGGGAAAAATTAAAACGCTTTCCCTTTCCTCTTAGTATTTGTTAAGCTAATATCATCTCCCCCACTCTCTATGTTAATATTTAAAATGGGAAAAATTGATACTTTGTTTCTTACTCTCAACGTGAGAGAGAATATAATTGTATTGAAATATATAGATAAAGGTTACATGATTTGAAACTAAAGGATAAGTACAAAATCAAAATCTTAACCAAAGGAACAAACTAAAGGATAAGTACAAAATCAAAATCTTAACAAAAAGAATAAACTAAACCTATCAAGATGTAACAACAAGATCAAAATTCAAACTAACAAAATATAATCCTATAACCAATATAATCATATCCAATATCTGACTTGGTCTTTTGGACCTTCGGGAGAATGTAATACCCCCGCTGAAGCTAGAGAGGGAGAACCTTCGGTACGCACACCCAACTTGCTAACTAGTCGACGAAATTGTTCGACCCCCAATGGCTTTATAAAAATATCAGCAAGCTGGTTTTGGGAGAAAATATGAGTTGGAGAGGTGAGTCCGAAAATAATTTTCTCACGAACGAAGTAGCAATCCAACTCAATATGCTTGGTACGTTCATGGAATACTAGGTTGCCTACAATATGGATTGCTGCTTGATTATCACAGTAGACTGGAATGGGATCAGGATGGGGAAGACCGAGATTATGAAATAGATAATGAAGCCATTAGAGCTCAGCAGTTAGATAGCAAGAGCTCTGTATTCGGCTTCTGCAGAGGATCAAGAAACTGTTGGTTGTTTCTTTGATTTCCATGAGATTGGACTTGCACCAAGCATGGTGAAATAACCAGTAGTGGATCGACGGGTTGTGGTGCATCCTGTCTAATTAGAATCAATGTAATCTTGCAACTGTAAGTTGCTCGAAGAAGATAGAAAAATACTGTGATTAATTTTTCCTCGTAGATAACGTAAAATCCGAAAAGCTGCACCAAGATGAGGTGTGCGAGGAAGTTGCATGAATTGGCTGAGACCGAGAAGCTTATATCTGGTCTGGTTACTGTAAGATATAGGAGTCAATCAATCAGACGACGATTGTGACTTAGGTCAGGTATTAAGCGTTGTTCCATCGAAAAAGGAGACGCTTTGGCATCAGTAAATCCAGAGTCATGCAATATGTTAAGAATGTTTTTCCTTTGACATAAAAAGTTGCACCAAGATGAGATGTGCGAGGAAGTTGCATGAATTGGCTGAGACCGAGAAGCTTATATCTGGTCTGGTTACTGTAAGATATAGGAGTCGGCCAATCAAATGACGATAGTGACTTGGGTCAGGTATTAAGTGTTGTTCCATCGAAAAAGGAGACGCTTTGGCATCAGTAAATCCAGAGTCATGCAATATGTTAAGAATGTATTTCCTTTGACATAAAAATATTCCTGGAGTGGAACGAGATACTTCAATGCCAAGGAAGTATCGAATATTACCAAGATTTGTGACAGAAAACCTTGATTTAAGGCATGACGTTAAAGAGTAGATAGAGGAGGCATCGTTGCTAGTGATAATGATGTCTTCAACTTAAATGAGAACGATGATGGAGATATTAGAAGAGTTGTAGGTAAAAAGTGAATAGTCGGCCCGAGATTGCAAGTAACCTTCGTCAATGAGTGTTGCAGAAAGTTTTACAAACCATTGGCGAGATGCTTGTTTCAAACCATATAGAGATTTATTAAGACGATATACCCGAGAGTCCCATTTCTTTTGAAAACCTGGTAGGATACGCATGTATACTTCTTCAGAGAGGTCTCCTTGTAAGAATGCGTTGTTGACATCTAATTGTTGATGCGGCCAGTGTTTGACTGCAGCAATAGAGATGAGTGCACGAACAGTAACGAGCTTTGCAACAGGAGCAAAGGTATCATAATAATCGATGCCTTCCTGTTGGGTGTTTCCTTTTGCAACAAGTCCAGCTTTGTATCGTTCGATATAACCATCAGGTTGAAACTTAATTTTATATATCCATTTACAACCAACCGCTTTCTTTCCTAGTGAAAGATGAGTTATTGTCCAGGTGTTTGTTGTTTCCAAAGCTTGAATTTCTTTGGCCATGGCATCTTTCCAATGAGTAGATTTTATCACTTCATTGAATGTATGTGGTTCATCAGAGTTGATGATAGAAGATAAAATCACTTTAAGTGAGGAAGAAAATGTCTCAAATGGGAAGAAAGTAGTAAGCGAATATTGAAAAGATGTTGTACATGTATTGATAGAACAATCAAAGACATTGAGCCATTATGGAGCGAACTGGTCTTTTAGGTAGAGAAATAGGTTCAGAAGGAGAAGCTTCTGATGATGGGGAAGACGTTGTAGATGGAAGTGAAGGTGATGAAGAATTTGAACATGTTGTAGAAGGAGATGGAGTAGGTGTGAACAATTTTTCATTTGAAGTGGAAAGATGATGATTTGGTAATGATTCCATAGAGGTGGATGGATGAGATGAACCAGACTCCATGGAAAAAACTGAAGTGGATTTGGAAATGGGTTCAACACTACTTCCTGCATTGAAATTAGGAGAAACATCATAGTAAAGATGTTCCAGAGGATCAATGAGAGGAGAAAGTCATGTTGCGGTGGTAGTGTATCATGAAAGGGAAACATAGTCTCATAGAAGACTACATCTCGTGGGATAAATGTTTTTTACAAGGTCTAGTATTTTGTATCCTTTATGGTTAAAGGGATACCCAAGGAAGATGCCTAATCGAGCGCGATGATCAAATTTGTTTGTGATGGAGGGATTTTTGGCATAGCATAAGCACCCAAATACCTTGAGATTTTTGTAATTTGGAGTGCTACCAAGTAAGACCTCATAAGAAGAACGATGAGATAGTAAAGGAGCCGGCATCTTATTTATAAGATAAGTGGTCGCGGGAATACATTCTCTCCAATATTTGATAGGTAAGTTACTCTGAAATTGAAGAGTATGAGCCACGTTGAGTAAATGTCGGTCCTTTCTTTCTACTACCCCATTTTGTTGTGGAATTGCAACTTCGTTGATGGTATATACCCTTATCATGGAGCCAAGATTGAAAATGATTGGACAAGAACTTTGTCCCAATATCCATTCTAATTTTTTGTAGAACTAGAAGACGAAAATGGAAGAAACCAGTTGAGATGGTTGTGACATATTTAGAGTATTGAGTAAAAACAAAAGAACAAAGAAAAAAATTCATAAATTTTAATGTTTCACTTTTGGAATGAATTAAATATATCTAGGTACAACGTAAAAAATCAACTACTATAGTAAGAAAATATCTAGCACCATTAGTACTTGGGATGAAGAATGGTATCAAATATCACAATGTAGAAGTTGAAAAGAACATGTAGATGAAATAGAACTTTTTTAAGCACCAATCTGGTTTGTTTTGCCTTTGGGCATACATCATAATGGAAATCTAATTTAGAATTAATGAAATCAAATGAACGACAAAGACATTTAAATTTGTCTAGACTGGGATGTCCAAGACGACAATGCCAAACATCTATTGGCATTTTATTTACTAAATTAATACTAAGGGACACCTGAAGCTTATAGAGATCAGCAACACGTTCACCTTTACCAATCACCTGATTCGTGATGGGGTCATGAAACTCACAAGATGTGGATGAGGACATTGCTATACATTTCAAATTTCTCGTTAATTGAGAGATAAAAATTAAATTAAAATGAAAGCATGGTATATGATAAACATTAATCAAAGTGAGAGATGGTGAGAATGTAACATCACCAATATGCATCACAGTAGCAGTGGAGCCATCTGGGAGTTGAACATTGACTAGACGGTCAATGGATCGATATGAAGAAAAGGAAGATAAAAAAGCAATGTTGTGAGTAGCACCACTATCTATATACCAATAAGAAAGTGAGAGATCAGTACCTACGTTGTTTACCCTTGGAATGGATTCTCTATCATTTGTAAGTGGGTTGATGAGTACAAGGAGACGATGATACTGGTCGGACGTCAACATAGGTGGAGGTTCAGCAAGAGTTGGTTGAGCTGAGTAGGCGTTCTCATGAGCCATGACAGCAGCAGCACGACCGTAATTATTATGGTTTAAAGGAAAACCATGAATCTGATAACAAGTAGCCTATGTATGACCATATTTGTTACAATGCTTAAAAAATGGTCGTTGCTGTTTGTTTGTAGTGAAACTAGAAGGTCGAGAAATATGATGGTGGACTTGAAGTGTAGCAGAATCAATTGTATGCATGGAACTGTTGTTGATAAATTGTTGAACCTCTTCCTGCTTGACTAAGTTGAACATCTTTTCCGCTGGTGGAGTTGGTTCGATTAATAGAATTTGACTACGGGTATTTGAAAAGCGATCAGAGAGACCTTGAAAGAATTTTATGGCTCGGTTACGTGCCTGATGTTCGATCATGAGCTTACTTGCACCGCAAATAAATGATTCAATAGGGATAATAGAATCAAGCTCGTCCCATAATGATTTTAGACGAGTATAGTAGACAGTGATCGATAAATCCTTTTGTTTGAGGTCAAAAATAGCCGTTTTTATTTGATATAGCTTAGGAGCATTGGCGTGCGAAAAATGTACCTTTAAATCTTTCCAAATAGTGTATGCACAATCTAAAAAGAGAAAACTAGAACGAATGTCGGTGTGGACTGAGTTGAGTATCCAACTAACGACAAGATCGTCACAATGCTTCCAACAACTAAGATAGATGGGATCGGTTGGTGGTGGTAAAGAGCCATCAATGAAAGCTAGCTTTCCTTTTACATTGAGGTCCTTTGAAATGTCGCATTCCCAAGATGCGTAGTTGTCCCCTTGGAGAAGAGGAGAGTAGAAGATTGTTGCTAGACTATCAGAAGGGTGGATGAGATAAGGATCCACCTTTGTGAACACTGAAGCAGAATGTGGAGGAGAGACCACAGATGAATCTTGCTCTGATACCATGTTAATATTTAAAATGGAGAATACTGATATTTTGCTTCTTACTCTGGTAAGAGAGGATATAATTATATTGAAATATATAGATAGAGGTTACATGATTTAAAACTAAAGGATAAGTAAAAATCAAAATCTTAACCAAAAGAACAAACTAAAGGATAAGCACAAAATCAAAATCTTAACTAAAAGAACAAACTAAACCTATCAAGATGTAACAACAAGATCAAAATTCAAACTAACAAAATATAATCCTATAACAAATATAATCCTATAAAAAATCTGACTTGGTCTTCTGGACCTTCGGGAGAACGTAATACTCTATATCTGTAATATCATTTCTCTTTTTTTGCTTCATTTCGGCGACCGAATTTGAGGAGTTTTTACGAGTTATGACAACAAGGAGCTTTATCCTTGCTTTAGTAAGGTAATTTACTTTTTTGCATGTACTCTTCCTTTCTATAATTATTTTTTTTGGTGAGAGAGAGTCAGCACCAGTGGGGACTGGGAAGCTTGTATGGCCTTGAGTGATATTGTTATTGGCAACTATTTTTATATTTTGTTAATCCATGTATATGAATAATTTAATGATTTATTGCATCCAAGAATTTGTATATAACTCATGATTCATTTTCCAATTTCTAGAAAGTTTCATCCATAATCATCTTCATTTTTCTACAAGATGCAAAATTTTAGGACCGTTGACCTAATTTTTTTTATCCATATTATGTCAGTTGTTTATAGTATAATGTGAATACATCTAGAAATCTTGTTATAAATTTATAATTTGGAGTTGCTTATGACTAATTATATTGTATTTTGGATTTGTTGGATTTTAGATTTATAAAAAAAATTATATAGAGAGATGAGGATCTAATTTTTTGGGAGTTGTCTAGGATCTCCAAAACGTTGGAACCGGCCCTGGCAACACCTTCAACTTCCTTGTATATCTATCATGTCTTAGAACAAGCTCGTGATAAAATCTCTTAATGCCGACTTACTTCTCCAAAATTAGTTCTTAAGCCGTATTTTTAAATTGCTCATTGAATTTAGTTGTTGGTTGGTAGATTCAAACCCATCAATGTGGAATCAATGCATCTAGGTTCGAGGAAGAAAAAGTCATAGACAATACGGGAATTATATCACAAATGATCACCCTTATCAGGTCTGATTGACATATCTTAAACCCAAGGATGACCTGCTATATTGTACCTTGGCGGGTATTTTGAAGGACATTGGCGCTAAATATTAGAAGAAGATCGAGCGAAAAATGAATGACTTCATCAGGCAATGGTTGGATGATAGTGTATTCGATCATGTGTTGGTGGAGACTAATGGATCATACCATTGGGGTATTAAAGAACTTATATGAAAGGAAGACAACATGCGTTCCTAATTCAGAAGTTGGTCAAGCTAATGTACAAAAAGAATTCTTCAGTTGTAGAGCACCTAAACAAGGTTCAAGGTATCATCAAATAGCTAACGACCATAGAGATAGTGTTGGAAGATTAGTTATAGACACTTCTTCTCTTCAATTATTTGTCAGACTCATGGTATTAATAATTTCTCACAAAAATTCAATGGAGGATGGCGCAATCACCATGGCAAAGGTAATGAGTTCTCTTTTGAACAAAAAGTTGACGGAAAAGGAGTTAGGATTATTCTTATTATCATCAAAGGCCCTAGCTATTAAGAGGTGAGGAATATCAAAAGCAATGGGAGAAGGAAGTAGATCCAAAAGTCACAATGTGTTAAAATCTAAGTCCAAGAAGGAAGGCTACTATGATTGCGACATCATGGGCTAATCAAACGATATTGCAGGAAATGTATATAAGAAGTGGAAATAAAATAAACAATAATGAAGATCAAGCTGAGAAGACTACTACAATAGTTGAAGAAGAATTGATCATGACCATCAAAGATAACGAGACATAAGTTCTCAAGATGCAAAAAGGATAATGGACACATAAACATCATTTCTTGCCTTCCACGAAGGGAGTTTTTCACAATATACCAATGCGGTGATCCTAGAGTGGTTTGAATGAGAAACAAAGGAACATTGCAAATCATGGGACGAAGAGGTTGGAGGATACTTAAGCAACTCTAAGGGGGTGGTTAATAGAGTTCAACAAAAATAATCCCCTATTAAAAATGTAAAGGCAATGTACCAACTAAATAATAAAGCAGTAAACCACAAATATACGAAATGAAAATAGAGTTCAGAAGATCAAATGCAAACATCACAATGTATACTGGTGTTCCTTATGGAGGACTAATCCAATCTCGAGAAATCTTATTCGATGTTAATCCACTATCTATGAAAACACAAGTTTTGATCCAAAGGCTTTCAACTTCATACGGATACCTCGTGCTTTGATCCGAATGGCACGACAACTTCAACTTTAAGCTTTTAAAATAAAAGCTGACTTGGACTTTTCCAAGTTTGTACTACTGTTGAAAGAACTTCTCATCAACTTGCACTTCAACACTTTAGAGCAAAGAAACTCGTTTTTGAGGAGATAGGATGGTTTGTAGCTCAGAGACAACAGATGCGAAGATTGAAAGAATGAATGAGTGATTGGAATGGTGGAAAGCTCATATATTTATAGGGTTTCCTGAGATCGAGTTTAGGCCAAGTTCAATCATCAAACTCCCAAAAATTTGACAGTTGTAAGCCGAGTCATTAGGAATAGAGGCTGACCATGGTTTCTATTTTGGGCAACCGAGTTTGCCAGAGTTTTGACATAATTCGATCCAAGTTTAGGTTTCCCAATTCCAAAAAGTTTCTAATTTGATTTGCAGCCTATTTTAGTTTGGGTCCGAGCCAGGATAGAGTTTTGGGTTAATTAGGCTATTTTGAGTGGACTTTGAGTGCTACTAAAATTGTCGAAGTGCAACACGACTCACATAAGTCCTAGACTCAATAAAGATAAAAATACACAATCAAATATAAAATGGTAGAACTGATGGTAGCCAACTTCTTGTTATGTAGCAGTCTCCCGTTGTACATGTTACAGAGTATCGAACTGTAGTTTTGTTAATTATCGAAATTGGATTGACCATGACTAAATGGGACAACCGTCTTCTCCATTTTGATAATTGACAAACTATGATTGATAAGCAATCTGAAGAAGATGTAGCAATGTTCACAATTACTCTCCCACAATGAAAGAAACATTTTGTCTGATAATATTTGTCGTATCAGTGTTTCTCCCACGTTGTCTTTTATGGAAATGAATAGCTCTCCTAAAATTGGTGAACCATAATAGACAACAGAAATGTGATAGAAACACACAATATATATTTAAAGAATGTAAGTAGTAAATAGACATCTCATTGCAGTAAATAAGCCAAAATATATATCCTAACTAGATAATCATGTCACAACTCATAAACGAAAGTATAAAAGTGTGACAAACTATAGTAATAAAATTCAAGTACATAGTACAAAAATTTTAAAAAATGAAAAAAAAAACTAGAACATCATCTAGTCAAACATCTCTAAGTGTCAAAGTGAGCGATCGACTACAATAACTACTGATCATCACCAGTATCCGCAAATCAGTTGGGATCATAGAAGGCAACAGCTGGATCAAAATATCGTTGAACATCTGGATTGTCAACTCTGGAACCATGGCATGAAGGATCACGAACTACTGGAAATGGACTGGTTGGGTGCCGATGGAAGCTATACTGAATATCCGACAGACTGTTGGATATAACACAAACCTGAAGAGTGGTACGGTATTCCCAAGCACGATAGTGATCATTTTCTAGTCGAAAGCGATCCTGAATCTCTTTGTAACGATCTTCTTTCAGTCGTAAGAGATCCTAAAGCATAGCCTGAATAGACTAAAAAGTAACAGGAGGAGCATGTGGTGTTGGAGGTACATCATTATGACTAGGAGGAACATCATCATGAGCAGGAGGAGCAGCAACATGAATGGTAGGTGCAATCCTACGCGCCTTGTTAAGTTAGGGTGGCTCAGCTAAGAATGGATAGTCGTCCATGGCAATGTCAAAATAAGGAAAGATGATAGGTAAGTACATAGCATATAATAAGTTGCGCTGTTCTTGAGACAATGAACCATGCTCTTAATAATGGTCTTAGGAAAGCTAAAGGAATACCAAAGTGTATGTAAGTGAGAGAAGTCATCTCAAGCAATGTAATCTTATCAGTAGAAGTATCCTTAGAAGGATAACCAAGAAAACCATAAGATAAAGTTCATAAAACCAATTGTTTAAGAACTTAGGCAGAGATGACCAGGAGGACGAGGGTTAAGCTCACACATGGAATCCCTAAAAAGATCAAGAGCCATGTCATTTGAATCACCTTTATTTGGAATATAAAGTATTTCAATAAGGTCTTCATCATCAAATTCGATATCAATACCACTGACTCTGGACCATATAGTGTCGTGTGCAAAGGATGGGTTCAGTAAAACATACATATCACATTGATAGATACGATAGCGTGTCTTAACAATATCCTTTAAGCCTGAAGCCATAAAATTGTTCAGGTATGCTGGAAAGATAGTAAAATTAATTAGAGATCTTCAACAAATATTCCTCTCACAAAAGGAGTCAAACCATGCAACGAAGTTGTCAAGTGACGTAAATAGAAATTCATTAAAATCACCCTTATAGGGCTTATATGGACTGAAAAGAAAACGTGAAGTCTCTTCTTAGTCAAGATTTGATGAACAAGCTTCATCAACCTTCTTTCTCTTTTGAATTCTAGAAGCCATAATTAAGTAAAAAAAAAAAGATAAAAAAATAATATTTACCTAAGGGGATGAAGTAGGACACCAAGAAAGACCTAAGATCCAAGATTTGGAAGCTTGGAAGGATTGGGATGAAAAAAACCAAATCAGGGTTTAAAAAATTAGGGTTTTTTGGAGAGAGGTGCCACTGCTGTTGGTAGGAGGATGAAGATGATGGTTTTGATATATATATATATAGGGAGCGGATCAAAAGCCCCCCTTAGAAAATCCCCTAAAAATCCCCTCACTCTAATTCTTAATACTAATGTAAATGTTAATATTAATGTAAATATTAATGTAAATATTAATGTAAATATTAATTTTTATTTTTATTTTTATACTAATGTTAATGTTAATGTTAATATTAATGTTAATGTTAACATTAACACTCTAATTCGTAATACTAATATTAATGTTAATATTAATGTAAATATTAATGTTAATGTTAATATTAATTTTTATTTTTACTTTTATACTAATGTTAATGTTAATATTAATGTTAATGTTAATGTTAATGTTAATATTAATTTTAATGTTAAGTTTAATGTTAATTTTAGTATTTAATGTTAATATTAACATTAATATTTTTTAGTATTTAATGTTAATGTTAACATTAACATTAATATTAATATTAATATTAACATTAAATGGACGGCTGAGGGTGAGGGGGTTTTTAGGGGGTTTTCTAAGGGGGGCTTTTGATCCGCTCCCATATATATATATATATATATATATATATATATATATATATATATATATATATATATATATATATATATATATATATATATATATATATATATATATATATATATATATATATATATATATATATATATATATATTTATATATATATATATATATATATATATATATATATATATATATATATAAAATATATATATATATATATATATATATATATATATATATATATATATATAAAATATATATATATATATATATATATATATATATATATATATATATACCCCTTAGAAAATCCCCTAAAAAACTCCCTCACTCCAATTCGTAATATTAATGTTAATATTAATGTTAAAATTAATATTAATGTTAATATTAATGTTAATGTTAATATTAATTTTTTTTATATTTTTATATTAATGTTAATGTTAATATTAATGTTAATGTTAATGTTAATGTTAATATTAATTTTAATATTAAGTTTAATGTTAATTTTAGTATTTAATGTTAATATTAACATTAATATTAACATTAAATTACGGACTAGAGTGAGGGATTTTTTTGGGGGGGTTTCTAAGGGGGGCTTTTGATCCGCTTCCTATATATATATATATATATATATATATATATATATATATATATATATATATATATATATATATATATATATATATATATAGTTTGGATTCTTGACAGAAGTGAAGTCGAGTTTGGGCCGAGTTCAGTCTGAACTCTATTTGAGGCCAGTTTCCTTTAACCAAAAACTAAATTGTGTTGAAAATCCAATCTTTATACATATGGTTGCAGATCAAACTTTGTAAGTCAATTATCAATCTTTTTGAATTTAATTATAAACAATTTACGGCATATTAATTAATTAATCTTTACTCGATAAAGTAATAATTATCTCAGATTAGTTGTAGGGGTCGAATCCCAACTAGTGGTGGTCCAAAGACTCTTAAATATCGTATCGCTTAAGGGTATTGTACCTCTTTGACAGAATGTCCCTTTCAGCATTCACCCAAAATAGTTATTATAGTAAAGAATTTAGATTATTTTTTTTAATATTTGCAGATTATATACCATCAAAATTCAAAATTCCTAATTTTTGACGAGTAAAGTTAAATCAAACTTTCGCTAAGGGTTTAGCAAAAAGATTTGCGAGTTGATGTTCTGTGTCAATTAACTCTAAACAGATATCACTGTATAGTTGATAAGCTCTCAAAAAGTGATGGCGTATCTCTATATGCTTAGTTCTTAAGTGACATATAGGGTTTTTCGTGAGATTTATAGTACTAGTGTTGTCATAGTAAATAAGAATATTCTTGTAAAATAAATTTTTTTTACTGAACCAAGAGGCTAATACTTTTGTGCACAATAACGTCCTGCGGCGATATACTCAGCATCAGTTATTGATAATGCTACATAAATTTTTTAACTGAACCAAGAGGCTAATACTTTACCCAATAAATGACAAGTGTTTTTGAGTACTTTTTTGATCGACTTTGCATCCGACAAAATCAGCATACGAGTAACCGATAAGGTCAAATGATGTGGTTTTGGGATACTACAAGTCTACCATCAAGGTACCTTTAAGGTATTGAAAGATACACTTAATTGCATACAAATATAATTCCTTAGTATTGCCCTGATATCTAGCATATAGACAAATTACTAAACATATATTTCTGAATGACTAGCAGTTAAATAAAGTAAACTACCAATCATACCTCGATACTTATGTGTGTCGACTGGTTACCATTTTTATCAAGGTCAAACTTTGTGGAAGTTGCCATTGGAGTAGCGATGGATTTAGCATTTTTCTATTTCGAACATTTGAGTAAATTCTTCGTGTACTTAGCTTGAATTATGAAAATTTCCTGCGGCGCTCTGCTTGATTTGCAATCCAAGGAAGAAGTTGAGTTCTTCCATCATGTTCATCTCAAATTTACCCTGCATACACTTAGTAAATTATCTGCACAATATCTCATTAGTAAACCCAAAAATAATGTCATCAACATAAACTTATACTAATAAAATAGTGTCATTTTGTATTTTGATAAACAAAGTAGTGTCAACCTTCCCTTTTGGAAAACCTTTTTCAAGTAGACAAGAACAAGGCGATCATACCAAGCTTATGGGGCTTGTTTGAGTCCATATAGAGCTTTTTGTAACTTGAAAACGTGATTTAAAAATTTTAAATCGTTAAAACTAAGTGGTTGTTCAACGAAACCTTCTTTGTTTATAAAACCATTTAAAAAGTAATTTTACTTCTATTTAAAATAATTTAAATTATAAAAACTCACAAAAGTACAATGTATGCGAATGGACTCTAGTCTCGCAATAGGAGCATAGTGTCATGACCCGCTCCCGCTTTATGGGATACGAGTATGTGGCCAAATACAGCCTACGCTGCATCATCGATGTAGTACGCTGTCTCGACCTCAATTACAATCTAAAATTTATATATGCAATATTTGATCATATTAACAATACCTTATGCTCATTCACAACAACTTATAAAATTTACAAATACAGTATTACAAATTTAATCATAATTCAGAAAAAAAAAAACTCGGTACATATCAACTCCAAATTTATGAACTTCTAAACTATCTAATCACCATGATAAGCCAGCCTCCAAATATTTTTATCACCACCAAAAGGGTCCATAGTGCATAAGACAACAAGTCACCTAAAATTGTGTCACGTCCTAGTCCTAAAACACATAGGAACTTAGTACGAGAACATGCAAGCTAATACGATCTAGAATAAGTTTCCAATTTAATGGACTTATACTAGATGTACTACACTGAAGAAGTATACTAAATCTATGATATCATAACTATATCTCAATCCACATATAAGTAAATAAAATAAGAATGAACGATATGTAATATAGTCGACCGCCCTATAAAACACATGTTCGAGCAAACTTGGGAATAAAATAAGTGTGCAAAACTAGGCTAATGAGCAGAGTATATCATGATAAGAAATATATAAAGCATGAAAGAATACTACAAGTAGTACCTGAAGCATGAAGACACAAATATACCATCCATCTATCTATAAGTGCTCCGTAATAACCTGGAGAGATCACTAGGTCCTCAGAGGAACGTAACAAGATACAGAAGGAACATGCCATAATATGAACTGAATAAATATAAAGAGGTGGCACAATATTCTGCGATAAGACACTATCTCATGCCATAATACAAACTGAGTGAACATCCTAAACTACCAAACGGTCCACTATCTCATCGTCGAAATAGTGAACCACACCCACAACCAAACAAGGACTTCCGTGACAAGACATATCCCATGCTATAGTTCGGGATAAATACAACATCTCACCGTACTATGTGAATGCATGTTGAAAATGACGTTGGGCATATGGGTTGGTGATAAGGATATAACACCGAATCATAGGTTGGTGTCGGATTACGAGCTGATACTATGAACAATAAGCTACGAGCCAAATAGACACCTATGAAACTATGAGGCTCATGACTCTGTAGTATTCTCCATAGATTACACATTCTAAAGGGGCTGTCCCATACGCCTGCTAGTAGTTTTCCCCGCCCATGAATGGTAAAAGTCATATCCATGCTTGAACAACCTATATCTCAATGCGAGTTACCAAACAAGACACAATCTAAATTTTATATACACCGACACACGAATCGCTCGCACCGGTAGCTAGCCAAATGCGGAAGCTTGTGCCAAAACCATAATCCCTCACTCACAATGTCATGTAATAGTATGTGTCATGGCATAAAAGTTACACAACTTTTGAGAAATGTCTTCTACACAACAAAGTCACACACATACACACCTATCATATCAATGCCATCATCGATATTGCCCAAGTCATACTCAGACGTACACCACTATAACTACTACCAACATAAAAGAAGAATAGACACAAATAAATAAACAAAACAATTGATGGCAAGGTATCATGCCCGGAACTTCGAAAGTAAAGTAAATCACGGTCCGACTTCAACTGTAGTCGAATGATCATGAACTCCTAAAATATAAATAAACAAAAAAGTAATAATTCTAAGATAACATATTTACCATAAATATACATACTATTTATAGAGTCTATTACATATACTAGCTAACTAGTTTACAACTACATATATACGTCATCTACATGAAGTATCATGCCGACATAAAAATAATACTTCATAATATAAAAATATTTATTTTAAATTATGAAATAATAATATAAATATTTCTGGAAAATTATTAACTATCATATATATACATATTTATGAAACAAATAAATATATATACATATTCTAGCTATTCTACATATACATGTAATCATGCTATTGAATAAAAGTAGTATCTGTATGGACTAAAAATAGTAATTATAAATTCTAAAATATTTCTTGAAGATATTTAATAATAATATTTATTCATAATATTTATAGAAAATATACTTTGACTAATTATATCAACTTAATTATTAGCTTGATATGGCAACTTGTCAATTAAATTGAAACCAAATAAATATAAAATTAATATATTTAAATTCTAAAATAAATCTAATTAATTTAAGAAATAATAGGAATTGATGTCAAAATTATACAAGAAGGATCACATACTATATATAGGTACAACTAGTCAAAAACCATAAATAATACTTAACCATATATACCATCAATGCTACTATATATGGCACCAATAATATTTAAATTCCCAAAATATATAATTTTATTTATGGAAAATTAAACATTAACTTTTTAATATATTTTATATATAAATATTTAAGTAAAAACAAGTCCAACACAAACTAGTTCAAAAATCACACAATTATGTCGTACGGGGTTCCAATTTGGAAAGCAAATCAACATAAAAATATAAAAAATATATATTCTATAAATAATCAAAATAAATTAAAGAAAATATGTTTTTCCATCCCAATTATTCATATATCAATCATATCAAATTCTTATGAAGTTTAGAGATGAAGTAGCCGGGTTACGGTGGACTTATTAGTGTCCGAAAAACTAGTATCATAGAATGATACCATAAATGCATGAAATACTAGTAAATATACAAAACAAATGATTCTAGATGGTAGATATAGACTTTAGAGACCTTACCAAGATTTTGTATGAGATCAATCGGGGTTTGAAGTCGTCAGGAAGGTCTCCGCACAGAAATAGATCAATTATGGACATGTTTCAGTGCAACGGACGTTACGGGCAAACAAAGTGGAACGGTGTGAGATAACATTGGAAATCAAAGTAGACACACAAGTCTATCTATTAGTTTTGGTTTTAGGAGAAATAGATGAGAAAAAGTAGAGATGAAACCCATCGGAGAAGATGACCAACCTGTTGGTTCGTACAAAATTGTGCTGTTAAAATTGGCTGACTTGTAGGACTGTTTTGGCACACTAGAAGGGGTTATGAACATATAAGGGTTTGATAGGATTGTATATGGTCATGTTATCTTTGTAACGAATATTCGTGGAGTATCATGGGAGGCTGAAAAGGGGTCAAAACAACCGTTACGCCATAAGATGTCTCTGACGGCCAAGGCTGAATGCAGTTTTTGGATTTACAAGGTAGGGAGTAGGGGTGGCTGTTTTTAGTAGTTTAATATATAATGTTTTAGACTCATATAAGTTCGGATTAATATGGAGGAGGTTTGGATTGATTAGGTGGAGATTTGGTCAACCAATCAACTAATATGGCAAGGTGGGTTAGTGGATTTCCATATTTGGAAATGTGGAAGATTGAGTCAAAGATACATGGGTTTAATGCATGTGAGCTGCTATTAAATGTCCAAAAATAAATTAAATATATCTCAAATTGTTGTTGGCAATCCTAGGTATGCTCCATTAAGTTAGGTTGTCTAGGTTATGGTCCAAACAATTATTCGAATTGAATTGAATACTTAAAAGACTATAAATGGGTCTTATGTGCCATTTCAAAATAAGTACCACATGGGAACTCAATTGAGTGCGACACCATTGGCATGTGCGTAGTAGGCTAAAAATAGGTTAAAAATCTTATATTGGAACATTTTGGTTGGATCGATGTCGAGTCCCAAAATTAAGTTGGATGTTGGGTCAAGGTTTACGGTAGATTGCAAATTGGTCTAAGTTATAGAATGTAAGGGAACATATTTGACGAGACCTGATATATCAAAATGAAGATAAACTTATCTAGATCAAAATATATGAAGAACATTTCTAGAGATTGACATTTTTTTGTGCTCCAAAAATCAAAGCTACGAAAAAGTATATATATTATGATAAAAAATAATAGTGGGAAAAATTATCTATTAATAACTATATTAAATAAAATAATAAAAATAACTCTAAAAATCTTGGGGGCTTACAACCTACCCACCTTAGGAAATTTTGTCCTCGAAATTAGACATATCATAATATAACAACATATAGTAATAATAATAACAAATAATCAATGACACCATCCTAACTTTTTCTTGCAATCCTTCTGAATATATCCCTTCTTGCCGCAAAAGTGACAAATCGGAAGCTCCTTTGTCTCGTACCTCGACAGTGGTACAAGCAATTTGACACCTTCATGACATGGCATGAGTTCACCCGAAGTAAGTATGACTATTGTTAGTTTCATAAACTTTATGGTGGAGGTTATATCTATCTATTGCTTTATGTGGATAATATGTTTATTGCCTCAAAAAACATTGTAGAGATAGATAAACTGAAATATCAACTTAGTTTGGAGTTTGAGATAAAAGACTTGGGTGGAGCCATGAAGAATTTGGGGATGGAGATTAAAAGAGAGAGGGAGAAACAAAATTGTCTTTGCCTCAGAAGTCGTATATTGAGAAGATCATTGCTCGTTTTGGTATGAAAGATGCAAAGTCTGTTTCCACTCCCTTAGTGGCCACTTTAGGCTTTCAACCTGTCACTACCACATTCTAAAATAAGAATATTTTGGTAATTTGTAATTTTTTTGATTATTTTAAATATTATTAATTAATATATTGTGTTAGTGTCATAATTTGGTAAAATCTTAGAACCACATTGACTAGATGTTAGTCATGACCAAGAAAACCTAGTTAGTGAGATTAGACAAACCATAAATTTATTTTTAATTAGTTAGTTAGACTCTAAGCTAACTAGAAACCATTTAGAACCTATTTTTGACTTAAAACAATAAGTTAGTTTGGGCCTTTACCAAAGGGGCTTGTCATGACAAATAGAAAAGGCCCTTAGTCACTTTCACCCAAACCCAAACCCTAGCGCAATCCCTATGGCCAGCTACATGTAGGTCTCCCCCTTTGCTATTAATAACAACCTTCCTTTCTTCTTCCCCCTTTCATTACAAACCCTAACCCGAATTTGTGTTACTCCCCAAAATTCCTCCATCTTTCAAATTGAGTCCAAATTCCTTCAAAAAAATTGCAAACTCTTCTCCTTGAAGAGAGGAAGTCTCTATTGGCTAGCTTGGGAGCATTTGGAGCAATTTGGCTGTTAGAGCTTGGTAGAGGCCTAGATCTAGAAATTTTTTATTGGGATTTCAACTCCCAACTGGTAAGAGCCTTCTAAACACTATAATTTTCCATTCATTAGTGTAGATGCATTCATTTAGGGTCCCCATTGCATTAGGAATAAATTGGGTCATATTTGGATCCATTTAGAGTGCGTATCACGAGAGTATCAGATACGCATACCAATTGTTCGATGAAATGACTCTAAGAGTATTTAATGATTAGATTTCAGTTTTAGATCTGTTTTCCTATTGTTTATATACTGATTTATCAATGTTGGGTGTATCAAGTGGTTTGAGAATGGTTTGGTTAGTAAAATGTGGCTTGGGGGCTTGGCATTAGATGTGTACTACTCTAGACTGAGTTGTACAGTCAATTCTCTACTATTTTGTCCATCTATATCCTGTCCACAGCATATTGTCCTGTATACATATTGATATGTCCATATCGATATAAGCAGCATGTGCATTAGCCACTGCATTCTTGGGGTTTGATTTCAGGTTTCAGTTGGATATTATCCTTTCTCCAACCATGAGCATATGCTCAGTCATTTGAGATGGATCAGTCCAGACTTTGGATGGGATATCTAGATGTTAGACCCCTTGGTATCCATTTATTCCTATATGATTTTGTGAAACCCAATTCTTGTAAAATAAATTAATATTAGTATTATAATATTATTGCTATTACTATTAGTATTCTTTTTGAGTTTAAAATAAATTTCAAAAATTAAAACATGGATTTTGGGTGCTGACCCGGACCCGAGCCCGGACCCGATTCCCGAACTCAGACCCAACCTGAACCCTTTCTCCTTTCAATTAAATCTGATTACTTTTATTAGAAAAAAAAGTATTTGTACTTTGACCTGGTCCACGTTGGACCAGCACAACACCCCCACCCTATTCTTTCTCCCACCTATTCCTCTACTCCTCACGTTCTCTTCTTCTTACCCTTAATAACACCACTCCCCCTACCAACTCACAACTCCACATCTCCCACTACTTTTCTCCAGAGAAGAGCCAAAATCCCCTTCACTTCCACTCTTCTCCAAACCCCCTTCCCTTCCGAGCTCCCCGGCGCACCTCCGGCCCGACCCCCACCCCGCGCGCCCGACGCCGGCAGCCCCCAGCGCCCCTTCGCCGGTGCCCCTCCCAGCGCGGTCGACCCCCGGCTCTCCGGCCCGACCCCCTTCGCAGCGGACCCCCGACCCCCGAGTTTCCGTCCGCCCGCGACCCTCGCGGCCGTTCCCAGCGCTGACCCAGCGCCTCGTCGCGCCCCGGACCCCGATCCAGCGCAACTTCCGCTGTTTTTGTACCTGGCCAGCACCCCAGCGCTGATCCCGAGGCTGTCCGCTGTTCTGGACAGCGTTCTTCGCTGGATTTTTAACCCCGATATGTGGATTGCACGTCCCGAGTCCGAGACAACCCTTTGAATTCCGTCATTTTGGGTAAACCCTGGTTAATCACAGTAGTTCGTCCCTTCCCGGTGTCGATGATGAATTGGTCCGCGAGTTTCCTTTGGGAAATTCGATTTTTTGGGGTGAACGTCGTTCCCGGGATTTCCGAGGAACGTCGGGAAGTTCTGTTATTTGGTTTTCCTTATTTTCAAAATATTTTGGAAATGGTTTTCTAAATATATTAGTTTTCGGATCTTCCCGATTATTGTGCTGTGATGTTCTGGTTTAGTTTCGGACTCCCGAATTTGGTTCGGGTCGTTCCGAATTAATCTGTGGAATGTTTGTGGTTATTTTTATATATATATTTTTGGATTCCCTGGTTTGGGATTTGTAGGAAAAATATTGGCATATTTCCCAGTTTTTGGGTTGACCAAAACAGAGGAGATGCTGTCGGATTTTTTCGTAAATTTAATTATATTTTAAAATGGATTTCAGATATATATTAAATAATTTGGATTTTGGGTGACGACCGTATCGGTCAATGGGCCCTGGCTAAGTGCAAACGAAACCGGCATCGTCCGGACGTTGAGGCATTAGCCTAGTTGACGATTGGACCATATCTGAGACTCATCAAATATTTATATTTAACTTATTTTATTATTTATTCATAATTAATTATAGGAAGTTTTAGAACTAACGACCATTTTGTCTTATTTCAATTTATGTAAATAAATTGTAATGGGCATAAGCCCAGCTGGTTGTTGGTTCTGTGGCTTGTAAATTGGTAGTGTAGGATTTTTGTTATTTGCTGATTTTGCGAGTTTTTGTAGCATACGCATAAATCTAATAATAGTTATTTTCATATAGAAAATTAATAAAGATTTCTCACAATAAAATCTGCAAGTTTAATATTTAACAACGATCATGTATTTCTCATTAAAATAAAAAATTTAGTTTTATATGTATAGTTACTAAAATACAACGTTTTAATTAAATTAATTTGGTATCGACGAGTTTTCCAAAAATACAAAGTTTAAACGATTTTTCCCTCGTTATTAAATCAACGCACCGACAATAGTGTTTTTGTTCGTGTTTTATTAATAAAGAATTAAAAATGGATTAGGACACAATTAGAGATTTCAACTAGCGTAGTTAGATTGGTAACCCTGGATTCTGAGTCAATTTCTTGAATGTAGGAATTCGAGGACGATCCTAATTCCCATATCGAAGTCTTCATCCTCTCTAGTCCAGTCTATTTTGAGGTAAGTATAGTTTGTGTTAGTTCACAGTTATTTTAATAATCGTTTTATTGCAAGTTTAAACCACGATGCAAATACGAAACTCTCTCTGAGAGTACTGAATGTGACTACTGTAACTGATTGGGGACTGGGGGAATAGAGTAATGTTTATGACCACATCCACTATAACTTAGAACTGTATTAGCTTACCCCTCATACACACGGGAATAAGCCGAATCGTATCAATATGATACAACTGTACAACCCAAGTCGGTCATATTCATTGCCTATTCAAATCACACAGTTTACTGCTAGAAAACTGTTCATTTCTAAACTGTTTAAAAGTGCATGATTCTATTATTTATTTTAACTATTTAAATTAGCATGAATTGTACTTTGCTCCCTCCTGACTGGAGATACATTTTTAGGGGACATTGAGGATGTTGAGCTGTTATACAGTAGTTACTACGACCATGTTCTGTACCCTATAGTGCTGCCAGAGTCCCCATTGGAGGACGTTGGGACTGAGGCCGATGAGCCGACTGATTAGCTAGCTTTTCCTTTTCCAGCTTTGTTGTCTATTTGAAACTCTGTTATTTGAATTCAGTTATTTATTTCAGTACATTTAAATTCCAGTTGTATTTATTTCAAAGTTTAATAAAGTTTCATTTCCCGAATTTGAGTTGTGACAAATATAGATGTTGTTGTTATGGTTATCTGCTAATGGAACAGCTTACTGCCGCCGTCTCAACAACGGTGCAGGCTGGGCATGATCCGGTTCGACCCAATTATTTGGGATCGGATCGTGACAGATTTGTTCACTGCTATAATCATGTCCTGTTTGGGGTTAAATCCCCCAAGTTATGTTCAGTCTTCACATTAGTGTTCTGCCTATCACCTGTTATATTCATCTATTCAGTCGAGCCATTAATAAGGTTCTGTCTACTTTCCTTCAAAGTACAGTAATGTCTTGCTTCTGGGTTAACCTTTTAGAGATGTTTGTTCAGTCACATATGTTATTGGAAGTCGAATCATGGAGTTTAACTCTATTTCCTGCATTCCTCCATAGATCAATCCATTATGACATCAATTTTCATGTTATTCACTATACTTGACTAATATTGAGTTCCCATTCTCTGTGCAACCATTCCTTAGCTCTGTTTATGGAGGCTTTGTCCAGTCTTAGGCAACATTACATTAACACCCATTACTTTATTCCAGCCACAACTCATTACATCCCTTTTTGTGTTTCATTCAAATTCATCTGCCATATCTTTTGTTCAGACCATATGTGTTCTGTCACCCCTGGATGGTTGGCCTGCATCACACAAGTACCAATCCATATGACTATATAGTACCTATCCATTTGGTTAATTTCCTGCATCCATCCATAGGTTCAGATATCCACTAGAGGTTCAGTCTCTTGGACAAATAGTTAGCCACCTATATGTCCAGACTAGAACATCAATGTTCTGCCCTTGAACATCCATGTGTTCAATCACTTGCCCCCAAATAGTTCTATAGCTTTTCCCATATGTTATCCACTTGTTCATATTTACCTTCATGTAGTATCAGACCATTCCCTGATAAATTTATGTCTGTCATGTGCAGTCATCATTAGATGTCAACTCCCATTTCTTTGTTCAGTCACCAACTATCTAATTCATCCCCTTCATTATCTATTCTAATAACCATTTATTCAAGTCCTAGACTTGGACATTGCTCAACTGTCCTGCAAATAGAGTATTTGTACCCTTTCCCTCTTATACATCCAGTATCATTGGTGAGTTCATTTGCATCTGTCTATATGTGGACAATCATTAGCTATATTGATTTTCTGTCCTACTACCAATTGGTTCTGTTTATATATACTTTTTAATTAGAATATTGCATTCATATAGATGTTAACATATATGTTAAGATATGGAGGATATATATATCAGTAACTTGAGAAGAAGAGAGGGATGGGAGGAGTATCAGAGCTTGTGAACCATGAAGGGAGTGTAGGCAGGGCTTGGCCTGTCCTCTATACAGGTAGGAAGTGAGGAAGGGTTGGCTATGGCCTATCCAGGCTTGCGTAGATAGGTAGGCAGGGACTTGAGTGTCAGATAATGAGTTTACAGGACATAACAGTGGACCACAAGTTGTGTTAGAGTGGCCTGTATAATGTAGGTTATGGAAGAGCATAGGAAGGGGGTGACTGACCTTGACACTAGTAGTGAGTGTATCACTATATTCCAATATGGGTGTGTATATATAGGTTGAGTAGGAGTATCAGTTAAAGAGGAATGAGGAGATGAAATGTATCCTATAAATTTATGCAAGTTTTGGTCAGTCCATATAGATGATGGGGTGAATATATAGATACAGGTTAGTTAGCAGGGGTATATAGCTTGGTTAGGTGTGTATCCTATACTAAATTATATTTGTGTAGGAGTGGGGTTGAGAACTTAATGGTATTAGTATCTGATACTTGAGTTTAAGTCCTTCTTGAATTAATGTTTCAGTCCCTCCTTGGATAATTTTATAGGGTGTTAATACATATATGTAATATATATGGGCATCAGAGCATTACAAGGGAAGGGGGTGAGCAAGGAGCAGTGTGTGTATGGGCTTGTCTACATGGGAGGGCAATCACAGAAATTAGCATTAGGTATGTGTATTGAGGGGAAAAACTGAACCTGTGCAAGAGAAATTTGTGTGCATATGTAACTATAGGAGTTTAAGGGTGTGAGTGTATCTGTACTTATAGGTGAGGGAGTGTTTAAGTGTCATAGAAAGAGTAGGTGGTATGGGTGATGACATCTTGTGAGTATTGTGTTGTGTGAGGTTTTGCACACCTGTGTGTTGTTGGCCACAAGAAAACTCTTTCCTTTCCTTCTCTGTCTGTGCAAGTACCTATCTAGGAATGAAGGTATTAGTAGCTATAGAGCATGGGTTAGGTTGGAAGATCATAACATGTGTACCAATATGGTACATGGAAACTTGAGAAGAAGTGTGTATCAATGTAGAAGGTGGTGAGGAGTTAAGGTCAAGTAATAACTAATTAGATATTAGGATAATATTGCATAGTATTACATGACTTATGAAATATATAATTTTCATTGCCTAGTATTATTAACTAGTATCTATATATATGAGTTCTATATGTTGACCTTAGATATTATATTAGATAGTGTAACCTAGATAGGCAAGGTTTGGACCTAATAACCTAAATATAGGCTCATACAATCTAAAATGAGCTAGTTTGACAATGTTTGACTATCATTGACCTAGTTTGATTTTCCATGACCTAGAAAGAGCCTAGAAGCATATATTTAGTGCATCTAATTCACTATTTACTTTAGTACAATAAATAACCTTGTATATCTCAAATATAGGTTTTTGTGACACTACTTTGGGCATCGATCCTCATTCACTGCTCTGGACGACAAGCGAGTACATTCTCTGATAGTTTTTATTTACTTGATGATTATTATGATTCAGCTTCTAGTATAGTTCTATTTGATTCTCTGTTACAACACAGATTGGTATTCTGGATTCATTCATTTGCGACACATGTATTTAACTCGTCTAGCCCCTAATACCAGAACCACTCGTTGGAACCACCTACTTAAAACACCTACAAGCACCATTTACTTCTGGTTAGACTCGTACTCTATTTATGTGTCGGGATATATATTTACTTGTACTTATCAGGGAGAGAAAATACTCAAGTAAATATGTAAACATTTCCAATCATACAAGAACCACCCCTACAAGCAAGATAGCCATCGCCGCTAGGCCAAGCATGCGACGTGCCGTATTCAACAAGAACCACCCATACAAGAAAGATAGCCGTCTTTGCTAGGCCAAACGTACGACGTGTCGTATTCACTACAAGTCTAATCGTTACAGATAGCCGTCGCACACTTGCCAAGCGTGCGATGTGTAACGCCCCAGTCCCAAAATACGTAGGACTAGGAACGTAGACATGCTAGCCGTATAATATATATACGTAAGCTGTAAAATGCAGTAGGACCATAACTAATTTCATCCACACAAAATAAAGGAATAAAATATATCATAAAATGATAATGAATTGTCTTGATACAATATATTGGGCGGAGACAAATCCACTACCAACAAGTAAAGAAAAAATACATGAGTAAAGAAATAAATTTGGCGAGCGAAGCGAAGACGATCCAAGTGCAATCATCCTTGAAGAAATAGCAATGATCACGGCTAGAGCTAGAACACCTGCGAAAGACAAGAGCACACACCTGGAGATATAACTAGGTCCTCAGAGGGACGTAACAAGACACATAATATTATGCCGTATAAACTGAATAAATATTGCTCAAATAAATAAGTCAATTGAATTATAACATGGTCCAATACACACCTATTGAACTAGCTTACCATCCCCCCAACCAAACAAGGACAGGAGATGGTAAACTAATTCACGGTGGCGTATCTTTCCATGCTACGAATCCAATATAGTATCCGAACCCCAACAAGGTTCAATACCTTCTCATCGAAGTAGTAAGTCATACCTACAACCAAACAAGGACAAGATGTGACGAACTAATCTGCGACAAGTTATTGTTCCAAGCCACGGTCAGATACAAGTACCCAAACCAAAAGTACTCGTACCTAGTGGATAAAGGTGCCTAACCGTTCTAAGTGAAATGTAGTTAAGAACAATCCTTCCTACGCATTGGCCCTGGCTAAATAGGATCGGCATGGTCCCCTTTTGGGGCACCAGAGGCCCCATCAGTTAGAGCATGACGTTCCGCAGAACACCAGTAGCCGTCAGTAATCATGGGTCATCAACCCCGTATCTCCAGCGGAGCTTCCGGGTCACAAGGGAAAGTGCATCGAAGCCCATACGCTAAGGAATTATCCTCCCCGCCCAATGCCTACTATGTTGTATCCACAACAGAAGACCTCTATAACCGCTAAGTCAAACTAAGCATGCAACCTCTATTAGCGTTTATTCCTATCGCACGGCTTGTACGTACTGGTGGACAGCCAATCACGCACGTCCGTATTCTACATGCGACACAGAACTTCGTGATATAACGTGTCAAGGCCATGAATACAACAAACAAAGGTGGTCCCTTAAATTTAGGTTTAATGTGTAAGAAAAATAATACATAGCAGAAAATATAAATGAACAGTAAGTTCTAACAGGTTATGCCATGTATCAAAGTTTATTTTGCATAAAGAAAATAAATAATACATAAAATATGAGCCAAAATAAATAAACAGCAAATGACAAGGTGTCTTGCCTAGTAGGACGCCTGATGTACTGCAATGATCGAGGTGGCAAGAACTGCGACTTCGGTACAACAAATTATGCAAGGTGACCTCGGATGGTGGCACGGACAGTTTCATTGGGTCCAGAAGGGTCAAATTAGTTAGGGCAGATATAAAGTAGTTTGGAATTGGTAAAGGAATAGGAAAGATGGTTGAATCACGAGATGGAGAAAAATCGTAGGAAGTCAAATAATATATTTAGTTTTAGAAAATATTCTATAATACTTGAAATATAAATTATTAGTCAAAATATGCTTTCAATTAAATACAAAAAAAATCGGAAGTCGTTTTTAAGGCAAAACTCTAAGTTTTGTCAGAGTAGTATTTTAGTTTGAAACCTATATCCCAATAATTCAAAAATATTATAAGGAAACAAAATAATAAAATTAGTTAAGGCTAAGACCCATATTTTGTAAAAATAAGGCTATGCTTTTTATTGACTATCAAGAAATATTTAATAACATTTTAAAACTATATTATATTATATATAATAGTGTTAACAATCACACTAATAATATTAAGACCGGATTACTCATAATAATATCACAAAAATAATAATAATCATTATTATTATTATACACCATGTGATATATATATATATATATATATATATATATATATATATATATATATATATATATATATATATATATACATATATATATATATAACTAGTTTTCTAAAAACACCAATAAGGTAATAAGAATCACATTATAAAAATAACAATAATAATAATAATGATAATAATAATAATAATAATAATAATAATAATAATAATAATAATAATAATGATAATGCTAATGATAATAATAATATTTATAATGATAAAAATAATAATTATAATGATAATGATAAAAATAATGATAAGAGAAGAAAAAGAATAATAAAAATAATAATGGGGACAACAAAGAAAACAACAACATCAACTTAACCAAAACAAAACCTTTAGAAGAGCCGACCAAGCAATTAAAATTACCAAACACAAAAAAACCAATTAAAATTACCAAACACATGCAGCAGTCAGTTGACTGTTGTTGTTCTTCAAATTCAGAAAAAGAGAAAGGTGGGAGAGAGAGAGAGAGTAAGCGCGAGGGAGAGAGAAGGTGAGGAGTGGAAGAGATCGAGCAAGAGGAAGGAGAGGGGTGAGAGAGAAAGTCGGATCGGGAGAGGGTTCAGGCGGAGGGAGCGAGCTCAGGCGGTGGTCGGCTGGAAAGCGGAGGAGCGACGACAGGAGGAGCTGCGGAATAGGAAACGGAGAGGAACGGAGGGGAAGCGGGGGAGTCGGAGAGAGAGGAAGGAGCAACCGGCGGCTAGGGCATCGACAAGAGGGGGCAGCCGCGCATGGGTCTAGTGCGGTGGCTGCCGAGTATGGCTCGTCGGTGAGCGCCGATCTGGTGGAAGAGATTTGCGCGGCCGACGGGCGCGGGCGGACGCACGGCGGGGCTGGGTCACGACCGGCGGAGCGATTGCTTGAGGGTGGCGGCGTTCGTGCTACCGGGATCGTGGCGGTCAGGGAGGAGGGTCGCGCGGGTCGGACTTCGGCAGAGGTGGTGGCTCAAGGGCTCAGCGGCGGACATGGCACCGGCGGCCGGAGGTGAGGGATTGTGTGTGTTTTTATTTAGGCTTTTCTTTGGGGATTTGGTCGTAGATGGGCTGCCAACAACGGCAACGATGGTGGTTTAGGTTGGAGTGGTGGTGGCCGGTGGGGTTTTGGCCGGAGGTCGGGTTTAGTGGCGGTGGTGATCGTCCATTGACGGTCTGGGGGTGCACTCAGGGTGAGCGGAGGAGACGGGTGTGGGAAAGGCTGGTGGTGGTTTGGTAGGCTGTGGCGGGGTCGATGTGGCTGGGCTATAGTGATGATGGTGGTTGTGTAATGGTAGGGGTAGGTCGGGAAGGAGATGGCGAAGATACGATCGGGGAGTTGCGGCATCAGGAAGCTGCTGTTAGGATGAGGGATTAGTTTAGAAGTAGGGTTAGGATTTAATTTATGTCGGGGTTGTCGACACGAAAGAATAATTGTACTTGTACAAGAATTGGAATAAGAGAGTCACTAGGGGTCGGACCCGAGGCCGTCACGGCTGACACGAAGGGAAATGGCCACAGACACGATGCACATACTTCCCTGGAAAAATTTGTGGAGTAAATTATGGATGTGAGGAATTTATGGAGGAGTACCTGCCTATTTATAGGAAATAAGAATTCCCAGTTGGATAATGATTAGGAATATTTAAAACCCAGTTAAATAATTCTCTACTTAATTTAAATAATTTTTAAAACAATTCAAATAAATTCCAAATTTAATCCAAATTAAATATAGATAAATCTAAATCCATACATTCAAATATATAAATCATCATAATTAATTTTAACAAATATCAACCATTTTAAAATATATTTTTATGAACACTAAAATTATAATAATAATTAATTTCAAAAATTACATTATTATTATTTAAAAATAAACCAATAAAATATTTATGAAATATATATGTATGCACGAAAAATATTATCAATAATTGTTATAAACGAAAGGCTTTGTATAAATAAAATAAATAAAACAATGATCTTAGAATTTTGGTACGATAGCTAAAATACTTATTATATATATTATTTTGAAACTATAAAAATAAGAAAAATATTTTTCTAAAAATATGTACGCTCGCACATATTCGCACTCGTCGAGCAATTACAAAAAATAAAATTTCGTACGCGACGTAAAATACGACTACGCGACGTACAATACAAAATTGTAAATCTGTACCAAATTTAATAATAAAAAATAGTAGAAATTTAGGAGTTTTACACGATGTGCCATATTTACCCACTAGCCGTTTACATGTCGAACTTGGTATCTCAAAACACACTGGATTAGTGTCTTGTACTAGATTCACATTCGTCTCATGTTATACTGATTGGACTCACATCACATTGTTCTAGTTTAGCTACCTCTATTTACAGTCTTCATTGCCATGCTCTCCTGTTTTACTGTATTTACTTTCCTTAATCTACTTGTTGTTCTATTTCAATTAATGTCTCAAACTTTTAATGTTAATTAAGTATTACTTGCTATAACTACTTTATAGTCTTTGTCGTTTATTTGGAACTGCTAGAGGAGATGTGTTTGTTCCATCTTGACTGAATATATTTTTCAGATGAATGCTCAGAGGATATGTGTCCTACCTACTATGGACCCGAGGAGGGGTAGCTACCTTGGGTCCAAATTCTCATGAGTGGCCGAGAGACCTAGTTTAGTTGACTTATTTTAGATTCTCTATTTGAACTTGGATTATAATAATAGAGATTTTGTTATTTTAATTCAAAGACTTGTATTTGAATTTGGATATTATTTAGTAGATGTTGTTGTTGTTTAGTCTTTATAGTTATTTAGACTTCTTTGACATCATATCGTACTTTAGATTGTGATTGAGTATTACCATATCTTTATACTTGTCCTCTATTTGGAGTTGAGATCTATGATAGGTACATTATAACTTTGTGTGAGTTGTTAGTTAGTGACCTAAAACAACGTTCTACCGCCGATTCTACGATGTAGGCTGGACGCTGTTACGCACTCGTTCCCTTATACCGTGTACGGGTCGTGACACAACCAAGTTATCCCCTACTACAGATGAGGAGAAGGAGGACATTGCTCTAGTTCCTTATGCGAATGCAGTTGACAGATTAATGTATGCTATGGTGTGCACTCGACTAGACATTGCACAAGCCGTAAGTGTAGTTAGTCACTTTATAGCTAATCCGGAGAAGTACTGGGAGGCTGCGAAGTGGATATTCAGGTACTTTAAGGGGGCCATCGATGTGGGATTACACTTTAGTGGAGACTTCAGTCAGGTCAGTGGATATGTGATTTCGATATTGGTGATCTGGATAGGCACAAGTCAACTACTGGATACGTATTCATTTTACATGGTGCACCAGTCAGCTGGAGGTGTATGTTGCAGGCTACGATTGCCCTATCGACTATGGAAGCAGAGTATATGGCAGTAACAGAGGCAGTAAAAAAGGCCTATGTCTTCGTGGTTTGATTAATGACTTGGGGGTGAAGCAAGATGTAGTTGATGTGCATTGTGATAGCATGAGTACTATCTACTTGGCAAAGAATCAAGTCCATCATACGAGGACCAAGCATATTGATGTTCGCTACCACTTCATACAGGATGTTGTAGAAGACGGTGACATTGCACTTGAAAAAGTCTATACCAAGGACAATCCCGCTGATATGTTGACTAAGGTTGTTCCCGAAGCTAAGTTCTAATACTGCTTGGACTTGATTAGTCCTACCTATTACTTAAGAGCCATTAGGGGCAAAATTGATGAGTGGTTGATTTGGTAAAGCTGTGCGGTGGAGAAGTGTCGGCTCGATCTTGTGGCAAAATTTTGTCGAGGTGGAGATATGAAGAAAAATGTCCAAAAATAGGCCCATGACCTTTTTTGATTTTGACAATATATATTGTAGTCCTACATAAGATTGGATTTTGAGCCTACATAAGATTGGATTTTAAGCCTACATAGGATTGAATTTCTATATAAGGACACATGACATGTTATATAAAGGGGTCTATAGGTTCTCCTTGAGAAATCCAAAAGAGCTAAGATATTTTTTTCTTTGTGATAGAGAGTTTTTTAGAGCAAGGAGAGAAGTGTTGAGAGAGTCATTGTAATTCATTTTCTTTTTTATAGTGGAACTGAATTACTCTCATCCGTGGAAGTAGGCATCTTGGTCGAACCACATAAATTATTGTCTTTGTGGTTGTGAATATTCTTTGAGGTATTGATTTCTTGAATTTATTTCCACTGTGCCCCAACATGAATCATTTTTATTTTTTACTGCAAAGTTTAATCTATTATGAATGGAATTTGGTTGGGATATCTTTGGACACACAAAAAAGAAGAAAAAAATGCCGTCTTTTCTTTATTGGCGCAAGGCACCACAAATCGAGTACGCCTGAGAGATCCTGCGTTGAAGATCCCCGAGTACAAAAAAGAATTTTGGGGAATGGAACGATAGAGATCGAACGACAGTTGCTCCTTTACTCTGTTGACACTCCAATTACAAAAGTAGAAGAAAACCTAAGAAAATTGCTAACTATCGGCTCACTGACAAGAAGTGCAGCAATTTGGCTCTTGAAAATGCTCTCTGCTCTGTGTTTTGAAGAGGGATAGGCCCCCCTTTTATAGTCGTTCTTGAGCTGGAATGATGTTATGCGCCCACATGAGGAAACACGCTAGTTTTTATGTGGGCGCATAGTCCTGCTTTGGGCGCATAGGATGTAGGCGCATACAGGCTGCGAGATCGTGGGTTGGTCGTGGTGTTGACGTGGTCGCAAGCTTCGGTGCACGACTGCTCGTGGAGACTGACGTGGCCGTGTGCTTCGGTGCACATTTTGATCATGTCTTTGACTGAGTCAGGCTTGGGCGCATAGCCATGTCTCAGGCTATGCGCCCTCCTTTTAGTGGAGCTAGTCTTGGGCGCATGAAACTTCACTGGCTGGGCGCATGGAGCTTTATTGACTGGGCGCATGGAGTTCTGCTGACTGGGCGCATGGAGCTTCATTGACTGGGTGCATGGAGCTTCACTGACTGGGCGCATTGAGCTTCACTGGCTTGGGCACATGGGGCTTCATTTGCTGAAATTTTTTCATGCTTCTACAAGACCCCCTTCAAAGTTTTCGATACTTAAACAAGTTCGAAATACTTTGAAAGAAGCATGGATCGTCTTCTCGTGATGCAATGGACGCATAGTACGGCTCTCCTTGGACGCATAGTGTTTGGCCAGCCTGTCAGAGAGATATGATCATTGAGATCTTCCTCAAAATCCGAACTGTCAGATTCATGGAAGTGGAATTTGAAGCGGTCCATCCTTCATACGTCGTCCACGTCAGCAAGAGACAGTCGTATAGTGTGCTGGAAGCTGATTCTTCACGTGGGCTCGTAGGTTGTTGTGGGCGCATACAATGCAATGGGGGCATGGGAGCATAAAGCAAGTGGGCGCATAGGAAGTGGCCCGTGCCTATAAATAGGCCCTATAGGAGAGAGAAAGCTCATTATTCCCATCTCTTTGATTTTTTTCAAAAAACTCTTCATCTTCTTTCTTTGAGAACCATGTCTCCCAAGGTCGCCAAGAGATCCGCGAAGGGCAAGGGGGCTGCGTCAAGTGACTCTTCTCCCGCGGCAATGTCTTCGGCAGTCCAGGCCCCGATTCTGGGTGAGGACATGCTTCAAAAACAAAGTCTCGAGCGTTAATTTACGACGCTTGGACTTTTCTTCTGTCGGGGCGCTTGCGCCTAAGGCAACATGCTTATGCTTCTGTGAGCATCATTATGCGCCCACAAAAGTCATGTGCCAACACTGTGCTGTGCTATGCGCCCACATGTTGCCATGTTATGCACCCTCTAGCTGTGGCATGTTATGCGCCCACGTACTGTTCGTGTGTTATGCGCCCACATGTTTTGGGCGCATATCCCTTTGGGCGCATAGCCCTTTGGACGCATAAAAGCCCTTTAGAACTTAGGTTTTCCTGCAGATTTCTGACTTTCTTTCTGCCCTTGCAGTAAACATGTTTGTCCCAGAGCTTGGCGGTATCCCTTTCGGTTCTGCTTGCCACGTTCTCGGTACGAGCCTTATAACCAACATGGTCAGAGGTGTTCAGGCAAAGATCAGCCATGACCAACCTACGAAACGAGCGATCGCCATAATTGAACAAGAGAAAACCTTTTTGAAGCAGATGAGGAATGACGAGAAGCTTGGAGGGTCGTGGTGTTAGAAGAAACCGTACTTCCTATTTGGTGACAGCGTAGGATTTGAGGACGACGCGACTGTAATGACCCGCTCCGCCCTAGCGGAACGCCGATTCAAACGGCAAGTGCAATGACTCAAACGAGCCGTCGACCCGAAGAGTTGGCATCGACCAGATGAAGAATCGATGCAAGACTTAATTGGCCTGTCAAGATGAATCCAGACTTAGACTTTCAAAGGCGCGCTCGGAGTATCGCTCGGGCGATACGAACATCGCTAAGGTGGGTGGCTCCGATGAACCCGTCTTTGCTTAGCCTAGACACATAACAATATGGACACTATTTCTAGAATCGCTAGACGATAACACCGCGCATGCTAATAAAGGACTCAACGCACCTAGCTAAGGGAATAATTCCATCCTGTATGCTTGTATAGAATATAGAAAAGAACATAGAAAATGTGGGAACTCTCGTACTGCGCTCTACTCTCGTGCTAAGGCACAAGCTTACGTTCAAGTCCCTTATGCGTTCAACAATAAAACAATGAATGGTTTACAACAATGAAATGGAAAGGCTATCAACATAGTCGTTCCGAGTAGAGTATAGCAACATTGAAAGACTATGGGACCGAAGGGTCGCCAAGGCGACTCTTGCACGGGGAGTTGCATAATGTATAAATAAAAGAATTAATGAACAAATAAATCAACGAATGAATGAATGAATATGTGAATGAATCAATGAACAAATGAACAAGTGAAAGAAGGAAAGAAAGGAAAGAATAAATAAAAGATAAGAAAGGAAAGAATGGTTAGCGACAGGTGTAACGGGCACGTACAACGGGGCTCGCTACCCGCGCTGCACGGACGCCAACCTGGTCGATAACGTATTATGGCTAAGGGTTAGCCTATGGCTCAAAGACAACCGTTAAGTTAAAATGACAATAAAATAAGAAATGGTCGTGGACAGCTCGTGCACGAGTGAAAAAGGGATTCCAAGGGCAATGAACGACGTTTTCATGGCCGGCCTATGCGGAATCATGGCCTAGGGCGGACAGGTGTGCGGGCTTGGGCACATAACCAAACGTAGGGCCGGTTATTCAATGGTCTATCAAGGTGTACCAGCCATCACGCTTGATAGATGAGAATGCCACAGGAGAAAATGTCCAAAATGGCTGACATGCCAGCGATCGGTGCATATAGATTTAAGTGGGCTTTGCTGGTGGCAATCCACGTGCAAGTCCTTGCATTGAAATCAAAGTAGTCTAAGTTAACTGAACAAAGCACCTTCTGAATATGCTTGAATATAACACACAAAATGATTGAGAGTACTTCGAGCAAACGAGTTAGAAAATACGCCTACGATGCGCTAGAACCTGAGGCAGAGACACGCCCTTGAATACTAAATGTTACGCGAACTACATTAAGTTGTTTCATATGAATTGTTGACTAACTTGGTTTACTTTGGACAGGAAAGGCCGGACGATAAGTATGGGTAAGTCATGCATGTATTTCCATACGACACTTGTATTCGGCAATACGAGATAGGCTATGAAATATGCCATGAAACTGATCCTAAGGCAAGATTAGAAAGACAATAAATGATAGACGGTGTACAAAAGTAAATGGAACGTGTTTGGTAATGATAGCATTATGGGCGAGCTAGCCTCCCCACCAGTGCATAACAATGTACTGATAACCCCACAGTCTGCTTGCAGGATGCAGGATACGTCGTCGGGTGCGGAGCTTCCCTCGAACGTGCTAAGGCACGGAGCTATCTCTGGAGCCTTGGAGCATTGCAAGGAGCTGAAGCACCATATACAGGACATAATATATTAGAACATCACCATGAAGCATTCCATCTTGTAAGCCACTTGGCACACCTTTTATGTTACAGAGAGAGAGAGCTTAAGAGACTTGTAAACTCGGCCTAGCGCCGCTTTTAAACTTCTTGAATATCAATAAAGAGTTAAATTTGCTTCAATTTGTGTTTATTTACTTTCCGTTGCAAATGGGGACACTCTGTGCGACTCTGTGGCCTAGCTCAAATCGGCCGTTTCTGGACTTAGCCTTGCACGGGCGCAACCTAGGCCCGTGCGGCATCACGCCTTAGCGAGGACGATCGCTCCTGCGGGAGCGGGGCGTGACAGATTGGTATCAGAGCACGGCTTTACGTCCTTGGACTTCATTTCGATTTTCTCAGTTTTGAAAGCTCGGTTGGAAACAAAAGAAGTGTACGCTCTCTCTCGTTGTGCCTTGGGATGTTCCATACAATAAGTCTAATATTATCAAAAGCTCGTATAAGTACTTGGTTGAACGGAATCGATAGATGAAGGCCTTTGTGCCGAACCACAACGTACTTGAGTTGGAAGGAACCGATGCTAAGAGTTAGCAAAATGCAAGACGTGCTTGAAGAACCTTACGCTGACAATAGCGAACGAGTACACGAGACCGAAGTATAGTTCAAACGGGATGGTTATGCACGCAGCCTTTTTGGCTTAGTTGTGCCGAGTATCGTGTACCTATACTCTATGGTGCAAACAAGTTGCAAGCGAGATTGACTATCATTCGGACGAGAATAAGGGAGACTTAGAACGTATGTTGATAGAGACGCTACTTGACCGGCGCTAAAGCGAACACGGAGAAATGGTTCTTAGATTTTGAAGAATGAGCGAACGCGCAATTGGACATGTCGATCGGGAGTCGAATAACCTTTTGAGGATTTGTAGAATGACTTGACTCCGAGTGGTGTATGTGATAGCTTCGAAGAAGGAAGAGAGCGAGTATCGATGACTAGTCGAATGGCTCGAACCCTGAGTGGTGTATGGACGTTATAGAAATTGTTCGAACGAGACTAAAGGATTTACGAATAGAACGAGTATGTCGGCAAGCGATGATATCGCGCAAGCCTTGGAATGAGTAACGCTTAGTTGGTTTCGACTTCGAGGGTCTCAAATGAGATATCATTCGGACGAATTAAGAATGCGTAGTGCGAATCATAAAACGAATGGAGGTCTTGGTCGAGAAAACATAGAAGATCGTGCATGTGATTTTGAATTTAGTTGAATGGATTGAAACTTGAGTTAAGGTGAATTACTCATGGACGAGATCGGGAATAGCACGGTCGGAAGATAGCGTGCATAGAAAACGTTGATTTGAGGATACGAGAATGACTAAGGAATTGAAATTGATGTTGGCTCGATGAAGAGTTAGCACGCGACAATGTGAATCAAGGAAATTAAGTTGCACGACTTGGAATTCGTTACAAAAGGAAGATCGTCGGGTTATGTACATCAACGATGGTATTGAGGCGTATCAAAGATCGATGTATAATAACTCGAGGGTATTCTAATTCGATGAATGACGATCGTGTTAGAAGTTATTATTTCAAAGGATGCTATGTTGGAGAATTTGAATAGAAATGAATGTTTGGAATGAAGAAAGAAGTGACTTGATTGTTCGATAATAACCACGACGACAACGATCTTGTCTTGTGCGAGCGCAACTCAAGCCTCGCACATGCGTCACGTTGGATTTGGGACGATCGTTCCGCGTGAGCGTTGGCATGGTGATTCATGTCCGTCGGGAATGGTCGAACCCAAAATATCATGACATGGCAATTTTGATTGCTTTGACTTGTGGTTTGAAGCGAAGGTGAATTCGAGGATTGTTAGGACTTACGATTGAAGAATAAGAAAACTTGAGGATTGAGTAGACCCAATCCGCGTATCGAAAACGAGTAAGTCTAGAATCAACGCAAGAGTTACGTTCCAATGAGGATGATTATTCCGCGGGAACGTTGACGTGGTGATTCATGTCCGTCGTGAATAATCAGACTTGCGTGAGATCGGGGCACGACATATTGCAAGGCTAGACGACCTTGTGATCGACCACGTAAATTGGATAGGTAAATTGTATCAAACATACTTGAAGAGAGACTACGATAATTGCTAGTACGGATGCACGATATTAACATGTCGAAGATTTGGTTGAGGATAACCTATCGTAGGATGACATTCCTAACGAGCTCGGACTTGGAACGGAGAATGTGTTGATGCGAATAGGGTGAACGCTGCTTGATGTTTAGAAATTTGAGTGAAACGAACTTGGGTAGAAACTCCCGTACGAACGAACAAAATGGTTTGACTATAGGATTTGGGGCGAGCGTCGTGCAAACGACCTTGCACGATGAGCCACGGACTTGACTTGTAACTATGACCTGTGAGCTGACCTAGCAGATAGACGGATGACCCTATGCCGAGTGATTGAACCTGTGCGATTGACATTACAATATCGTCTAGACGGACGATAGACTTAGGGCAACAAGACTTAGAGTAGGACGTGGAACTGGGGATGTGCGTGAACAACGGCGAGATTGGCCCCAAATGAAGTGAATGATAGGAATGGATGATGCACAAGTAAAGTTGGGATAACAAATTAAATCATTGATAGGAAGACGGACCTTGGTCTTAAATTGGACGAGAATTACTTAGATTTGGTCGACCCCGCTAAGAAGAAGTCGTATTGATTTCATAGACAAGAACGCTTGAGAAACGAATCGAATCATCTCGAGGACCGAGATAGACGATAGTGAGATACACGCAAGTTTGACTTTTAATCGAAGTTTGTGAAACGATCGGCAAATCAAAACTATTACGAGTAGCTTGTCCGACTTCGCTAATCGCTAAGCTTGGTTGAAATATACGTATTCGGGGGACGCCTTGGATACGTACACGATTCAAACTCAGCGATATGATGAACTCGAATGCAGCTGCAAGTGGGTGTTGCGATGCACATGAACGAATCAGGAAGTTTGCCTCAGCCTACTCTCGAGTTTGATAAATTACAATGTACCTCGTGCGACCATTTCAGTCCCATGACACGTCGAAATAGGAACCAAGTCGAAGAAACGCTTGAATTGAATAAGTACCATCAACTCTAAAATGAATGAAAAGCTATTCAATAAAATTGACCAAACGTATGCAGACACGAAACTTGGAAAGGTATCGAGTATAGTTCGATGCCATCGAGCGATAAAGCCAGTCGATAGGAATTGTCTACGATACGCACACGGCATGAGTTAAGGAACGATATGATGACCTGCACTCAGAAAGTCTCGAGGACGAGACTTGTTTTGAGTGGTGTATTATGTAATGACCCGCTCCGCCCTAGCGGAACGCCGATTCAAACGACAAGTGCAATGACTCAAACGAGCCGTCGATCCGAAGAGTTGGCATCGACCAGATGAAGAATCGATGCAAGACTTACATTGGCCCATCAAGATGAATCCAGACTTAGACTTTCAAAGGCGCGCTTGGAGTATCGCTCGACCGATGCGAACATCGCTAAGGTGGGTGACTCCGATGAACCCGTCTTTGTTAGCCTAAACACATAACAATACGGACACTATTGCTAGAATCGCTAGGCGATAACACCGCGCATGCTAATAAAGGACTCAACGCACCTAGCTAAGGGAATAATCCCATCTTGTATGCTTGTATAGAATATGGAAAAGAACATGGAAAATATGGGAACTCTCGTACCGCGCTCTACTCTCGTGCTAAGGCACAAGCTTACGTTCAAGTCCCTTATGCATTCAACAATGAAATAATGAATGGTTTACAACAATAAAATGGGAAGGCTATCAACATAGTCGTTCCGAGTAGAGTATAACAACATTGAAAGACTATGGGACCGAAGGGTCGCCAAGACGACTCCCGCACGGGGAGTTGCATAATGTATAAATGAAAGAATGAATGAATAAGTGAATGAATGAATCAACGAATGAATGAATGAATATGTGAATGAATCAATGAACAAATGAACAAGTGAAAGAAGGAAAGAAAGGAAAGAATAAATGAAAGATAAGAAAGGAAAGAATGGTTAGCGACAGGTGTGACGGGCACGTGCAACGGGGCTCGCTACCCGCGCTGCACGGACGCCAACCTAGTCGATAACGCATTATGGCTATGGGTTACCTATGGCTCAAAGACAGCCGTTAAGTTAAAATGATAATAAAATACGAAATGGTCGTGGACGGCTCATACACGAGTGAAAAAGGGATTCCAAGGACAACGAACGACGTTTTCGTGGCCGGCCTAGGCGAAATCATGGCCTACGGGCGGACAGGTGTGCGGGCTTGGGCACATAACCAAACGTAGGGCTGGTTATTTAATAGTCTATCAAGGTATACCAGCCATCACGCTTGATAGATGAGAATGCCACAGGGGAAAATGTCCAAAATGGCTGACATGCCAGCGACCGGTGCATATAGATTTAAGTAGGTTTTGCTGGTGGCAATCCACGTGCAAGTCCTTGCATTGAAATCAAAGTAGTCTAAGTTAACTGAACAAAGCACCTTCTGAATATGCTTAAATATAACACACAAAATGATCGAGAGTACTTCGAGCAAACGAGTTAGAAAATACGCCTACGACGCGCTAGAACCTGAGGCAGAGACACGCCCTTGAACACTGAATGTTACGCGAACTACATTAAGTTGTTTCATATGAATTGTTGACTAACTTGGTTTACTTTGGACAGGGAAGGCCGGACGGTAAGTATGGGTAAGTCATGCATGTATTTCCATACGACACTTGTATTCGGCAATACGAGATAGGCTATGAAATATGTCATGAAACTGATCCTAAGGCAAGATTAGAAAGACAATGAATGATAGACGGTGCACAAAAGTAAATGGAACGTGTTTGGTAGTGATAGTATTGTGGGCGAGCTAGCCTCCCCAACAGTGCATAACAATGTACTGATAACCCCACAGTCTGCTTGCAGGATGTAGGAGACTCGTCGGGTGCGGAGCTTCCCTCGAACGTGCTAAGGCGCGGAGCTATCTCTGGAGCCTTGGAGCGTTGCAAGGAGCTGAAGCACCATATACAGGACATAATGTATCGAAACATCGCCATGAATCATTCCATCTTGTAATCCACTTGGCACGCCTTTTATGTTACAGAGAGAGAGAGAGCTTGAGAGACTTGTAAACTCGGCCTAGCGCCACTTTTAAACTTCTTGAATACCAATAAAGAGTTGAATTTGCTTTATTTTGTGTTCATTTACTTTCCGCTGCAAATGGGGACACTCTGTGCGACTCTGTGGCCTAGCTCAAATCGGCCGTTTCTGGACTTAGCCTTGCACGGGCGCAACCTAGGCCCGTACAGCATCACGCCTTAGCGAGGACGATCGCTCCTGCGGGAGCGGGACGTGACAAATTGGTATCAGAGCACGGCTTTACGTCCTTGAACTTCATTTCGATTTTCTCAGTTTTGAAAGCTCGGTTGGAAACAAAAAAAGTGTACGCTCTCTCTCGTTGTGCCTTGGGATGTTCCATACAATAAGTCTAATATTATCAAAAGCTCGTACAAGTACTTGGTTGAACGGAATCGATAGACGAAGGCCTTTGTGCCGAACCACAACGTACTTGAGTTGGAAGGAACCGATGCTAAGAGTTAGCAAAATGCAAGACGTGCTTGAATAACCTTACGCTGGCAATAGCGAACGAGTACACGAGACCGAAGTATAGTTCAAACGGGATGGTTATGCACGCAGCCTTTTTGGCTTAGTTGTGTCATGTATCGCGCACCTAGACTCTATGGTGCAAACGTGTTGCAAGCGAGATTGACTATCGCTCGGACGAGAATAAGGGAGACTTAGAACGTATGTTGATAGAGACGCTACTTGACAGGCGCTAAAGCGAACACGGGGAAATGGTTCTTAGATTTTAAAGAATGAGCGAACGCGCAATTGGACATGTCGATTGGGAGTCGAATAACCTTTTGAGGATTTGTAGAATGACTTGACTCCGAGTGGTGTATGTGATAGCTTCGAAGAAAGAAGAGAGCGAGTGTCGATGACTAGTTGAATGGCTCGAACCCTGAGTGGTGTATGGACGTTATAGAAATTGTTCGAGCGAGACTAAAGAATTTACGAATAGAACGAGTATGTCGACAAGCGATGATATCACGCAAGCCTTGGAATGTGTAACGCTTAGTTGGTTTCGACTTCGAGGGTCTCAAACGAGATATCGTTCGGACGAATTAAGAATGTGTAGTGCGAATCATGAAACGAATGGAGGTCTTGGTCGAGGATACATAGAAGATCGTACATGTGATTTTGAATTTAGTTGAATGGATTGAAACTTAAGTTAAGGTGAATTACTCATGGACGAGATCGGGAATAGCATGGTCGGAAGATAGCGTGCATAGAAAACGTTGATTTGAGGATACAAGAATGACTAAGGAATTAAAATTGATGTTGCTCGATGAAGAGTTAGCACGCGACAATGTGAATCGAGGAAATTAAGTTGCATGACTTTGAATTCGTTGCAAAAGAAAGATCGTCGGGTTATGTACATCATCAATGGTATTGAGGCGTATCAAAGATCGATGTACAATAACTCGGGGGTACTCTAATTCGATGAATGACGATCGTGTTAGAAGTTATTATTTCAAAGGATGCTATGTTGGAGAATTTGAATAGAAATAAATGTTTGGAATGAAGAAAGAAGTGACTTGATTGTTCGGTGATAACTACGACGACAATGATCTTGTCTTGTACGAGCGCAACTCAAGCCTCGTACATGCGTCACGTCGGATTTGGGACGATCGTTCTGCGTGAGCGTTGGCATGGTGATTCATGTCCGACGGGAATGGTCGAACCCAAAATATCATGACATGGCAATTTTGATTGCTTCGACTTGTGGTTTGAAGCGAAGGTGAATTCGAGGATTGTTAGGACTTGCGATTGAAGAATACGAAAACTTCAGGATTGAGTAGACCCAATCCGCGTATCGAAAAAGAGTAAGTCTAGAATCAACGCAAGAGTTACGTCCCAATGAGGATGATTATTCCGCGGGAACATTGACGTGGTGATTCATGTCCGTCGTGGATAATCAGACTTACGTGAGATCGGGGCACGACATATTGCAAGGCTAGACGACCTTGTGATCGACCACGTGAATTAGATAGGTAAATCGTATCAAACATACTTGAAGAGAGACTACGATAATTGCTAGTACGGACGCACGATATTAACATTTCGAGGATTTGGTTGTGGATAACCTATCGTAGGATGACATTCCTAACGAGCTCGGACTTGGAACGGAGAATGTGTTGATGCGAATAGGGTGAACGCTGCTTGATGTTTAGAAATTTGAGTGAAACGAACTTGGGTAGAAACTCCCGTACGAACGAACAAAATGGTTTGACCATAGGATTTAGGACGAGCGTCGTGCAAACGACCTTGCACGATGAGCCACGGACTTGACTTGTAACTATGACCTGTGAGCTGACCTAGCGGATAGGCGGACGACCCTATGCTGAGTGATTGAACCTGTGCGATTGACATTACAATATCGCCTGGACGGACGATAGATTTGGGGCAACAAGACTTATAGTAGGACGTGGAACTGGGATGTGCGTGAACGACGGCGAGATTGGCCCCAAACGAAGTGAATGATAGGAATGGATGATGCGCAAGTAAAGTTGGGATAACAAATTGAATCATTGATAGGAAGACGGACTCGATGATAGTACAATACTTGGTCTTGAATTGGACGGGAATTACTTAGATTTGGTCGACCCCGCTAAGAAGAAGTCGTATTGATTTCATAGACAAGAACGTTTGAGAAATGAATTGAATCATCTCGAGGACCGAGATAGACGATAGTGAGATGCACGCAAGTTCGATTTTAAATCGAAGTTTGTGAAACGATCGACAAATCAAAACTATCACGAGTAGCTTGTCCGACTTCGCTAACTACTAAGCTTGGTTGAAATGTACGTATTCGGGGGATGCCTTGGATACGTGCACGATTCAAACTCAGCGATATGATGAACTCGAATGCAGCTGTAAGTGGGTGTTGCGATGCGCATGAACTAATGAGGGAGTTTGCCTCAGCCTACTCTCGAGTTTGATAAATTACAGCGCACCTCGTGCGACCATTTCAGTCCCATGACACGTCGAAATAGCAACCTAGTCGAAGAAACGCTTGAATTGAATAAGTACCATCAACTCTAAAATGAATGAAAAGTTATTCAATAAAATCGACCAAACGTATGCAGACACGGAACTTGGAAAGGTACCGAGTATAGTTCGATACCATCGAGCGATAAAGCCAGTCGATAGGAATTGTCTACGATACGCACACGACATGAGTTAAGGAACGATAGGATGACCTGCACTCAGGAAGTCTCGAGGACGAGACTTATTTTGAGTGGTGTATTATGTAATGACCCGCTCCGCCCTAACGGAACGCCGATTCAAACGGCAAGTGCAATGACTCAAACGAGCCGTCGACCCGAAGAGTTGGCATCGACCAGATGAAGAATCGATGCAAGACTTACATTGGCCCGTCAAGATGAATCCAGACTTAGACTTTCAAAGGCGCGCTCGGAGTATCGCTCGACCGATGCGAACATCGCTAAGGTGGGTAGCTCCGATGAACCCGTCTTTGCTTAGCCTAAACACATAACAATACGGACACTATTGCTAGAATCGCTAGGTGATAACACCGCGCATGCTAATAAAGGACTCAACGCACCTAGCTAAGGGAATAATTCCATCTTGTATGCTTGTATAGAATATGGAAAAGAACATAGAAAATGTGGAAACTCTCGCACTGCGCTCTACTCTCGTGCTAAGGCACAAGCTTACGTTCAAGTCCCTTATGCGTTAAACAATGAAACAATGAATGGTTTACAACAATGAAATGGGAAGGCTATCAACATAGTCGTTCCAAGTAGAGTATAACAACATTGAAAGACTATGGGACCGAAGGGTCGCCAAGGCGACTCCCGCACGGGGAGTTGCATAATGTATAAATAAAAGAATGAATGAATAAGTGAATGAATGAATCAACGAATGAATGAATGAATATGTGAATGAATCAATGAACAAATGAACAAGTGAAAGAAGGAAAGAAAGGAAAGAATAAATGAAAGATAAGAAAGGAAAGAATGGTTAGCGACAGGTGTGACGGGCACGTGCAACGGGGCTCGCTACCCGTGCTGCACGGACGCCAACCTGGTCGATAACGCATTATAGCTAAGGGTTACCTATGTCTCAAGGACAGCCGTTAAGTTAAAATGATAATAAAATACGAAATGGTCGTGGACGGCTCGTGCACGAGTGAAAAAGGGATTCCAAGGGCAACGAACGATGTTTTTGTGGCCGGCCTAGGCGGAATCATGGCCTATGGGCGGACAGGTGTGCGGGCTTGGGCACATAACCAAACGTAGGGCCGGTTATTCAATAGTCTTTCATGGTGTACAAGCCATCACGCTTGATAGATGAGAATGCCACAGGGAAAAATGTCCAAAATGGCTGACATGCCAGCGACCGGTGCATATAGATTTAAGTGGGCTTTGCTGGTGGCAATCCACGTGCATGTCCTTGCATTGAAATCAAAGTAGTCTAAGTTAACTGAACAAAGTACCTTCTGAATATGCTTGAATATAACACACAAAATGATCAAGAGTACTTCGAGCAAACGAGTTAGAAAACACGCCTACGACGCGCTAGAACCTGAGGCAGAGACACGCCCTTGAACACTGAATGTTACGCGAACTACATTAATTTGTTTCATATGAATTGTTGACTAACTTGGTTTACTTTGGACAGAAAAGGCCGGACGGTAAGTATGGGTAAGTCATGCATGTATTTCCATGCGACACTTGTATTCGGCAACACGAGATAGGCTATGAAATATGCCATGAACCTGATCCTAAGGTAAGATTAGAAAGACAATGAATGATAGACGGTGCACAAAAGTAAATGGAACGTGTTTGGTAATGATAGCATTGTGGGCGAGCTAGCCTCCCCACCAGTGCATAACAATATACTGATAACCCCACAGTCTGCTTGCAGGATGCAGGAGACATCGTCGGGTGTGGAGCTTCCCTCGAACGTGCTAAGGCACAGAGCTATCTCTGGAGCCTTGGAGCGTTGCAAGGAGCTGAAGCACCATATACAGGACATAATGTATCGGAACATCGCCATGAATCATTCCATCTTGTAAGCCACTTGGCACGCCTTTTATGTTACAGAGAGAGAGAGCTTGAGAGACTTGAAAACTCGGCCTAGCGCCGCTTTTAAACTTCTTGAATACCAATAAAGAGTTGAATTCGCTTCATTTTGTGTTCATTTACTTTCTGCTGCAAATGGGGACACTCTGTGCGACTTTATGGCCTAGCTCAAATCGGCCGTTTCTAGACTTAGCCTTGTACGGGCGCAACCTAGGCCCGTGCGGCATCACGCCTTAGCGAGGACGATCGCTCCTGCGGGAGCGGGGCATGACAGATTGGTATCAGAGCACGGCTTTACGTCCTTAGACTTTATTTCGATTTTCTCAGTTTTGAAAGCTCGGTTGGAAACAAAAAAAGTGTACGCTCTCTCTCGTTGTGCCTTGGGATGTTCCATACAATAAGTCTAATATTATCAAAAGCTCGTATAAGTACTTGGTTGAACGGAATCGATAGGCGAAGGCCTTTGTGCCGAACCACAACGTACTTGAGTTGGAAGGAACTGATGCTAAGAGTTAGCAAAATACAAGACGTGTTTGAATAACCTTACGCTGACAATAGCGAACGAGTACACGAGACCAAAGTATAGTTCAAACGGGATGGTTATGCACGCAGCCTTTTTGGCTTAGTTGTGCCGAGTATCGCGCACCAAGACTCTATGGTGCAAACGAGTTGTAAGCGAGATTGACTATCGCTCGGACGAGAATAAGGGAGACTTAGAACGTATGTTAGAGACGCTACTTGACCGGCGCTAAAGCGAACACGGGGAAATGGTTCTTGGATTTTGAAGAATGAGCGAACGCGCAATTGGACATGTCGATCGGGAGTCGAATAACCTTTTGAGGATTTGTAGAATGACTTGACTCCGAGTGGTGTATGTGATAGCTTCGAAGAAGGAAGAGAGCGAGTGTCGATGACTAGTTGAATGGCTCGAACCCTGAGTGGTGTATGGACGTTATAGAAATTGTTCGAGCGAGACTAAAGGATTTACGAATAGAACGAGTATGTTGGCAAGCGATGATATCGCGCAAGCCTTGGAATGAGTAACGCTTAGTTGGTTTCAACTTCGAGGGTTTCAAACGAGATATCGTTCGGACGAATTAAGAATGCGTAGTGCGAATCATGAAACGAATGGAGGTCTTGGTCGAGGAAATATAGAAGATCGTGCATGTGATTTTGAATTTAGTTGAATGGATTGAAACTTGAGTTAAGGTGAATTACTCATGGACGAGATCGGGAATAGCACGGTCGGAAGATAGCGTGTATAGAAAACGTTGATTGAGGATACGAGAATGACTAAGGAATTGAAATTGATGTTGCTCGATGAAGAGTTAGCACGCGACAATGTGAATCGAGGAAATTAAGTTGCACGACTTGGAATTCGTTACAAAAAGAATATCGTCGGGTTATGTACATCGTCGATGGTATTGAGGTTTATCAAAGATCGATGTACAATAACTCGGAGGTACTCTAATTCGATGAATGACGATCGTGTTAGAAGTTATTATTTCAAAGGATGCTATATTGGAGAATTTGAATAGAAATGAATGTTTGGAATGAAGAAAGAAGTGACTTGATTATTCGGTGATAACCACAACGACAACGATCTTGTCTTGTGCGAGCGCAAATCAAGCCTCGCACATGCGTCACGTCGGATTTGGGACGATCGTTCCGCGTGAGCGTTGGCATAGTGATTCATGTCCGGCGAGAATGGTCGAACCCAAAATATCATGACATGGCAATTTTGATTGCTTCGACTTGTGATTTGAAGCGAAGGTGAATTCGAAGATTGTTAGGACTTGCGATTGAAGAATAAGAAAACTTAAGGATTGAGTAGACCCAATCCGCGTATCGAAAACGAGTAAGTCTAGAATCAACGTAAGAGTTACTTCCCAATGAGGATGATTATTCCGTGGGAACGTTGACGTGGTGATTCATGTCCGTCGTGGATAATCAGACTTACGTGAGATCGGGGCACGACATATTGCAAGGCTAAACGACCTTGTGATCGACCATGTGAATTGGATAGGTAAATTGTATCAAACATACTTGAAGAGAGACTACGATAATTGCTAGTACGGATGAACGATATTAACATGTCGAGGATTTGGTTGAGAATAACCTATCGTAGGATGACATTCCTAACGAGCTCGGACTTGGAACGGAGAATGTGTTGATGCGAATAGGGTGAACGCTGCTTGATGTTTAGAAATTTGAGTGAAACGAACTTGGGTAGAAACTTTCGTACGAACGAACAAAATGGTTTGACCATAGGATTTGGGGCGAGCGTCGTGCAAACGACCTTGCACGATGAGCCACGGACTTGACTTGTAACTATGACCTGTGAGCTGACCTAGCGGATAGGCGGACGACCCTATGCCGAGTGATTGAACCTGTGCAATTGACATTACAATATCGTCTGGACGGACGATAGAGTTGGGGCAACAAGACTTAGAGTAGGACGTGGAACTGGGGATGTACGTGAACGACGGCGAGATTGGCCCCAAACGAAGTAAATGATAGGAATGGATGATGCGCAAGTAAAGTTGGGATAACAAATTGAATCATTGATAGGAAGACGGACTCGATGTGTGAGCACCCTGAATTTTGGGTTGAATTTTTTTCATTTTATTTTATTTTTCTGATTATTTGGTTTTGATAAATATTTTATTCTATTTATTTATCTGTAAGTGTACTTTTTCATGCTATTGATATTTGGAGTATCAGGGATGTTCAACTTTAGAAATCTTCTTTACGAGTTTTGGAGTGGACATGATTACCTTCATGACGGTATATAGTGTCCCATCCAAACTTGTTCCCTTGTACTCTTTCTGCTTCGCTGAACTTCGGGTCGGTTTAGACCATCTGATTGTTATTTATTTTTCCACTCTTTTCCTTGATCATTTTCAGCGCGTTACCGTGACTTTTAATTTGGGAGCGCAAGACCAGTCAGTTTCTTGAAACCAACTCCTCATTGATGATCTACTCGAGACACTCGTCACCCATGACCTTCGTGTCCCACTCAGACACGTTATTTTGTGCTCCATTTGATTCGCACAACTTTCCCGACACGTGACCCGATTTTATTTCACTCTACGACGTCACATTCATCTTCTAACTTGATTTGTGGGTCCCCTGTCGACCAAAACCTGTCAGCCCCAACTATGGACATGGCCCACATTGAGCCTACTACCCGTCCACCACTTGTGTCCCATTTATTGGAATCTCCATGTGCTACTTATTTACTCATGATCATCAACGTCTATTTTTAATTCAATCTTTTGTACAATGTCCGATTTTGACCCAATCCGGCTCCACTGAGCCCAGTCCAGCTCCATGTTGCCCTCCATCGGGACACCCTTATATTTATTGTCCAAAAATAACAAGTACTCATTTTATCTATTTTTGTTATTTAATGGCAAATTTTCCTTGATTTAATCCTTTTGGAATTACCTATTTTTTCTATTTTCCATCATGGCCATTGATTTCCCCTAACAAAATCTCCTCCATTCAATCTCCTCATAAGTAGCCAACACCCCCTTGGCCAACATGGCTGGCCCTAATTTCAAGGTGGGACAACTCATCTTTCTCTCTCTCTTTAACATTATTTCCTTATCCTTTCTCTCTCTCTCACTTATTCCTTTTTCTTTCATTCAAAACAATTCAAGCAACAGCAGCATGCTACAACACCCCAAAGCCATTCCCCGACCACTCTTCCCTAGCTCGACTTCCTGGCCATGCCGACCTCCCCTTTCTGGCTCCACCAGCCCCTGGCCTCCGGCCATCGCCGAGAACCACCACTCCTCCTTTCCCGATCTCCTCCTCCATCTCCTCCTTCATTCCTCCTCCTTCATCCGTTCATCCACCCATAACCGACACCGTCCTCCCTCCGACCGTACAGCCTCCACCCTCGCGGCCTCACCCCCTCGCCGCTGTGCCCCCGCCGTCGCCGGCCAAGCCGCGCCGTCGCGCAAGCAGGTGCACAGCAGCAGCGACGGCAAGCCAGGCCGCACGCGCGCGCTGGCAGCGCTGCCGCGCCGCCGTCGGCGACGAGGTTGCCATGGCCGACCCCCCGTTGGCCGGGCGCACCCCCGGGGCAGGCCTTGTGGCCGTCGTCCCTCTCCCCGACGCGTATCGGAGGCTATTCGTGTGTTTTGCACGACGTTCCGTCATGTCGAGCTCGGAAACGACGCTGAAATCGCGCCCCATCACAGCGACTTTGCGCACGTTTTCCCGGAGATCCGTTCGTTGGATCGACAATTTCTTCACTCCATCGCAATCTCGGTATATCCACCTTTTGTCAATTTTTGTCCGTTAATTTTATCGTTTGATACATGAAAACCGGCCACCAAGTTGACCGTTTAAATTGTATTAAATTTGGACAGTTTCGCGGGGCCAACTTCGTCAGCTTGTATCTCCTCCACCGCAGCTCCTTTTGGCGTGCTACCAGTTCCTGTGCGAAGCTGGTATAACCCTCTTACTACCCCTCCAGTTTTGTTTCAGTGTGAGCTTGTTTGATTGGTTGAATTCGAAGCCAAAGTTGGTCGTCCGAATTCGTAAATTCCAACTTGTAAAATTCCATTTTTGAACACGGGACTCCAGATTTCATTTCTGACACCACCATTAGACTTTTGGCGTCGTTCTAGCATGTTTTCATATAAAATTTGTTAGATTTGGAGAACGTGGGCCCGGGCACGTTTTTCGGTGTAAAGCGGGTCCCACTTTCTGGGTCAACGGGACTTTTGACGTCGGCTCGTCGGAATCCAATTCCGGAGATACCGTTGAGTTCGTATCGTCATTCTGGACTCGTTGACATATAATTTGCTAGGTTTTGGTGGACATTGGGTCTGGCACGCATTTCGGTGCAAGTCGGATACCAATATCCGGGTCAACGGGTCATTTTGAGATCGGCTCATCGGAATCCAATTTCGGAGATACCGTTGAGTTCGTATCATCATTCTGGACTCGTTGACAAGTAGTTTGCTAAGTTTTGAGAACTTTGGCTCCGGCACGCATTTCCGTGCAAACCGGAATTTCAAGTTCTGGTCAACGGGCCAAATGGAGATCGGGTCAACGGAATCCAATTCTGGAGATACCGTTGGATTCGTATCGACATTCTAGTTTCGTGGACATGTAATTTGTTATATTTTGTAGACTTGATTTCTTGCACGTTTTTTGGTACAAAATGGCTCCGACACGGACACCGTTTTGACCCGAAATTACCTTTTTGCCCTTGTGTCCAAATTGGACCGTTGGGTAGGCTATCCTAGCTAATTTGACCATTCTGGACATGTTGGCGATGTCTATTTCATCGTCCGACAATGTTTGTTGATAGTTTCTCTGAGTTTAGCCTTTTTATAATTAATTAATAATTAATTCACATAATGTTCGTATTTCGGGATTAGTACAACGAAACTGAGATCAGTCAATTCCAGTGATCTCATATCGCTGAAATTGACAAGTTGGATACGTGGATCACTATAATAAGATTATCAACCTTACCGATAATCTTCTTATCTCGATTTACGTGCCGTAAGTTTCAACGTACAAATAACGAAGTACACTTTATATTAGACTAGAATTGACCCTGTTTGACCAGAGTTGACCAGTTGACCCAAAGTCAACTATAAGTCAACACTTGACCTAGTTTGACTAGATTATTGACCGGAGTCGACCTAGAGTTATTTTGACTTAGAAGAACCTAGAATAATGTAGACTGATTATAGAGATTCATTTATTACAACTTGAACACCTTGTAACCTGTGTTACTTTAAATAGGACTCTGTGGCTTCAGTGGGACCCCCCTATACTTATCAGCTGTTCAGGTTATCGAGGTGAGTACATTCTCTGATCATTTTATATCCTGCTTAGAATTATATTCCTGCTTTAGATTACTATACTTGATGCTGTCATGACATTATCACGGATTAGTACTATATGGATCTTCTCATGCGATGTTATCCCCCTCAGGAGCATCGGGTACATTGTGTCATGTGTGTTTCACTTTCATCGTGTACTCCTGTGCTTTCATTACATGTGCACTCCTGTGAATCATGTACTCTCATGTTCACGGAGCCCCCATGTATACTATCTTGTGCACCCTATATGGGCCTCCATGTGATATCATGTGCAATAATATAACCTGTTTAGATCCTTGTGTATTGATTGGGGATACGGGGGAGTGCTAGTAGTCGTGTGAACAATTCCATTGTAGTGTAGATTCCTGTGCAACCTCGATATCCTGTACAAATCTGTCCTGTTCACATGTGCTATTCTGTACTCTACATCACTAGCCACTGTTAGTTCTCTATTTATAGTAGATATTTCTATTACAGTTCTCTCTTCCTGTTTACATATTGTATTTCTTCAGATCTTGTATCTTACTTTACTGCATGTTTATATTTTCTAACCTGCTATGATCTGTTGAGATGTACTGTACTCGCTCCAGTCCTGACTGGACCTGTTGATAAATTTTACAGATAGCCTGGAGGTGCCTGCTAGCCTAGAGGAGACACATTAGAGGTTGTTTAGGTAGTTATTTCATTTTGTCTGGAGTTGTATTTACTTTGTGGATTACTGTATCTGTATTTAAGTTTTGAGATGTATTTCTGGGTTTATGTATCTTAGATACTTAGACTTCTATCTCCTATATCTGTTTTGGATTTCATGTTTTATCTATTCTTATCATTCTCTACCTTAGATGTGATTGAGTTTGTATCTGCTATGTCACCCCCATTCGGGGAGTATAAACTGTTTAGTCTTATACTGTTAGATGCATTGAGACCTAGGACAGCGTTCTACCGCCAACACTGCGGCGTAGGCTGGGCGTTGTTACGTTCTCGTGCCCTAACTCTAGGGTGCGGGTCGTGACACATTTTTAGTGGTGGCCCATGCAGGTCGAGACTAAAAGTGTAGTGGTATTCGAACTTGAGTACCACTACAGCCTGCACTAGGAATAGGATATATTTTTGAAGATACTCAATCACAGTTAGGAACCCTTGAGAGATTCCTGGGACGACCCTGGAAAATCTTATTTAACTTCGATTTGAAAACTCTTTTTCCCTTGATTTGTTTTATCTTTATTTTCTGTTGTTGAATTTGATTTTAATGGATTATTGTTGAATTTGAGTTTGTATTTATTAATTTTGATGGATGATTGTCGAATTTTGAATTTTGATGATAGCGGTTGCATTCGAGTTTGTATTTTGATGGATTTTGTTCATTTCTGAATTTTGATGATCGTTAATAAATTTGATTTGATTTTTGAGTATTCATTATTGATTTAATTTAATTTTTGGCAAGATAAAATTATATGGGCTAGGTCATCTTTGTTATGGAATCTAGTCTTTTATAGTCACGTTAGCCAGCATGGTGAGGACATATAGTTTGACTCTGGATATATTTCTCGGGTGTGGGAATTTAAGATTTTCGCAGCCAAGCATGCGGCACCGCAAAAATGTTAAATACCATGATTTTAGAGATATGTGCATAAGTCAAGGGCTCTGTGATTATCGTAGCCTTGCTTACTAGTATGACGAGGATTTAGAGTACCATGATTTGGGATAGACGCATATGATTATCAGATTACACCTTAAAATATTTTTGAACATGTTTACTCTACTTTTGTTCAGTCTTTCAAAAAAAAAATTTATTATTTATTTGTTTTGTCTAGTTTCCTATTATTTAACTTAAGAGTATGTTTAGTTGTTTTATAAACCTTGTGTAAATTCTTGCTATGAGTTCTTCTTAATACAATGAATCGATGAATTTGCTAGACTTTATCTTGGATTTGATAATTTAACTCTGGATTTCAGAACGGTTCCTTCTTTAAACAGATAAGCAAAACAGATTTTATCGTTATTCTTTCTTGCTATTTTTCTTGTATTAGATAATAATAAAACTGTCTTGATTTTGTCAATCACCTACTCTATAATTTTGGTAGGAATTTAAATGTTGGTCCTGATGTAGAAATTAATTTTTTTATTGGGACATGAGAATATGTATATGAATATATATAGCAGACACTTTGCCTAACACGTATGCATGCTACACTTGATTTTCCCACATATCTAGATACATATTGATATGGTGTTGATGTCCAAATTTTCATAACCAATATTTCTGGTCCTCTGCTTTTCCATGTTTAAATTCGTAATTTAAATATAAATTTCATGTTATTATTTAGGTTTACATCACTGCACATGTATGTTATACGTAGGGTTTCAGTTTAAAAGAATTTTGGTTGAAAATTTGTGTTTAAATTTGTCAATTTAAGACTGTGTACATATTAACCCTTAATACTGAATTCCAAATGTTTAGTTTAAATTACTGTTTTATTTTCTTAATATAATATTTAGAGCTGCGTACATTGTTGTAAGTAGGAATATAAATTTAGGTTTCATATTCTTACATGTTAGTTTGCGATAAACATTGAGTTGGTTTATAATGTTCAAATTTCTCCAAAACCTTGAAAACCAGTTACATGTTAACATTTTTACATTGATTTCCATGTTTAGTTAAATTTTAGATTTAACATGTAATATCGAACTGTATGCGTAGATAAATGTATTGGTAATATGTTAGGGTTTCATTTCTATCATGCTAGGATGTATTGGGAGCATTGAAATTAGTTGTGATGTTTCGAACTCCTAAATTTTGAAATTGCATTATGTTAATATTACACTGGTTAAATGTTAGCTTATTTTCAGATAATTTTTTTTATGTAAATGTTGAACTAAAACCTGGTTTTACCTTCCAATACTAAGCTATAACCCTGTACAAAGATACACACACACTCTAACTTAGTATACATTGTCATGTAACCTAACCTTCCTCTCTATGTTATGATCATATACCTAGATATATATATAGAGTTTATGCATATATGTTATAACGTATATAGATACATAGCTAAGTCTCTACCTTTATATATATATATGGTTAGCTATGCTTGTTATGTTTAAATAAGTTGCGTGTTGCGTGTTGTAGATTGTTTAACTAATATGCCATGATGAGTGTAACTTGATAGCCGTTGTTTTAAAACCCAATTTCTCATATACACTTTCATGTATACTCAAGTATACACACGCCTACTATCTAACCGTATGAACATGTCCCCATACACATGATGCTAGTTTTCCCTCTCTAACGCTCTCTGTATATATATTGTGATTGGATTTCAATGCAAGTGACTTTCAATTCTTCAACTTGTGATTTTAATTTTCTTGGGATAGTACTTTTTTTAGATGATTGGTAGTTACCTTCCTTTATTTTTTTTATGAGTACCAGTTTTCATATGGGGTGGTAGACAACCTTATAGTTTTGATGGTTGTTGTTTCTGTATCTTTCTATTTTAGCACCTGGATTGCTTGTGTGTTGGATACCCGCTGACCGTATTGGTTAGTATGACTAGTATACCTAGATGAGACTTTCACTACCACCGTATGCCATGACCCTGTATGCCGTTCTTTTCTTGATGGTATGTTTTATTTAAGTTCTGGAACTTTTTTTGTGGGGGTTTGACCTAGAGGGAATATGGACATTTTAATTTCGAGGACGAAATTTTTATAAGGTGGGTAGGATGTGAGCACCCTGAATTTCGGGTTGAATTTTTTTTCATTTATTTTATTTTTCTGATTATTTGGTTTTGATAAATATTTTATTCTATTTATTTATCTGTAAGTGTACTTTTTTATGCCATTGATATTTGGAGTATCAGGGATGTTCAACTTTGGAAATCTTCTTTACGAGTTTTGGAGTGGATATGATTACCTTCATGACGGTATATAGTGTCCCATCCAAACTTGTTCCCTTGTACTCTTTCTGCTTCGCTGAACTTCGGGTCGGTTTAGACCATCTGATTGTTATTTATTTTCCCACTCTTTTCCTTGATCATTTTCAGCGCGTTACCGTGACTTTTAATTTGGGAGCGCAAGACCAGTCAGTTTCTTGAAACTAACTCCTCATTGATGATCTACTCGAGACGCTCGTCACCCATGACCTTCGTGTCCCACTCAGACACGTCATTTTGTGCTCCATTTGATTCGCACAACTTTCCCAACACGTGATCCGATTCTATTTCACTCCACGGCGTCACATTCATCTTCCAACTTGATTTGTGGGTCCCCTGTCGACCAAAACCTGTCAGCCCCAACTATGGACATGGCCCACATTGAGCCTACTACCCGTCCGCCACTTGTGTCCCATTTATTGGAATCTCCATGTGCTACTTATTTACTCATGATCATCAACATCTATTTTTAATTCAATCTTTTGCACAATGTCCGGTTTTGACCCAATCCGGCTCCACTGAGCCCAGTCCAGCTCCATGTTGCCCTCCATCGGGATACCCTCATATTTATTGTCCAAAAATATTAAGTACTCATTTCATCTATTTTTATTATTTAATGGAAAATTTTCCTTGATTTAATCCTTTTGGAATTACCTATTTTTCCTATTTTCCATCATGGCCATTGATTTCCCCTAACAAAATCTCCTTCATTCAATCTCCTCATAAGCAGCCAACACCCCCTTAGCCAACATGGGCGGACCTAATTTCAAGGTGGGACAACTCATCTTTCTCTCTCTCTTTAACATTATTTCCTTATCCTTTCTCTCTCTCTCACTTATTCCTTTTTTTTTCATTCAAAACAATTCAAGCAACAGCAGCATGCTACAACACCCCAAAGCCATTCCCCGACCACTCTTCCCTAGCCCGACATCCTGGCCATGCCGACCTCCCCTCCCTGGCTCCACCAGACCCATGGCCTCCGGCCATCGCCGAGAACCACCACTCCTCCTTTCCCGATCTCCTCCTCCATCTCCTCCTTCATTCCTCATCCTCCATCCGTTCATCCACCCATAATCGACACCATCCTCCCTCCGACCGTGCAGCCTCCACCCTCGCGGCCTCACCCCCTCGCCGCCGTGCCCCCGCCGTCGTCGGCCAAGCCGCGCCGCCACGCGAGCAGGTGCACAGCAGCAGCGACGGCAAGCCAGGCCGCGCGCGCGCGCGCTGGCAGCGCTGCCGTGCCGCCGCCGGCGACGAGGTCGCCATGGCCGACCCCCCGTTGGCCGGGTGCACCCCCGGGGCAGGCCCCGTGGCCGTCGTCCCTCTCCCCGACGCGTATCGGAGGCGATTCGTGCGTTTTGCACGACGTTCCGTCGTGACGAGCTCGAAAACGACGCTGAAATCGCGCCCCATCGCAGCGACTTCGCACACGTTTTCCCGGAGATCCGACCGTTGGATTGGCGATTTCTTCACTCCGTCGCAATCTCGGTATATCCACCTTTATCCCTGTCAATTTTTGTCCGTTAATTTTATTGTTTGATACATGAAAATCGGCCACCAAGTTGACCGTTTAAATTGTATTAAATTTGGACAGTTTTACGGAGCCAACTTCGTCAGCTTGTATCTCCTCCACCGCAGCTCCTTTTGGCGTGCTACCAGTTTCTGTGCGAAGCTGGTATAACCCTCTTACTACCCCTCCAGTTTCGTTTCATTGTGAGCTTGTTTGATTGGTTGAATTCGACGCCAAAGTTGGTCGTCCGAATTCGTAAATTCCAACTTGTAAAATTCTATTTTTGAACACGGGGCTCCAGATTTTATTTCTGACACCACCATTAGACTTTTGGCGTCGTTCTGGCATGTTTTCATATAAAATTTGTTAGATTTGGAGAACGTGGGCCCGGGCACGTTTTTCGGTGCAAAGCGGGTCCCACTTTCTGGGTCAACGGGACTTTTGACGCCGGCTCGTCGGAATCCAATTCCGGAGATACCGTTGAGTTTGTATCGTCATTCTGGACTCGTTGACATATAATTTGCTAGGTTTTGGTGGACATTGGGTCTGGCACGCATTTCGGTGCAAGTCGGATACCAATATCCGGGTCAATGGGTCATTTTGAGATCGACTCATCGGAATCCAATTTCGGAGATACCGTTGAGTTCGTATCATCATTCTGGACTCGTTGACAGGTAGTTTGCTAAGTTTTGAGAACTTTGGCTCCGGCACGCATTTCCGTGCAAACCGGAATTCCAAGTTCTGGTCAACGGGCCAAATGGAGATCGGGTCAACGGAATCCAATTCTGGAGATACCGTTGGGTTCGTATCGACATTCTAGTTTTGTGAACATGTAATTTGTTATATTTTGTAGACTTGATTTCTTGCACGTTTTTCGGTGCAAAACGGCTCCGACACGGATACCGTTTTGACCCGAAATTACCTTTTTGCCCTTGTGTCCAAATTGGACCGTTGGGTAGGCTATCCTAGCTAATTTGACCATTCTGGACACGTTGGCGATGTCTATTTCATCGTCCGACAATGTTTGTTGATAGTTTCTCTGAGTTTAGCCTTTTTATAATTAATTAATAATTAATTCACATAATGTTCGTATTTCGGGATTAGTACAACGAAACTGAGATCAGTCAATTCCAGTGATCTCATATCGCTGAAATTATCAAGTTGGATACGTGGATCACTATAATAAGATTATCAACCTTACCGATAATCTTCTTATCTCGATTTGCGTGCCGTAAGTTTCAACGTACAAATAACGAAGTACACCTTATATTAGACTAGAATTGACCCTGTTTGACCAGAGTTGACCAGTTGACCCAAAGTCAACTATAAGTCAACACTTGACCTAGTTTGACTAGATTATTGACCGGAGTCGACCTAGAGTTGTTTTGACTTAGAAAAACCTAGAATAATGTAGACTGATTATAGAGATTCATTTATTACAACTTGAACACCTTGTAACCTGTGTTGCTTTAAATAGGACTCTGTGGCTTCAGTGGGACCCCCCTATACTTATACGCTGTTCAGGTTATCGAGGCGAGTACATTCTCTGATCATTTCATATCCTGCTTAGAATTATATTCCTGCTTTAGATTACTATACTTGATGTTGTCACGACATTATCACGGATTAGTACTATATGGATCTTCTCATGCGATGTTATCCCCCTCGGGAGCATCGGGTACATTGTGTCATGTGCGTTTCACTTTCATCGTGTACTCCTGTACTTTTATTACATGTGCACTCCTGTGAATCTTGTACTCTCATGTTCACGGAGCCCCCATGTATACTATCATGTGCACCCTATATGGGCTCCCATGTGATATCATGTGCAATAACATAACCTGTTTAGATCCTTGTGTATTGATTGGGGATACGCGGGAGTGCTAGTAGTCGTGTGAACAATTCTATTGTAGTGTAGATTCCTGTCCAACCTAGATATCCTGTACAAATCTGTCCTGTTCACATGTGCTATTCTGTACTCTACATCACTAGCCACTGTTAGTTCTCTATTTATAGTAGATATTTCTATTACAGTTCTCTCTCCCTGTTTACATACTGTATTTTTTTAGATCTTGTATCTTACTTTACTGCATGTTTATATTTTCTAACCTGTTATGATCTGTTGAGATGTACTGTACTCGCTCCAGTCCTGACTGGACCTATTAATAAATTTTACAGATAGCCTGGAGGTGCCTGCTGGCCTAGAGGAGACACATTAGAGGTTGTTTAGGTAGTTATTTCATTTTTTCTGGAGTTGTATTTACTTTGTGGATTACTGTATCTGTATTTAAGTTTTGAGATATATTTATGGGTTTATGTATCTTAGACACTTAGACTTCTATCTCCTATATCTGTTTTAGATTTCATGTTTTATCTATCCTTATCATGCTCTACCTTAGATGTGATTGAGTTTGTATCTGCTATGTCACCCCTATTCGGAGAGTATAAACTGTTTAGTCTTATACTGTTAGATGCATTGAGACCTAGGACAGCGTTCTACCGCCGACACTGCGGCGTAGGCTGGGCGTTGTTACGTTCTCGTGCCCTAACTCTAGGGTGCGGGTCGTGACACGATGATAGTGCAATACTTGGTTTTGAATTGGACGGGAATTACTTAGATTTGGTAGACCCCGCTAAGAAGAAGTCGTATTGATTTCATAGACAAGAACGCTTGAGAAACGAATCGAATCATCTCGAGGACGGAGATAGACGATAGTGAGATGCACGCAAGTTCGATTTTAAATCGAAGTTTGTGAAACGATCGACAAATCAAAACTATCACGAGTAGCTTGTCCGACTTCGTTAATCGCTAAGCTTGGTTGAAATGTACGTATTCAGGGGACGCCTTGGATACGTGCACGATTCAAAGTCAGCGATATGATGAACTCGAATGCAGCTGCAAGTGGGTGTTGCAATGCGCATGAACGAATGAAGGAGTTTGCCTCAGCCTACTCTCGAGTTTGATAAATTACAACGCACCTCGTGCGACCATTTCAGTCCCATGACACGTCGAAATAGCAACCAAGTCGAAGAAACGCTTGAATTGAATAAGTACCATCAACTCTAAAATGAATGAAAAGTTATTCAATAAAATTGAACAAACGTATGCAGACACAGAACTTAGAAAGGTATCGAGTATAGTTCGATGCCATCGAGCGATAAAGCCAGTCGATAGGAATTGTCTACGATACGCACACGGCATGAGTTAAGGAACGATAGGATGACCTGCACTCAGGAAGTCTCGAGGACGAGACTTGTTTTGAGTGGTGTATTATGTAATGACCCGCTCCGCCCTAGCGGAACGCCGATTCAAACGGTAAGTACAATGACTCAAACGAGCCGTCGACCTGAAGAGTTGGCATCGACCAGATGAAGAATCGATACAAGACTTACATTGGCCCGTCAAGATGAATCCAGACTTAGACTTTCAAAGGCGCGCTCGGAGTATCGCTCGACCGATGCGAACATCGCTAAGGTGGGTGGCTCCGATGAACCCGTCTTTGCTTAGCCTAGATACATAACAATATGGACACTATTGCTAGAATCGCTAGGCGATAACACCGTGCATGCTAATAAAGGACTCAACGCACCTAGCTAAGAGAATAATCCCATCTTGTATGCTTGTATAGAATAAGGAAAAGAACATGGAAAATGTGGGAACTCTCGCACCGCGCTCTACTCTCGTGCTAAGGCACAAGCTTACATTCAAGTCCCTTATGCGTTCAACAATGAAACAATGAGTGGTTTACAACAATGAAATGGGAAGGCTATCAACATAGTCGTTCCGAGTAGAGTATAACAACATTGAAAGACTATGGGACCGAAGGGTCGCCAAGGCGACTCCCGTACGGGGAGTTGCATAATGTATAAATGAAAGAATGAATAAATAAGTGAATGAATGAATCAACGATTGAATGAATGAATATGTGAATGAATCAATGAACAAATGAACAAGTGAAAGAAGGAAAGAAAGGAAAGAATAAATGAAAGATAAGAAAGAAAAGAATGGTTAGCGACAGGTGTGACGGGCACGTGCAACGGGATTCGCTACCCGCACTGCACGGACGCCAACCTGGTCGATAACGCATTATGGCTAAGGGTTACCTATGGCTAAAAGACAACCGTTAAGTTAAAATGACAATAAAATTTGAAATGGTCGTGGACGGCTCGTGCACGAGCGAAAAAGGGATTCCAAGGGCAACGAACGACGTTTTCGTGGCCGGCCTAGGCGGAATCATGGCCTACGGGCGAACAGGTGTGCGGGCTTGGGCACATAACCAAACGTAGGGCCGGTTATTCAATAGTCTATCAAGGTATACCAGCCATCACGCTTGATAGATGAGAATGCCACAGGGGAAAATATCCAAAATGGCTGACATGCCAGCGACCGGTGTATATAGATTTAAGTGGGCTTTGCTGGTGGCAATCCACGTACAAGTCCTTGCATTGAAATCAAAGTAGTCTAAGTTAACTGAACAAAGCACCTTCTGAATATGCTTGAATATAACACACAAAATAATCGAGAGTACTTCGAGCAAACGAGTTAGAAAACACGCCTACGACGCGCTAGAACCTGAGGCAGAGACACGCCCTTGAACACTGAATGTTACGCGAACTACATTAAGTTGTTTCATATGAATTGTTGAGTAACTTGGTTTACTTTGGACAGGGAAGGCCGAACGGTAAGTATGGGTAAGTCATGCATGTATTTCCATGCGACACTTGTATTCGGCAACACGAGATAGGCTATAAAATATGCTATGAAACTGATCCTAAGGCAAGATTAGAAAGACAATGAATGATAGACGGTGCACAAAAGTAAATGGAACGTGTTTGGTAATGATAGCATTGTGGGCGAGCTAGCCTCCCCACCAGTGCATAACAATGTACTGATAACCCCACAGTCTGCTTGCAGGATGCAGGAGACGTCGTCGGGTGCGGAGCTTTCCTCGAACGTGCTAAGGCGCGGAGCTATCTCTGGAGCCTTGGAGCGTTACAAGGAGCTGAAGCACCATATACAGGACATAATGTATCGGAACATCGCCATGAATCATTCCATCTTGTAAGCCACTTGGCACGCCTTTTATGTTACAGAGAGAGAGAGAGAGAGCTTGAGAGACTTGTAAACTCGGCCTAGCGCCGCTTTTAAACTTCTTGAATACCAATAAAGAGTTGAATTTGCTTCATTTTGTGTTCATTTACTTTCTGCTGCAAATGGGGACACTCTGTGTGACTCTGTGGCCTAGCTCAAATCGGCCGTTTCTGGACTTAGCCTTGTACGGGCGCAACCTAGGCCCGTACGGCATCACGCCTTAGCGAGGACGATCGCTCCTGTGGGAGCGGGGCGTGACAGATTGGTATCAGAGCACGGCTTTACGTCCTTGGACTTCATTTTAATTTTCTCAGTTTTGAAAGCTTGGTTGGAAACAAAAGAAGTGTACGCTCTCTCTCGTTGTGCCTTGGGATGTTCCATATAATAAGTCTAATATTATCAAAAGCTCGTATAAGTACTTGGTTGAACGGAATCGATAGGCGAAGGCCTTTGTGCCGAACCACAACGTACTTGAGTTAGAAGGAACAGATGCTAAGAGTTAGCAAAATGCAAGACGTGCTTGAATAACCTTACGCTGATAATAGCGAACGAGTACACGAGACCGAAGTATAGTTCAAACGGGATGGTTATGCATGCAGCCTTTTTGGCTTAGTTGTGCCGAGTATCGCGTACCTAGACTCTATGGTGCAAACGAGTTGCAAGCGAGATTGACTATCGTTCGGACGAGAATAAGGGAGACTTAGAACGTATATTGATAGAGATACTACTTGACCGGCGCTAAAGCAAACACGGGAAAATGGTTCTTAGATTTTGAAGAATGAGCGAACGCGCAATTGGACATGTCGATCGGGAGTCGAATAACCTTTTGAGGATTTGTAGAATGATTTGACTCCGAGTGGTGTATGTGATAGCTTCGAAGAAGGAAGAGAGCGAGTGTCGATGACTAGTTGAATGGATCGAACTGTGAGTGGTGTATGGACGTTATAGAAATTGTTCGAGCGAGACTAAAGGATTTACGAATAGAACGAGTATGTTGGCAAGCGATGATATCGCGCAAGCCTTGGAATGAGTAACGCTTAGTTGGTTTCGACTTCGAGGGTCTCAAACGAGATATCGTTCGGACGAATTAAGAATGCATAGTACGAATCATGAAACGAATGGAGGTCTTGGTCGAGAAAATATAAAAGATCGTGCATGTTATTTTAAATTTAGTTGAATAGATTGAAACTTGAGTTAAGGTGAATTACTCATGGACGAGATCGGGAATAGCACGGTCGGAAGATAGCGTGTATAGAAAACGTTGATTTGAGGATACGAGAATGACTAAGGAATTGAAATTGATGTTGCTCGATGAAAAGTTAGCACGCGACAATGTGAATCGAGGAAATTAAGTTGCACGACTTGGAATTTGTTGCAAAAGGAAGATCATCGGGTTATGTACATCATCGATGGTATTGAGGCATATCAAAGATCGATGTACAATAACTCGGGGGTACTCTAATTCAATGAATGACGATCGTATTAGAAGTTATTATTTCAAAGGATGCTATGTTGGAGAATTTGAATAGAAATAAATGTTTGGAATGAAGAAAGAAGTGACTTGATTATTCGGTGATAACATAACGACAAAGATCTTGTCTTGTGCGAGCGCAATTCAAGCCTCGCACATGCGTCACATCGGATTTGGGACGATCGTTCCGCGTGAGCGTTGGCATGGTGATTCATGTCCGACGGGAATGGTCGAACCCAAAATATCATGACATGGCAATTTTGATTGCTTCGACTTGTGGTTTGAAGCGAAGGTAAATTCGAGGATTGTTAGGACTTGCGATTGAAGAATAAGAAAACTTGAGGATTGAGTAGACCCAATCCGCGTATCAAAAACGAGTAAGTCTAGAATCAACGCAAGAGTTACTTCCCAATGAGGATGATTATTCTGCGGGAACGTTGACGTGGTGATTCATGTCCGTCGTGGATAATCAGACTTGCGTGAGATCGGGGCGCGACATATTGCAAGGCTAGACGACCTTGTTATCGACCACATGAATTGGATAGGTAAATTGTATCAAACATACTTGAAGAGAGACTACGATAATTGCTAGTACGGACGAACGATATTAACATGTCGAGGATTTGGTTGAGGATGACCTATCATAGGATGACATTCCTGTGAGCACCCTGAATTTTGGGTTAATTTTTTCATTTTATTTTATTTCCTGATTGATTGGTTTTGATAAATAATTTATTCTGTCATTTTTTCTAAGTGTACTTTTTCGTGCCATTGATATTTGGAGTATCAGGGATGTTCAACTCTGGAAATCTTCTTCACGAGTTTTGGAGTGGACACGATTACCTTCACGACGGTATATGGTGTCCCACCCAAACTTGTTCCCTTGTGCTCTTTTTGCTTTACTGAACTTTTGGTCGATTTAGACCGTTTAATTATTAATTGATTTTCTCACTCTTTTCCTTGATCATTTTCAGCACGTTACCGTGAATTTTAATTTGGGAGCGCAAGACCAGTCAGTTTCTTGAAACCAACTCCTCATTGATGATCTACTCGAGACGCTCGTCACCCATGACCTTCGTGTCCCACTCATACACGTCATTTTGTGCTCTATTTGATTCGCACAACTTTCTCGACACATGACCCGATTTTATTTCACTCCACGGCGTCACATTCATCTTCTAACTTGATTTGTGGATCCCCTGTCGACCAAAACCTGTCCGCCCCAATTATGGACATGGCCCACATTGAGCCTACTATCCGTCCGCCACTTGTGTCCCATTTATTGGAATCCCCATGTGCTACTTATTTACCCATGATCATCAACGTCTAATTTTTAATTCAATTTTTGTTCAATGTCCGGTTTTGACCCAATCCGGCTCCACCGAGTCCAGCCCAGCTCCATGTTGTTCTCCATCATGACACCCTCATATTTTCTTGCCCAAAAATACTAAGTACTCTTTTACCTAATTTTCCATATTTAATAGAAAATTCTTTGATATTAAAATCCTTTGGAATGACCCATTTAGCACCTTAATTTATGGCCATTAGATTTTCCCTCCCAATAAATCATCACCATTCATTTCTCAACTTTCCCACACTCACTCACAGCAAGGGTGCCGGCCCTAAAATTCATGGGAAAAGCATCTCTCTCTCTCTCCATCATTTATTACTACACTTTTTCTCTCATCCTCTCTTTCTCTCTCTTTCCAAGCAAACAAAAACCACAACAACAATCAACAACAGCCCGACCATCTCCTCCATGCACCCGACCAACCTCCTCCATGGCATACCCCCACTCCGGCGTGGCCTCGCCGCCGGCCACCCTGGCCAGACAGGCCGCACGCCACCACCAGTTTCTTCCATCGAGCTCTTCTCCTCCTCCCATTTCATTTTTTTGCACCACCACCACCACTCCATCTAAACCGACAGCCACCAACCTCCACCACCTTAGCCACCTCACCCCCTCGCCGCCGTACCCCGCCGTCGTCGGCCAGGCTGCGCGCCGCCGCGCGACAGGAGTGCACAGCAGCAGCGGCGACAAGCCAGGCCGATCCAATCGGCGATTTTTTCGCTCCATCGCAATCTTGGTATATCCACATCCCTGTCAATTTTCGTCCTTTAATTTTATCGTTTGATACATGAAAACCGGCCACCAAGTTGACCGTTTAAATTGTATTAAATTTGGACTGTTTCGCGGGGCCAACTTCGTCAGCTTGTATCTCCTCCACCGTAGCTCCGTTTGGCGTGCTACCGGTTCCGGTGCGAAGCTGGTATAACCCTCTTACTACCCCTCCAGTTTCGTTTCATTGTGAGCTTGTTTGATTGGTTGAATTCGATATCGAAGTTGGCCGTCCGAATTCGTAATTTCCAACTTGTAAAATTTCATTTTTGAACACGGGACTCCAGATTTTATTTCTGACATCACCATTAGACTTGTGGCGTCGTTCTGGCATGTTTTCATATAAAATTTGTTAGGTTTGGAGAACGTGGGCCCTGGCACATTTTTCGGTGCAAAGTGGGTCCCACATTCTGTGTCAACGGGACTTTTTGACACCGGCTCATCGGAATCCAATTCCGGATATACCGTTGAGTTCGTATCGTCATTCTGGACTCGTTGACATATAATTTGCTAGGTTTTTGTGGACATTGGATCCGACACGCATTTCGGTGCAAGTCGGATACCAATATCCGGGTCAACGGGTCATTTTGAGATCGGCTCATCGGAATCCAATTTCGGAGATACCGTTGAGTTCGTATCATCATTCTGGACTCGTTGACAGGTAGTTTGCTGAGTTTTGAGAATTTGGCTCCGGCACGCATTTCCGTGCAAACCGGAATTCCAAGTTCTGGTCAACGGGCCAAATTGAGATCGGGTCAACGGAATCCAATTCTGGAGATACCGTTGGGTTCGTATCGACATTCTAGTTTCGAGGACATATAATTTGTTATATTTATTGACTTAATTTCTTGCACGTTTTTCGGTGCAAAATGGCTCCGATACGGACACCGTTTTGACCTAAAATTACTTTTTTGCCCTTGTGTCCAAATTGGACTGTTGGGTAGGCTATTCTAGCTAATTTGACCATTCTGGACACGTTGGCGATGTTTATTTCATCGTCCGATAAAGTTTGTTGATCATTTCTCTGAGTTTAACCTTTTTATAATTAAATAATAATTAATTCATATAATGTTCGTATTTCGGGATTAGTACAACGAAAACTGAGATCAGCCAATTCCAGTGATCTCACATCGCTGAAATTGACAAGTTGGACACGTGGATTACTATAATAAGATTATCAACCTTACCGATAATCTCTTTATCTCGATTTGCGTGTCGTAAGTTTCGACGTACAAATAACGAAGTACACTTTATATTAGACTAGAATTAACCATGTTTGACCAGAGTTGACCAGTTGACCCAAAGTCAACTGTAAGTCAACACTTGACCTAGTTTGACTAGATTATTGACCGGAGTCGACCTAGAGTTGTTTTGACTTAGAAGAACCTAGAATAATGTAGATTGATTATAGAGATTCATTTATTACAACTTGAATACCTCGTAACCTGTGTTGCTTTAAATAGGACTCTGTGGCTTCAGTGGGACCCCCCATACTTATCAGTTGTTCAGGTTATCGAGGCGAGTACATTCTCTGATCATTTCATATCTTGCTTAGAATTATTTCCTGCAGTAGATTACTTTACTTGTACTGTCACGACGGTCACACGGATTGGTACTATATGGATCCTTTCTTGAGATGTTATCCTTAGGGAGCATCGGGTACTATGTGTTCTGTACGTTTCACTTACATGGCGTATCACTATGCTTCTTGGTTCACTTGATTACTTATGACATGTACCCTCATGATCACAGAGTCTCTTGAATCTTACACAGTTGGGTAACCCCCAGACTCCCCATTTATGGGACATCTATGTATCACCCTTCGGGGGCCGTGCATGGAATCATATAACATAACCTGGCTGGATCATTGTGTATTGATTGGGGGTACGGGGGAGTAGAAGTGGACATGTGAATAATACACCAGTAGTATCTTTATTGAATCATTCCGTAGTGTCTTCATTGAATCATCCCAGGCCATTTACATGTTCATGTTGTACTCTGACTCACTAGTCACTGCTAGTTCTCTATGTATAGTAGATATTTCTATTACAGCTCTCTCTCTGTTTACATACAGTATTTCTTTCAGTACCTGTATCTTACTTTACTGTATGATTATATTTTCTAACCTGCAATGAACTGTTGAGATGTAATGTGCTCGTTCCAGTCCTGACTGGACCTGTTGATAAATTTTACAGATAGCTTGGGGATTGCCTGCTAGCCTGGAGGAGACACAGTAGAGGTTGTTTAGGTAGTTATTTTATTTTGTCTGGAGCTGTATTTACTTTGTGGATTACTGTATTTGAGTTTTGAGATGTATTTCTGGGTTTATGTATCTTAGACACTTAAACTTCTATCTCCTGTATTTATTTTGGATTTCATGTTTTATCTATCTTTATCATGCTCTACCTTAGATGTGATTGAGATTGTATCTGCTATGTCACCCCCATTCGGGGAGTATAAACTGTTTAGTCTTATACTGTTATATGCATTGAGACCTAGGACAGCGTTCTACCGCCGATACTGCGGCGTAGGCTGGGCGTTGTTACGTTCTCGTGCCCTAACTCTAGGGCGCGGGTCGTGACACGTTTTTAGTGGTGGCCCATGCAGGTCGAGTTTATGTAGTGGTATTCGAACTTGAGTACCACTACAGCCTGCAGTAGGATTAGGATATATTTTGAAGGTACTCAATCACAGTTAGGAACCCTTGAAAGATTCCTGGGACGACCCTTGAGAATCTTATTTTAATTTCGATTTAAAAACTCTCTTTTTCCTTGATTTGATTTATCTTTACTTTCTGTTGTTGAATTTGATTTTGATGGATTATTATCGAATTTGAGTTTGTATTTATTGATTTTGATGAAGATTGTGGAATTTTGAATCTTGATGTTAGCAGTAGAATCCGAGTTTATAGTTATATGATTTGAAGGATTTTGTTCATTTTTGAATTTTGATGTTCGTTGATAAATTTGATATTTTTTTCTTTTCGGTATTCATTGTTGATTTAATTTAATTTTTGGCAAGATAAAATTTTATGGGCTAGGTCATCTAAGTTATAGAAATCTTGTCTTCTATAGTCACATTAGCCAGCATGGTGAAGACATATAGTCTGACTTTGGATATATTTTTCGGGTGTGGAAATTTAAGGTTTTTGCAGCCAAGCTAGCGGCATCGCAAAAATGTTAAATACCATGATTCTAGAGGTATGTGCATAATTCAAGGACTCTGTGATTATCGTAGCCTTGCTTACTAGTATGACGAGAATTTAGAGTACCATGATTTTGGATAGACGCATATGATTATCATATTGTACCTTAAATGTTTTCGAACATGTTTTTGCTACTTTTGTTTCAGTCATTTAAAAAAAAATTATTGTTGTTTTGTTTTGTTTTGTTTTGTTTTGTTTCTCATTGTTTACTTAGGATGTAGCTTTAGCTATTTTTATAAACCTTGTGTAACTTCTTACAAATTTATTTCTTCTTAATACAATAAATCAATGATTTTGCTAGGCTTTATTTTGGATTTGATATTATAGCTCTGATTTCGAAATGGGTTCCTCTTTTAAATAGATAAGCAGGACATATTCTTTTATCATTCTTTTTCTGCCAGTATTTTTATTACCATCATCCCTTGTCTTATATACCTGTCTTGATTATATCAATTCCCTGTCTCGTATATAATTTTGTCAACTATACCTTGAAAAACTCTTGAATCTTCATATCACTTTACCTGAGAAATGTTGAGGAGGTGACGTAAATAATCTAGTACAGAAATGACGTAAATGGTTATCATAAAATGATTTGTAGGAATCAGAACGTTGGATTTCAATTATAAAAAAAAAAATTTTGAAAGGGAGATGTGGTAAAGGTTTAGAATGGAATCGAGTGATAAATGTTATCAATTTAGAAACAATTGCAGAAAATTTGGTTATGAGTAATTCACGGATGTAGTTCAAAAAAAATTGATAATGATAGTCGGGGTCAATTTAGTTTTGAGAACTTAAATAATTTTTGGTTATTAATTCTTGAGACGTTACACATTAAGGCTATGATGTTAAATTTAAGGATTTGGTAATAGGGAAGAGATTCTAACTATATGAAATAATGATACGAAATTGAATAAGGTATTGTAAGAAATGACTAGAGACAGAGAGAACACAAGGATTTTAAGTTATAGGAATTATTTTTTTTGGATAAAAAAAAATGTGTAGAATTCAAAAGGATAATAATTGAAGGTGAACGTTGAAGAAATATGAAGGTTGATTTATAAGTAAGAATAAATTTTGTATGACATGGTGGTATTAGGGTTGAATAAATACGAGACTTGATTTAAACAAGTACGAGGATTTCGTAAACTGGATTTAGAGGTTTTGGATCTAAATTAAAACGAGGTGAAGAAATTTGAAAATTTGATTAAATGAATAAGTGTTGACTCCTAAATAAGACGGGTATGTTTCGTGGAAAATATTTTTTTGAGTTAGAAATTTTGTCTATGGTGATCATGGTAAAGGTTTAGATGACTAAAGGTTATAAAATTTCGATGATAGTCATATGAAGGTTGATTTTCATATTGGGACGAGAGAAAAAAATAATAATATATGATTTGGCAAATGACAGACTTGATGGTATTAGAGAGAAATGATTAACTTGACTCCTTATAAAATTTTTCCTTGTTTTCCCAAAAGGGGTTTTTCAATATCATTGAATCCTAGTTTCCTTAATCACGACCAAATCGACTTCGATTATCTTTTCTTATCATAATTATATCTTGGTTTGTACTTAATTTTGATTGTGACCTGAATCTCTATCCTTGTATGCTCGATCTCAGACTTTGTTGAACCTGTCCTCCATATTACCTAAATCTTGATTTCCTCCAATTTGATCAACTAAGATCGTATCGAGACTAAATATTCTTATTACGTATTGTGATTGAAAATTTTCATAAAATTGGCTTTCATTCCTTAACTTTGATTTTGATTTTTTTTTCTTTTTTTTTCTGAACCCTTTAAAGATAATGGGTAGTTACTTTTCTTTATTTTTATGATAAGTACCAGTTTTCATATGGGGGGTAGACAACCTTATAGTTTCGATGGTTGTTGTTTCTGTATCTTTCTATTTTAGCACCCTGGATTGCTTGTGTGTTTGATACCCTATGACCGTTGGTTAGCATGACTAGTAAACCAAGATGAGACTTCACTGTCACCGTATGCCATGACCCTGTATGCCGTTCTTTTATTTGATGGTATGATTGTTTAAGTTCTGGGACTTTGATTGTAGGGGTTTGACCTAGAGGGAGTAGGGACATTTAATTTCGAGGACGAAATTTTTATAAGGTGGGTAGGATGTGAGCACCCTGAATTTCGGGTTAATTTTTTTCATTTTATTTTATTTCCTGATTGATTGGTTTTGATAAATAATTTATTCTGTCATTTTTCCTAAGTGTACTTTTCCGTGCCATTGATATTTGGAGTATCAGGGATGTTCAACTCTGGAAATCTTCTTCACGAGTTTTGGAGTGGACACGATTACCTTCATGACGGTATATGGTGTCCCACCCAAACTTGTTCCCTTGTGCTCTTTTTGCTTCGCCGAACTTCTGGTCGATTTAGACCGTTTGATTATTAATTGATTTTCCCACTCTTTTTCTTGATCATTTTCAGCACGTTACCGTGACTTTTAATTTGGGAGCGCAAGACCAGTTAGTTTCTTGAAACCAACTGCTCATTGATGATCTACTCGAGATGCTCGTCACCCATGACCTTCGTGTCCCACTCATACACGTCATTTTGTGCTCCATTTGATTCGCACAACTTTTCCGACACGTGACCCGATTTTATTTCACTCCACGGCGTTACATTCATCTTCCAACTTGATTTGTGGGTCCCCTGTCGACCAAAACCTGTCCGCCCCAATTATGGACATGGCCCACATTGAGCCTACTATCCGTCCGCCACTTGTGTCCCATTTATTGGAATTCCCATGTGCTACTTATTTATCCATGATCATCAACGTCTAATTTTTAATTCGATTTTTGTTCAATGTCCGGTTTTGACCCAATCCGGCTCCACCGAGTCCAGCCCAGCTCCATGTTATTCTCCATCATGACACCCTCGTATTTTCTTGCCCAAAAATACCAAGTACTCTTTTACCTATTTTTCCATATTTAATAGAAAATTCTTTGATATTAAAATCCTTTGGAATGACCCATTTAGCACATTAATTTATGGCCATTAGATTTTCCCTCCCAATAAATCATCACCATTCATTTCTCAACTTTCCCACACTCACTCACAGCAAGGGTGTCGGCCCTAAAATTCATGGGAAAAGCATCTCTCTCTCTCTCCATCATTTATTACTACACTTTTCTCTTATCCTCTCTTTCTCTCTCTTCCCAAGCAAACAAAAACCACAACAACAATCAACAACAGCCCGACCATCTCCCCCATGCACCCGACCAACCTCCTCCATGGCATACCCCCACTCCGGCGTGGCCTCGCCGCCAGCCACCCTGGCCACACAGGCCGCGCGCCACCATCAGTTTCCCCCATCGAGCTCTTCTCCTCCTCCCACTTCATTTTTTTGTACCACCACCACCACTCCATCTAAACCAACAGCCACCAACCTCCACCACCTTAGCCACCTCACCCCCTCGCCGCCGTGCCCCGCCGTTACCGGCCAGGCCGCGCGCCGCCGCGCGACAGGAGTGCACAGCAGCAGCAGCGACAAGCCAGGCCGCGCGCGCGCTGGCAGCGCTGCCGCGCCGCCGCCGACGACGTGGTCGACGTGGTCGACCCCCCCGCCGGCCGAGCGCATCCCCGGGACAGTCTCCGTGGCCATCGTCCCTCTCCCCGACGTGTATCGGAGGCGATTCGTGCGTTTTGCACGACGTCCCGTCGTGACGCGCGCGGGATCGAGTTCGTTTTGGCACTCCGTCGCAGCGACTTTGCGCATGTTTTCCCGAAAATCCGACCGTTGGATCAGCGATTTCTTTGCTCCTTCGCAATCTCGGTATATCCACCTTCATCCCTGTCAATTTTTGTCCGTTAATTTTATAGTTTGATACATGAAAACCGGCCACCAAGTTGACCGTTTAAATTGTATTAAATTTGGACAGTTTCGCGGGGCCAACTTCGTCAGCTTGTATCTCCTCCACTGCAGCTCCGTTTGGCGTGCTACCAGTTTCGGTATGAAGCTAGTATAACCCTCTTACTACCCCTCCAGTTTCGTTTCATTGTGAGCTTGTTTGATTGGTTGAATTCGACGCCAAAGTTGGCCGTCCGAATTCGTAATTTCCAACTTGTAAAATTCCATTTTTGAACACGGGACTCCAGATTTCATTTCTGACACCACCATTAGACTTGTGGCATCGTTCTGGCATGTTTTCATATAAAATTTGTTAGGTTTGGAGAACGTGGGCCCTGGCACGTTTTTCGGTGCAAAGTGGATCCCACATTCTGCGTCAACGAGACTTTTTGACGCCGGCTCATCGGAATCCAATTTTGAATATACCGTTGAGTTCGTATCGTCATTCTGGACTCGTTGACATATAATTTGCTAGGTTTTGGTGGACATTGGATCCGGCACGCATTTCGGTGCAAGTCGGATACCAATATCCGGGTCAACGGGTCATTTTGAGATCGGCACATCGGAATCCAATTTCGGCGATACCGTTGAGTTCGTATCAACATTCTGGATTCGTTGACAGGTAGTTTGCTGAGTTTTGAGAACTTTGGCTCCGACATGCATTTCCGTGCATACCGGAATTCCAAGTTCTGGTCAACGGGCCAAATTGAGATCGGGTCAACGGAATCCAATTCTGGAGATACCGTTGGGTTCGTATCGACATTCTAGTTTCGTGGACATACAATTTGTTATATTTTATTGACTTGATTTCTTGCATGTTTTTCGGTACAAAACGGCTCCGACACGGACACCGTTTTGACCCGAAATTACCTTTTTGCCCTTGTGTCCAAATTGGACCGTTGGGTAGGCTATCCTAGCTAATTTGACCATTCTGGACACGTTGGCGATGTTTATTTTATCGTCCGACAATGTTTGTTGATAATTTATCTGAGTTTAACCTTTTTATAATTAAATAATAATTAATTCATATAATGTTCGTATTTCGGGATTAGTACAACGAAACTGAGATCAGCCAATTCCAGTGATCTCACATTGCTGAAATTGACAAGTTGGACACGTGGATCACTATGATAAGATTATCAACCTTACCGATAATCTCCTTATCTCGATTTGCGTGTCGTAAGTTTCGACGTACAAATAACGAAGTATACTTTATATTAGACTAGAATTGACCCTGTTTGACCAGAGTTGACCAGTTGACCCAAAGTCAACTGTAAGTCAACACTTAACCTAGTTTGACTAGATTATTGACCGGAGTCGACCTAGAGTTGTTTTGACTTAGAAGAACCTAGAATAATGTAGATTGATTATAGAGATTCATTTATTACAACTTGAACACCTTGTAACCTGTGTTGCTTTAAATAGGACTCTGTGGCTTCAGTGGGACCCCCCCATACTTATCAGCTGTTCAGGTTATCGAGGCGAGTACATTCTCTGATCATTTCATATCTTGCTTAGAATTATTTTCTGCAGTAGATTACTTTACTTGTACTGTCACGACGGTCACACGGATTGGTACTATATGGATCCTTTCTTGAGATGTTATCCTTAGGAAGCATCGGGTACTACGTGTTCTGTGCGTTTCACTTATATGGCGTATCACTATGCTTCTTGGTTCACTTGATTACTTGTGACATGTACCCTCATGATCATAGAGTCTCTTGAATCTTACACAGTTGGGTAACCCCCAGACTCCCCATTTATGGGACATCCATGTATCACCCTTCGGGGGCCGTACATGGAATCATATAGCATAACCTGGCTGGATCCTTGTGTATTGATTGGGGGTACGGGGGAGTAGAAGTGGACATGTGAATAATACACTAGTAGTATCTTCATTGAATCATTCTGTAGTGTCTTCATTGAATCATCCCAGGCCATTTACATGTTCATGTTGTACTCTGACTCACTAGTCACTGCTAGTTCTCTATGTATAGTAGATATTTCTATTACAGCTCTCTCTCTGTTTACATACAGCATTTCTTTCAGTACCTGTATCTTACTTTACTGCATGATTATATTTTCTAACCTGCTATGAACTGTTGAGATGTAATGTGCTCGTTCCAGTCCTGACTGGACCTGTTGATAAATTTTACAAATAGCTTGGGGATTGCCTGCTAGCCTAGAAGAGACACAGTAGAGGTTGTTTAGGTAGTTATTTCATTTTGTCTTGAGCTGTATTTACTTTGTGGATTACTGTATTTGAGTTTTGAGATGTATTTATGGGTTTATGTATCTTAGACACTTAGACTTCTATCTCCTGTATTTATTTTGGATTTTATGTTTTATCTATCTTTATCATGCTCTACCTTAGATGTGATTGAGATTGTATCTGCTATGTCACCCCCATTCGGAGAGTATAAAATGTTTAGTCTTATACTGTTAGATGCATTGAGACCTAGGACAGCGTTCTACCGCCGACACTGCGGCGTAGGCTGGGCATTGTTACGTTCTCGTGCCCTAACTCTAGGGCGCGGGTCGTGACAATTCCTAACGAGCTCAGACTTGGAACAGAGAATGTGTTGATGCGAATAGGGTGAACGCTGCTTGATGTTTAGAAATTTGAGTGAAACGAACTTGGGTAGAAACTCCCGTACGAACGAACAAAATGGTTTGACCGTAGGATTTGGGGCGAGCATCGTGCAAACGACCTTGCACGATGAGCCACGAACTTGACTTGTAACTATGACCTGTAAGCTGACCTAGCGGATAGGCGGACGACCCTATGCCGAGTGATTGAACCTGTGCGATTGACATTACAATATCGTCTGGACGGACGATAGACTTGGGGCAACAAGACTTAGAGTAGGACGTGGAACTGGGGATGTGCGTGAACGACGGCGAGATTGGCCCCAAACGAAGTGAATGATAGGAATGGATGATGCGCAAGTAAAGTTGGGATAACAAATTGAATCATTGATAGGAAGACGGACTCGATGATAGTGCAATACTTGGTCGTGAATTGGACGGGAATTACTTAGATTTGGTCGACCCCGCTAAGAAGAAGTCGTATTGATTTCATAGACAAGAATACTTGAGAAACAAATTGAATCATCTCGAGGACGGAGATAGACGATAGTGAGATGTACGCAAGTTCGATTTTAAATCGAAGTTTATAAAACGATCGGCAAATCAAAACTATCACGAGTAGCTTGTCCGACTTCTTTAATCGCTAAGCTTGGTTGAAATGTACGTATTCGGGGGACGCCTTGGATACGTGCACGATTCAAACTCAGCGATATGATGAACTCGAATGCAACTGCAAGTGGGTGTTGCAATACGCATGAACGAATGAGGGAGTTTGCCTCAGCCTACTCTCGAGTTTGATAAATTACAACGCACCTCGTGCGACCATTTCAGTCCCATGATACGTCGAAATAGCAACCAAGTCGATGAAACGCTTGAATTGAATAAGTACCATTAACTCTAAAATGAATGAAAAGTTATTCAATAAAATTGACCAAACGTATACAGACACGAAACTTGGAAAGGTATCGAGTATAGTTCGATGCCATCGAGCGATAAAGCCAGTCGTTAGGAATTGCCTACGATACGCACATGGCATGAGTTAAGGAACGATAGGATGACCTGCACTCAGGAAGTCTCGAAGATTTGAGACTTGTTTTGAGTGGTGTATTATGTAATGACCCGCTCCGCCCAAGCAGAACGCCGATTCAAACGGCAAGTGCAATGACTCAAACGAGCCGTCGACCCGAAGAGTTGGCATCGACCAGATGAAGAATTGATGCAAGACTTACATTGGCCCGTCAAGATGAATCCAGACTTAGACATTCAAAGGCGCGCTCGGAGTATCGCTCGACCGATGCGAACATCGCTAAGGTGGGTGGCTCCGATGAACCCGTCTTTGCTTAGCCTAGACACATAACAATACGGATACTATTGCTAGAATCGCTAGGCGATAACACTGCGCATGCTAATAAAGGACTCAACGCACCTAGCTAAGAGAATAATCCCATTTTGTATGCTTGTATAGAATATGGAAAAGAACATAGAAAATGTGGGAACTCTCGTACCGCGCTCTACTCTCGTGCTAAGGCACAAGCTTACGTTCAAGTTCCTTATGTGTTCAACAATGAAACAATGAATAGTTTACAACAATAAAATGGGAAGGCTATCAACATAGTCGTTCCGAGTAGAGTATAACAACATTGAAAGACTATGGGACCGAAGGGTCGCCAAGGCGACTCCCATACGGGGAGTTACATAATGTATAAATGAAAGAATGAATAAATAAGTGAATGAATAAATCAACGAATGAATGAATGAATATGTGAATGAATCAATGAATAAATGAACAAGTGAAAGAAGGAAAGAAAGGAAAGAATAAATGAAAGATAAGAAAGAAAAGAATGGTTAGCGACAGGTGTGACGGGCACGTGCAACGGGATTCGCTACCCGCGCTGCACGGACGCCAACCTGGTCGATAACGCATTATGGCTAAGGGTTACCTATGGCTAAAAGACAGCCGTTAAGTTAAAATGACAATAAAATATGAAATGGTCGTGGACGGCTTGTGTACGAGTGAAAAAGGGATTCCAAGGGCAACGAACGACGTTTTCGTGGCCGGCCTAGGCGGAATCTTGGCCTACGGGCGGACAGGTGTGCGGGCTTGGGCACATAACCAAACGTAAGGCCGGTTATTCAATAGTCTATCAAGGTGTACCAGTCATCACGCTTGATAGATGAGAATGCCACAGGAGAAAATGTCCAAAATGGCTGACATGCCAGCGACCGGTGCATATAGATTTAAGTGAGCTTTGCTGGTAGCAATCCACGTTCAAGTCCTTGTATTGAAATCAAAGTAGTCTAAGTTAACTGAACAAAGCACCTTCTGAATATGCTTGAATATAACACACAAAATGATCGAGAGTACTTCGAGCAAACGAGTTAGAAAACACGCCTATGACGCGCTAGAACCTGAGGCAGAGACACGCCCTTGAACACTGAATGTTACGCGAACTACATTAAGTTGTTTCATATGAATTGTTGACTAACTTGGTTTACTTTGGACAGGGAAGGCCGGACGGTAAGTATGGGTAAGTCATGCATGTATTTCCATGCGACACTTGTATTCGGCAACACGAGATAGGCTATAAAATATGCCATAAAACTGATCCTAAGGCAAGATTAGAAAGACAATGAATGATAGACGGTGCACAAAAGTAAATGAAACATGTTTGGTAATGATAGCATTGTGGGCGAGCTAGCCTCCCCACCAGTGCATAACAATGTACTGATAACCCCACAGTCTGCTTGCAGGATGCAAGAGACGTCGTCGGGTACGGAGCTTTCCTCGAACGTGCTAAGGCACGAAGCTATCTCTGGAGCCTTGGAGCATTGCAAGGAGCTGAAGCACCATATACAGGACATAATGTATCGGAACATCGCCATGAATCATTCCATCTTGTAAGCCACTTGGCACGCCTTTTATGTTACAGAGAGAGAGAGAGCTTGAGAGACTTGTAAACTCGGCCTAGCGCCGCTTTTAAACTTCTTGAATACCAATAAAGAGTTGAATTCTCTTCATTTTGTGTTCATTTACTTTCCGCTGCACATGGGGACACTCTGTGCGACTCTGTGGCCTAGCTCAAATCGGCCGTTTCTGGACTTAGCCTTGTACAGGCGTAACCTAGGCCCGTGCGGCATCACGCCTTAGCGAGGACGATCGCTCCTGTGGGAGCGGGGCGTGACAGCGACGATATGTCTGGAAGAGCCTTTGGTAATTATGTTGAATGACCAAAGAACAGGGCTGCCATCAATGAAGCGCCAGTACCCTCTGTCGGCGTTTATTGATCTGGCTGTACAGAGGCAAATGAAATGGGACCTGACTCCTGAACTGCCTGGGGCTGTTTCTGGTAGGATCCAGCTCAACTCTGGTAACCGGAAGAAGGACACGTTCAAGTGTGTCAAGGGTTCCACTTCTTATTCCATGAGGGGGCTCCAACCGGGTGTTACACTGAACGATGTCCCGACTGATCTTCATCCCTATGCTGTTGAGACTCTTTCTAATTTGATGCTGTCGAAGAAGGAGTCATATCCGGAAGGGAAGATACGGATGGAAGGCTGGAGACATCCCGTTCCGTTCTGGAGTGACCTTACTGGATGGGTGCTCTCGACTTATGGGGCCACCCTAAAAGCTGTCGGCCTTCTTTATGCCATCAAGGCCACTCAGTATAGCATCAAGGTTAACTGGCCGATGTTTGTCTCCTTGGCAGAGCTGTACAACTATCATACGTGCACGTTCTTCACTCCGGGTGAAGAGATGGGTTTGGCTCTTCATAAGATGCAGACGGTATCCAAACTTCCCTGGGGGCGGAGCCATATGCAGAATATGTCTCTAGTGACGCAGAGATCTTGGACTTGGAGAAGGAGAGCTCTGATATGATGAATGTGTACAAAGAGTTACTTTGTTACTTTTTTATTTGTCACCAGACTACGAAGAAGGGTAAGACTGAGGGGTCCATCCCGCATACGAGGTCTTGGACCAACTATGTTTTCACCAGAGAAGGAGGAATGACCCAGTCTCCTTCTCGTCACCTAAGCCCTTGACAATCTCTAAGGTAGATCGACTGATGACAGATCACGGAGCTGCAAATACCGAAGATAGGGATGATCCTGAGGGAAATTCCTTGATTTATCATTTCTTCAGACAAGCCGAGTTCAAGATGTCAGAAAAGGCGGTGCTTGTCGCTTTTCTGATGATATAGCTTCGCGACTGCGTAGTTCCTAGAGGCTCAAGGTCTATTGAGAGAATCAGCCGAGGGATGATACTTCCAGCTGTAAGGCTGGCCTTTGGACACCGTCTTGCATTGCTTCCTGCGATGGTCTGTACCGTCCAACGAAGTTTACGTTATTTTGTTGTGCACACGAAGACATCCGAAGGCAGGAAGGACTTTGCTAGGACTGAGTTACCCTTCCACTATATGATGGGGTGGCTAGTACTGCATTGTCCCAAATTAATAAACGTCGGGCTGATGGCAGATTCTTTGGCGGGAGATGCCTTCATTCGGAGGTTCAGAGACGCAGATTGGACTGTTACAGGGGTGCCTGCTTGCAGGAGGGCTTTGAGTTTTCTACAGAATTATGAATTCTTCAGAGTATCGCCTCCATCTGGTAGTGGTCGCACGAGGGACACCCTAGTAGATGAGGGAGCACTCACTACTAGCCTTCCTATCGGGGTATTTCATTGGCTTCAATCCATTAGGCCTTTCCATCTGGTATATAGGAACAGGAACCACACTTTCCTGGAACCTTACTTGCCAAGCCGCTTTGCACGGCAATTTGGATACAGCCAGCTTCTCTTGGGCAATCCCAGTCCTCATCTCCAGTCGATAGGGAGTCTGGTCGACGGGGCACGTGCGTGGGGCTATTACAACGCTGGATGTACAGGGGCAGTTTTTACCCTGCTCGAGGATAAACCCGACACTCACATGCTCTTCGCTGCTGCTAAGTTCTATGTCCAGGTCAATACCTTTCTTTCTGGGTATGACCGTGAGCATAGTTTTGTATCGGGGACCAAGCTTGCCCCTACCCTTGATGATATAGGACGAGCACGTGTAATGGGGAGTAGCAGAAAGGAAGGCGTCGTGCCCGCAATTGAACCAGCTGTAGCGCCGCAACGGAGAGTTGTTGTTGAAGAGCCTATTATTGCAGTGCCTCGGAGAGAGGACACTGAAGAACCTCTTTCTACCATTCCTCATAAGAGGAAGGCTTCCACCGAGCTGGTGCCACGGCCAAAAAGGACAAAGGTTGTTGTTTTTCGAAGAAAGAAGGTTGCGGACGTGGGTGTCGGCTCGCCTCCTCCCAGGAGGTGTTCTCAGCAGACGACATTGCAGGCCGTTGCCATTCGGGATGTAGACTCTTTCCTAGACTCCGTAGCCATTCTGGTCAAGCCTTTGGAAGCTTTCTCACCTTTGCGTTTGTCCTTTGCACAGGACCCTAAAGTTGCAGCTGAGGTAGGTGCCTCCTCATCTGAGGAAGTGGATATGACGACAGAGTCTCCTGCTCGTCCTCGACTGATGGATGAGGGCAGGTCTTCTTCGACTGTAAGACTTGAGCGATGGGGAGATCATGGCGAAGGCCCAGACCCTGACGGCAATCAGAAGATCAGTTTCTCCTACGACATATCTGTGGGAGATATGTCTGCAATAAAAACTGCGATGAAAGAGCTGGACGAGAACCAAGTCCAACCGGTTCATCCTTCTGCGGGTACGTTGCCTTTGCGCCTCTCTTCGGATGAGATTTTTATACTTCGATTTTGCGTGCTCCTCGTGAGGCTGACCATGACTGTATGTTCCCTTGTAGACAAGGGGAGAGAACCCCTCGCAAAGACAGCCCCCGCCATTGGGGAAGAGACATAAGTTGTTCCTGGCTCCTCCAATTTTACTGGTGTGGGGGAGTTATTGGTGAGCCGATATCAGCTACAGTAGGAGAAGTTGATCAGCCTGCTGAGGGGGCTGCTGCTGAATCTGCTCATGTTCCGGCTGAGCTTGTAGAAGACATCAGGCCCGATGCCACTCAAGGCCTTACTATTATTCTCTTTGAGCAGTCTGGACCTGTTCTTGGTTTCCCTGAAATCAAGGCTGATGATGCAGTCCAGGCTGGAGTTGAGCAAACCGAAGGTACAAAATTATATTGCATTTCTATCCTCCTTTTTGGTTACTGATGTATATGTTGTTTTCCCTGTCATGTTCGGCTTCTTGTCAGGTATCTCTTCCTAAAGTGGAAGAAACTCTCTAAGCGTCCTCTCCAACTACCTCTACTGAAGATGAGGAGATGGCCCAGAAAGTTATCAAAGCTTTCTACTCTGTACTGAAGGTGAAGCTTCCTAGAGTCCTGAATCGGAATGCTGCCTTCGGCCCTATGAAGGCTGTTATCGAATGTCAAGTGGCGGCCCTCGAAAGCATGGCTGGCTACGGGGAGCGGGCCAACACTTTGAGGAAGGTCCTGAATGACCTGGAGGTCAGGTGGCTAGGTTCTGGAATGCCAAACAGCGGAGCCCGACGTCGTTGTTCCGTACAGAGGACGAGGCCTTGATGACGGCTCTTGCGGAGGAGAAGGCTACCTTCCAGACAAGAAAGGACACCCTTGTTCGAGAGATCGGTAAGCTGGCTAACAGTATGGCCAATTCAATGATACAAGTGAGGCACGTGCTACCTCGAAGAACAGGCTGGCTGCGCAAATCAATGAGAAGTACAATCATATTGCGCAGATCAAGAACGAGATCGCCCGGCTGGAAGCTGACTTGAGGACGACGACATCTGAACAGGAGGATTATTTGTCCTAGGCTGCCATGACTGCCACCACTTCTGCCCGTTTAGAAGAACAGCTGGAGAAGTTGGAGGGGAAGCATCAGAGTCTGATCCTCTTCGAAGATGAAGCCGCTCGTCAGGAAGAGGCACGGCGCCGAGCTACTGTAAAGTCTGAAGCCAAAATTGTGGCTCTAAGGGATAGCATCAATCTCCTGTGTATCCCATAGAAGTCACGACTCTTGTACCTTTTTTTGTCTCTTGATAGACGTTCAAGTACAAAATAAAGAATCTTTTTACAAGTGAATATGGTTTTGCGAAATATTGATGCTAGAGGTAATGTGGACATAGCAAGAATATTTTTGGTGGGTATTCCGCTGGAGAATTGTGATGTGGACCTATTATCCATTTTATATTCAAGTTATTTGAATATAGATAATAAGTTGAATGAAGCTGCTAGTAGAGGTAATATGGACGTAATAGCAGAGGGTGTTTTATATCTGACCAGAAGTAATATGGACATGGAAAGATATATAACATTAGGGGGGAGTGGATAATTCAGAGGTAATAGGGACGTGATTATCCTTGATGAATGCTTTGCTAAGAGGTTATGTGGACGTGGCAAAACATTTAATCATTCCACTGGGAAAATAATTATCAGAAAATAATTCAGAGGTAATAGGGACGTGACTTGTTTTCGTCAAACCGAGTTTGGACGGAGTCAAAAAACGGAAATGATTCCACTGGAGAAATATTTTAGAGGACCTATTATCCAGGGCGTATTCAAGACTCTTGAAATACGAATAATAGTTAGATAGTTTTTTTTGATTCATATAAACATCGCACTGTATATTTACATGGCTGACTACATGTGAACATTATGTAAAAGAGGTTACATATAGTATTTCTTCAGGAACTTGTCGTTGATAGGCATCATGAGCAAGTCACCACCAGGTTTGGTTAGCTGGTACGTACCGTTAGAATACATTGATTCTATGATGAAAGGACCTTCCCATTTAGGCTAGAATTTTTCTTGTCTTGTGCGTCATGACCATTGGTCTTCTCACTGCTAAGACCAGATCGCCGACTTGGAAGATCCTTTTCTTTACTTTTTTGTTGAAGGCTCTGGAAAGGCATGCTTGGTATAGCTTAATGCGCTGCTGAGCTAACAAGCATTTTTCGTCTAGTGCTTCGAGCTCCTGGAGTCGCAGACGGTAGCTTTCTTCGGTAGTCAGCTCGCTGGCTAGAGCTACTCGAAGAGAAGGAATCTGGATTTCTAGGGAAAGAACTGCTTTGCTCCGATAAACTAGAGAGAATGGCGTACTACCTGTTGGAGTCCGGACCGTTATACGATAGGCCCATAGACATTCATCGAGCTTCTCGTTCCAATCATGTTTGTTTGAAGACACGAACTTCTTGAGAAGTTTTATGATGGTTTTGTTGAAGGCTTCTGCTAACCCGTTAGCTGTTGGATTGTAGGCAGTAGATGCTACGTTCTGGATTCGGTTCCTATCACAGAACCGATAGAATGCATGGCTTGCGAACTGTGGACCATTATCATGGATGATCCTGCGAGGTAGGCCGAAGAGGTAAATGACGTGATGTTTGATGAAACTGATCACGTTTGACGTCTTCACTTCGGTGAGCGGTATAGCTTCCGCCCATTTGGAGAAGTAATCGATTATGGCTAGGATGAACCGATGTCCTTTGGAGGACGGCGGGCTGATTGGTCCTATGACGTCCATGCCCCAGGCTTCAAACGGCCAAGATGCTGCCGTCGGGTGTAGCAACTTCGAAGGTTGATGAATGAAATCGGCATGGAACTGGCAAGCTCTATATTCTTTGTATATACAACAGCATCTGCTATCATTGTGGGCCAGTAATAACCCATTCATTTGAGGTGATCTTGTAATTTGGGGCCTGGTTGATATGCACCACAAACTCCATCGTGAGCCTTCCGGAGTGCATGTTTGGCTTCTCTGATAAGCATCGTAACAGTAGCCCGTCGTAAGAGCATCGGTACAACATCTTGGTAGTTGTGTCGTAGTAAAATCTGACGGATCGCCATTGGATGGATACTGCTTCCTTCGGGTCCTCGGGGAGGATTCCATAGACGGCATAGTCTATGAAAGGAAATCTCCAATCTTTAGCATCAACGCTTATTTTCGTTGTGTAACTGTGATGAATATGCAAGGCATCTTTCACACAGAATAATTCTCGACCAGACACTGTGATCGACTGCTGAGTATTGGTTGGAATGGTTAAGGAAGCAGCGAGACCGGCTAGAGCATCTGCTTCTATATTCTATAGTCGAGGCACGTGCTCGATGAAGAATCTAGCAAAAGTAGATGCCAACTCGATTGTTGCTCTGTGGTAGGGGATGAGATCTTCATAGCGAACTTCATAATCCCCTCGGACCTGACTAACTATTAGTTTGGAATCGCCGTAAGCTTCTAGATAGTCAACTCCCAATTGCTTCGCCAGTTGTAAGCCGATTAATAGAGCATTATATTCGGACATGTTGTTGGTGCATGGTTCCACGAGAGAATTTGCATGGTATATAACCAGATGATCGGATGATACGAGCACGATACCTACTCCGGCCACGATATTTCCTTTAGGTCCTGTTCTTGATGCGCCGTCAAAGAACATTCGCCAAATAGGGATTTCTTCAGTTGCAGTGTTAGATTCCACCACTTCGTCGGGGATCTCATTGTAGAGTTTGGACGATTCTGCCACCAGATGAGCTGCTAGGAAATCAGCTAATGCTTGGCCTTTTACTGCCTTCTGAGGAACGAAAATCATATCGTATGGAGTCAACAGCATTGCCCATGTAGCTAAATGGGAATTAAGAGAGCCCAGTTTTGTCATGAGTATTCTGAGAGGGTTGACTTTAGATATAATGTGGATAGTCTGCCCAGACACATAGTGGCATGTCTTCTGGATGGCAAACACTAGTACAAGATATTCCTTCTCCACCGGTGTATATCTGTGCTCGACACCCACCATTGTGCGGCTGAGGTAGTAGATTGCTTGTTCATGGCCGCCTTCATTCTTCTGAGCCAATAGGGCACCAAGAGAATGGTTCATAGCGCAGACATATAGTAAGAAGGGCTTCTCCATTATTGGAGCTATCAATACTGAAGGGCTTGTAAGGTACGCCTTGATGTCGTCGAATGTACGTTAACATTGTTCAGTCCAGACGAAAGATACGCCTTTCTTTATAAGCTGAGTGAATGGTTGACACCTTCCAGAGATGTTCGAAATGAATCGTCTGATGTAGGCTAGCCTTCCTTGTAGTCCGCGTAGCCCTTTGAGGTTTCTTGCAGGATGCATGTCGAGGATAGCCTTCACTTTCTTTGGGTCCAGATGTATACCCTTTAAAGTGATGACGAAACCAAGAAACTTGCCGCTGGAGACTCCCAGAAAGGACTTGGTTGGATTCATCTTGAGTTGGTGTACACGTATTAGTTCGAACACCGTTCTCAAGTCTTGGAGGTGGTTGCCCTTGGATGACTTTTGGCTGTGATATCGTCTACGTAGCACTCCACAGTTTTGCGCAAATGATCGCAAAAAATTGTGTTCATGGCTCGCTGGTATGTCGCCCCTGCATTCTTCAATCCAAAGGGCATCACCGTATAGCAGTATACCCCCAACGGTGTTCGAAAAGATGTGTGCTTCTCGTCGTCGGGGAACATCTTGATCTGGTTGTAGCCTGAGAACCCATCCATGAAGGACATCCGCTTGAAGCCGCAAGTATTGTCGATCATTACGTCGGCGATCGGTAGAGGAAACTCATCCTTCGGGCATATAGAGTTTAAATCACGGTATTCGATACAGACTCGAACTTTATCGTTCTTTTTTATGACTGGAACGATGTTGGCAACCCAGTCTGGGTATTGTTCTTCGCGAATGAATCCACTGGCAATGAGCTTCTTGACTTCATTCTCGATGGCTTCCATGACGTCTGGGCAAAATCATCGTTGTTGCTTCTTTACTGGCTTAGCTTTAGATGAAATGTTCAGGCGGTACATGACGACTTTAGGGTCCAAGCCTGGCATGTCTACATAGCTCCATGCGAAGACATCGATGTATTCTCTAATAAGCTGTATAAGAGATTGGCATTCATCGCCAGATAGACTTTTGCTGATGAAAATTGGTTTGAAAGATGCTTCATCTCCTATATTGACTTGGATGACTTCGTCTTCGGTAGGTGGTTCCCGTTGTTCGAAGCGCAGCTCCCACCTAGTATCCATCTTTTGAGCCTATTGTTCAAGATCAATTGATTGGACATCGTTTGTAATTTGGTCGACGGAAACCATGTTAATGGACAGAGTTGCTTTGAACATGTCGCCGACGCTGGAGTTTGAGTTCCAGAGGAAAGAATCAGAGGAATGAGAACAACGATCTGCTTCATCATCTGATCTTTCAGGAGTTGTTGGAGGAGTGACATAGCCCAAACCAACACCGCTTTGTTGATAGTAGTTCTCGGGTTTGCCTGGAGGAGCAAAGTGTCGTATTGACAACCGTCATCCTCGGCCGTAATTTAGTCCTTTGTCGCTTTTGATGTCATATCCCATGTTCTGGATGATGTTCTTTTCCTGCCAACTATACCGAAAAAGTTGCATTTTTCCAGAGTCATAGTTAGCTTCTGCGTTGTGCTTGGGAGAAGTAGAGTCTGGGACGAACTTTCTCGCCAATTATACGACCGAAGATGATTAGTTCTTCATCTTCTTTCTGGCTGGAACGATGAAGTAGAGGATATCTTCAGGGTAAACTTTCTTTCGCAGGTGAAGCATCGTGACCGACATGTAGAGGTATGGTCCTATGCCATTTTCTAGGGCGTATATCGTATCCATGTAGTGGTTTACAGATTGATAGACATCGGAGTAATTCAAAGATAAACATTTACTAAGGAAATACGCAAGTTCTTCTTCAGGGATAACATCATCCGCTGAAGGTACATTATTATGAGTATTAACATACTCATTGAGAAGATCATCATCTAGAAGAGGAGCCACAGTCTTGGCAAAGTTCACCATGTAGGGTAATTCTTTAGGATTGGAAGGACGGGCATCAGTAGGTTCCTCCCGGGGTGTCTTACTGAGAGTGATGGTCAGTGGCTTGACTTTGTCAGGGTTCTTCTTTTTCATCCAGATTGTGAGAGGCTTCGGAGTACTTTTTGGAGTAGTACGTCCTTTGACTCGGATAATCAGGGGACCATCATTGGAGGATGGACTTGTTTCAGCTTCATTGTCAGCTTCGTTGTCATCATCCTTGGGGGGACTGAGGTTGGTAAAGTACCGAATCTCTATAGTAAGCTTCGATGCCCTTAAAAGGATCGACATCAGCAAACTTCGTCGTCACGACACCGTCGTTGATGACGTACTTGAAGCACTGATAAAGTGCGGAAGCAACGATCATATTCTCGTGTATCCATGGACGTCCCAATAAGACGTTGTAGGATACGTTGGCATCGATCACATAGCAGGAAACCTCCGTTCGGAGATCACCGATCTGGCATTTGAGACGGATCTTGCCCAGTGGATGGCTTCGACCAGCATTGAAAGCCATGATAGTTGTGTTGGTTGCAGATAGCTTGTGCAGAGGGATTTCCAGAATTTGAAGTAGACTTCTAGGAATGATGCTGAGGAAGAATTCTGGATCGATGTGCATGCGGTCCACCTTGATCGTCCCGATGTACCCTGTATAGTACAGGGGTCTATCATAACAATTATTTTTGAGTAGCATGTCCTCCTGTGAGAAGGTGATGTTGGGCACCACTTTCATGGTACTGTGGCAATGGGGATAGGAGACAGGGTCTTCAGCGGGAGCTTTGACTTCAGAGAGGTAAGAGTCGGCATGTAGTAATGCCTCACTTAAAGCCTTCTATGTTTCTTTAGAGAGTCGTAATAGATCGAACAGAGACAACCTGGCAGGTGTATTGGTTAGCTGAGCCAGTATGTCAAAGTTGTAGGACCGATCCATGTCTTCGGGAGCTGGCGCCTTCAGGGACTTGTCAAACTGCGTCTCCTTCTGCTTGGCTTTGTCCGTAGTTGGAGGTTTAGACGGGTCGACTTCTGATCTTATGGGGGCAGCAAGAGCTTGAGGAGGTACTGCTTCTTCTTGTGCAGGATCGTACGTCCGAGGATAAGTCTTCTCCGAACGTGTCTCGCCAGATAGAATCTTGTAGATAGGAGAGGATACCATATGTCATGACTTGTACTTCTTGCCCCTTTTTTGCTTTAGGAGGTACTACCCCCTGCGTCACTTCTTGTACAAGGTCCGGATGGACCCATATGATCTCACCACGTTCAGTCATGAGCGGGACCAATGTTGAGTTGCGAGCTGGCGGTAGGTTGACGACTTCCATTATTGTCTTGGGAATCGGAACTACGCCGTCTGGGACTTCTGTGGAAGAAAAGTCACCAAACTGAAAAGAGATCATGTTAGAAGATATGACCTTGTCTTTAGCTTCGAGGTTGATTACTTGGCTGTCGATAAGCTATTGTATCTTCTTCTTCCGGACGATGCAGTCCTTGGTGGAGTGATGCACGTACTGATGATAGAGACAGTACTTGGGATCATTGAGTTGGCTCGCCTCTGTAGGACGTCGTGGTGGAGGCAATGTCAGCTTATTACCCTTCGTCAATTTGTAAAGATGGTAATGACATCGTCTTCATCAAAGGAGAAGGTCTCATTGGGCTTGTCGGAGGCGCCCTGAGAATTGGAAGCTCCTTTGGATGTGACGACCTTCAGGACTTCTTTCCCTTTACCCCCACGAACAGGGATAGTTTGAGGATGCTTGCCCTTATCTTCGGATTTGGGTATTTTCAACCCCAGTAGTTCTAAGTTAGGAACGTCGTTTTCAGCAGCATCAACGGCCCTAATGAAAGCGGACCATGTATCATAATTATGTATACCCAGACAAAACTTCAATGTAGGAAGGAAGTTATGTCGACAAGTATCCATAAGTTCTGAATCTAGTATGCCGAAGGACATCTTCAGTGCTAGTCGCCTGAAGCGTTCGATGAAGGCAATGACAGACTCAGTCCTCCTTTACTTGGTATCCATGAGGGTGGACATACTAACATGCATGTCGCTCTCATAAAATTTGTTAAGAAACAATCTCTCCAAGTCTTTGAATGAATTGATACATCCGTCAGGCAGACTGCAAATCCATTCGAAAGCTATCCCCTGCAAGGTGCTAATAAGCAGCTTCGACAAAAATAGATCGTCTCTGGGCAAGTGCAGAGTCTGTGTGTTGAAGTACGTCATGTGCTGACGAGGAGAAGTCAACCCGTCAAATGAATTTAGCGTCAGCGGCTTGTAGTTAGGAGGGCAGGTAGCGTTTTCCCACTCAGGGGAATACGGTTGAGATATCCCCATCTTCTGAATCTCGTCTTTGTGTGAGATGGTGTCGAGACGAGCGACCAGGGAATCAATTGCATCCTGTTGATTGAGCAGGTGTTCGGAAACGGCTGCTAAACGGTTGTCAGGCATTGTTGGCGAAGGACCACCCCCAGCATTTGCAAGATTTAGAGGAGGTGCAACGGATTGATACTCCTTTTGCAGTGAAGGAGGGTTGTTACTGTGAACCGGACTCGCGTGGGCCGAGACGTTTTGTTGAGGTGGAGGAACAGTCCCAGCAGCTTGAATCGCCATGATACTGGTAAGCATATCGGTGATCTTGGCGAATGTCGTTTCAAGACCCTCTAGCTGTTTGTTGATCTGATCACTGGCTTCTTCAGGTCTTTCTCCGTCCGCCATGTATGTAGATAACATGCGAGGAAGAACAAAGGAAATAGTACAACTGGTGCTGATACTGTCTGTCTCCGAGTAGACCAGTCCTTCATGTTCAGGTAGAGGAGGCAGATAGTTGCCATCAGATTCAGAGGGATCGTCGTCCTCTGGAAGGCTACCCCCAGTGTGAGGGTCATTCACTTCAGATTCTGAGGGAATACTACCCCCAGCTTGGGATTCTTCGTCGTCCGTACGGAACCTTGCCTCTGACCGAGTACCCATATAAACTCCTTCAGATGTGACAGCTTGCTGGCTATCTGTTGGTAGACTTCTTCTTCTTCTTCTCGCGAAACTGAGAGAGAAAGTTGGGTTCGTAGTCCACCGTATTTGATTAGGGCTTCCGTAAGGGGGACCCTATGAAGCCATGTTGGATGAAACACACAGTGTCTTCTCATCGTCAGAGAAGTGCAGCCGTCGAAACACGGATTTTCTCTGAGACACTCTTGTTGCTTTGGAGCAACAACAGTTGATAACAATACTGGTGCACGGATGTGCACTATGAATTTTTATGTCCTCCCTCGCTTTATGCTTATGATTTATCATGTCGCGCAAGTCAGCGGAAGGGAGTTTTGCCTTACAACCCATGTTGCACGCATCGTCGAGCTTTGCATACGGGTCGTAAGGAGAGTAGGCACATCCAGACTTAGTTCACGTGCAGGGGCAACCCCCACACCTAAGTTCTGTGATGTCCTTGAAGACAGCCCGTGCTATACGCGTTTGGGCCTGCCTTTTTGTTATGGGCGCATAGGCCTTGGAGACTGGCCTTAGACGTATGCTCCTTGACAGCATGTCTGTGTCTCCTTGACGTGGGTGCATAGTATGGATCCAGAGAGCCTGGACGCATAGCCTTGGGCGCATGGCTTTGGATGCCCAGCCTGCTGAAGACAGAAGTGTTCTGGTTGGGCTATGCGCCCAAACACTCCCTTGGACGCATGGCTTTAGGCGCATGCTTGGTGGAGCAGCGTTGTTTTCTCCCAGTTTTGCCTCCTTCGTTTATGAGCCTCGCCGGGTTTGACCAGAGTGTCGCACACCTCGATTCTTGGATCGTAGTATTTTCCTTTGTCAAGTCTCGGGTGTTGAACACCCTGTTGTTGGTTGTGCAGGAAAGAAGTCACTGGGCTAGTAGAGTCCAGAACGGTGTGAGCCTTCTCTATTTGGGGAACTTTTGTGGCAGAGTCATGCGCCCATGTGACAGAGTCCTCCAGTTGCATATCTGTTATGAAACTAACAGGATATACACATCGAGCCTTCGGAAGTCAAGTCTTGCGAGACTTGTTTGGCTTCGCTGATTTTAAGGGAGTAGAGCCATCCCTCGAGAGCATCTCTTCGAACACCTGCTTATCGAACTTTACGATCAGCATCTTCTGAGTGCTCCCCACTTTGTCGGTATCGGATTGCGTTACCACCTTCTCGTCAGAGAAAAAGGTAATCCCCAGCCGAGTCGTCATTTTTGTGGACAAAAAAAAACGCTGTCTTTTTTTATTGGCGCAAGGCACCACAAATCGGGTACGCCTGAGAGATCCTGCGCTGATGATTCCCGAGTAAAAAAAAAAGGACGATGGAGATCGAGCGGCAGTTGCTCCTTTACTCCGTTGACAGTCCGATTACAAAAGTGGGAGAAAACCTAAGAAAATTGCTTACTCTCGGCTCACTGGCAAGAAGTGCAGCAATTTGGCTCTTAAAAATGCTCTTCGTTCTATGTTTTGAAGAGGGATAAGACCCCCCTTTTATAGTCGTTCTTGAGCTGGAATGATGTTATGTGCCCACATGAGGAAACACGCTGGTTTTTATGTGGGCGCATAGTCCTGCTTTGGGCGCATAGGATGTAGGCATATACAGGCTGCGAGATCGTGGGTTGGTCGTGGTGGTGACGTGGCCGCATGCTTCGGTGCATGACTGCTCGTGGAGACTGACGTGGCCGTGTGCTTCGGTGCACGTTTTGATCATGGCTTTGACTGATTCAGGCCTGGGCGCATAGCCATGTCTCAGGCTATGCGCCCTCCTTTTGTAGGAGCTAGTCTTGGGCACATGAAACTTCACTGGCTGGACGCATGGAGCTTTATTGACTGGGCGCATGGAGTTCCACTGACTGGACGCATGGAGCTTCATTGACTGGGCGCATGGAGCTTCACTGACTTGGGCGCATGGGACTTCATTTGCTGGAAAAAAAATTATGCTTCTACAATATCTTTGATCCATCCTTTGCAAAAAAAATGGGTTACTTAGAACCCAAAGTGGCTTATAATCACTATTCGGGACTATGTTCTTGCGGTTACTACAATTGAAAGGTTTGCTCCAAGAGGGATGAAATTCCCAACTACTTGGTTAATTTGTTAGAAAGCTAAACGACTAGTTTACAGTAGATAGGTAACCAGGTAGCGAAGAGGACAAATAAGCTAAATTAAGATATATTAGCATTAGCTAAAGCAAATGCTATAGAGCTTGATGAGAGCAGAATAGACTGAATTTGATCAGATAATAAATTATCTTTCAGCTTTTATATATATATATATATATATATATATATATATATATATATATATATATATATATATATATATACTCGGAAGGAAGTATTTATTACACACGACGAGTGTTTCTTTGAGCAACATGGGAAGACTTGTATTATAGATACCTTGTATTGCTATTTGCTAATACACGGGGGCGTCCAGTACTTTAACATTTGTGATCCTGATGGTCCAAATTTAAACAACATAATAGAGACAATCTGCGGATTCTCTTCTAATCACGGGTAGAACTTGTTAGCTAGCTTCCTCAGCTCCTGGAATGCATGCTTGCTCTCCTCATCAAACCCACCGACAAACTGAAAGAACCAACCTCATGCTCCAGATGATTAATAGGGGGTTTAGCAAATGGAACATATATAATAAATGATGAAGAGATGTATGATGTATCACTACCTGATGCACGCGAAAAGCAAATCGAACACTCTGAAGCATAAGGTTTTCGTCCTCGGAGGATCCTTCTGATTGCAATACTGACATCACTCTTGCCATGTGTAGTTTGGCCAACTTCATAGAACCCAATTTTAGCTAGCAGAAGTAACATTTTGCAATTAATTAGTAAAGACCCCTAAGAATTGGTACTAGTATTTGTATCGGCCATGCATCGATGGAAAAAGAATCATGTTGTGAAGTAAATTGATCAGTTATGTAGGCTATTTACCTGGTAGATAATACCAGGGTCGAGCATCCACTCCCAAGGGATCTGGAATTCCTTGTACTTCTTGCTTGCCGCATCTCTAACCCTCTGAAGGTTGTGAATTCTGTGCTCTAATCTGCAGAGTCAAAGAGTATGAATGAAGTAACTAGGCCAGATAAACACTTCACTGAAAGAAACTTCCATTTGCACACTCGTTCTCACTTCTCTTGCAATGCCTGAATCCTTCTGAGCGCAACAGGTGCTGACTGGTGCATATCGTCCCGAAAGGATGAGACCTCTGACTCGAGAATCTTCAGATCTCTGTAGCTGCAAGCCGCCTCTCTCATTGCATCTGTCTTCTGCTCTGGCCACCGTGGAAAGTGTTTGAGCACCGCCCTCTCGTCCACCAAGTGTGATAGCTCTTCGTCCAACCACTTGACAAAAGCTTCCACATCGGAGATCTCCTTGTAGTCTGCATTTTCCACCTCCTTTCTCAAGAAGTCGATGAACTCAGCTTTGCTTTCCACATCTGACTTGATCTGTCAAACATATCAACATATAAAATCATATGCATATAATTAGTAACAGAACATCAAATATATGATAAAAAGTTGAATTGTATGTCGATAAATTTTGCTCACAGCCGACAAGTAGGAAGATCGATTCTCAATTTCTCCGATCATGTCACGGGCACTCGTGACCACTGGCATCCCTGAAAAACCAACTCTTGTCTCTGGTTTATCGTCCCCTCTTGTCAGATACCGATATAATTCCACTACTTCTGGCACTCTTCGCACTGCATTCGCGGATACACCTGTTCTTCTTTGGAGTAGAGGCGGAGGTGGCGGTGGTGGAGGCGGGAGCCGAACTTCGTTTCCGCTCGTCTTAAGTGTCGAAGATAGACAGCTAGAAGGCCTGGGGGGTGGCTTGGGTACTCTTGGCAATCTTCCGTTGCTCAGTGCCGGTGACGTTGAAGGAAATTCCGCCCTTTGCGATAAACCTTCCGCTGGCAGACCTCGCCTGCCAGTGTTGCCATTAGCGATTTGCTTATCCTGGCAAGCGCTGTTGCTGCTGATACAACTCTGCAACTTCTTCCATTGAATCGATCTCTTGTCAGAATCTTGGGCTCTAAGCAAAGTGATCTGTCCTTTTAGATGGAGGACCTCTTGTTTCAGCTGTTCATTCTCTTTCTCTAGGCAACGGTTTCTCTCTAGAGAAGCGTCAAGCTTGCGCTGTAGATTGGCATCATCCTCTGCTGTCATTTTGCTGATTTGCCGGTCGATCGGGCTGAGGACTCTACCTTCTTATTTAACTTGTGCTCTCTTGTTCCTCTTTTTCATTCCTTCATCGATCAAACAACGATTTATCACTCGTACTAGCTTGTTCCGGTTACGTAATTCTTTTTTCAGGGGTAGGTGACAGCTAATTAATGGTTAAGTGAAGAAATCGGATCGCTCTTTAAATGTGGTGGGAAGAGGTAGCGCTCATTGCAAGCGATGCTCAAAGAGCCAAAGATGTCCATCTCTTCTTTCTTTAATTTGAATCTGTACCTGTTATTTTCCTATTTTTACTAGATCATGTTCAGATCTGGAGGAGGTCGATATCACTGTAATTAGTATAGCCCGACGCCTTCAATAACAGCCTCCTCGCTCCATGTTCGAAGATTTAATTTAGTAATCTACTTCACAGCTTGTGTAATTTGCTGAATCCTATATATTAACCTAGGTTATTTACATAGGACACATAATTCACACACCTGTCTGACGATTATTCTTATCTATGCTGTGAAAGTACTTCTTTCATTTTGACAGTGGTAACATTTGGCTAATTTGATCTACACCTCCTTAATTCAGACGGTGGCTTTTACCAATAACAAAGAAAAAGATCATAGCTACGTACGTCGCTCGGTAATTTTCTTTTCCTTTCTTTTATTTTTTTCCTTTTACTTTAGCCTTTGTTTATTCACCCTACTTTATGTTTGCTTTTGTGACATGAAAGTGTGATTGAAATTTCTTGATTGTGAAGTTATTAGGAAAAGACGAAGATTGGGCCCTTTTAGCGGTCGAACATATGTTACTTGGATTAAAGTAAGTTGAGATGCTTATTTTACAGCATGGAAAAGGGATCTACTTACATTTGAAGATGTGTTCCTTTTACTTTTAGAAACAAGTAAATCATCAAGGTTCAGGTTTTCTTCGTGAAAGCGTGTAAACTATATACGTGTATTGTAAGTGAATAGCGTAGGAAGTCTCATGAAGGAGTTAACGACTAGGCCATGTTTGCATGGATTATCACATCTTTTAGAGCATCTCCAACTCTAGTGTGAGTTCGAAAAAAACGATTGCCATATAGAAATGACAAGTTTTTATTTCAAAAATTCTTCACTAATTTGGAATAAATCATGAAGTTGATATGACAAAAACAATGTGAAGTTTGTTGTCTAGATCTAGACAATGCACTTCACAATGAGTTTATCTCCACATCATCAATTATGAATAAAATATTTATAATAAAAGAGAGAAGATTAGAAGTTGCCTTGAAAGTTGGAAAATTACTTTCTATTGTCTTCTAAATACTTTGCACTGGAGAAGACTTTTCTACCTGATTGATTTTTTTAATATAATCTTGTCACCTAAGATAGACGTTGTCTTATGTCTCATACCACCTAAGAAAAATATTGTCTTATGTCTCATGCCACCTAAGAATTACAACACATAACAAGACAATAGGGTTGGAGATGCTCTTAGGTCACAGTCGAAATATACTTTTTGTGGTGCTTTCATCTAGTATTTACTCATCTGTCGGTCATCATGCTTTTAATTTTGCTCTTCTTTACCAAATACTGTCCGTAACAGGAATTTTTTGGTTATATTGAAATTAAGTTGTTGCGATAACCTATTAGCTAGGTTAGCTAGGTACATGTTTTAAATTCCACAACGTTGCAAGAACACTAGCTTAAAATTAAAATTGTTGAATGTGGCAATCAGACAATTTCATCTGATGAGTGTGTTCTGGAGAGAGTGATGCTGAAGAGACTAGTTAACATTAAATAGTAATAGTGTTCTCCTCCTTGTCAACAAGAAGCTCGACCATCCTACAATCAACTGTTGGTCTTGGACGGAATTCTAATCTATCTAGAGAACATCCGGAGTGCGAAAAGCGTCATCCGTATGTCGTAAAAGTTTGAAAAATCGAAAGCAACAAATGTGATGCGCTTGAGCGCGTACCAGACTTGCATTAGGAAAACAGTATGAGTCTATGAGAGTTGGTATATTGCTACCGGTATACCACCTATATACCGGTAGAGCTGTCAAGTGGACCGGATCCGATTTTGGGTGGGCCGGGCCTGGTGCGAGGCTCTATCTAACCCCTTGAATCGGCTCAAATATTTTTTTTATGATTTATTGAATTTTTCTTGAATTATTTCGGAAATTTTCTGAAATTTTTTTAGCGCCTAAATTATTTGAATTTGTTGGCCATGATTTATTTAGTCATAGAATGGCTAAATCCATGAATTGGACTAAAACCCATGGATTTAGTCATGAACCACGGCAAATGGGCTATGATTAAAGTTATGGTTATTAATATAATAATGTTGGTTTTATATAATTAATAGCTAGCTAATTGGTAGTTCATGGCTACCTAAGCCATGTGATTAGAAATTTCTAGACCCTGAAATTCCTAAACCCTTCCACACACCCCCACAATTTCTTTCTTGCCCTTTCCACTTGTTACATATAACATGGAGTACTGCCCATGGCACTTACTTGCTCTCCAAGCTCTCGATCACTAATATATTTAATGGGACATTCCCTATTCTTTTGGACACACAAAACTCATTACATTATCAATTACACACACACACTCCCGCAGCCTCTCCTCTCTCGACATGACTCCGGCCAGTGGCCAGCCAACCTAGTTCCGGCCACCTCAACCTCCGGGACCACCATCATCATAACTACCACCAAAGCCAACACCACCACAACATCACCATCAACTTCACCACCAGCTTTTCCACACCGTCGGCCTCCACCCAGCTCTTCAACTTGATCCCGGCCACACCACTAGAACCACCAATTTCCCCACACTATAGCTGCCACGACACCAGGACCATTGGCACCATCCCACCCACCAAAACGACCACTGTCGACCTCTCTATTCCAACATCCCAGCCAAGCACAGCAACATCCGACCACCATCGACTTCCCTCGCTATACCGGCCAACCCGACACACCAAACCACCGCAGGCACCGCCATCATCGCACCCACAACCGTCATTCACCACTGCCACCCTTGTCACCAACCAAAACCGTGACTGCCAACATCATCCACCGTAACCCGACCTTTTTTGTCTCCTTCGACTTAATAAACGCCATCACCACCAATAGCACCCACAACACCACCAACCCAGGTTACACCTCCTCTTCACCACCGCCCATCCACCACGTCTCGGCGACCAACACCTCCACTAAGCTCAAGAACCGCCACCTTCACCAAATATGCCGACCCCCAACAATCCTCGACCGAGACTCCGCAGTTGAGCCAGACGCTGTCACTCATGTTTTCCGTTATACGTATTTTCATTATACGTGTACGAATTTCTGACATTTGTCAGGTGGATCGTAGTTAGACTTATCTTGCTTAGCCTAGTCTGGTTTAATCCTAACTTAGTTTATTTTGGTTTGATTCAACATATTGGCTTGGTTGGTTTGAGATAGTTTGGGCTTAATATATAAGTCAACTACACTCTCTCTCCTCCATAACTTTCATTTACTTCTTCATCTTCTTCATTTACTCCTCCCACCTACACCCAAGCCCTAGGCAAGTGCAACTTGCTTCATGATGGATCTTCCATTTTATTTTTCCATTCTTTTCTCCACTTGATTCTAAGCCTCTTTAGAGCTTGGCAGTTTCGATTTTGATGGATGAATTTTTGTAGATCTAAATTTTAATCTTTTCTTTTTTTTGCTTTGATCTATTAAAGCTTGGTATTTCCTAAAACCTGGCATCCCAGGCTGTAGGAAATCTCGTTCTATGCAGTTTAGACCCTTGGAAGTCTCAATTCGGACTTGTTTTAAGTAAGTTATGGCATTTTAAAGTTTTTGGGTTCCATGGGTTCTTCTTTGCTGTTTTGGGGACGAAGAACAGTGTCAGGCGCAACCTACCTCGTGCGCGCTTCTTAGCGCAACGCAACCTGTCCCGCGTGCTTCTTAGCCCAGCGCAACCTGCCCCGCGCGCTTCTTAGCGCGGCGCACCCTGACCCAGCGCGCGCTTCTTAGCACGACGCAACCTGAGTCAGGCGTAACCCGACCTGGCTCATCTCAGTCTGGCGCAATCTAGCCCAGCGCCCCCTTGGGCCCAGGCGTAACCTGACATGGCTCACCCCAGTCAGGCTTACCCCAGTCCGGCGCAACCTAGCCTCGCGCTGCCTAGTGCCTGGCGCAAACTGACTTGGCTCGACTTGTTCTGGCACAACCCAGCCTGTCTTGACCCGACTTGTCTTGGCGCAACTTGACCTAACCTGGCGCATCCCAGTGCCTGGCACCCAGTGCCTAGGCACAACCTAATGTTTGGGCGTAACCTGTAGCCTTGGCACCCCCTCCAGTGCCTAGGCACAACCTAATGTTTGGACGCAACCTGTAGCCTTGGCACCCCCTAGTGTCTGGCGTAGCCTATTACCCTGGCGTAACTTGGCTAATGCCACTTGCTGTCCATGGTACCCGTTGCCCCTTGTATGATCTGTCACTTAATTATTAGTTTTATGTTAATTGCTTATCCTTTGTACTTGACCTATTTGTGATGACTCGACTCGAAAACTTGTTGAGCATAGCATGACTTGCCAGTATTGATGTTGACATGAATACAACATAAAAAATCTGGATAGTGGCCCGTCGAGGCGCACTCTTGATAAGCACTCTTGGCATAATAAGTAACTTGATAAGGCATGTACAATCTTGATAGTGGCCCGTCGAGGCACACTCCTGACAAGTAATCTTGATAAGTAACAAGTAACCTGGCATGACGTGATAATCTTGAATATTATTGCGACAGCTACCCTGACTTGCTAAGTAACTCTTGTCTTGACACCGTGGTTGATTTTCTTGATTGTGCCTGTATAAGCTACATGTCTCGTCTTGCATCATGTCTAGGACATGAATTCCTGATTTTCTACGGTCAGGGATTTATACTGATTCTGACTAAGTTAATGACTAGATTGATCAAGTAGTTCATATAGAGAGATGTTTTCAGTTACAGGCGATCCCGTTATCCCAGCCACACCTGAGGGACTTATAGCATGCCATCGAGTAGGACACATTTCCAGCCCACTGTCATGTGGGGCACTTCATGAAACAAGTTCTATGCACATTGTCATGTGTTGCACTCCAAGCCACCTAATAATTCTTGATAACTCTTAAATGAACCTCGTCTAGATAACCTGGATAGCTGCAGGGCTTGTGACTGTGGAAACATCTCATTGCATCTTGCTAGTAACTAGGCTTGTGATAACCCTAGTTAGTTAAAGTATCAAGCTGTACTCTTTGCTTGGCCATGAATGATGGATGTAGTCCAGTCAAGTCTTATCTAATCGATGCCAATCTGTGATTACTTCAGCACATGCTTGCTTATGCTTTACTCTTGCCGATAATTGGTGGGAGACTAAGCTCTGTTCAGGTGAAGGGTTACAACCCTGGTCCATGTTTGGTTTACGGGTTGTAACTTGGCTACCGGAATAGTCTATTAGTTGTCTTATCGTTTATCACCTTATTTTCTCTAACTCATGTCTTTTATTACCATTTATGTTCCTATTTGCTAATATGCTAGTTTTAGTTCATAAGTGAAGCCTCCCTTGTGGCACTTGCTCTTCTGGGGTCTGACCCAGCTGGTTTTGTATGGCCAGATTTTGGAGTAGGACTCGAGGATCCTCCAGCCTTCCAGCCAGATGGTGACCACTAGGCGCAACCCTGACAATGAGTGGGTTCTTAATTTGCTCTCCCACTCTCTTGTAAAAATATTTTTTTGAGGCATTTAGCCGTCGAACAAGTGTTAGCTCGTTTGCAACTTTACTTATTGTCTGCCTACGGGCTGTAACATGATTGACAAATCCTAGAGTTGATCATGTATGACTGAAACTCTTGCTAGTCTTCACATTTTGTATGACTAGCTTCATGATCATCTGAATATGTAATGTTTGGGATGCCTTACTTTGTATGTCTGATGATCTAAGATCTTGTAACATTTACTTATTTGCTTGAGATTGAGGCACTAGGATTGTTCATGACCATAAGAGACTGTTGGCTTGTAGATAAATCCTTATGCATCTAGATAGCCATGACCGTATATCGAGGTAGATTATACCTCAATGTACGTAGCTGGCTATGTCCGTCCCCCGCTCTCCAGTATTCTGGTTCTGGGACGTGACACGGTTTAAGTGGTGGCCCATACAGGTATTGTAAATCAAGATATGTGAGGGTTTCACTGAATAGATGTCTCAATTATCACTCGTCCTTGATCTCTACTCGTGTCTTCTAATCTTTTCGAAATCTTAACCTGATCATATGTTTATATCCTCGATTTATCATGGTCCTTCCTTATTGTTCCTCATGTCGTTTCTTCAGCGGCATTATTCCTGGTCCTACCGATCAGCAAGGCAGAGCACCTCCAGTGGACCAGCAGCAACCTGGAGACCAAGCTCGGCACTCTGGAGCGGCCTCCCGAGTCATGCTTTTCGAGGATCCAAAGCCGCCAGTTCAACCAGTCCAGCCTGTAGAGCCTGATGATGGGTCTCATCAGGGAATTGCTTACATCTCAAGATCGTCGAGACGATGTCCTGCACCAGACAGTACAAGATGCCAAGGGCCGAGTTGGTTATCAAGGGAACAACGCGGCCAACAGCTTCAATCGTATGAACCCTTCTTTCTTTGACGGAATTGAAGATAGTATTGCTGCTGATGCATGGCTTCAGGACACAGAGGTTATTCTGGAAGCAGCTAGGATTCCTGAGGGTGAGAAGGTGGCCGTCGTACGCCTGTAGTTATTGGACTTAGCCCGCAGCTGGTGGGCGATGCAAGCAGTTGGATTGGCGACGCCTGTCTTATGGGCGGTATTCAGCAACAAGTTCCAGACGAAGTACTTTGATGCAGTAGCTCGGTATGATCTGCAGACCAGATTCAGCAATCTCAAGCAGATGGGAAGGACGGTCGATGGATATGTGGCCGAGTTTTCTAAGCTTAGTCGATTTGCTCCCTCCTTGGTGGCGACCGAATTGGACCAAGCGCAGCAATTTCAGCAGGGACTTCACCTAAAGATTATTCTAGCAGTGGAGCAGTTTGAGCACCAGACGTTTGATGTTGTCTTGCGACCAGCGAAGAGGCATGAGTATACCTCCCAGAGGATAATAGATCGAACGGAAGGACGTAAGAGGTCTTATGGACAGTTGTCCCAGTCATCAACACCAGCTCCGGCAGCTAGGACTTTGACCATTGAAGCTCCTAGGAGGGCGACCACAGTTTCGTCGGTTCATCACTCGACACTGATGTACCCTCAGAAGCAGTCTTTTGCGATGGGATGTACTCATTGTGGGAAGCCAGGACACGTAGTCTCAGAGTGACGTAGAGCACAGGGGTTGTACTTGGCTTGTGGGGCACCGGATTACATGATAGGGTCCTGCCCGCATAGAGCCAGTTCCTCTTCATCAACACTAACCAGTCCATAGGTTAGGGAACCAACACCAGTGCAGCAACAGTACCAGCCTTCGAGGCCATTGCCACCTCAGGCTCAAGCTTTCCAGCAGCAGAGGCTGCAATAGTATGCTCAGGCCCAAGCTCAGATTCAGAACAGGCAGAGAGGCCACCAGCAGAGGGGACCAGCACCGAGAGGACAAGGTCAAGCTATGGCTCTGACCGTGGAAGAAGAATTGGCATCAGGTGAGGTGGTGGCAGGTACCATTCTAGTCAACTTTTTTCCAGTAATAGAATTTTTTGATTCGGGTGCATCGTATTCATTTATGTCTGCACGATTCGCTACACGGATAGGACTGGAGCCCGAGTCATTGTCAGTAAGGCTCAATATACTTACTGGTAATGGTCGTATAGGGGTAGATAGAGTCTATTCTTCGTGTCGAATCGTAGTTAGCGGTAGAGAGTTTCCCGCTAGGTTGATAGAATTCCCGATGTCCGATTATGACGTGGTCCTAGGAATAGATTGGTTGAAGGATCAATACGCAAGAATAGACTGCCATATTGGCAGGATTATTTTTGGTATTCCAGACGAACCAGAGTTTTCATTTTTCAGGGGTGAGGTAGAACCTTCTCCCCCAGTCTAACAGATGGCAGTAGCAGGGACAGTTCAGTTTCCCAGAGTCGTTGAAGAGTTTCCTGATGTGTTTCCCGAAGAGCTTCCAGGTATGCCCCTGGAGAGAGAGAGATAGAGTTTACTATTGACTTGATTCTAGGGACTGCACCAGTGTCAGAGAGAGTCTACAGAATCACACCATTAGAGTTGGAGATCCTGTACAAGATGATTGAAGAACTCATAACCAAGGGATTCATTCGTGCTAGTGGATCACCTTGGGGAGCCCCGATACTTCTTGTAAAAAAGAAGGATGGTACGTTAAGATTATGTGTTAATTATCATACCTTGAATTTTGTAACAATAAAGAACAGATATCCCCTACCAAGGATAGATGATTTATTTGATCAACTCAGTGGGGCAGCAGTATTCTCGAAGATTGACTTGCGGTCGGGGTACCATCAGAGCAGAGTCAGAGAGCAAGACATTCCGAAGACAGCATTCAAATCTAGATATGGATATTGGGAGTTTCTCGTTATACCATTTGGTGCGACCAATGCGCATGCCGTATTCGTGGACCTTATGAATCGTATCTTCATGCCCTATTTGGACTAATTCGTGATCGTGTTCATAGACGACATCTTAGTCTATAGTAAGAATAAAGCAGAGTATGAGCAGCATCTCCGAATAGTCCTACAGATTCTCAGAGAGCACCAGTTGTACACAAAATTCAGTAAGTGTGAATCTTGGCTTGATCGTATTTCGTACTTAGGTCACATCATCACTCGAGGTGGAGTAGAAGTGGACCCCCAGAAGATAGTTGCCATAGAGACATGGCCAATTCCAAGCACCGTCGCAGAAGTTTGCAGTTTTCTAGGATTGGCCGACTATTACCGACGATTTGTGTCAGACTTTGCTCGAATTTCGGCACCATTGACGCAGTTGACCCGTAAGGATGTACAGTTTGCTTGGACAGTAGAGTGTCAGAGTTCATTCGAGAAGTTGAAGCGAAGATTGATGACGGCTCCTATTCTCACGCTTCCAGATGGGACTGGAGGATTTTCAGTTTATTGTGATGCTTCTGGCAGAGATTTGTGATGTGTCTTAATACAGCATGGTAAGGTGGTAGCTTATGCATTACGTCAGCTTCATGATCATGAGAGGAATTATCCAACCCATGACTTAGAATTAGCAGCAGTAGTTTTCGCACTCAAGTTGTGAAGGTATTATTTGTATGGAGATCGGATGAAGATTTTCACCGACCATAAGAGTCTTAAGTATGCGTTTACTTAGAAGAATCTTAACATGCGTCAGAGGAGATGGCTAGAGCTACTTGTGGATTACGATATCAACTTACAGTATCATCCTGGGAAGGCCAACGTAGTTGCAGATGCGTTGAATAGAAGAGCAGGAGCTTATTTTCTAACAGCACAGCCAGAGTTATTAGCAGATCTTCAGAAGATAGGAATAGAAGTAGTACTTCCTACCAATGTGCATTGATGTCCAGTATGCAAGTTCAGTCCAGTATATTTGAGAGGATCAAGATAGCTCAATCAACAGATTCTAAGCTTCAGTGGCTTATGGCAGAATATAAAGCAGAAAGGAGAACAGAGATATGTATTCACGAAGACGGTACACTTTGACATGAAAGGCGTCTTTGTGTACCTAGTGGCATGAAGAGGGAGATAGCCCAGTTTGTCTCTCGTTGTTTAGTTTGCCAACAAGTTAAGGCTGAACATCAAAGACCAGTTGAACTTCTTCAACCTTTACCGATCCCAGAATGGAAATGGGAGCACATTACCATGGATTTTGTAACTAGATTACCTAAATCTCTAGCTGAGAGAGATGCAATCTGGGTTATAGTTGACCGACTCACGAAGGTTTTATCCCTTTCAGAATTGGCCAGTCAGATCAGCTTACAGAGATGTACCTCAGACAGATAGTCAGATTGTATAGAGTGCCAGTTAGTATCATATCAGACAGAGATTCAAGATTCACATCGCACTTTTGGCAGAGTCTTCAAGAGAGTTTGGGGACTCGTCTCAAGTTTAGTTCAGCTTATCATCCGCAGACAGATGGTCAGTCAGAATGCATGATTCAGACTCTCGAAGATATGTTACGATTATGTACACTCAACTTCGGTGGTTCGTAGGAAGATTACCTTCATCTCGTGGAGTTCTCCTACAATAACAGTTTCTAGGCCAGTATCCAGATGGCACCGTTTGAGGCACTGTATGGTAGAAAGTGCAGATCACCTTTTGCCTGGGACGATATAGGCGAGAGGTAGATGCTTGGTCCGAAAATGGTTACTCGAACTATCGAGGTGGTCAGACAAGTTAGGGATCATATTCGAGTTTCACAAGATCGTCAGCGTCGTTGGGTCGATTCTCATCGGCGTCCTCTTGAGTTATCTATCGGCGATCACGTATTCCTTAGGATCTTGCCTACCCGTGGCGTCATTCGATTCGGCATATAGAAAAAGCTTAGTCCTAGGTATATAGGACCATTTGATATTCTCGAACGAGTAGGCAATGTGTCCTATCGTCTCGCTCTTCTACCGTCGTTACGTGAGGTACATGACGTATTCCATGTATCCCAATTGCGACGGTATATCCCAGATCCGAGCCATATCCTTGGTCATTCGGAATTGGTAGTTGGTACCGACCTTTCGTATGAGGAAAGGCCCGTATCCATATTGGACCGAAGAGAGAAGACACTCAAGAATAAGACTATTAAGTTAGTCCGTATTGCTTGGGGTCATCACTCTTTGGGTGAGTCAACTTGCGAACGTGAGGATGATATCCGATTACGATATCCACACATGTTTGACTCATGAGGTATAATGTCTTCCTTATGCCTTATGCTCTTAACTCCTTGCTTGCACGAATGATTGCTTGATTAATTGCTGGTCATAGATTGCCTATGGTTAGTGTAGCTTGCCTCGACATCTCTAGCCTCTTGATTAAATTCTGAGGACAAAATTCTTTTAAGGTGGGTAGAGTTGTCACTCCCGTTTTCCGTTATACGTATTTTCATTATATGTGTACGAATTTCTGACATTTGTCAGGTGGATCGTAGTTAGACTTGTCTTGCTTAGCCTAGTCTTGGTTTAATTTTGACTTAGTTTATTTTGGTTTGGTTCAACATGTTGGCTTGGTTGATTTGAGATGGTTTGGGCTTAATATATAAGTCAACTACACTCTCTCTCCTCCATAACTTTCATTTACTTCTTCATCTTCTTCATGTACTCCTCCCACCTACACCCAAGCCCTAGGCAAGTACAACTTGCTTCATGATGGATCTCCTATTTTATTTTTCCATTCTCTTCTCCACTTGATTCTAAGACTCTTTAGAGCTTGGCAATTTCGGTTTTGATGGATGGATATTTATAGATCTAAGTTTTAATCTTTTCTTATTTTTCTTGGTTTTGATCAATTAAAGCTTGGTATTTCCTAAAACCAGTCGTCCCAGGCTGTAGGAAATCTTGTTCTATACAGTTTAGACCCTTGGAAGTCTCAATTCAAACTTGTTTTAAGCAAGTTATGGCATTTTGAAGTTTTCGGGTTCCATGGGTTCTTTGCTGTTTTGGGGAAGAAGAACAGTGCGAGGCGCAACCTGCCCCGCGTGCGCTTCTTAGCGCTTCGCAACCTGCACCGCGTGTGCTTCTTAACGCAGCGCAACCTGCCCCGCACAAGCTTCTTAGCGTGGCGCACCCTGACCCAGCGCACCTTTCTTAGCGCGGCACAACCTGAGTCAAACGCAACCTGAGTCAGGCGCAACCCGACCTCGTGCAGCTCAGTCTGGCACAATCTAACCCAGCGCCCCCTTGGGCCCTGGCGCAACCTGACATGGCACACCCTAGTCAGGCACAACCTGACCTGGCGTACCCCAGTCTGACGCAACCTAGCCTAGCGCAGCCTAGTGCCTGGCGCAACCTGACTTGGCCCGACTTGTTCTGGCGCAACCCAGCCTGTCTTGACCCGACTTGCCTTGGCGCAACTTGACCTGACCTGGCGCACCCCAGTGCCTAGGCGCAACCTAATGTTTGGGCACAACCTGTAGCCTTGGCACCCCCAGTGCCTAGGCACAACCTAATGTTTGGGCGCAACCCTATCGCCTTGGCACCACCTAGTGCCTGGCGCAGCCTATTACCCTAGCACGACTTGGCTAATGCCACTTATTGGCCATGGTACCCGTTGTCCTTTTCATGATCTATCACTTAATTATTAGTTTTATGTTAATTGCTTATCCTTTGTACTTGACCTATTTGTGATGACCCGACTCGATAACTTGTTGAGCATAGCATGACTTGCTAGTATTGATGTTGACATGAACACAACATGAAAATCTGGATAGTGGCCCGTCGAGACGCACTCTTGACAAGCACTCTTGGGTTGATAAGTAACTTGATAAGGCATGTCAATTTTAATAGTGGCCCGTCGAGGCGCACTCTTGACAAGTAATCTTGACAAGTAACAAGTAACGTGACATGACGTGATAATCTTGAACGCTGTTGCGACAGCTACCCTGACTTGCTAAGTAACTCTTGTCTTGACACCGTGGTTGATTTTCTTGATTGTGTCTGTATAAGCTACATGTCTCGTCTTATATCATGTCTAGGACATGAATTTCTGATTTTCTACGGTCAGGGATTTATACTGAATCTGACTAAGTTAATGACTAGATTGATCAAGTAGTTCATATAGAGAGATGTTTCCAGTTACAGGCGATCCCGTTATCCCAGCTACACCTGAGGGACTTGTAGCCTGCCGTCGAGTAGGGCACATTTCTAGCCCACTATCATGTGGGGCACTTCATGAAACAAGTTCTATGCACATTGTCATGTGTTGCACTCCAAGCCACCTAATAATTCTTGATAAATCTTAAATGAACCTCGCATAGATAACCTGGATAGCTGCAGGGCTTGTGACTGCAGAAACATCTTATTGCATTTTGCTAGTAACTAGGCTTGTGATAACCCTAGTTAGTTAAAGTATCAAGCCGTACTCTTTGCTTGGTCGTGAATGATGGATGTAGTCCAGTCTAGTCTTGTCTAATCGATGCCAGTCTGTGATTACTTCAGCACATGCTTGCTTATGCTTTACTCTTGTCGATAATTGGTGGGAGACTAAGCTCTGTTCAGGTGAAGGGTTGCAACCCCGGTCCTTGTTTGATTTACGGGTTGTAACTTGGCTACCGAAATAGTCCATTAGTTGTCTTATCGTTTATCACCTTGTTTTCTCTAACTCATGTTTTTATTACCATTTATGTTCCCATGTGCTAATATGCTGGTTTAGTTCTTAAGTAAAGCCTCTCTTGTGGCACTTGCTCTTCTGGGGTCTGACCCAGCTGGTTTTGTATGACTAGATTTTGGAGTAGGACTCGAGGATCCTCCAGCCTTCCAGCCAGATGGTGACCACTAGGTGCAACCCTGGCAATGAGTGGGTTCTTATTTTGCTCTCCCACTCTCTTGTAAAAATATTCTTTTGAGACGTTTAGCCACCGAGCAAGTGTTAGCTCGTTTGCAACTTTACTTACTGTCTGCCTACGGGCTGTAACATGATTGACAAATCCTAGGGTTAATCATCTATGACTAAAAATCTAGCTAGTCTTCACATTTTGTATGATTAGCTTCATAATCATCTGAATATGTAATGTTTGGGATGCCTTACTTTGTATGTCTGATGATCTGACATCTTATAACATTTACTTACTTGCTTGAGATTGAGATACTAGGTTGTTGGCTTGTAGATAAACCCTCATGCATCTAGACAGCCTTGACCGTATATCGAGGTAGATTATACCTCAATGTACGTAGCTGGCTGGGTCTGTCCCCCGCTCTCCAGTATTCTGGTTCTGGGGCGTGACAGACGCCGACTACCCTGAACCTAACATCACACTTTACCCCAGATCTCGTTGA
>JANAVB010026199.1:26502561-26687561 GCA_029216955.1 Iris pallida | reverse complement strand
TGTTGACGAGTTTTTCGCTGAATTTAGTAGACTCAGTCGCTTTACTGACTATATGGTTAAAGATACAGTAACCCGAGCCCATAAATTCTAACAAGGTCTAGCTAAGGAAATCAGGACCCTTGTTATTGCCAATAGTGCCAAGATCTATGTGGACATCATATATGTTGCTCAAGGCATATAGATAGAAGTGGACCTAGATCCTAAACCCAAGAAAGATCGTGATGTGAGCTAGGACAACAATCCTGGACCGGCAAAGCGTCAGAAGACTTTCCAAGATCAAGTACCGATTTAGAAACCAGACCAGATTAGATGTGCCTACTGCTGGAAGACTAGACATGAGTGAGATGATTGCAGAAGGAGAATGAAGCTGTGCTTCCACTATCGTTCGACTGAACATAGAATCCAGGATCCCCGAGGTAAGACTAGAGGACGAACCAACTAGTATTGGAGCGGAGGTAAGGACTTAGAATTGAATAATTATGATTTTGATAGAAAATGTGACACTTAGAATATCTCTAGTGGATTTAGAAAATAATGGCTAGACTTGGATAACCTTTAGCGATAGCATGATTCCAATTCTCTCTTTCCCTCTTCTTGTTACTTCATCCTTAGTCGCAGATCTAATCTAATCGATCGTGCCAAACTATGCCATTTCAAATTTGTATTTGATATTTCTTAGTCATGCCAAATCGCAATGTTTCTATATTAGATAATGCCTAGGCGATTTGATTATTGATCGTGCTATCCTTCATCATATTTTGATTTTAATTCTTTTGATCGTGCCAATTCTAAATTTTGAGGACAAAATTTTTTCAAGGTAGGTAGATTTGTAACCCAATGGAATCGGCTCAAATATTTTTTTATGAATTATCAAATTTTTATGGAATTATTTCAAAAATTTTCTGGAATTTGTTTAGCGCCTAAATCATTTGAATTTGTTAGCCAAGATTTATTTAGTCATAGAGTGGCAAATGAATTAGGCTAAAGACCATGGATTTAGTCATGAACCATGGCACATGGGCTATGATTAAAGTTATGGTTATGAATATAACTATTGTTGGTTTTAGATAACTAATTAGTTAGCTAATTGGTAGTTAGTTGTCCATGGCTAACTAAGCCATGTGGTTAGAAATTCCTAGCCCCTTCCACATAGCTCCACAATTCCTTTCTTGCCTTTTCCACTTGTTACATATTACATGGAGTGCCCATGGCACTTTCTTGCTCTCAAAGCTCTTCCTACTCTATTTAGTGGGGCATCCCTATTATTTTGGACACATAAAACTTATTACAATTCTCAATTACACACACTCCCACAGCCTCGCCTCTCTCAACTCGACTGCGGCCAATGGCCAACCACCCTAATTTTGGCCTACCTCAACCGCCCGTGCCACCAGCATCATCACTACCACCAAAGCCAACACCACCACAACATCACCATCAACTTCACCACTATCTCTACCACGCCGTCGGCCTCCACCCACCTCTTCGACCCGATCCTGGCCAGAGCGTCGCTACCAGAACCACCAATTTTGCTACACTCGAGCCGCTACGACACCATCACCATGTTCACCATCCCAACCGCCAATACGACCACTGTCAACCTCTCCACTACAACATCCCAGCCAAGCACAGCAACATCCGAACACCGTCGGCTTTCCTCGTTGCACCGGCCAACCCCGACAAACCAAACCACCATATCAACCACCATCATCGCACCTACAACCGTCATCTATCACCACCAGACCTCTCTTGTGTCCCTCGACTTCACAACCACCATCACCAACAGTAGCACCCATGCTACCACCCCTCACCACCACCCATACACCACTTCCCGACGACCACCATCTCCCCTAAGCTCCAGAACCGCCAGCGACCGCCACCTGCACCAAACACCTCGACCACCAATAATCCCGACCATCCCTCGACCGAACCTCCGTCGTTGAGCCCCGTGCCAGCGACCATGAACCCAATGTCATGCTCCACCACAGATCTCAATGATCATCCGGGACTTACACTCCATATTTGCCCAACGAGCCCAGGCGTCCAGCCTCCTGTCATCATCATTGTGTGGAAGCTGCCATACCCTCCTCCGACGAACTGCGACCAGAGCTGACCTACAGGACAACTGTCGACGTCGGGCTCCGCACCGACTAATGCGCCTCCTGGTCGGAGGTAGATGAGCCATCACTACTCTCATTTCTCCCTCTCGATTACTGCTACACCATTATTTCCCCCCTAAATTTCTCAATAACCCTTTTTCTCTCTTCTTTTATGTAATAGACACAACAACAAAAGTAATGCATCAATTTGGGTTTGGGTCGAGCTTGAACAGTTAAATGAGGCTTATGGTGTTTATTTTCTTTGGATTTTATTGTGTATTGGGCTCTGAAAGATTGGGCCAAGCCGATCAGTTTACATAAGGCATTTGAGTGCTTTTAGTATTTTATATTATATGGGTTTTCGAGAATTGACTTGGGTCGTAAGCCCAGTACATAAAGTTTAATAGCTATATATAAATGTATATATGTGTGATAAATTAATTAAGCCTTAAGCCTACCAAATACCAGCCTATATTAACAATAATTCACAATTTATTATGGACCATATTTGGACCAGGCCCATATATATATATATATTTTTATTTTTTTTGGACCAGGCCCATATATATATATATATATATATATATATATATATATATATATATATATATATATATATATATTTTTATATATATATATATATATATATATATATATATATATATATATATATATATTTAAAAAGGAAGATATTTTATTGAATAGAGAAAGGGGGCTCACAAAGAGCGTTACATACTGGTGCAGAGCCAAACAGACAAAAGGGCTCTGTTGTGCAAGGTACGAAACTAAAAAAAAGGTAAAATTCGAAATTTCGAAATTTCGGGACTCCCAAAATTCGAAATCTCAAAACTCTGCAAAACATTTTGAAATAGCGGAAACCACCTTCGAATTGGGTGGGCGGTCAGCCCAAGGATAGCGTGTGGGAACAGAGCCAGAGATGGTGGTGGTTTTTTTTTTTTTTTTGGGAATTCAAAATTTGAAAGAGCTGGAAAAAACAAAATTTGAAATCCGCCTAGGGGGGAAACACCGCCCGAAGCGACGTGTAGGAGGGAAAATGGCTCGCGGCCCAAAGAAGGCACGTGGAGCAAGGACGGGCGTTCTGCCCGAGGTGCGTGAGGGGTGTGGCTCGGGGCTCCTCGGGCCCCCCCCCCCCCCCCCCCCCCGCGCGCGGTTCCCGGAGGCGGGAGCGCCGGCGGGAGGCCGAGAGGGGGAACCGCACCGGCGAGGAGCGCCGGCCCGGAGGACCAGAGGGGAAGCACGATCTCCGGGGGGGCGGGTCGGCCATCGGGCGGAAGGAGGTGGTTCGGGGCGGCCGTGGAGAGGGGAAGCACGGCATCGCCGCTGAGGGAGGGGGCCGCGGGCGAGCACCTTGGGGGGAGGGGGTTCTACCGGAGAGCGGCGGAAGGAGCTGCGCAGCTCGTAGCGAGGGGCAGACGCTGAGGACAACACCGCCGGCGAAGATGTACCGCCAACCCACGTCAGAGAGGAGGCCAAGATGGGGGCGGAGCTCACCGATGACCACGGCGCGGGGGACGGGGAGGGGAACGAGAACTGAGGTCGCTGTGCGGCCACCGTAGCCCACGAGGGGGGGCCGCCGACGCCGGAGAGAGCGTCGTCAGGGCTGGAGTGGCGGGGGGCGAGGGCCGGTCCGGTGCCGCATGTCGCCGGGAAAGGCTCGGGCGTCGGCCATACTAGAGAGAGGAAGGCGGCCGGCTTCGAGGTTGAGGGCGCCACCGTGGTAGGAGGGGCCGGCTACGAGAGAGGCGCGGCGAAGTGGAGAGAAAGCGCCGGGCAGAGGGGAGACGCCGGCGTCGCAGCGGTGGCGACTGTAGGAGAAGGTGCCGGAGGCACTCAAGAATAAGAGCCGCCGGAGACGACGGGCCCCGCCTCGCTTGCGGGAGGCCACTGCAGAGAGAGCATAGCAGGCGTTGCCGAGGAGGGTGGCGGCGACGCAGCGGGAGGGGTGACTGGGGGAGTCGATGTACGGAGCAGTAGCCGGCTTGGGGCCGCCGCGGACGATGATGGAGGAGACGGAGAGGGTGGGGACTCAACGATCGAAGCAGTGGCCGGCTTGGGGCCGCGCCGTGCCCGGTTGCGCCGGGGTCGCCGAGGACGACGATGGCGTTGGGGGGGAGGGTGGGGGAAGGGAACCCCCCCGGCGGGAAGCCGGCGAGGAGGGGTGGAGGGAAGCTCCACAGCGGCCACCCAGTGGAAGAGGATGGGGGTGTTCCGAGGGGGACGAAGCACCAGAAAGGCGCCGCCCCCGGCAGGCCTACCGGCCAGCCCTGCCACCAGATCCCGGTGGACGCGGGGGGCGGAGATGCCAAGATAGGGGAGCCGGCCCACTTCATCCTCCACTCTCAAAATATTATATATTTTATATATATATACATATGTATTTATATATATATATATATATATATATATATATATATATATATATATATATATAAAATGTATATGTATATATAAAATGTATATGTATATGTATATAAAATGTATATATATATATATATATATATATATATATATATATATATATATATATATATATATATGTGTGTGTGTGTGTGTGTGTGTGTGTGTATAAAATATTATATATATATATATATATATATATATATATATATATATATATAAATCTAAGCCAGTGGCGCACCGGTAAGACCGCTGGCACTCGGGGGTGAGGGCGCGGGTTCGAGCCCCCACTCCCACGGAGGTGGCTGGGTGGCATTGTCCACAGGCCTAGGTTTTAGTATATATATATATATATATATATATATATATATATATATATATATATATATATATATATATATATATATATATATATATATATATATATATATATTTATAATTAGTTTAATTGGGCTTCTAGCTCAACATTATTAGTTTAATAGTTTAACTGGGCAGTTAGCCTACATTATTGAAACAAATTAAAATTGAACCTTAGGCCTTAAATAATTATTTGCTTTTGAACTTTGAGCCCTACTTCGCATCTACATATTTTATTTAATTATAAAATAAACCTTGGTCTTATAATGATCAATTTGGTTTTAAAACCAAATAAATGTATTACTAATTTGTTATGGTTTCATAAATTGGGCTTGGGTGCTAAATTACTTATTCAGGCTTTAGGCCTTAAAGATTTACATAAATGTTGTAAATAATTTCTTGAAGTCAATTAGGACTAGTAGTTTTATATGAATTTTTACAATATTTTATTCTCAATCATGACTAATTTCCTTAATCAATTCTCCTTTTTCCATATTTAATCAAATCGCGATCATAAGTAATTAAATCATTCTTTCCTCGATTATCGTGTCAACTCCCAAATCTGGACTTCTATATATCAAACTTGGCTATTTGGACTATTCTAGATTTAATGGAATGGTATGTTTCATCATTTGGGATCTCCTGTTGCAATTTAGCTTCTAAGTTATTCTGTATCGACACGTTCGTGTTGTTCACGTCGACTCCAACTATTTGAGGCAAGTACACCATGCTTTATATTTTATTATACATTATAAATGCTGCTATTATGTCTTTCCTAGTTGGTTATCATATTGAGACACGATTCTAACACGTGATGACTTTACTTTAATCTGATTCATGAACAATAATATGACTCATTCAAAATCTTTGAATCACCTTCTGAATCACCTATTTTAGAATTTTTGAGTCACATGTTGCATGAATCATGGGAAAGAGGAAAGGTCAAGTAGTTATGTGACCAATAACCAACTGCCGGAATCAGTTTAGAATTATAGTTCGATATACGTCTCACATATGTTCGAGCCGTACCTTTAGAATCACCAACCTAATCCGGTCACATAATAAAAATGGTATTTCAAACACACTTAGCTTAGTCTTATCCTACTTGATCTTGCAGATTATTTTGGTAGCACGGCTAGTTCTGTAGAATTATTTATCATTATCTACTTAATATTGCATTATCATATACAATCTCTTTATCTAATTACTTGTTACATTATTTATATGGCTTTATTTTGTATCGTGCAAAATTGAGTATGCTGTTACTTGCTCCAATCCTAACTGGATACGTTGACATTTTAGGTTTCATTTAGACTTGTGATCTATCCATATGATGAAGCATGTAACATCCAGTTTCTAAAATGAGGATAATTTTGAAATTTTGTATTTTAAATTATTTAATTATGGTATTTAATTAATAATATTATTTTTGGTGATTTTTAATAATTTTTAAACTATTTAAAAACTGGTTTAGGTCATGACTTGTGAATTGGTGTGCAGCTAGTGAAACTGTAGAGACTGTCTGCCCTAGAGCCTAGCCATGTGATTTGGGTGTTTTAATTATCATTTTAGCCTAGAGGGTATTTTGGTCATTTTAGGATTTATTTGAATTTATTATGATTTATGGAAAATTGTGTGAATTTAATATTAATTAAATATTGCTATGTGTTATGTTAGTCATGACTAGTTTGAGACTTGTAGACTAGCCTAGAACCTAACCCTAGCTATGGTAACCCTAGCCTAACTAGAGTTAACCCATTTTAGTCATTAAAGATTGGTTTTAGAATGAGGGGATTTGGTTTAGTGAAATTAAGTCATGACTTATGGTTTAATGCAATGACTTGTGATTTAATGACTTGAAATTGAACCATAGGCCCATGACTTAAGCCCAAACCCCAACAAGCCCACCCATGGCAGCCAACCTAGGGTTTCACACCCCTATTTAATGCCTCTTCCATTTGTTCTTGCCTCTTTTATTATTTTTCTCTCAAGCTTTGAAGAAAGAGGTATAGCCATCTTCCCCAATCTATAACTTTCCTATTTTAACTCCTTTTTGGCTCAAACCACTTGCATTAGATTCTAATTGTCTCCCTCTTGCTGTTCATGGAGGATAATCCCAGCCTTGGGGCAATTTGGAGCATTTGGCCACCAAGGAGAACACCCCCCATTGAGGCCTTTTTTTGCAAATTGCACATATAGGTAAAACCCTTAAAATTGTATTTTAATTCTGATTTCTTTGCATATTAGGCTAGCCCTAAGTGTCTCCTAGCTGTCCCTAAGAGTTGGGTAAATTTGGTGTCCGTATCGGACACGTATCATGATGTGTGTGTAGGTGTTTGTTAAAATGTCACTTAGAAATTTATTTTCGATTTTTGAAAATATAATTACATAAATTTGTAGATCTAAGGATGTACATTAATTTTTGTGAAGGATGTTATGTATTTTGGTGTCGTTTTGTGTCAGTTTTTGGTGTTGGACACGCATGCACGACACGAGTGCACTGTCCTACTACTCGGGCACAATATCTCACTGTATAGGACACGTCGGGACACGAAATTTTATAGGAATGATAGGGCTATCACTGACACTATGCTTCCAAAATTTGGGAGCATATGGTTCACCACACGCGGAGCAATCGCACGCGCACTGGCTGCACTGGCCGCGCGCGCGCTGTGCACGCATGGAATTTAGCTACTGATACGCGTCTCGTGTCGAGACACGACGCAACTTGGACACGAATCAGGGCGTCGACCCTCAAGCCCTAGACCCCCCCAAACCCTAGACACGAGCACGTGGCCTCTCGATCTCTGTGTCGAGTCCAAATCAATTCGACACGGCTGCACGAGGCAGCTCTTTGCACAGAACTGTGCCTGTGTGTTTTGAATGACTTGGACACCTCGTGTCCTGTTTGTTGGACACGAATGCATCCCTAGGACACGTACACATGTGTACTTCATGTTTGCACATTTTAATTTGCATTTAATTAGATTTTCTACATGATTCTTGGGTTCGAAATGGTTTTTCTGATACATTGGTTCATTGTTTTGTTTCTGAAATTTGATTCCTATTTCTAAACTGATTTTGATGTCAATTGAAATATTAATTCATATCTAGGAGTATTAGTTACTGCAATGTTTGGGTTATGAGTGATGTTTGAGAATTTAGTTTTTGAAATGGGTTGGTGTGAGGAAAAAAAATAGGGAATTGGTTTTTGAAAATTGTTGGATATAATGTGTTAACTGTAGTGTTCATGCCTACATAATGTTTTTTTTTCAAATATTTTATATGTGTGTTGATGTGGGGGAGGCTTTGATCGAGCTTTGATAAGGTTTTGAGTTCTATTCGATTGGGAATGTCATGGTATCAGCCCACTGTTCTGTTTTTTTTTCTATTTCAGTTTTTGGTACTGATTTTTCAGTCTTAACTCAGGTTGTCACTGAGTTGGTCTCAGTTAGAACACTGAGATTGGGTTTTGGTTTTACTTGTTCAATTCAGTTAGTGTGGATTTCATTCATGTTTTGGTTTCACATTTACCTTCCATTTTCAGTGAGATTCATAGGTAAAATGGTATTCATGACATTGTTTCAAGTATGAGTTATGGATATATGGATTCAATGGTTACACATTCACACAGCCTAAACCTGAAGCTAACCTATGCTGCTACACCCACACAAGCATATGCCTTTGAACACACACACATGTGTATGCAACTGAACACTGTTTCCCTGTCCTGAGAAATTTTGCTAACACACATTGGTTCACAAGTAAACTGGGATTCATGTCACTGAAATCCTGAGATTTCAAGTGGTTTTGGACTGCCTTTGAACACAACTGATACACTACCCATTGTCTCAAACCCTGGACTCTAATTTCTCATCCTAAACTGATTTCAATTCCTATTACACCTAATTGTCATATACACCTGAGAATGGCATTGACCCTTACCTTCATTGTAATACACTCACACATGTTCCCCTCTCACATTTTTTTCCCTCCTTGCATACCTATATATATATATAATATTACCTCATATTATGCATATTTGATTCTATTGGTTGTATAGTGGTATGGATATAGAAATGTATGATTTTAGGCTTAATATAGATGTATGTCTTATATACATTGTTGCCCAGTATATTATAGTATATATATATATGCATATATATGAGTATCATGTTATATAGGTATAGCCTATACATGTCTATTTGTATGCGGAATGTATGTTTGGTGACTTGTATGACTTGAGAATGTATGTATGCAAGGTAGGCAGGAATGATATGTGATATAGGTAATACAATATAGGCATGAATAATGTGGTGTATAAATATATAAATAAGTTTGATGCTTGTGTAGGAAATATGTGTAAATAGTAGGTTTGATAGCTTGTATAGCATTGTGATGCTATGTGAATGCTAGCCTAGGCTTGATTAGGCCTAGTGAGACTTGTTAGACTTGTTGGGGCTAGGACTTGACCTAGTTGACCTAGTTTGACCAGTGTGGTTGACTAGAGTTGACCTAGTGTTGACTTTAGTCTAGTTTGACCTAGATAGCATACAGACGCATCATAGATTACTATTATCATCCCTTGTATACATCTTGACTTGTGTTGCTCTAAATAGGCGTCAGGTACCTCATCTCGGACAGTACATTTACTTCAGACATTCAGATACCAGGCGAGTACATTCTCTGATCATTTCATAACTTGCTTAGAATTATATTCCTGCTCTAATTTACCTTATTTGGTGATGTCACGATATTATCACGGATTGGTACTATATGGATCCCTACATTGAGATGTTATCCCCCACGGGAGCATCGGATACATTATGTCATGTGTTTCGTGTACATCATGTATTCTTCGCTCTCATGTTATTCATGTTTCTCATGTGCTTCATGCTCGTTCATGCATGCTCGTGTACTCTCATGTGCTCTCATGAATCGGTCATGTTTTCCATGTATCTCATGTATAACCTATATCGCATGTGCACCCATTTATGAGCCTTCATGTGAATTTTATGTGCACCCATTTATGGGCCCCCATGTGAACTTCATGTGCACTCATGTATGAGCTCTCATGTATACTTCATGTGCACCCATTTATGGGCTTCATGTGAAAACCATGTACGTAACATAACTTGTTTGGATTCTTGTGTATTGATTGGGGTATAGGAGAGTATAAATAGTCATGTGAACAATTCCAAAGTAGTATAGTCATGTACGCCTCTTTAGTATAGTCATGTGCAAATCCAGCCGTTCACATGTCGACTTTGTACTCTAAATCACTAGTTACTGGTAGCTCTTTACTTATAGTAGATATTTTTATTACAGTTCTCTCTCTGTTTACATCATGTACTTTCTTCAGTTTCATGTATCGTACTCTCTTGCATGTTTATATTTTTCTAAACTGTTATGATCTGTGTGAGATGTATTGTGCTCGTTCCCGTCCTGACTGGACCTGTTGAAAATTTTACAGAGGATGATGAGGAACCCTGCACCCCTTACTTTGGAGCTTGCCTAGATGACACTCGCGACCTGGACCCCTGGAGAGGTTCAGGCAGCTGTTGAGGATGATACCCTTGCATAGTTTAGATAGTCTAGATTGTTTCTTTTTCATGTTTAGTTGTTGTCCTTATTTTCAGAGTTGTATAATTTAAGATATTGAGACTTGTTGTTTCTTTTCTGTTGTACCTCAGTTGAGGATTTTCTTATCTATTTTATCGTGCCAGATTCTATCTCTAGTTGTGATTGAGTTGTACCTCTGTGTTGGCCTCCTTATGGAGAGTATTCATATTATGTTAGTTATAGTTCATGACCTAGAACAGCGTTCTACGGCCGACACTGCGGCGTAGGCTGAGCGTTGTTAAATTCTCGTACCCTCACAGTGGGTGCGGGTCGTGACACGTTTTTAGTGGTGGCCCATGCAGGTCGAGTTTGTGTAGTGGTATTCGAACTAGAGTACCACTACAGCCTGCAGTAGGATCAGGATTATTTTTGAGGTACTCAATCACATTACAAAAAACTCTTAACTGGATTCCTGCCATCTAAATTCCTGTTGAAGATTTCTTCTTTGAATAACTGTCCTCCCTTGAATTACCGTTTCTATCTCAGTATTGATTTCTTATTTGATCTGTCTCCAGGATGGTGATCGAGACACGATCGCATCGCTCTGGCTCAGCAGACGCTGGTGAGAGGCCTACCACCCCTCACCCGATTATGGACGCTGGGACCACAGCACCCTCTATTTTTGCTCACATAGGAGCATCTGTAGCCTTTGGGAGTGCACCTCCACCTGTCCGGAGGTCTTTCCCCGTCATTCCAGATACGTTTCGGCAGCAGTTACCTTCAGGGACAGTAGATGCGGCCCAGATGTTTACCCTTTTCCAGCGATTTTTGGAGTCTCAGCAGCAGATACAGCAGAGCCAGTCTGCTGATATCCGACAGAGCATACAAGATACTCACCAGTTGGTCAGGACGACAGTAGAGCTGGTGGCTGCTCAGCCCCAGGGAGGTCAGATGCAGCCGTATCAGCCGAGGACTCCAGACATCCAATCCTTCAAGAAGATGGGACCCCGAGACTTCAAGGGTACAGAGGGCATCATATACGCTGACGGTTGGATAGAGCACATTGAGGAGATATTTCGATTGGCACAGATACCAGCAGGATTACAGATCGAGGCAGCCGCCAGTCAGATGCAGGACTTGGCCCGTACCTGGTACCAGACGGAACCGAGGGTTGGTACAGCCGGTCAGACTTGGGCAGCATTCAAGAAACTATTCAAGGAGAAATTCTTTCCTGATACAGCACTCCGTGCTTTGGAGGCACAGTTCGAGAGTTTGGTTCAGGGGAACCAGACCGTTGAGGAGTACTCTGGAGAGTTCGGCCGTTTGAGCAGATTTATTGAGGATCTTACCGAGGTCGGAAAGGCAAAAAGGTTCCGCAGGGGTTTGATCAGAGAGATCAAGTCATATACCAAGAGCGACAGCGATGCCACTTTCGAACAGATTCTGGTAGGAGCCATGACAGCGGAGGACGATCTTGGACTGAAGGAGAAGAGGATGCGAGATACTCAGAGAGCTAGTGGCAGTGCGGGCCCGGCCAAGAGGCCCCACCTATAGATTCAGCAGCAAATGCCCCGTTTGCAGTTTCAGCAGCAGTATCCGTAGCAGATGCTACCTCTACAGTTTCATCAGCAGTACCAGCAGCTGAGGGTCTACTTTCAGCAGCGAAAATTTTAGGACCGTATACCCTTTCAGCAGGCGCAGCAGCCACAGAGGCAGCAGCAGGCCCCGGGACAGCAGCTTGTTATCATTTGCCATTTTTGTAAGAGACTGGGACACGATTGGGGCGAATGCCGGAAGAGGCTGGGCAGATGTTTACTTTGCGAAGGATCCGATCATCGGCTGAGAGAGTGTCCCGAGTCGTCGAGACAGACAGTTCAGGGAGCAAGAGCTAGGGCTCCGGTAGGCCAGCAGAAGGGATTACCCTTACCAACTCAGCAGCAGAGGTACATGCAGCAGGCCAGGGGAGGCCAGCAGAGACGAGCTTTCGCCAGGACAATCGAGGATGCTCAGGCCGTTGGAGATCTAGTTGCAGGTTCCGTTCTTTTGATTCCACTTCCGTAATCGCCTCTTATAGTTGTCTTGATATTCGATTCCCTCTGTTCCTTGTTGGTTGATCAATTCTGTCCTGTTGTTCTTGTGTTATGTTGATTTTCTTCTGAGATGAATCATATGGGCTAGGTCACCCAGTTATGGAATCTAGAATCTTTGATACTCGTATTAGCTGGCATAGTGAGGACATATAGTCAGATTTAGGACGTATTTCTTGAGTGTGGGAATTTAAGATTTTTGCTGCCAAGCATGCGGCAATGCAAAAATTTTAAATACCATGATTCTAGAGGTATGTGCCTTAGTTGAGGACTCTGTGATTATCGTAGTCTTGCTCACTAGCACGACGAAGATTCTGAGTATCATAATTTTGGACAGACGCATATGATTATCTAACGGTATGTTTGAGACTTTGATTGTGGGGTGTTTGACCTAGAAGGACTACTACCATTTTAATTTCGAGAACAAAATTTTTCTAAGGTGGGTAGAATTGTAACACCCAGTATCTAAAATAAGGATAATTTTGAAATTTTGTATTTTAAATTATTTATTTATGGTATTTAATTAATAATATGATTTTTGGTAATTTTTAATAATTTTTAAACTATTTAAAAACTGGTTTAAGTCATGACTTGTGAATTGGTGTGCAGCTAGTAAAATCGTAGAGACTGTCTGCCCTAGAGCCTAGCCATGTGATTAGGGTATTTTAATTATCATTTTAGCCTATAGGGTATTTTGGTCATTTTAGGATTTATTTGAATTTATTATGATTTATGGAAAATTGTGTGAATTTAATATTAATTAAATATTGCTATGTGTTATGTTAGTCTTGACTAGTTTGAGACTTGTAGACTAGCCTAGAACCTAATCCTAGCTATGGTAACCCTAGCCTAACTAGAGTTAACCCATTTTAGTCATTAGAGATTGGTTTTAGAATGAGGGGATTTGGTTTAGTGAAATAAGTCATGACTTATGGTTTAATGCAATGACTTGTGATTTAATGACTTGAAATTGAACCATAGGCCCATGACTTAAGCCCAAACCCCAACAAGCCCACCCATGGCAGCCAACCTAGGGTTCCACTCCCCTATTTAATGCCTCTTCCATTTGTTCTTGCCTCTTTTATTATTTTTCTCTCAAGCTTTGAAGAAAGAGGTATAGCCATCTTCCCCAATCCATAACTTTCCTATTTTAACTCCTTTTTGGCTCAAACCACTTGCATTAGATTCTAATTGTCTCCCTCTTGCTGTTCATGGAGGATAATCCCAGCCTTGGGATAATTTGGAGCATTTGGCCACCAAGGAGAACACCCCCCATTGAGGCCTTTTCTTACAAATAGCACATATAGGTAAAACCCTTAAAATTGTATTTTAATTTTGATTTCTTTGCATATTAGGCTAGCCCTAAGTGTCCCCTAGCTGTCCCTAAGAGTTGGATAAATTTTGTGTCCATTTGGTGTCCGTATCGGACACGTATCATGATGTGTGTGTAGGTGTTTGTTAAAATGTCACTTAGGAATTTATTTTCGATTTTTGAAAATGTAATTACATGAATTTGTAGATCTAAGGATGTACATTAATTTTTGTGAAGGATGTTATGTATTTTGGTGTCGTTTTGTGTCAGTTTTTGGTGTTGGACACGCGTGCATGACACGAGTGCACTGTCCTGCTACTCGGGCACAATATCTCACTGTATAGGACACGTCGGGACACGAAATTTTATAGAAATGATAGGGCTATCACTGACACTATGCTCCCAAAATTTGGGAGCATATGGTTCACCACACGCGGAGCAATCGCACGCGCACTGGCCGTACTGGCCGCGCGCGCGCGCTGTGCACGCGTGGAATTTAGCTACTGATACGCGTCTCGTGTCGAGACACGACACGACTTGGACACGAATCAGGGCATCGACCCTCAAGCCCTAGACCCCCTCTAACCCTAGTCACGAGCACGTGGCCTCTCGATCTCTGTGTCGAGTCCAAATCAATTCGACACGGCTGCACGAGGCGGCTCTTTGCACAGAACTGTGCCTGTGTGTTTTGAATGACTTGGACACCTTGTGTCCTGTTTGTTGGACACGAATGCAACCCTAGGACATGTACACATGTGTACTTTATGTTGGCACATTTTGATTTGCATTTAATTAGATTTTCCACATGATTCTTGGGTTCGAAATGGTTTTTCTGATACATTGGTTCATTGTTTTGTTTCTAAAATTTGATTCCTATTTCTAAACTAATTTTGATGTCAATTGAAATATTAATTCATATCTAGGAGTATTAGTTACTTCAATGTTTGGGTTAGGAGTGATGTTTGAGAATTTAGTTTTCGAAATGGGTTGGTGTGAGAAAAAAAAATAGGGAATTGGATTTTGAAAATTGTTGGATATAATGTGTTAACTGTAGTGTTCATGCCTACATTATGTTTTTTTTTTCAAATTTTTTATATGTGTGTTGATGTGGGGGAGGCTTTGAACGAGCTTTGATAAGGTTTTGGGTTCTATTCGACTGGGAATGTCATGGTATCAGCCCACTGTTCTTCTTTTTTTTTCTATTTCAGTTTTTGGTACTGATTCTTCAGTCTTAACTCAGGTTGTCACTGAGTTGGTCTCAGTTAGAACACTAAGATTGGGTTTTGGTTTTACTTGTTCAATTCAGTTGGTGTGGATTTCATTCATGTTTTGGTTTCATATTTACCTTCCATTTTCAGTGAGATTCATAGGTAAACTGGTATTCATGACATTGTTTCATGTATGAGTTATGGATATATGGATTCAATGGTTACACATTCACACAGCCTAAACCTGAAGCTAACCTATGCTGCTACACCCACACAAGCATATGCCTTTGAACACACACATGTGTATGCAACTGAACACTGTTTCCCTGTCCTGAGAAATTTTGCTAACACACATTGGTTCACAAGTAAACTGGGATTCATGTCACTGAAATCCTGAGATTTCAAGTGGTTTTGGACTGCCTTTGAACACAACTGATACACTACCCATTGTCTCAAACCCTGGACTCTAATTTCCCATCCTAAACTGATTTCAATTCCTATTACACCTAATTGTTATATACACCTGAGAATGGCATTGACCCTTACCTTCATTGTAATACACTCACACATGTTCCCCTCTCACATTTTTTCCCTTCTTGCATACCTATATATATCTAATATTACCTCATATTATGCATATTTGATTCTATTGGTTGTATAGTGGTATGGATATAGAAATGTATAATTTTAGGCTTAATATAGATGTATGGCTTATATACATTGTTGCCCAGTATATTATAGTATATATATATATATATATATATATATATATATATATATGAGTATCATGTTATATATATATATATATATATATATATATATATATATATATATATATATATATATGAGTATCATATTATATAGGTATAGCCTATACATGTCTATTTGTATGCAGAATGTATGTTTAGTGACTTGTATGACTTGAGAATGTATGTATGCAAGGTAGGCAAGAATGATATGTGATATAGGTAATACAATATAGGCATGAATAATGTGGTGTATAAATATATAAATAAGTTTGATGCTTGTGTAGGAAATATGTGTAAATAATAGGTTTGATAGCTTGTATAGCATTGTGATGCTATGTGAATGCTAGCCTAGGCTTGGTTAGGCCTAGTGAGACTTGTTAGACTTGTTGGGGCTAGGACTTGACCTAGTTGACCTAGTTTGACCAGTGTGGTTGACTAGAGTTGACCAAGTGTTGACTTTAGTCTAGTTTGACCTAGACAGCATACAGACGCATCGTAGATTACTATTATCATCCCCTGTATACATCTTAACTTGTGTTGCTCTAAATAGGAGTCAGGTACCTCATCTCGGACAGTACATTTACTTCAGACATTCAGATACCAGGCGAGTACATTCTCTGATCATTTCATAACTTGCTTAGAATTATATTCTTGCTCTAGTTTACCTTATTTGGTGCTGTTACGATATTATCACGGATTGGTACTATATGGATCCCTACATTGAGATGTTATCCCCCACGGGAGCATCGGATACATTATGTCATGTGTTTCGTGTACATCATATATTCCTCGCTCTCATGTTATTCATGTTTCTCATGTGCTTCATGCTCGTTCATGCATGCTCGTGTACTCTCATGTGCTCTCATGAATCGATCATGTTTCCCATGTATCTCATGTATAACCTATATCGCATGTGCACCCATTTATGAGCCTTCATGTGAATTTCATGTGCACCCATTTATGGGCCCCCATGTGAACTTTATGTGCACTCATGTATGAGCTCTCATGTATACTTCATGTGCACCCATTTATGGGCTTCATGTGAAAACCATGTACGTAACATAACTTGTTTGGATCCTTGTGTATTGATTGGGGTAAGGGGGAGTATAAATAGTCATATGAATAATTCCAAAGTAGTATAGCCATGTACGCCTCTTTAGTATAGTCATGTGCAAATCCAGCCGTTCACATGTCGACTTTGTACTCTAAATCACTAGTCACTGGTAACTCTTTACTTATAGTAGATATTTCTATTACAGTTCTCTCTTTGTTTTTATCATGTACTTTCTTCAGTTTCATGTATCGTACTCTCTTGCATGTTTATATTTTTCTAACCTGTTATGATCTGTGTGAGATGTATTGTGCTCGTTCCCGTCCTGACTGGACCTGTTGAAAATTTTACAGAGGATGATAAGGAACCCTGCACCCCTTACTTTAGAGCTTGCCTAGATGACACTCGCGACCTGGACCCCTGGGGAGGTTCAGGCAGCTGTTGAGGATGATACCCTTGCATAGTTTAGATAGTCTAGATTGTTTCTTTTTCATGTTTAGTTGTTGTCCTTGTTTTCAGAGTTGTATAATTTGAGATGTTGAGACTTATTGTTTCTTTTCTGTTGTACCTCAGTTGAGGATTTTCTTATCTATTTTATCGTGCCATATTCTGTCTCTAGTTGTGATTGAGTTGTACCTCTGTGTTGGCCTCCTTATGGAGAGTATTCATATTATGTTAGTTATAGTTCATGACCTAGAACAACGTTCTACCGCCAACACTGCGGCGTAGGCTGGGCGCTGTTACGTTCTCGTACCCTCACAGTGGGTGCGGGTCATGACAAAGCAGGACGAAGACATCTCTGGAGAGAATTAGTTGCCTAGTTTCCTTCATAGTTTTATTTCCATTAGTTGCTACCGAATTTGTCCCTGGGAGACTTTCATAGTGTTTTGTAATAATCTATGATCATAATCTTGGATTCACTGGCTTGTGTTACTTGATTATTAGCTTATATAAATGTGGTTATTTTTCTATCCTACATCTCTTTAGCATTATGATTGAGTTAGCTTGTTAGACTTGTTAGAACAATGCGCTACATCACTTCCGTGACACTCTCAGGCCCATGAATAATAACGGATCGGACCAGGCCGGGCCTAAATATGAAAATTTGAACCCAACTCGGCACGTGACCCATGACACGTTGGGTTTCGGACCGTTCCCGGAGTGGGATGTCGCTGGATGCTCTTCGTATTGGCCTTCCATTGCAGCAAGAAGGTTATTTGTATCTTGGATTGACTCTATACTTCTAGAGAGAACTTTTCCCTGGTCCTTTATACATTTGATCATGACAAAGAGCAATCATTATCCATATTTGAGCAAGAAAGAGCCCCCTGGATTTTTAGAGTTGATTTTTAAAAAAAAATTATATTATTTTTATTTAGTCTAGTTATTAATAGATATTTTCCCACTATTAATTATGATCATAATATATACTTTTCGTAGCTTTGATTTTTTTAGCACAAAAAATGCCAATCTCTAGAAACTTCCTTCATGAGTTTTGATCTAGATAAGTTTTCCCTCGATTTGATATATCATGTTCCACTCAAATATGTTCTATTGTATTATATTTTTGTCGCACAACTTTTGGGTCAATTTAGGCCAAAAAGTTACCTACCATAAAACTTGTCATGCTTTCCAACTTAATTTCGGGACTCGACATCGATCTAACCTGAATGACCCAATATATTATTTCGACCTATTTTGAGCCTACTACACACATGCCTTTGGTGTCCCAGTCAATTGAGTTACCATGTGCTACTTATTTTCAAATGGCACATAAAACCCGTTTCTAGTCCTTACGGTGTTTATTTCTCTTGGAAAAATTCTGAGACTTAACCCTAGTCAACCTAACTTAGTAGGGACACTCTAGGGTGCCAACTCATGGTAGAATCCTATTAAATTGATTTAAATCAATTTAAGAGCAGCCATGTGCTCAAATCTCTACCACTTTGACCAATGTCAAACATCCTACTCATATATGGAAACCATTACTACTCCAATTCAAATTGATTCATTGGAAGACCAAATAAACTCCAATTCAATCCAAACCAAAACCTATATTTCCATAACTCATAGAGTATCAAACCATTATATATATAAGCCCTCCATAGACGCCCATTCCTCTGCCCAATATCAAACCCGACCCCTCCCTCTACTTAGCTGACGCCCACTTGTCCCCTTGGCCGCCCCCTTCATCACCCCCTTTTCTTTGACTTCCAAGACTTCCACCACCACTCCCATACCCCTCACAACTTCATCCACCATCCTAGCAACTCTCAGGAGCACCATGTTGCCTTCAAAGAGAGATCCAAGCCTTTGAAGACACCGAAAACTCGTCGTTTCACTCTAAAATTCAGCAGCAGATTGATGACTTCTAAAATATGTTGAAAATAGTTTTTCTCATCTATTGCACCTCAAACCAGATTTAATGGATATAACTACATGTATTCTTTCATTTTCAATCGCTAACTCACACCGTTCCTCCTCGTTTGGCTGTGGCATCCGTTACACCGAAATGTGTTCATAATTGACGAATTTCGGTGCAGAGACTTTCCCGATGACTTCGAACCCTGTTTGATCTCAAAAATAAAACCTTGGTAAGGTCTCTAACATCTATATCTACCATCTAGAGTTATTTTTATATGAATATTTGCATTTCATGACGATATGCTATCACTTTGCTTCTATCAAATTTCGGACACCGACACACTACTCAAAATCAATCTTTTTGACTCCAAACTTCCGTAGGAATTAAATATAATATAAATCTAATAAATTTAGACGAAAAATCATATTTAACCCTATTTTTTCTGATTTTTTTCTAGAATAAATATTTTTTATATTTTTTCCATGATTTATCTCTTCCGAATTGAATTTCCATGTGGCATGTTGTATTGATACTTTAATATAGCGATTTAGCGTATTTTTCTAAAAATATATTTATATAAAATATATTCAAAATTTATTATGATATTTTCCATAAATTAAAGGTATATATTTTTAGTATATAATATTATATAATGGGTTGCCATATATAGATTATTGTATCTATAAATAGTATAGACTAGTTGACTATTTTGGTGACTAGTTTAGTCTATATAAGGTAAGTGTATATATGTTCAGTATTATGGTGATATTTATTTAGTTTATTTATATTTTCTAGGAGTTCGTGATCATTTGTCTACGGAGGTTGGAGACGGACCGATACTTTATTCTTTTGTCGGACTTTCAAGCTAGATACCTTGCTACTTTTCTTGTACTGTTTAAGTACATTGGTTTGTTGTTGTGCATAGGAATAGATGTGTTAGTTGTGTGCGTCCAAGTGTGACTTGGGTTCTATGGATAGTGTCATCGATATGATAGTGTGTATGTGACTTAGAGGTTAGAAGACTCTCCCGTTAGCAATAATGTTATTTCCTATAACTGGAAACATCTCATGACACGACACTATGAGTGAGATTACATCATGTCGGTATGAGCTTCCGTATTTGGCTATCTACCAATGCGAAAGGGTCGTGTGATGGTTCATATATTGATTGGATTAAGTCTAGTTAGCTACTTGCATAGAGATGTTGATTGCCCGAGTCATGGATGTGATTTGTGCAGGACATAGAAGAGGAAGACTATTAGTAGGTGTATGTGACAAACATTTGCATATCAGCCTCAGTGTGCCATGTTATAGGCTATACTAGTGGATATATCCGACAGCAGCCACGAGCTAGTGTACGGTCGGGGAAGTATGCTAGTATACATTTCAGCATTGGTTGACGCTAATGCTACTCCCTTACCTGCCCAAATAGCCTAAAGTCATCTTTGATGTGCATTCACATAGATGAATACTTTACCTAGTTTATGTCTTGTATTTATTTAAGTTTATATTATAGTTTATTATTTTTTTATCTTGTTACGCCCCTCTGAGGACCTGATTCTTTCCTAGATCTGGACGAGCACTTTTATCTTGTAGTTTATGGACCAGGTATCGAGTCCGAATTTCTTGCAGAGGACATAGAGGTTTTGTCCGAGGAGTTTTCCTGATCCAGTAGTTGAATGTTGATTAGAGTCATGGACATCTAGCTAGCTAGCTATGTCCTGACTATTTTTTTTATTTCAGTACATTACTATTCCAACATTATATTTGATTTTCTTGGATATATTTCCACCAAACTTGATTACTTTAGACAGATCTTGTATTTGGATATTCAGACTTATTTCTTTGTCAGTCAAACTTTATTATATATTTTATGTGTCGATGTTGCTATTTTGTGGATGCGATTATAGTATTATATTGTTGCTATGGAGATATTAGATTACCTACGACTATTGTATTGTAGTTGTAGGATCTAGCGTACTACGATTAGGATAAGTCCATTAAGTTAGGAATACTTATTCTAGTCGTACAGCTGGCATGCTCATGTCCTCGGTTCCTAAGTATTTTGGAACTGGGGCATGACAAAAGTTTTACTGATAGGGTGCCACTACAATCTTGAATCAACTATAAAAAAATTGTGCTTGTTGAAGTTTACTACTTGCTATTGGAGTAGATTTTAGGGATCATTACTCTTTAGTCAACTATACAAAATATAAAAGCCATTCCATAATTATGTTTATTGGAGTGTACTGCTTGCTGAAAGATTGGACAGAGAATGAATATGTAATAAATTATTCTTGATATATATATATATATATATATATATATATATATATATATATATATATATATATATATATATATGCTTAAATAAAAAATAAATATATATATGCTTAAATAATTAGAAAGAACCATACTTAATTTTTTTCAGGATGGGACGGGTCTTGGGTCAAGATGGGCCTCGGGTTGGGACGGTCTTGGACTTCGGGCCAGTCCGACCCTCTCTCATGGGCAAAGATATGAGGCCTAAAATATCCCGATATACTCGATTAGGCCAGCCCGGGCACATAATTGTTCGGGCCGGGCAAAACATGGGCCGGACCGGCACTCGTGTTGGGCTGGGCCAGCAATCTCAATTGACTGGTCTATATACCGATCTGAAACATTTTTTTTCCAGGACCATTCTGACTCAAAAAAGATATTTTTTTGATATATCGTTGGTATACAGCTACTGGTATAACGTCTGTATACCAGTGTCGGGGCTGAAGGTCAAATTTGGATGCTTTATTTATACGTTGGATCATGATCAACAGTTCAGATTTGTTAGAGACTTTGGTGTTATAAATATGTGTTTCCTAACTCTAACTCATCATCACAAGATCAAAAGAAGAGTTTTTTTTTCAAGGTTTCAACTTTCTATGAGAGGAAGATAAAGATTCAAAATTTTGTGAGTTGATTCGAGGAGAGATTGTTTCAAGGAGTTTTTATTTGGTTCATCCCCATCATCTTGTCTTTGGTAATCTCTTTCCTAATATATTTTCATCTATTGAAGTGTTGTGGTGATCCGTGTGGATCGGGAGAGGAGTTCCTAAGGGGTCGGCGTATCTTTTTATTCTATTAGTGGAGGCTTTTTCGGGTTGGACTTCATGATGTCCCATAGTTTTTTTGTTTAGATTTTTTATGTAAAAATCTTACTGTTTGTGTTGTGTTTCTGGTCATTTGGCTTGTGCCTTTTTCTTCGATCATCACCAGGTCCTATCGGTTTGGGGAATTGGTTATTGCATTTTATTCCCAACATAATGGAATGAGAGTTATGGTTGATAAAGTTGTGTCAGAGTACAGGTTGGTAGGTGTTAGGGTTAACACTCAAACCTAGTAAAAGAGGTGGATGTGAAGCAAGTGCACATGATAAACATAAACGGTTCCAACTAGCTTTTTTGTCGGAGCAAGATTGAAAGTTTTTCGTTCGATAAGAAGCACATCTTCCGATATTTTCTTTTAAGAAGCCTTATGAGAAATCCAATGATGACTAAAATTTTGAGCATATACATGTGTGTGGGTATATCATGCAGTTTATGAACAAGAATATACATAGTCACATCGCGAATATGGTGAACACAAAGATGTTGTGGGAGAAGCTGGAATACTTGTATGGGAAGAAGACTGGGATCAACAAATTGTTTCTGATTGACAGATAATGGGTCTTAGGTACAAGGATGGTTCGTCCATTACGAATCACTTGAGTGAGTTCTAGGGCGTCATGCCCCACTTTCGCAGAATTGATCGTCCTCGCATGAGCATGATGTTGTACGAGCCTAAGTTGCGCCCGCACAAGACAAATACCAAAATAGTCGATTGAGCATCTTCGCAACGGGGTCATCGCACAGAAGTCCCAAGTAAAGAAGTAGAATAACACAAGTATATCAATGGAACTCTCACTGAGTATTGCAACAGAATTTATAAATGGCTCGAGGCCAAGATTACAATCGCTCAATCTCTCTCTCTCTCTCTTTCTCTCTCTCTCTCTCTCTCTCTCTCTGAATACAATCACTCAGCTCTCTCTCTCATCTCTCAATACAAAAAATCATGCACTTAGGCTTACACTTGAAGATGGTGATGTCTATACGTTATGTCCATGTATAAGTGAGTCTTCAACGCGGTTGTACTCCTCAAAACACTACGAAACTCCATGCCTTAACGCGTTCAAGCAAGCTCTGCACCGAGTGAGTTGCTACCTGAAACATGCACACAAACTGTTGGAGTATCAGTACATGGAATGCACATATTGGGAGGCCTCTTGCCCACCTATACAAAATCAATACGTTATTTTAATTAGTGCAATTTATTTATGGTTTTTCTAATCTTACCTTAGGATCAATTTTATAGCATATACTACAAGCCTACTTGTGTAGCAACATCGTGATCATGCTACGCAACTGAACAAAGCTTACTTACCTTTCAGCCTTTCCTGTGTTAAGACAAATGAATTCATACTCAAGTCACAATGTGTCAACCGAAGCTAACTCAATCTATAACCATAAGAATGTTTCCATAAATTTTTCTCTACAGAAGCCAATCTTAGGCTTAATAGTTGTGTTGTGTGCCATGCATCCACTTCTTTACCCAACTGACACCATGTACGCAGATTGCCGCTGGCACACTTGACTCAACTTATATGAAGGTCACTTACAATCCATCATGGACATAAATAGGATAGATGACGATCCCTTTAGTGTAAGGTTGACAAATGAATTCATACTCAAGTCATAATGTGTCAACCGAAGCTAACTCAATCTATAACCATAAGAATGTTTCCATAATTGTTTCTCTACAGAAGCCAATCTTAGGTTTAATAGTTGTGTTGCGTGTCATGCATCCACTTCTTTACCCAACTGACACCATGTACGCAGATTGCCGCTGGCACACTTGACTCAACTTATATGAAGGTCACTTACAATCCATCATGGACATAAATAGGATAGATGACGATCCCTTTAGTGTAAGGTAGGTAGCCTCATTGAAGGCTTCTGAATCTCCCTTACAACTTTCCCTTGTTCCTCCTAGGTCGATACGATCCCGGTGACCCGGCGACTCGTTCAAGGAACCAATACCTTGTGCACAAGTTGTTGATGACCATGACCTACGAGAACGTCAAGACTCAACATAAATGCATGGCCTAACTGATGATACAACTCAAACCTTTGTTCTGATGCTCAACTTTCCATCTCTATGCAGCTCCCAAGCCAGGGACTGCCTCGGTGACCCACAGTCGTGAGAACTTTCTATTTTACATATCTGAAACCAAGAAACGACTACTGGATAGTCTTCCTGCCAAGCAGAATTAACTCATATTCTAATCTCAACTCAGAAAGGACTATTTGGTAGCTCTCTGCTCAACTTAAACAAACTATATTCCACAAAGTGCCTCAAATAATGTTATACTCTATATGACACAAATTGAACCCATATGAACATATATACTACGACATCGAGTCGATAGCCCATGGGACAACATAAGATAACTATCTTTTATGCAAGATATGAAGTCGATAGGGCGAATGTCAGTTTAAAACTCAACATGAAATACTATCTAGGAATCGAGTTCAATATTTATATGTTCTACACAATTCCGATATAGAACGAGATTGTCACACCCTAGTACTGAAATATGGAGACGGACATGGCCAGCTACCCCGTATAAGGTATGAAGACGTCATACGACGATCACGGCTGTTGCTAGACTTGGGGGTACATGCTAAAATCAAGTCACCTAGGGTCTCATGGAACAACTATGTCTCAATCATTCAAACAAGAATCAGAAATTAATAAGCATATGTGATAAAACAGTAAGGCGTCCCTGACGCTTCAGAAAAATGATCATAAGAACTAGCCATACAAGATGCCAGCTAGCACTGAGAGTCAACAATAAATAACCATAGTCAGCTGTAGTCTGATTAAATTACAATTATATAAAGTAAAATAAATGTCCAGAACAGCCGGCTAAACAGGTGCCGGTGGCTAAATGCCAGGTACAAAATGATAGTATCAGAGTGGCGAAGAAGAAACCCACTTTTGTCCTCCGACGGCCATGCTTCTAGTATGTACCATCATAGTTAGGGAAAAAGGCTAGATTCTCAGACGCTTCTACAAGATCTGGCCAAACAAAACCAGCGGGGTCAGCCCCGAATAACAAGTACCACAAGGGAGCACATATAAATGAAACAAATACCCAAGCAATAATATAAGATCTAGCCGTTAATCATAGTCTATAATTTACCCGCCAGGCAAATGCAACACCCTTACAACCAAACAAGGAGAAAGAATACCGAACTGCGACGGGATAGATTACATCCTATAATCGTGGTAAGTCTAGATAGCTTCTGAATCGTAGCTTCAGTCCATAGCCTATCCCAGCACAATAGCCCAACCCAACAGCCAAACAAGGACATAGGTTGGACCATGCACCATGACAGTCCATGTTCTTCGGCTACTAGTAGAAAAAATATATCACAAGCAAGTCAGTTTACAAATGGCCAATCAGTCTTACGGCTTTTTATGTTTAGTCCGGGTTATCCCGATAATGCTTATATAGGAATCCTCAGATTGTGTCGTACCCGAGCCAAGCTAGCTGAACCATTATTTACGTATAGTACATAGGACATAGAATGCACCGGTCCCTTGTAAGGATACCGTTCTGAACATATCAATAGCTGTTCTAGTCCTCCTATAAGGAGGTACTGGCTCGGCACATGTCAGATACTACACCCCGCTAGTACGAATGAATATACAGAATCTGTGGAGCCAGCCTTGCACTCCCAGACAATTTGTCTGACAGGGCCAGAAACGTATGACCTCGAGATTTCGTTCCCTCACAATGCTTCTATCCATTTGAATTGCCTAAATTAACCCTACCTTTACTTGGATTCACATGCCGTGGCCAGATGACCATCCTCCTAGATGTCGTACCTTGGCACGAATACCCTAAGTATTGATCCAGAATGGCTCATAGAGTCATAATTCTAAATACATTCTTAGTGTAATGCATCAAACCATCAATCATCATACCACGTTAATGTTACTGACTACTAACTATGACCGTGCTGGAAAATATGATTGTACTGGCATATAACTCATGGGATCGCTTATCATGTAGATTAGCACCTCGGTGCACACATAGGTAGCACCACAGTGCTCCCATAGTTGTACCTCAGTATATACATGTAATAGTACTAGCATAACATAGGTAATCTAGTCAGGAACATGGTCCAACAGACACATGGGCTGGTCACTTAGAAATCTACTAGGTATACATGCGCAGGGGCACACACAGGCACGTGGGTCATATATGCGCATAGGTCGTGCATAGGAAATAGGCGCATAGGTCGAGTAAACACCTAGGCGCATGCATACTCCTGCATGCATGGGCATGTGGGCACATGAGTCAAAAAACAAGTAATAAGAGATTCAATAAAAACCTAATACAAATCATCAAGTAGGCGCATGGGGTAATCCTACGCATGAATCAACATGCTCATGGGTCAAATCGGCGTATGAAATAGCATGCGCAGGGGGCCAACATAGTCTCATGTGCCATAGGCTCAGGGGACGAACATGTTGGTCCTAGAGCATAGCTCATGGGCGCATGGTGGTTTGACTCTCAGTCAGGTGCATAGCAACCAAGGCACATGCGGAGCAGGCGCATAGCAGATCCTCTGCATGGCGAGTCTTGCATGTGGCACCCAGGCACATGGCATTCAGTAAGTATGTGAGACTCGTCTGCGCCTCCAGTCCATGCGCGTAGGAAACCTACACATAGGACGTGCATAGAGTCGAGGATGCGTTGTCAGGACTCCTGGCGCATGGCCTCCCGGGCACATGGATGTCGGAATCCGTTGCCAGGACTCCTAGCGCATGGTCTTTCGACGCATGGCCTCCCGGGCACATGGAGGTCGTCGTCCCCAAACAACAAGCTTTAGCCATGGAGTCCCGAAAACTTCAAATGGCCATAACTTGAGTTATAGAACTCAAAATCATTTCCACCAAAAATAAGCACTTTTAAGATATCATTTCCACCAAAAACCCCAAGAACCCGAACTTTAATAAAACTCAGATCTACAGCAAAATAGCCACTAAAATCGAAAAATCCAAGAACGAAATGTGTAGCGAAAGTTTAGAGGAATAAAATGGACTAATAGTATTGAAGGAATAAAAAAAATGACAAGTGGTCTCTCCATTTAGTGCAAGGTGTACTTACCAAGGTGGGTTGGTGGAAGGAAAATGAAAATGAGAGTGAATAAGGAAAGAGAGTGTGGAAGAGAATATTTATAGTGGATGGGATTTGTCTTCCTAGAAACCCTAATCCTAAGTATGTCCTAACCATGTGACTAATGACATGTTACACTCTACATGATACAACTATTGAATTAAGTATTCCAACAAAACTTTGATTGTTAACATGGTCCAGTAATTACGTGATACATGTGCACGTGTACAAATACCAGATACCACATACAGGATCAATGGAAAAATAAAATACATATACCGGGAATGGGGAGTGACATCTCTACCCTCCTTAGAAAAATTCTGTCCTCGAATTTCAGCAATGATAAGATAGAGAAATCAGGGCAAGCAAGATACTAACTACACGCAATCTTATCAAGTAATCATGCAAGCAATCATCCACACTATAGGGTGCCAATCTAGCACGGATATTGAATTACGAAGGCATGAGAAGAAACACACCTTCTGAGTCAAAAAAGTGTGAATATTGTCACAGCCCGCACCCGCTTTTCGGATACGAGTTCGTAGCTAAGTCAAGCCTACGCCACAATATCGACGGTAGTACGCTGTCTAGACCATAGTGTCAAACTCAAATACAATAAAATCATATTTAATTGCTCATTCACAACAACTATTTTATTTACAAATCCAATAATACAAAAATGTGTTAAAATAATTAAATACAAGAAGTATCTAATCTATCTAGACTCTAAAGTCGGCCTCCAAGGTCTCTATATCTAATGTATTATCCATAGTGTAAAGTACATAGTATGACAAGTCACCTGCAATGTATCCAGTCAGGAAAGGAGAAAAGTACAACCATATTGCATTTAATATAACTTAATACAAAATAAGTTAGGCAAGTAGAGATGCAGTAGAGAATAAAGGAAACATGTATATGAACTAGAAACAATAAACATATATACGAAACCATTAGCAAGAACATGTATGAACGAGACAACTAGCAATGAACATGTAAAATAAGACAGACAGTGTGTTTGAAATACTTTTTGACATGTAAACGGCTGGACTAATATGGCACATCATACGATGACTATCCACAATAATAAGGTACGGCTAAACCATACGTGCAGTATATGACATATCTATCCACAATAACAATAGTCGGGTTTGTTCACATACTTACTGAGCATTTCCCCTTCCGACTCACTAAACAATCAATAAACAAGCAATGATGCAATCAAGCCTATCGTGTCACAATAGTGTCTCAATAGGATACTTAATGAAACATAAGGAGAGAGAGAGAGAGAGCATTATAATATAATACGGTCATAAAGCAATAGTGTAGTCATAATTGTAGTTGATTTGTAATTTGTGACTTGATCATGTTGGCACAAAATAGATCAAAAGTATAGTCATAATTGGTCCGAAGAGATAATGATATTGAGATCCATAACATCCAATGATTCCTAGATAAGCCCAATATAAAGAAACTCCAAATTCGTCGTTATGGCTATCGTAGCCAAACGTAAATTATCAGTTAAATCTGAGTTCAATGAAAAAAATAAAATATTAAACAAAGATTTGAATTTTGTACATGTTATATATCTTCGTGTCAGCTTTCAAAAACTTTAAACGGATCGCAAAATAGAGTTCGAGATCCCCCGAAATCTCAAAAATAGTACAACGCGTTAATTTTCGATCAACCGACACTCAAATAAATCTCTAGAATTTTACGTAAATAATTATAGAAAATAAAATATAGATTTGGAAAGCTAACCTTGATACGGTTCTAACAAAAAAAAGAAGGTGAATCGGAGTCAGGAGTTGGTCACAACGGCCTCGCAAAAATTTTATTCCTTCAAAAAAATGAGACTGAATTTATGACAAATTTTGACCTATTTTGGACTAAAAAGAGAGGAATTTTGGAAAAAAAAATATGGGTGATGACATAGGTTCAATATGTATATATAATGGAGATCCATTACTCAATTAGGATTATATTGGGAGGGTTTTAGTTTTGGAAGAAGAATAAGGACTCCTTAAATATATGGAGATCAACTCAATTTCCTAATTTGGAAGGGTCAAGAATCTAAGAAAAAATGTTTCCATTAAATTCAAATCAAATCAATTTCAAACTATATGGATCAAATCTTAATCCATAATTGACCATAACAATAATTGGGTTTTGGAAAAAAGCAAAGGGAGGCTTCCCTTTATATATGAGATGGGAGATTTCCTAAATAAGGAAGGATTCGATTCAATGAATTAAATCATTCCATGAATTAAATTAGATTTGACCCAATCCCAATCCATAATTAATCACAATAATATTACTTTAAAATATAATATTTTAAATAATCTTTAAAATAGATTTCTTAAAATCAAATATCAAAAATATTGATAAGAATAATTCAAATATTCCTAAATGTATATTTTCATAAATACAAATCTCATCTAAAATAATATATAAATTAAGACTAAATCCAATCACAATTTAGAATTGCCCACATCTAAATCCAATAATATCTAGTAATTCAATAATATTTAAAAATAGATTTTTATAAATATAAACTTAAACATAATTGATAATAGAAAATTAAAAAGTTTAAAAGTATATATTTTTATGAAAATGAAATCAGATTACAAAAAAAAAAAAGTTTGACAAATCTCTTCGTCAATACAAATATCTTTTATAGAATTAAGAAAAAATAAAATATATCTTCTAACTAGAAAATATATAAAATGAAAAGTAAAATAAATAAATAAAAAAATTCAGAAAGTGGGCTTACAAATCTACCCACCTTAGAAAAATTTCGTCCTCGAAATTTTAAAGAATACGATTAGACATGACTAAGAATATAATCAAGAAATGATACGATTAACGATCAAAATAGGTTAGGCATAATCGTGGATTGAATCGACAGCTCAATAAAAGATATGTTTTGACACATCAAAATATAGTCAAAAAGGGTTAGTCAAAACATAGGCTTGGTTAAGGATAGAATCGAAATAGGATTTTCTCAACAAAAAAAGTCATTAGGCACGATTATCTATTAACCAAAATCATTCAAGCACGGTTATAGAATCAAAATCTAGGAAAAGACGCGAATTGGCTTGATCGAAATATAATCAAGATAATCTAGTCGCGATCAAAATCATTTAAGAATGATCAAATCGAAATCGTTTTGGCACGATCCGCTATTTAACCCAATTCATTTAGCCACGATTATCACATCTAGATACGATTATGTATCTGGAAAGAAGTCAAAAAAGATTTAAAAGATTACTAGGAAATCTAATAATGATATGAAAATAAAAGATAAAAAAGAAATGTTCAAGAAAGGAAAGGCTAAGAACTAAATCAAATTCAAATGAGGGTGAATGAACCATAAAAATCAATGTTCATATGCCAAAAAGGATGTAGTCTCTATAATATTCAAAAATTGTTAGCATATCCGAAGTTATTTTATCGAAATTTTATGCCTCGACAGTGTACATCTGGCTGCAGTAAGTCCTTGGTTCCATGACTCAAATAAGAATACGGTATCGAATGCTCTATCAACTCTATCAAATATTGACATAACAACTCAAAGATCAAAATAGGGCAACTGGACATAGTTCTAATATTATTCGATAACCTATGCTTACTTGATATTACTTCAACTTAAGGGTCATGTCTTGCCAGTGCGCTGCTGGCTGCAGTGAATCTGCTGTCTCCATAATTCAAATAAATGGAAACAGTGTGCATGTGACTTGCCATTATAAGTCATCGAGAATTATTCTAACTATATCTATAAGAATTTCAAAGGAGATTCTAAAATTCAAACAAGTCGACCATGATAGGAAAAGTGTAAGTATCTGTCCTTGAAGTGGAACCATCAATTTTGAAAATCAAACGATCGATTAGGAAGAAAACGATTGAAGATGAGAGAAATATAAATCTTGAATTTCAAAAAAACTGACTCAGAATAAATATATGCATAATTGAATCATGTTAGGCTCAAAACTCAATAGATGGAAATAGAATATTGACTCTTAGAAAAAAAATTACTATAGCCAATAAGAATTAAATACAGACTTTACGATAGGATGATAATGATTAGAGGGAAGAAAATAAGATTGCACAAATGATCAAGAGTAGGAATCGAATCCTAGGAAGTCCTAATTTATCAAGCCAATAGTCTACCCACCTTTGTCCTACCATCATGTCAAAACACAATAGTACATTCCACTAAGAAAAATCCTCAAGTTATATAATAGGTTTAGAATTCAATAAATCCTTACCTAAATCATATAGCCTATATAGCAACTTTAACTACCCAATAGTCAAATTCAAAAAGGACTTTCCTATGGTATACCTAGTCCTAGCCATTCTACTAAAATCAACTCAATCCTAATTGTGAATAAGCACTTTATTTGAATTATGGAGACTGCGGGTTCACTGCCGCCAGCAGCGCACTAGTAAGGCATGACCCCTAAGTTGAAGTAATTTCAAGTAAGTGTATGTTATCAAATATTATTAAAATTATGTCTTAATTGTCATATTTGATCTTTGAGTTATTATGTCAATATTGGATAGAGTTGATAGAGTATTTGATACCGTATTCTTATTTGAGTCATTGAACCAAGGGTTTACTGTAGCCAGATGTACACTGGCGAGGCATAAAATCTCAGTAAAATGACTTTAGATATGCTTACCGTTTTCGAATACCATAGAGACTATATCTTTTAATGGCATACGACTATTAACTTTCTAAATTGATTGGTAATTCCTCATTTCTTTCTTACATTCGAGAACATCATTAGTTTCTTCCTAACCATTTAGAACCAACTTACTATATTTTGATCATATTCCACTAGATTCATAATCATACTTAGATTTTGAATCTATGATCGTACCTAAATAATTTTGCTTAGCTAGTTGATCGTGCCAAAATGATTTCAATTTTGATCCTTCTTAAACGACTTTGATCGTGACTAAACTATTTTGACTATAATCTAGATCGTGCCAAAATCATATCTTTACTTGAGCTTTCGATACAATCCATGATTATGCCTAACATATTTTGATCGTTATTCTTAATCGTGCATAATCGTATCCTTTGAAATTTCGAGGACGAAATTTTCTAAGGTGGGTAGATTTGTAAGGCCACTTTTCGAATTTTTTTAAATTTTTAATTATTTATTTTTAGTTTAAATATTTTCTAGTTAGAAAAGATATTTTATTTTAATTTTAGTATAGGTATATTTTTGAAAGAAAAAAAAAGTGTTACCAAATTTATTTTTAAAAGAGATTTATGTTTATGAAAATATACTTCTAGGATTATTTGATTTAATATTATTATTTATGATTTGAATTTATAAAATATATTTTTGATGTATTTGATTTATTACCCTCAATTATTTAAAATTTAATTTAAATATTATTAGATTTTATTTTAAATTTATTATTGATTTAGATTTGGCCAATCAAATCTAGGATTGTATTTAATTTAAAGTTTTATGGAAAGATATGTTCATTAAATTCTTATTCCTATTGTAATCAATCTTGATTAGATTTGATTAATCTATTATTGATTGTTTTAAAAGTATGGAAAGGTTGATTATGTATCATAATCCTTCCCAATTAAGAAATTGAGTCAACCTCCATCTATTTGAAAAGTCCTTATTTTTCTCCCAAAACCAAAACCCTTCCAATCTAATCATAATTAAGTAATTGCTATCTATTATATATATATCTATTGAACCTATGTCATCTCCCATAAAAAAATTTCAAAATTCCTCTCTTTTTCGTCCAAAATAGGTCAAAATTCGTCATAAATTCAACCTCGTTTTTTAGAAGCTATAGCAACTTCGTGAAACCGTTGCGACCAACTCCGGACTCCGATTCACCTCCAGTTTTTTTTGTTAGAACTGTATCGAGGTTAGCTTTCCAAATCTATATTTTATTTTCTTTAATTATTTACGTAAATTTCTGAAAATTTATTTGAGTGTCGGTTGTTCGAAAATCGACACGTCGCACTTTTTTCGAGATTCCGAGAGATCCTGAACTCCGATTTGCGATCCGTTTGAAGTTTTAGAAAGATGACACAGAGATCTACAACATATAATTTTTCCAGAAATTTAAAAATTTATCTAGTATTTTGTTTAATTTGTAGAACCCATAGATGGTCGACGATCACCGAATTAGTAGCGGTTTGCCATAATTACAACAAGTTTCAACCAAATCGAGATTGCATCGCATAAGTCAACTGCAACTTACCTTGAGACAAATACACTATTGCTTTTGTGCTTATTACATTATAATGACATCCTTTATTGTGTTTCGTTTTGATATCTTGTTGGGACACGATTGTGACACGGTAAACTTGATTGTATTATTGCTCGTAATTTGGCTGTTTAGTGAGTCGGGAGGGGAAATACCCATTAGATATGTGAACAAATTCCAATGAATGTTAATATGGATAGCTAAGTCATACACCTCACATATGGGTTAGTCATATCAAAAATGTGGATAGCCATCGTATGATGTGCCGTATTAGCCCAGTCGTTCACATGTCGAAAGGTATTTCAATGCACACTGTTTTTTAGTCTTCAATGTTCATGATTCAGTTGTCTTGTTCATACTTGTTCTTGCTAGTAATTTCTTATACATGTTTATCGTTTTCAGTTCATACAAATATTTCCTTTATTTCTAATGCATCTCTACTGCCTAGTTTATTTTGTATTAAGTTACATAAATGCAATAGGGTTGTACTTTGCTCCTTTCCTGACTGGATCATTGCAGGTGACTTGGCATGCTTCCTACTTTTGCGCTAAGAACCATACAAAGGAGATAGCAATCTTGGAGGACGACCTTAGATTCTAGATGGATTAGTTAGTTCTTTTATTTAAATGTTTAGTGGATTTGTTCCTAATAAAACCATTTTTTGTATTATTGGATTTGTCAATAAAGTAATTATTGTGAATGAGCAACTAGATGTGATTTTGTTTTTGACGTTGAGACCGAGACAGTGTATTGCCGTCGATGATGCGGCGTAGGCTGGACTTGGCTACGAACTCGTATCTGAAAAGCGGGTGCGGGTCATGACAATCCGAGATAAAGTTATGAGTGGTGCTCGTGTCAACCAATGCCCGTGTGCTCATCCCTTTGATCCTCATGTCAATATGAGCTCCCTGCTCAGGGTCTTCAACACAGCGGACTAGGTCTTGACGACGTTGAGTAAGCGCAACGCTCCCATGTGTGCTCACATTTCGCACTCCTCGTCCTCCACCTTATCGCTTTGGACGACATTTGACACGCATGCTCCTATCCGGAGAATCCCGAACAAAGTGATTTTCTCCACATATGAAGCACAAAACTACTCGCTCAGGTGGGTCTTCTCGCGCTTCTTTTTTCTGGACGGACCCTCCTTAGAAGAGCTCTTCCGCTCCCCCATCATTCTCCTTGGTGGTCTTTGGCTTGGCCTTGACATTGTTGTCGTCCCACATGTACTCAACGAGCCTCTCGGCTGCTGCCACGACGGTGTTCTAGTGTTGCACCCTCTGTCACTGTAATTCTTGAGCCGCCCACGGTTGAAGTCCATCGAGGAAGAAGAATAAGTGATCATCCTCGCACATGCTAGATATTGCGAGCATCAAGCGTGTGAACTTTGCAATGTATTCCTTGATCGCTGTGGTATGCTTAAGTTGCCGCAAGCTTTGCCTCGCTGCAAACTCCACATTCTCCGTATAGATCTGAGACTTGATCTCCTTCTTGAGATCCTTACAAGTATCAATTGAGCAAAAACCCTTCTCGACTTCCATGCACCTTCGACGCCACCATAGTATAGCATCGTCGGTGAGGTAGAGTGAAGTGATGACCACCTTCTCGACGTCATCGTTGATGTCAACGCCTTGAGAAGTTAACTTCATTGGAATCTCACTTCCCGCTAAAGGATTTTTGCTTTAGAGTCTTCTGTCTTGGTGCCTCTATACTCGAAGGTCTACCATTCGCAACGACCTTCTCCAAAATGGCAACTTTGGTCTTGAGTTCTCCGCAACTCTCGACTATGGTTTTTAGCTCCTTGTAGCATTGGACCTTCATGCACAAGTTCTCATTCTCTGCACGATGCCCCTTGAGTTCATTCTCAAGTGCGGATCGGATCTCTTGGAATTGCTCCCGAAAGATTGCCATGGACAAAGCGACATCACTCTCTAACCCATTGTAAAACTCTTCTAGCCTCGTGTTGTTTTGTTCCACGGACCCCATTCGCATCTCTCTGTCCCTCGAGCCCGTCTCTAAGACCTCAATGCGCTTGGCAAAATCGGCAAGGTTACGCTCCATCGTAGTCTCATTGCTCTTGTCATTCTTGTGAGTCTTGGCGTGCCCCTCAATAGGCGTCACATACCTCTCTTGAACGTTCTCAGATGTCGACATGGCACCAACTGAACTTCGCTCTGATATCACTTGTTACGGACTTAACATTTTTTTTCTATACTTCGATATGTGCGGTACACAAGCTTCATACTCGAATACTCGTACCACCCTTCTCAAAACGCTTAGCTATATTAGATAAAGTTTATATTTTTTGGGTGATAAGGAACAAATGAATCTCTCACTTATTTATAATGCCAATGAGCCTCCAACTTATTTATAATGCCTTAAAGGGCCTACATATTTAGGCAAATGTTAAAGGCCACCCCCAAATTACTAAGGGCCACCAACTTAAATTTTTTTAAAAAATTACAAGTTTGCCATTTTCAAAACACTAAGGGCTACCATCTTCTTCCTTTGTCTTCTTCCTTTGTCTTCTTCCTCTTTTCTCAATCCCCAAACCACTTCTCTCAATCCCCACCTCCATTGTTGTCCCCACCTCCTCCATAGTTGTCCCCACCTCCACCATTGGTCCCCCCTCCTCCATTGTTGTTGTCCCCACCTCTATTGAAGTTGTCTATCTTCGGTAGTTCTCTATTTTTTTTTTAATTAGGTTATTATGTTGACACTCAATCTTTGTTTAGAATTATGGACCAAGGAGTGGACTCTGTTGGCTCAAAAGAAGAACTGATTGCGTCAAACTACATATCAAGCATCAAGGCCTGATGCCGCTCTTTTATGAGACTAACAATAGAAAAATTGCCTTAACCAAACGACAAGCGCAATCCTTCATCCATGATGCCATTCACCTGTTACTCTTAACAGTTGTAATACTAATCAAGAATGTCTAATTCTAAAAATTGCCATTATCTAAAGGACAAAGCAGATATTCAGTTGTTAAAGGAAATGGTTGAGGGCTTTATTACCATGAAAAAGTAGCCGATAAAGTTTACAACAGACAGAGTATTGGTGATACAGTTACATTACCCAAACAAGCCATTTAACCTTGAAATTGGTGATACAGTAGCTGCAGTCTTGTCCTGCAGTCCTAGTTTCGTTGAGGACTGCAGCCTAGGCTGCAGTCCAATGTTGACAGAAGCTAAATGGGTCTCATTCTACCAAAAACAAAAAGGCTACAGTGACTGCAGGCTTGACCTGCAGTCCTATATGCATTGAGGACTGCAGGCTAGGCTGCAGTCCTAGTTGTCGATGCAGGCTTAGATCAAAAACTTAAAATATTTTGCAGCAAGAATTGAACAGGAGGAAGTGGCTATACTCAACTACTCTAGTGTTGTTTAACCTGCGATAAGAGGTTGACTTAGCTCAGAGAACCAAGTACCACTGGCTTAGTGACAGGAATAAATGTTTAAATTCTTGTAGAAACTCCATAAGGCCAGGAAGATCATTATCAAGGTGGTTATAGATGAGTTATTTAATTTGCAAACCAGTGGACAACACTGAAGCACTTATTGCAAACCAGTTATTTAATTTGCAAACCAACAACATTATCCTAATGTTTCCCTCTGATAGTTCCTAGAAGATTGATTATTTAATTTGCAAACCAATTATTGCTTCAGGATATTAGTCAAGAATAAGTCAAGGTGGTTATAGATGAGGCAGACGTCAACAGAGCACCTCGACCAGATGGTTTTACTGCAAAGTTCTTTAAACTCAGTTGAAAGATGACATCAGTTCTTTAAACTCGTCGAGGACTGCAGCCTAGGCTGCAGTCCAATGTTGACAGAAGCTAAATGGGTCTCATTCTACCGAAAAAAAAGAAGAAGGCTACAGCGACTGCAGGCTTGGCCTGCAGTCCTATGTGCATTGAGGAATGCAGGCTAGGCTGCAGTCCTAGTTGTCGATGCAGGCATCACCTTCAGTTGGAAAAAAAAACACTTCTAAGCAAATCACAGGTCAACCAAACCAAACAGTGATGAGATAACAATTCCACATGTTTTTTTTTTCTTCTTTCCATATGCACCACAATTCATTAGTAGGGGGGCTATCAGAGGGGGGAGGGAATTTCGTGGAGGAGGGGGGAAAGGGGGGGCTGTCGGAAAGGGGGAGGGGACTTCGTGGTGGAGGGGGGAAGGGAGGCTGTCGGAGGGGGGAGGGAATTTCGTGGAGAAGGGAGGAAGGGGGGGCTGTCGGAGTAGGGAGAGGGAATTTCGTGGAGTGGGAAGAGGAAATTTCGTGGAGGAGGGGGGAATGAACAGGAGAGGGGGGGTGGGTTTTGTGTTTGTGTTTTTTTTTTTTTTTTTGGGTAGCCCTTAGTAGAATGAATTATTTTAGGTTGCCCTTAGTAAAAATATAAGTGTATAATGGTTGCCCTTAGTAGGTTGGTGGCCCTTAGTAATTTAGGGGTGACCTTTAACATTTGCCCATATTTATAATGCCTCAAAGGGTCTACATTAAGTTTCTGGAAACAGAATATTTCATGAATGTTTAAAATTCTCGATCAGAATAGCAGCACACAAGAAAAGGTCTCCCTTTTAATATTAACAAAAACAAAGACTACTTGCATGGCATTGATGAAGATCCCGTTCCCGGTTCCCGGAGTGGCATGCTTACTGCCACCCACCCAAATACAATACCCCAAAATGCAGTTAGTGAAAGCTTAAAAAGGAGCCGTCTTTCCAAGCTACATCCAATTAGTCTCTTATTGTTTCTTAATTGGCTGAGATGTGGAGCCTTCACACCGTCATTGAGTGCTTTCTTCGTCCTTGTTGCTCATTTGTGGGGTGTATTGGCTGGTGGATGATGGAGAGTAACCAGGCGCAGTTGGCGAGTACCCTGCACTTGGGCTGTAATTCAACAGGCAAAGGGACTTGATTAGTATCGTCTTATCCTAATCAACCTAACTGTGAAAATAGCCCACATAAGAAATTCACATACCTGTACTGTGGAGAGCTTGGGCTGTAATCTGGGCTGCCACCAGGACTGCAAGCAAAACAAAGAAAGTAATAAGTAAACATCTAAAATTCCAAAATCTTGGCAGAGTTTGTAAAACCCCAGTCCAGAAGTACCAGGATGTTGTGCTATGGAAAATGATGCATATACAGTATATAAATTCAGGGCAAGAGTCCACTAGGTAACCCCTTTACAACTTCCATCTTATGCATTTGATAAATTATTCAATCAATCACGTGACAGAGTTGTGCATTATGGAAAAATAAGAAAATTGCGCAAAAGATGCCCCCCAGTTTCCTGGTAACTGCTATCAGAATATATTTAAGACGACCGAGTACAAACACAAATGAGCATTTTAAATTGACTTCTGAAGCTTCCAAAGCCAAAACCAACAAGCATGGGATCTAGTTAAGCTTAGCAAATTCAACTTAAAAGCATCTTTGTATTTTCTTCAAACTTGTATAGGTTTTGATATAGAAGGGGAAAAAAAAACGTTATATAATGCTTCTACTCTACAGTGAATCACAAGTAAACACCTTATCAAAGTGGCAAACATGAATAGACTCTCAATTTGAGTCTGAACCAGAAAGTCATCAACTTGGTAAATGAAAAAGTCGAGAGCATTTAAAATATGATTAATCTCATCTAGGAAACATGGTTTAAGTCATAAAAAAACTGAACATCCACTGGGAAACAGAAATGAAATGTATTGCCACTCATCCATCTCACCAATCTCATACCTCCATAATGCACCACCTCTTCTTATAGTGTAGCTTAAGTTGCCCACGGCCAGAAAAACATTACATAGACACGGTTCAATGTCTCTACCTATCAAAGTTAAATCTATTGATAAGTAACAATAAACAAAAAGTAAGTAGCCATCAACTGGAATTACTCCCTCTTCTTACTCATGTAGTGTATATTGTATAGCGCAAGTTACATTCCATTTACTCCATCTTGGTCCTAATATTGAATCCTTTAGATTTAAAATCTACTTAGAACGTAACACTTCTCAAGTTCCAAAACTAATACATTATCATCAACAATATCATACACCATGAAACCTCATTATAAATGTTCTGAAGAAGCTACAGAGAACTCCTTGTTTGCCATGTTACTAATAACTGACTATACTATGACAATAAATCTATTTTCCTGTGTACAGTTGAACACTTCAATTACTCCCTCTTTTTACTCGTGTACTTTAGCTTAAGTTACATTCCATTTACTCCATCATGGTTCTACTAATTATGAATCCTTTTGATTTAAAACCTTCTCTAGTTCCACAACTAATACATTATCATCAACAATATCATATACTTTTTTTTTTTACTCTTTTTCCTCCCTTGCAGACTCGGAGTATGCCACATTCATCGGGCCTCTGATGTTGTGGGATCGTGGGTGGGACGGCCGCACGTCCTCACGGCATCTCATCTTTGTCATTGCACCTTTGACACTTCTCTAGTTACACAACTAATACATTATCATCAACAATATCATATACCACATTCTGAATTTTCTGAAGAAGCTGCAGTGAACTCCTTGTTTGCCATGTTACTAATAATAACTTACTATACCATGACAATAAATCTATTCTCCTCTGTGCCGTTGAACACTTGAACTAAATTCGCTGTCATATCACAAACATAAGAAAAATATACCCCTGACTCTTGCTTTCCAACATCAACAGTATTAATATTAGTTTCATCTATAAGGCTTTCTTACTTTTTATCAGATCAAAATTGTGTTCTGTTCATCTGCAAAGCCAAATGTAATTTCAGCACACACCATTAGATCTTGGAATGTTTACTTGTGAGCATATATTCATCAGGTACAGCTAACATAAGCATGAAGATAGAAGTGGATCCACAGTAGAAAAATAAGAAACATCACCTTGTCGGACTGTACGTAGGACTTGGTGGGGAATATGAAGGTGATGTTGGAGAATACGTTCGAGAAGTTGGGCTGCAATATAACATATAGATGTTAAGGTAGCTAGAAGACCAAAAAAAAACTTTTAAACCCACATCTCATAATGAGTAAACCATGCTCAGCAGCTGAAGGCTACAGCTGGTTAACATATTTTTGAGAAGTTCAAATAATCTTAAGAGCCTAATAGTAATATTGTGCCTAAGAAAGCGCTTCTTGTTACCTGTAATTTGGAGAACTTGCACTGTAAGGACTGGATGGTGACAGTCGTGGACTACTTGGAGAGTATGCAAGAGACGGGCTATACTTCGCCGACGGTGGATTGTAACTTGGAGATGTAGGACTGTAACTCGGAGAAGTTGGACTATAACTTGGGGAAGTTGGACTATAACCAGGAGAAGTTGGACTATACGCAGGTGAAGTAGGGCTGTAAGAAGGAGAGGTTGGACTGTATGAAGGTGACGTTGGGCTATACGAAGGTGAAGTAGGACTGTAGGAAGGTGAAGTTGGGCTATATGCAGGAGATGTTGGACTATAAACAGGGGAAGTGGGGCTGTAAACTGGGGATGTGGGGCTGTAACTTGGGGAAGTAGGACTGTAGCTGGGCGAGGTAGGGCTATAGCTTGGGGATGTGGGGCTGTAGCTGGGGGAAGTTGGGCTGTAACTGGGAGAAGTAGGACTATAACTGGGGGAGGTGGGGGAGTAAGATGGACTGGTAGGAGAATAGGCAGGACTAGTTGGACTATACCCAGGAGAGCTAGGACTATAAGTTGGAGAAGTGGGACTGTAACCAGGAGATGTGGGGCTGTATCCAGGAGATGTGGGGCTATAACCAGGTGAAGTTGGGCTATATCCGGGTGATGATGGACTGTAGCCTGGAGAAGATGGGCTATATCCCGGTGAAGAGCTGGGAGAGAAAGCCATGCCCCCAACATATGGAGAAAACTGAGCATCTGTAATGGGCGAAGATCGAAAATTTGGGCTCTGCAAATAACTAGGTGACATCATTCCTTCATGATAAGGGGTCCCTGAGATGGGTGAACGAGATGGTGTCATGCCAAAATCCAAGCCCTCCATATAACTAGGAAGTTGAAGCTCGATTGCCTGTTGTAACATTTGATCATTCAAGTACAAGGAACAACTGCCTGTACCAATTGGTGCTAGCTGACCAAGCATGATATTCTCTGTGACACCTCTTAAGTGGTCTGCTTCAGCATATACAGAAGCATCCAAGAGAATATCCACAGTTTCCTCAAAAGAGCACCTCATCATGGGTCCAGTATCATTACGATTGATACCATGTCGAGTAATGGCCATTAAGTGACCTCTGTAGGTCATGGTGTCGCAGAGAATAGCCAAATGCCGATAGTTCACATAAGATCCATCAAAAGATATGACCACTCGTAACTCATCAAGAAGTGAACGACGGACAGCTTCAATTCCAAGAACTTCAATCACCTCAATCAAGTGGTTGCTTGTAGTCCTAGTTGCATCAACATCTTCATGGCACATAACCGCCAACAAATTGACACCTTCTGTGTCAAGCATCCACTCCATGTCAGATTTGAATCCTTCATTTGCGTCAAACTTATTTACCTTCCAAGACTTGATGAAAACCTTATTTATATCAGGTATTCCGCGAAGAGCCATTTCTGTCAACATGTTGCTCTCGATCTTCTTAAGGAAGACATCATCTTCAGCAGATTCATCTTGTAGCTCCCCTTTCGGAGCATCATCATTCATGATACGTATACGAAGTATGAGCTTTTCTGCATTGTCATCATTAAAGATGCATGTTAGATCATCATCAAATTCATGGTTGATCTTCTCTGCAATGTCTGCCATGCTCAATTTTTTATCAACCATCATCTCCCGATTTAGCTCAATACGAAGCAGCCATGGAGATATCTTATCAAGGGGAACGTCTTCATCAGGCATTTCATAGTATGAACTAACGAAGTCAACATCTTCCTCGATTATAGTGCTCTTGGGATCAGGATCATACCATACCTCAGTTGCATGTGTAACACTGCGTAAAGTAGTGTATTCTAAGGCACACTGGACATTCTTAGCCAATTCTTTCTTCTTGCTGACTTCAGGCCTCAGATAAACAGAAAGTGAAGGTGTTTTAATTTTCTTGGCAACATTTATAATTTCACGCAACCTGGGAACGCCAAGAGTCACATTTTTGGCACTCACACCAGCATAATGGAAAGTATTCAGGGTCATCTGAGTGGCTGGTTCACCAATTGACTGTGCAGCAACACAGCCAATCATTTCACCAGGTGCCACCAGGGACTGCAAGAAGCGGGATTCTATTTCACCAATAACCCATTCAAATGCCTCACGTGTAAGCCGGTATTCCTTCAACACCCGCTTACTGGCAAATGTGCTACGCAGCAATATGTTGAAAAACAAGGTGGCATTCTTCTGGGCCTCCATGCTCAGAAAATCATCACCTGGAACGACTTTCAGCCTTTCCTGGAGTTTATCAACAGCTTCCACAATCTCCATTGGGTGCATATCAGATGGCCTTCTCAGATCAACCTTAAATGTCTTTTGTGCATTCCAAATTAGTCTCTTGAGATTCACAGGCATAGGCCACGTGTTATCACCAGTAGTGGTAATCTCCGACCCAAGCTGGAAACGGTCAGCTTCTAGTTTCTGGACTTCAGCATCAAACACATTCCTAAACTCTCGGATTGTCTTCAGATCTTCAACATGCTCGGGCAACATGTAGCTCGGATTCCAATTATCGTCATCAAATTCATACTTGTAAAGATTATCAAACTCTTTCTTCTTAACCTTCAAGGAATCCAATTTCTGCGACTCAATCCAAACAGCATCCATCCCATCTTCTCCATAGAGGAACTGAATGACATCCCCTAACGAATTTCTAACAGTACCATCATACTTGACCATGATATCCTCCATAGCTTTCACGAGACGTCTTTGAATATATCCAGTCTCAGAAGTTTTTACAGCAGTATCAATTAGACCTTCTCTACCACCCATAGCATGAAAAAAGAATTCTTGTGGAGTCAACCCACGAAGATAGGAGTTCTCAACGAAGCCACGACTTTCAGGTCCATAGTCATCTTTAGTAAAATGTGGCAAAGTTCGACCAATAAACCCATATGGGATACGCTTTCCCTCCACATTCTGTTGTCCCACACAAGCAGTCATTTGTGAAATGTTAATAAAACTTCCCTTTGAACCAGCAGTAACCATCGCCTTCAAATTGTTGCTCTCAGACAAGCTCTTCTGCGCACTACTCCCAGCATCGTCACGAGCTTTATTCAAAACCTAACAAGCAAAAACAATGTTACTTAGACATGCAAATCTAGAGGACACGTAGCAGCTGAGGTATAGACAACATATAAATAGCACACCTGATTCACTCTATTTTCAAATGATTCCATCATAGTTCTGCCAGGCTCAGCTTCTAATTGCTTATCTTGGGCACTTTTAATAAGGAGTTTGACGTCATTCTTAGCCTTTGAGATTGTTTCATTAATCTTCTCCATAGTAGCTGCATCTGCAATTGTGTCTCCAATTCCAATACTAAAGGCCTGTTGCAAAAGCCAGTAGTTAACGAGCCACTGGGTGTGTCCTAAAAACTTGCGAGCAGAATCAGGACCCACCTCCTCCCTGCACATTTGTTTGACATAATATAAATGAGCATAAAGAGCAAGTGATATGCGGAATGCACAACATAATAAAGTGAGAACTTCATCCATACCAGATAACATGGATAAGACTTCCAGTACCAGTTCCAAGGGTCTTTTTGCAAAGTGTGCCTGTAAGTAGCTCACCTTTCTCTATGCGAACTTGTGTATCTCCTGGTGTGAGAAATCCTGATTCAGATTCTGAATGCCATGCTGAAAATCTTATTAGATTTATCTGCTTTGGAATGATAAGATTAAACACTTGCTTCCCTGTCCACAGAGGTCTGGGTTTTAAAATGGTAGGAGCAGGTATTTTCCCATCAAAGTCCTCCCACCACATCAAAATATTCATAAACACGTCCTGTAAACATTTCAGGTACAATATACTTGTCAGATCAAAAGAAGTTATATAACAAAAATCTAAAAGAACAAACTAAAGTTAAGTACAAAAGTAGTAGATTGACTTTTTGCAGTTACCTTTTCAATAAAAGTGTCTCTTTTGGTGATCTTCCGACACCCTAAGAGGGTATCCTGGACAATGCCCATAACAGGCCGATTTGACTGAGGTGATACAATGCACTTTGGTACCATCATCAGTTCCAAAACTTCAGCTCTGGTTTCAAAAGACTGAGGAACATGCATGTTCATCTCATCACCATCAAAATCAGCATTGTAGGGGGAAGTAACAGATAAATTTAGGCGGAAAGTTGAATATGGCATTATTTTTATCCTGTGACCCATGATAGACATTTTATGGAGGCTAGGTTGTCGGTTGAAAAGAACAAAGTCGCCATCATTCAAGTGCCGCTCCACCTGAAACGAGAAGGTCCAAATATTAAGACAAGTTGATATGAAGAGGCAGAGCAAGAACCGACAGTAGGAATCATGCATGCCTTGTATCCAAGCTCAAGATGGTGATCGCTACTTTTTTTCAAGTAACGAAGATCAAGCCTCTGCCCATCTTCCCTAATTATGTATTTTGCACCAGTCTTACCAGGGGGAGGATGAGGCCCATACTCTACAAGTTCCTTCAGTCTGAAAAGAAATGAATAGGTTCAAGCTAAAGCAAAGCTGATGTATGACAGTATGAGGCATATATATAGGAAAGCAGACAAAGAACCCAATCATATTAACATGACTGATAGTCTGATACCTCTCAATATTGTACGGAGTCACGGTCTCTGGGTATGTCAAATTCAAAGCAATGCTCCACGGTACACCCAATTGATCAATGTTAATTGTTGGGTCAGGGGTGATGACTGTTCGAGCTGAAAAATCGACACGCTTCCCCATCAAGTTGCCTCTGATACGTCCTTCTTTTGCCTTCAGTCTACTGCATATAGACTTGATAGGCCGTCCTGACCGTTGTGTAGCCTGCATATACGAAAAGATCAATACCTCAAATCAATTGAATGAGGAACCATATATACGGAAAGAGACAAAATGTAAGATACCCTTGGCTGACCAGGCAACTCATTATCGAAATAAGTTGCAATGTGAAACTGCAATAATTGAGCAAACTCTGTTATGATGTGAGCTGGAGCTCCATTCCGCTCTTGCCGCCTCAAATTCTCATTGTGTCTGATTATCATTGCCAACTGATGAGTCAAATCATCCTGTAAAGAAAAACAAGAACCAGAATATTGGATAACAACATAGAATGTACAAGCAAGATGTGAAAAGTCATAGAACCATGTCATATTTATGGATAAATGTACACACTGTAGTGGGACACATTACATCCAGTTTGGCACATTAAAAAATGCAACTCCAAAGCATAGTTTGCAGTATCGGCCGATACCGATCGTGTTTGGCATGTCCCGATCCGATACCGACTGATATCTGATACTGACCGATACCGATACTTGGGGTCTCTTTTTCGGTCAATTCGGCAAAGAAAATTGAACGAAAAAAACCAATCAACAAGGGTGTAAAAGTACAGTAAGGTTGTAAAAGTATCTAAAATAAGAAAACTTATCCATCACATGTAAACCAATTAGCAACGGTGACTACTATTTCATCCAATTTCAAAACTGTTAAAAAACAACACTTGAAATACTTAAAAGAGAAATTTTGAGTTGCACCCTACTTGTTTTACCATAATTCAAGGTGCAACCCACTGAATTACCATAATGCATGAAATCCCCCACTTTAAACGGAAACCGTTAATGACTAACAGTCAACTCCTTTGACCACCTATTTAAGTAGGGGTGCATCTTGAATTATGGTAAATAAGTGGGGTGCAACTCAAATTTTTTTTCTTATTTATGTAGGTCAAAGGAGTTGACTGTTAGTCATTGACGGTTTTTGTTAAAAGTGGGAGCTTTCATATATTTTGGTAATTCGATGGGGTGCACCTTGAATTATGGTAAAATAAGTGGGGGACAACTCAAAATTTCTCTACTTAAAATTATGCCTAAATGTAATAAAATATACTTTCTAAAATGTTAATAATTATTTGCATTCCGATACCAAAAAATCCGATACTCCGATCCGAAACCGCCGATACTGCCGATCCCGATACTCATAGGAATGGTCCGATATCGATTCCGATACCGATACTGTGAACCTTGCTCCAAAGCATTATAAGAAAAATAAGAATTGTCATTATGGACAAATGATTAACACCTAGGCCTAACGGTTGACACAAACATGAGACTCAAAAAAGAACATGCATCTTTATAGCATATAAATTACTATGAGAACTGCAAGATAACTCCAAATGAATCACCATTACAATAAAGCGAATAAGGTATATAAGCCATAACTTGTAGTACATGTGCATCGCCCTAGCATTTTCCATTGGAATAGTGTCTTATGTAAATCAATCAACGTTGAGGATGCTTCACCAAAAAATTGCTCAAAGTATTAAGTAACGAACAATCAACCTGACATCAATAGCAAGTTTAAATTCCTAGCCAAGCGGATATGAGCAAGAAAAAGCCTTGTTTTAAAACACTATGCTAGTAGGTATACCAACCTTGATTCCTGCAGTTTATGCTCATGCATCCAAGGAACATATAATATATACATGAGACTAAATAGATTATAGTGTCATGGCACTCGGATTCCTATACTAGTTGCAGGTAATTGACTTGGAATAATTTACCTCACTTCTGGCGGACGTGTCCATCATAACAGATGGTCTAACAGGCGGTGGAGGAATGGGAAGAACTTGTAATATCATCCAATCTGGACGAGCATATTTAGGGTTCAAACCTAATAGCAGACAGTCCTCATCACTTATCCTCTTAAGAACACTGAGAACCTGCTCACAAGCAAAAACAATCAACAGTCGAATCTTTCAGACAAATTCCTAAATGAAAATAAGTAAAACAAAAAAAATGAGACGAGGTAAATTTTTCTGTCAACAATAGTTCTACCCTCTCTGCAGAAAGCTGTTGTTTCCTTTCAACAGGTTCAGGAAGTTGTTCTTGATCATCAGATTTCTTCTTCGAAGCTTTGTACTCCGCAACCATTTTCATACCATCGATCGTAATGTTTGGCTGCTGAGCGCCACACCCACCTCTGCTCTTCTTTATTGGCTCTTCAGAATCTTCTTGACCATGGATATCAACATCATCTCCGCCTGCACATTTCTTCTTGCTTTTACAGGCATCATAGATTCTTTTCAATCTGTTTTTGGGATTCCTAATTTTCAAAGCCTGCTTGAATCGCGCATCCTCCTGAAACGAAGTACAACACAGTCGATATGAGAGGACATCAAGTGCTAGAAAAGCAGGAAAAAAATTGCAGAATGTAACTCCAAAACCCTTCTCCAATCAAAACTTCAAGCCTTCCTTTGACTGCACGACGCAGCTCAAATTTACGATTCAAGCGTGACTCAACAAACCTAAGATCAACTCAATTATAGCATTAAACAAAATTTCTCATAAAAAGAGGAGCCTTTATGAATTTTGTCAAACCCCAAAATCCTTTTTCCAACCAAAACTCCAACGCTAGAACGTAAAACTCGATCCGGCTCGGCTCAATTATAGCATGCATTTTTTGTCCAAATAGACGTGTTAAAAAAATGGAGGAGCATTATAGTCGGGGACGACCTCGTCGGCTAGGATCTTGGAGCAGTTGAAGCAGACGCAACGCATAATGGCGAGCACGGTCTTCATGAAGCCTATGTGGAACATGGGCTTGGCGAGCTCGAGGTGGCCGAAGTGGCCTGGGCACTCCGCCATGTTCGCCATGCAGGTCTCGCACTTGAGCTTGCGGTCGATGGTCCCGAGCCTCGGGTCGCTCAGCCCCGCCACCTTCGGCTTTCCCCTCTCCATCGTCTCCCCGTGCTCCACCTGCACCACCGACATCTGCCTCTGCAAATCCCCACAAACAAAGTCAAAACACCATTAATTCTCAAAGAAATCAAGAACCAAATCGAAAAGGGGGGAAGAAAGAAATCGAGGGATTACGATCTCGTCGGGGCTGAGGATGCCGAACTGGACCGTCCGGACCTTCGCCACCTCCGCCGGGGAGTACGGGAACCGGCTGTCCATTGCGGAGAGCTAGGGTTACGGCTTCCACTCGGATCTAGAGCAAGGGTCTCGATTCTGAATCGGAAAGTGAAGTCCAACTCTTAACGGTTAAAACAGAAGGGATTATTAAAAAAAAAAAAAAAAAAAGAGTAGTTTACGATTTGATTTGATGTGTTTTCTCGTCCCTCCTTCAGGGAAATGAGGAAGGCTGCTGAAGCACTCTGATGAGAAAAGGAACGACGGAGGGGGGGTCTGGGGGTATTTATAGAGGAGGAGGAGTGCCGACTTAGGTTAGGTGTGGATGGACTATCCTACCCCCACATTCTTATTTTTATTCACGAATTGGCCCTGCTTAATGCCATACCCCTAATCGATACCCGCATCCGCACCAAAAATTTCTGGGGTAGGGCTGTACAATGATGTATTATCTTATAATATATAAGATTATACACTCTTAAAATATTATTTTGCACACTCTTTTTATTTATTATTATTCAAATTTTAGATGAGTTCATGTATTAACATTATTAACACTCATAAAGTATCACTATACATTCATCCCTCCATGCATGCACAAATTAATGTCAAATTTAATGTAGAAGTAAATTTGAAATTTGAATGATAGAAAACTAAACATGAGTGCAGGATGACATTTTAGGTAGTGTAAATAACATCATCCAAATATACTAAGTAATATACAAGTGCCGGATGGATACGATGTGTATCGATGCAACCAAGGGCATAACAATTTGTGTTGGTGTGACTTGAGGCTACACGTCATATATAATCAGTCAAAGATTAAAACGAAATCAAAAATCCAAAAGTTCAAAATCGGTGCCTGTATCAGAAATAGATCATCTTAGGTTACAAAGAACTCGGAGGATCAAGTGATCATAAAATCCTAGCCTAGCATAGCAAATAGGTGCATTATGTGCTAAACCAACTCACAAAACCATACTTTGGTCCCAACCTGGTCTTTTGGCATACCATTGGTGTATAAGTGGCTTTGGTACATGTCAGAATCTTATTTTTAAGATCGGAATTTGTCCAATTTTCGAACGTTTCTTATTGATTTCGATTCTACAAAATGCATATTACTCTAATTTAATTTATGAGATATGCAAACAAGTTTGTATCAAATAGTTGAGTGTGCATCGTGCTCAATTTATCCATCGGGATAGGTTTTAGGTGGTAAACATGTAAACATTTGATCAAAGATGCATTTGGATAGAAGTTTAAACTCAATGTTTTGAGTTTAAACGTAGAAGTGGACATAAATAGTATTTGGATGTTGACAACTCAATATATACTTTTAAATAACTTTTTACAAAACTGGTGTTTAAACCCAATTTAGGGGAGTAGAAAAAAAAAATCTCTTTCCTCAATATCTTTCTTGAATTTTCTGAAAAGATTTTATGGAACTCTTATTGATATCTCTTCTCACTTTGTCTTCTCCCCTTCTCATTACTCTTTTTTCTGAGAAGTCCTTCACATATCCCACCATCTCGGTAAATCGATCCACTCATTAGCTAGGAGGAGAGATGTTATTTATCAGAACATGTGGAATACAAAATTCGAATAGTATCATGGAATAAAACTTTCGATGCTCTATTGTGTGATTTTAATTCGTTATGTTGTTTAATTCAAAAACAAAATATTTGTGGTGTTCTAAACATTATATTTATGTTCTATTCGAAGTTTGTTGATTGGTCAAGAGTATTAATTTTGGTTTTCAAATTATTATTATGCAAGCCATTACAATTATTTCTCCAGGTGTATTCTAGTATTACATTAAATTATTTTTTAGATATTTTTTCAAACATGTTCTATAAAATTGTATTTCAAAAATTATTTTCTAAAAAAAATCCACCAAACCGAATCTTCAATCTTTTGTTTCTTAAGACCCTTTTTCAAATATAAGTAACCAAACACAAAGTCAAAATTTGTAAAATTAGAAATCAACTTTATAACTGTTTTTTGAAAACTATTTTAAAATCAAATTTCCTGAAATCCTATCCAAATAGACATAGCATACAAATGAATCCTATTAGTCAGTAAGGTGTTGGAAAACAGTGTAGGACAAGTAAAAAAAAGAAAGTTGGCATAAAAACCCTAAATCTAGCATGTTATCAACATGTAATAGAAATCCAAATGATTACACCTAGAAGAGATCCTAGCATGGCATCTAACCTAATAGCTAGAAATTAGTAGAGAACTGAAGAAAAATCGAAAGTGGGCAACCTCCCCTTCCCCTCCTCTACAAGATTGCACTTGCCTTACTAGTGGTCTACGAGTTAGACAAGAGCAAGCAAGCTTTTAGTCCACCTCCTAGGTTGGGTTGAGCAAACATAAGCCAAACTTCAAGATCTATATGTTGGAATTATTCAATAATAGGGGCCACACATGTAAAATTAATTGTGTTGGGCTATCTAAATAATTAAGCCAAACTAAAGTGGTGTAACGTTCGTATTTCGAAATACGTATTTTAATTAGGCATATATGTATTTTGGACCTGTATTTTATTTTCTCAGATTATGGCCTGTAATTGTGTTTTGGCTTAACTTGCGAATTTTGGTTTTCCTCGTAAAACGGGTTTTGGACCTGGCTTGGTTTTATTTTGTGGAGAAGGAATTGGTTTGGTTTGGTTTAGTATGCATTAGAACACCCTAGTTAATCTCCACCCTCAACACAACATACCCTCCCTCATTAAAACCCCACCTAACTTTCTCTCTCCTCATAACTTCCATTAATTCTTCATCTTCTTTTTCCTTTCTCCACACAACACCAACACCATAGGCAAGTGCACCTTGCCACAAAATAAGCACCCCATTTTATTTGTCCATTAGCTAGATTAGGCCATGGTGAACAACATTAGAACTTGGTATTTTGTGATTTGGAGCTTCCATTTTTCTAGATCTAAGTTTTTACTATTTTCGGATTTTCTTGGTTTTGATCTATTAAACTTAGATTTTTCCTTGTTTTGAGGCTTTCATGTGGAAGAGAATTCAATTTTACACAAGTTAGAACTTTAAAAATCCAAATTTCATTTTGATTTGGCCAAGTTATGAAGATTTGAAATTTTTGGTGTTCTTCAGTTATCTCTCGGCCTGATGGAGAAGATGACCCTCGGCCAGCGCTCTTTAGCGCAAGGCCATGCGCAGTTCAACTGTGCACAGTTCATCTGTGCTCAGTTCATCTGTGCGCAGTTCAACTGTGCGCAGTTCATCTGTGCGCAGTTCATTTCCTGCGCAGTTCATTTCCTGCGCAGTTCAACTGTGCGCAGTTCATCTGTGCGCAGTTCATTGCATGCGCAGTTCATCTGTGCGCAGTTCAACTGTGCGTAGTTCAACTGTGCGCAGTTCATTTCATGCGCAGTTCATCTGTGTGCAGTTCAACTGTGCGCAGTTCAACTGTGCGCAGTTCATTTCATGCGCAGTTCATCTGTGCGCAGTTCATTTCCTGCGCAGTTTAACTCATGCGCAGTTCATTTCCTGCGCAGTTCAACTCATAATGGTTTGGTTTTATTCCTTGGACTTGGCTTCTCTTTTGTGGATTGGAGTCTTGAGATCTTGTTCCAACAACACGACTGTCTTGACCCAACACGACCTGGCACGATTTTTTTTTGGTGTTTTGCTTATAACTAGTACGGTTTTTCGTGATTTTTGTGAAGTATGATTCTAGTACTTTATGATATTCTTGATAGTGACCCGATGGGGTGCGCCCTTAACTTTTAACCTGTAATTCATGATTAATCTTGATACTGGATAACTTGATAGTGGCCCGTGGCGGCGCACTCATGACTTGTAACTTGTAAACCTGTAACTTGACTTGACTTGACGCTGTTGCGATGGCTAACTTGACTCATATAACCAACTCTGACTCTGTGGGCGTTAATTCTTGCTGCTTGTGCAATCCACTTGTCTTGTCTCGCATCATATCTAGGACGTGACTTCCTGGTTACCACGGTCAGGGATTCACACTAAATATGGATTAGGCTAGTGACTAGATCAAACTATAGTTCATGGAGAATTTCCAGTCACATGCGATCTCGTTATCTGGGTGCTTTAAATGGACTTGTAGCCTGCCGACGAGTAGGGCACATTTCCAGCACACTGTCATGTGTTGCACCCTCTAAGTCACCTAAGGGTATATCATCTCCTGGGCGATGTACCCAACCATACTCTCAACCCGCGGAAGGGTAACTAGATAGTCTGCAGGACTTGGGACTGGGAATTTCTCATTTGCATCTTGTTAGTAATTAGGCTTATGATAACCCTAGTTAGTTAAGTAGTAAGCCGTAGTAATTGCTTGGCCGTTTGTGAATGGATGGTGTCCAACCCTGTCTAAGTCTCATCTAGTCCCTGTACCTGGTACCCCTGAACATGATTGTTTTACTTATCTTAACAATAAATGGGTAGAGACAAAGTGCTATTCAGGCGAAGGGTTACGACTCTGGTCCTTGTTTGTTTTAAGGGTTGTAACCTGGCTCCCGGAATGGTTCCACGTCCCTAGTCGTTTATTGTCCTGTTGTTCTCTCTATTACTTGTACCTTTCTTTATTCCTTATGATCTGATATGCTGGCTTTTGTTTTTATTTCGTGGCCTCCTTTGTGGCACTTGCTCTTTCTGGGTTTGATCCAGCTGGTTTTGTGTGGCCAGATTTTGGAGCAGCTCCCGAAGATCTACCGAACCTCCAGCCCGATGGTGGCGACTAGAAGGAACCCGGGCTACGAGTGGGTTTTCCATTTTATTTCGCTCACTACATTGTAAAATTATTCTTTTAAGGCGTTTAGCCGACGAGTACCTGTTAGCTCGATGCATATTTACTTACTGTCTGCCTACGGGCTGTAACATGATTAACAAATCCTAGGGTTGATCATGTATGACTGAACTCTTGCTAGTCTTGATATTTTGTACGACTAGCTTCATGATCATCCAATATGTAATATTTGGGACGCCTTTTATTGTATATTTGGAGGTCTAACATCTTGTAACTATATTACTTGCTTGAGATTGAGACAATAGGCTTGACCTTAAGAGATCGTTGGCTTATAGTAAACCCTCATATCTAGACAGCCGTGACCGTATAGCGAGATGGATTCCATTTCAATATACGTAGCTGGCTATGTACGCCCCCGCTCTCCAGTATTCTGGTTCTGGGGCGTCACATGGTTTAAGTGGTAGCCCATGCAGGTCTTGGCATTCAAGAATGTGAGGGTTTACCAAATAGATGTCTCAATCAGTACTCGTCCTTGATCTCCGTTTATATCCTCTGAATCTCTGAATTCTTGCCCTGATCATGTGCTTGTATCGTTGATCTGTCCTGGTCCTTCCTTATTGTTTCTCTGTGTCGTCTTCTTCAGCGGTACTGTACCTGACCCCGCCGATCAGCAGGGTGGAGCACTTCCCGTGGACCAGCCGCAACTTGGAGATCAAGCCCAGTATTTTGGAGTAGCCTCCAGAGTTGTACCTACTGGAGAAGAGCCCCCAGTTCAGCCCGTTCGACCTGCCGAGCCTGATGATGGCACCTTGGTAGGTCTCATCAGGACCTTGATAGCTTCCCAGGATCGTAGAGGAGACGTCTTACACCAGGTGGTGGCAGATGCTTTGACCAGAGGCGGTCATCCAGGGAACAGCGCGGCCAACAGCTTCAAGAGCTTGAATCCTCCATTCTTCGACGGCAGCGAAGATGCGATTGCCGCGGACGCTTGGCTTCAGGATACCGAGGTGGTTCTGGAAGCAGCTAGGACACTTGAGAATGAGAAGGTGGCGGTGGTACGCCTACAGTTGCTGGACTTGGCTCGCAGTTGGTGGGCGGCGCAGGCCGTAGGATTAGCGGCGCCGGTCACTTGGGTGGTGTTTAGAGAAAGATTCCAGACGAAGTATTTCGATGTTGTAGCTCGGTACGACCTACAGACGAGATTTACCAACTTGAAGCAAGGAGGCAGAACGGTCGACGGTTATGTATCTGAGTTTTCTAGACTCAGTAGTTTTGCCCCCACCTTGGTGGCGACCGAGTTTGATAGGGTCCAGCGGTTCCAGCAGGGACTGCATTTGGAGATCTTGTTGGCAGTTGAGCAGTTCGAGCACTAGACGTTCGATGCAGTATTGAGGGCAGCTAGGAGGCACGAGTACACCTCCCAGAGGATCGTGGATAGGACCAGAGGTAGGAAGCGATCCCACAATCAGATGCACCAATCATCAGCTCCAGCCCGGCAGCTTGGGGTTTGACCATTGGAACTCCGAGACGGGCGGCCTTAGTGACGTCGGTTCAGCATTCAACCCCGACGTACCCGCAGCAGCAGAAGCAAAAGCAGACTTTCGCGATAGGATGTTCTCATTGCGGGAAGCCAGGGCACGTGGTGGCAGATTATCGCAGGGCGCAGGGATTATGCCTGGCTTATGGAGTGGCAGATCACAAGATAGGAGCCTGCCCGAATAGGGGTAGTTCGTCCTCTTCTAAGCTAACCAGTCCATCGGTTAGGGGACCAGCACCTATGCAGCAGCAGCAGTACCCGAGGCCATTGTTGCCTCAGGCCCAGGCGTTTCATCAGCAGAACCGACAGCAGTACGCCCAGGCTCAAGTGCAGAGTAGGCAGAGAGGTTTCCAGCAGAGGGGACCCGCAGCTAGAGGACAAGGTCAGGCCATAATGATGACTATGGAAGAAGAAGTTGCACCAGGTGAGGTAGTGGCATGTATTATTCTCGTTAACTCCTCTCCAGCATTGGTATTATTTGATTCTGGTGCATCGCATTCATTCATGTCTGCACGATTCACGACACGGATAGGATTGGAGCCCGAGTCATTATCAGTGAGGCTTAATATACTTACTGGTAATGGTCTTGTGGGAGTAGATCGAGTGTTTTCCTCGTATCGGATCGTAGTTAGCGGTAGAGAGTTCCCCGCTAGATTTATAGAATTCCCTATGGCAGACTATGATGTAGTCTTAGGCATGGATTGGTTGAGAAACCAGTATGCTAGGATAGACTGCCACATTGGCAGGGTTGTCTTTAGTATTCCAGGAGAGCCAGAGTTTTCATTTTCCAGAGGCGCAGTGGAACCATCTTCTCCAGTATTGCGGATGACAGTAGCAGCAGTACAGTTACCCCGGATAGTTGAAGAGTTTCCAGATGTCTTCCCAGAGAAACTTCCAGGGATGCCGCCAGAGCGGGAGATTGAGTTCACTATAGACTTGATCCCCGAAACAGCACCAGTATCAGAGCGAGTCTATAGGATGGCATCTTCAGAGTTGGAGATTTTGTACAAGATGATTGAAGAACTGAGGACCAAGGGATTCATTCGTGTAAGTGGGTCGCCTTGGGGAGCCCCGATGCTTCTTGTGAAGAAGAAGGATTGTACGTCCAGGTTATGTGTAGATTATCATACCTTAAACTCGATGACAATCAAGAACAGATACCCTCTCCCGAGGATAGATGACTTGTTTGATCAACTCAAGGGGGCTTCAGTGTTTTCGAAGATAGACTTGCAGTCAGGATACCACCAGATCAGAGTCAGAAAGCAGGACATCCCGAAGACAGCTTTCCGATCTAGGTATGGGCATTGGGAGTTTCTTGTTATGCCCTTTGGAGCAACCAATGCGCTGGCCGTATTCATGGACCTCATGAATCGCATTTTCATGCCTTACTTAGATCAGTTCGTGATCGTGTTCCTAGATGATATCCTGGTCTACAGCAAGAGCGAAGCAGAGCACGAGCAGCATCTCAGAATCGTCCTTCAGACGCTTAGAGAGCATCAGTTGTACGCCAAGTTCAGTAAATGCGAGTTCTGGCTCGATCGCATTTCGTACTTGGGTCACATCATTACCCGAGGAGGAGTGGAAGTAGATCCCCAGAAGATTGTGGCTATCGAGACATAGCCAGTACTTAGCTCAGTGGCAGAGGTTCGCAGCTTCCTTGGATTAGTCGACTACTACCGGCAATTCGTTTCAGATTTTGCAAGGATTTCAGCGCCGATGACCCAGTTGACCCGCAAGGATGTGCAGTTTGCTTGGACAGCAGAGTGCCAAGAATTATTTGAGAAGTTGAAGCGAGGTTTGATAATGGCTCCCATTCTCACACTTCCAGATGGGACCAGAGGATTCACAGTTTATTGCGACGCTTCAGGCAGAGGATTGGGGTGTGTCTTGATGCAGCATGGGAAGATAATATCTTATGCATCACGTCAACTTCGTGATCATGAGAAGAATTACCCGACCCACGACTTGGAGCTGGCAGCAGTAGTATTTGTACTTAAGCTTTGGCGACACTACTTGTACGGAGACAGTGGAGATATTTACTGATCACAAGAGCCTGAAGTATGTTTTCACCCAGAAGGACCTTAATATGCGGCAGAGAAGATGGCTTGAGCTATTGGTGGACTACGATATGGATTTGCAGTATCACCCAGGGAAGGCCAACGTTGTAGCAGATGCATTGAGCAGGAGAGTCGGGGTTTATTTTCTAACAGCGCAACCAGAGTTATTGGCAGATCTTCAGAAGATGGAAATTAAAGTGGTTCTTCCTACCAACGTGGCATTGATGGCCAGTCTACAGGTTCAGTCCAGCATAGTTGAGAGGATCCGGAGAGCGCAGTCAGCAGATTCCAAGCTTCAACGACTCAGAGCAGAGTGTGAGGCAGGAAGAAGGCCAGAGTTATGTATCCATGAAGATGGTACACTTCGACACGGCACTCGTCTTTGTGTACCCAGTAGAGATATCAGACAGAAGGTCATGGCCGAAGCTCACAGTTCACAGTATTCTATTCATCCTGGTGGCACGAAGATGTACCGTGATATTCGTCAGCATTTCTGGTGGAATGGTATGAAGAGGGAGATAGCCCAGTTTGTCTCTCGGTGTTTGGTTTGCCAGCAGGTTAAAGATGAACATCAGAGGCCCGCTGGACTTCTTCAGCCCTTGCCGATTCCAGAATGGAAGTGGGAGCATGTGACCATGAATTTTGTGACTAGATTACCTAGATTCCCAGCTGGTCGAGATGCTATTTGGGTTATTGTTGACAGGCTCACGAAGGTGGCTCATTTTCTCCCATTCAGAGTTGGACAGTCTACGGCTCAGATAGCAGAGATGTACCTCAGGCAGATTGTCAGGCTTCACGGTGTGCCCGTCAGTATCACCTCGGACCGAGATTCAAGGTTTACGTCACACTTTTGGCACAGCTTGCAAGAGAGTTTGGGAACTCACCTTCAGTTTAGCTCAGCTTATCACCCGCAGACAGATGGCCAGTCGGAACGCACAATCCAGACTCTTGAAGATATGTTAAGATCTTGTACCCTTGACTTCGGTGGTTCATGGGAGGATCACCTGCACCTGGTGGAATTCTCGTACAACAATAGTTTCCAGGCCAGTATTCAGATGGCCCCATTCGAGGCACTGTATGGTAGGAAGTGCAGATCCCCGTTAGCCTGGGATGATGTTGGAGAGAGGCAGATACTCGGTCCAGAAATGATTGCCCAGACAGTTGAAGTGGTCAGAGGGATCAGAGATCGTCTTCGAGTGGCCCAAGATCGCCAGCGACATTGGGCCGATGCTCATCGACGTTCCTTAGAGTTTGCTATCGGCGACCATGTATTCCTTAGGATCTCGCCTAACCGCGACGTCATTCGCTTTGGCGTACGGGGAAAGCTTATTCCTAGGTATATAGGGCCGTTCGATATCCTGGAGCGAGTAGGAGATGTATCATATCATCTCGCTCTTCCGCCGTCGCTAAGTGAGGTGCATGATGTATTCCATGTGTCCCAATTACGGCGGTACATCCCGGACCCGAGCCATATCCTGGACCATTCAGAATTGGTTGTTGGTACCAACCTTTCGTATGAGGAGAGGCCCGTGTCTATATTGGACCGGAGAGAGAAGATACTCAAGAACAAGACTATTAGCTTAGTCCGTGTTGCTTGGGGTCATCACTCTCTAGGTGAGTCAACGTGGGAGCGTGAGGACGACATCCGATCGCGATATTCCGACTTGTTTGACTCGTAAGGTATAATGTCTTCCTTATGCCTTATGCTTGCCATCCCTTGCTTGTATGTATGATTGTTTGATTGTTTGCTTAGTGTAGCTTAATTGTGGATAGCATAGCTGGCTCTTACATCTCTAAGCATCTTGATTTAAATTCCGAGGACGGAATTCTTTTAAGGTGGGTAGAGTTGTAACGTTCGTATTTCGGAATACGTATTTTAATTAGACATATATGTATTTTGGACCTGTATTTTATTTTCTCAGATTATGGCCTGTAATTGTGTTTTGGCTTAACTTACGGATTTTGATTTTCTCGTAAAACGGGTTTTGGACCTGGCTTGGTTTTATTTTGTGGAGAAGGAATTGGTTTGGTTTGGTTTAGTATGCGTTAGAACACCCTAGTTAATCTCCACCCTCAACACAACATACCCTCCCTCATTAAAACCCCACATAACTTTCTCTCTCCTGATAACTTCCATTAATTCTTCATCTTTTTCTTCCTTCCTCCACACAACACCAACACCATAGGCAAGTGCACCTTGCCACCAAATAAGCACCCTATTTTATTTGTCCATTAGCTAGATTAGGCCATGGTGAACAACATTAGAACTTGGTATTTTGTGATTTGGAGCTTCCATTTTTTTAGATCTAAGTTTTTATTATTTTCGAATTTTCTTGGTTTTGATCTATTAAACTTAGATTTTTTCCTTGTTTTGAGGCTTTCATGTGGAAGAGAATTCAATTTTACACAAGTTAGAACTTTAAAAATCCAAATTTCATTTTGATTTGGCCAAGTTATGAAGATTTGAAATTTTTGGTGTTCTTGAGTTATCTCTCGGCCTGATAGAGAAGATGACCCTCGGCCAGCGCTCTTTAGCGCAAGGCCATGCGCAGTTCAATTGTGCGCAGTTCATCTGTGCGCAGTTCATCTGTGCGCAGTTCATTTCCTGCGCAGTTCAACTGTGCGCAGTTCATCTGTGCGCAGTTCATTTCATGCGCAGTTCATCTGTGCGCAGTTCAACTGTGCGCAGTTCATTTCATGCGCAGTTCATCTGTGCGCAGTTCAACTGTGCGCAGTTCATTTCCTGCACAGTTCAACTCATGCACAGTTCATTTCCTGCACAGTTCAACTCATGATGGTTTGGTTTTATTCCTTGGACTTGGCTTCTCTTTTGTGGATTGGAGTCTTGAGATCTTGTTCCAACAACACGACTGTCTCGACCCAACACGACCTGGCACGGTTTTTTTGGTGTTTTGCTTATAACTAGTACGGTTTTTCGTGATTTCTGTGAAGTATGATTCTAGTACTTTCTGATCTTCTTGATAGTGACCCGATGGGGTGCGCCCTTAACTTTTAACCTGTAATTCATGATTAATCTTGATACTGGATAACTTGATAGTGGCCCGTGGCGGCGCACTCCTGACTTGTAACTTGTAAACCTGTAACTTGTAACTTGACTTGACTTGACGCTGTTGCGATGACTAACTTGACTCATATAACCAACTATGACTCCGTGGGCGTTCATTCTTGCTACTTGTGCAATCCACTTGTCTTGTCTCGCATCATGTCTAGGACGTGACTTCCTGGTTACCACGGTCAGGAATTCACACTAAATATGGATTAGGCTAATGACTAGATCAAACTATAGTTCATGGAGAATTTCTAGTCATAGGCGATCTCGTTATCTGGGCACTTTAAATGGACTTGTAGCCTGCCGACGAGTAGGGCACATTTCCAACACACTGTCATGTGTTGCACCCTCTAAGTCACCTAAGGGTATATCATCTCCTGGGCGATGTACCCAACCATACTCTCAACCCGCGGAAGGATAACTAGATAGTCTGCAGGGATTGGGACTGGGAATTTCTCATTTGCATCTTGTTAGTAATTAGGCTTGTGATAACCCTAGTTAGTTAAGTAGTAAGCCGTAGTAATTGCTTGGCCGTTTGTGAATGGATGGTGTCCAGCCCTGTCTAAGTCTCGTCTAGTCCCAGTACCTGGTACCCCTGAACATGATTGTTCTACTTATCTTAACAATAAATGGGTAGAGACAAAGTGCTATTCAGGCGAAGGGTTACGACCCCGGTCCTTGTTCGGTTTAAGGGTTGTAACCTGGCTCCCGGAATGGTTCCACGTCCCTAGTCGTTTATTGTCCTGTTGTTCTCTTTATTACTTGTACCTTTCTTTATTCCTTATGATCTGATATGCTGGCTTTTGTTTTTATTTCATGGCCTTCTTTGTGGCACTTGCTCTTTCTCGGGTTTGACCCAGCTGGTTTTGTGTGGCCAGATTTTGGAGCAGCTCCCGAAGATCTACCGAACCTCCAGTCCGACGGTGGCGACTAGAAGGAACCTGGGCTACGAGTGGGTTTTCTATTTTGTTTCGCTCACTACATTGTAAAATTATTCTTTTGAGGCGTTTAGCCGACGAGCACCTGTTAGCTCGATGTATATTTACTTACTGTCTGCCTACGGGCTGTAACATGATTAACAAATCCTAGGGTTGATCATGTATGACTGAACTCTTGTTAGTCTTGACATTTTGTACGACTAGCTTCATGATCATCCAATATGTAATATTTGGGACGCCTTTTATTGTATATTTGGAGGTCTAACATCTTGTAACTATATTACTTGCTTGAGATTGAGACAATAGGCTTGACCTTAAGAGACCGTTGGCTTGTAGTAAACCCTCATATCTAGACAGCCGTGACCGTATAGCGAGATGGATTCCATTTCAATATACGTAGCTGGCTATGTACGCCCCCGCTCTCCAGTATTCTGGTTCTGGGGCGTCACAAGTGGTCTATTTGGAAATTGGCTTAAGGGTATAATTGTCATGGAATTAATATGTAGATACCGGAGATAAATCTAATTTGATGAGGGGCCAAATTAGAAATATCAAAACATATAAATATATGTATTCATTAGGGTTATGGTCCCCAACTTATACCAAAAGAGAGGTTTCTCTTTTTTCTCTTCTGCATCCCCATCAACAGAAAGAGAGGGACAAAGAATTTGGATTCATCTTTGTCATTAAGGGTCGTAGCAAGTTGGAAGATCGAACTCCACAAAAGGACGACCGCTTCAAGATCCATCAAGTCTAGCAATGGATTCAGGTACGCTTCCGCAATTTAATTTATGTTCTTCATCTCATGAATCGACATGGTACAATAAATTCTAATAATGGTATCAGAGCCTTCTTGTTTGATTTATGAGATTGAAGTTTCAGAATTAATTTTTTGTTATTATTCAGAAATTATAGATCCTTCATTCTAATTTTAATTTAGGGTTCCAATGGTTCATAAAATAAAATTTATGATACACGAATATTAGATCTACAGTTTTTAATAACTGATTTCTTGATCTTGTGATGCACAAGAAAAAAAAATTCAGATATTTGTTTCGGCCAGATCATGCTGGACATGTATCCAAACGATACATCCATAATTAATGGACTAGGATGGCACTTATGTTTGTGTTGTTTGATCAAAATTGTTGGCAGTACTACACATGGTGGGTTATAATTTATGGTGGAATATAATTTATATATTTCCTTAGTGTTGTACTAGATGGCTAAATAAAGAGAACAACTATTGGGATCTTGTCTTATACTTCTGAGTTGTTTCCGTACATAAACAACTGTTCTAACATGTTTGCACATCATAATTTATTTATTTTATTTTTTTGCATACATGGTTCTCCATTGCTTACAAGTACATTGATTTGTTGTCAATCCTTCGTTAATTTGATCGCCATATTTAGAAAATCTTGATAGAATTCATAATTTATGTACAGTAATGATCTCTTAGTTCATGCTTAAATATTAGATATGGACGCATGTGATAATGACCGTAGAAATTCTCCATTATATTAAATATGCATGAATATGCTTATTGCTGGACATGTGATAATATGGAATGTCGGTTAGATTCCAATTACTCATTCTGATAGATATTTGGTGTTACTCAATTTAGAGTGTTTTCCAATCTAAGTTGAACATTGGAGGATAAATTGGAATTAAATATAGATAATTTTATGTTTGGCATAAATTTAGTTTCCAATAAATTTATGTTCTAAGTCATATATTTGATGTAATCTATTGACGTATATATCTTCAGGAGATTATTTTAATATAATCTTTATGGGTTATTTGAAGCAATCTATTGGTCCATATCTTTAGTAAAATATTACGTGAATTTTATTATGTTGACAATGCTCAGTTTAGTCAAATTAAGAATATTTGTTTGAATCATGTAAAGGGATTCACATACTTATGATTATCTTATTTGAGTTGTAATATTTTAATTATGCATGTACATAAAGTTTTGGACATGATTTGGTTTTTGTAAAATTTAGTCAACATTAAAAAAAAAAATTTGTGCCTTTTGTGACTAGCAATAGTCATCCAATATTCTAAATAGATCCATTGAAACAAGATGTCGCCAAAGTGACCTCTCTTGCGTAGATAGTCTATGAGGGATGTTAGATGTTTGTGTGTATAAATTCATGCGAGTATTAGTCGGCCCAAAGGAAGGTTAATACTTGGCCGAATTACGCACATACTTGTGGTGATAAATGTGTGACAATTATACAGTTTACATGTGAATAATAACCCGATCCAAAGATAGGCTTATTATTTGACATGACTTATTGTCAACGTTTGATCATTACACCAAGAATACTACTTGCAGTTAATATCACTGTCCAAAGACTTGATATTAATGATGTACTAGGTATCTTGAGATGGGGTTCACCATTATTTGAATTTATTTGACTATATTTTACGCTTTGGTTATTTGTTAGAGCATGTTTGTTTTTGTTGCTTTGTTCTCTTTACAGTTAATGTTGTTAAAATATCTGCCAATAAGATTTTAATTTTCATGTTTAACGGGATAAACTTTAAGGGCAAAAAAAAAATGAATATAGTAGTTGCTAAGGGTCCAGGTCAAAAGAAACAACAATATAAAATTAAGGATTATTCTTTTGTGATAAGATAGGACACATAAGGAAAAAATGTACAAAGTATCACGCATGGCGTATAAAGAAATGTATATTTCTAAATTTTGTCTGTTCTGAGGTTAATTTAGATTTAGTACCCAAAAACACGTGGTGGTTAGATTCTGGTGCTACTACCCACATTAGTATTTATAGACAAGGTTGTCTGAGCTACCGAAGCCAATTGATGGTGAAAGATACATCTATGTGGGTGACGGCAAATCGGTAGAAGTGGATGCAATAGGACATTTTAGGTTATTTTTAGGAACCAATTATTATTTGGATTTGATAGACACTTTTATTGTACCGTCTTTTAGACGGAATTTGGTTTCAGTTTCCTTAATGGACAAGTCTGAAGTACAAATAGACAACTCTAGAGGGGGTGAATAGAGTTTATAACAAAAATGATCAATTAAAAAATTAAACTCTCTTCACCAATTAAATAATCAGAGTAAAAGAAATGCGAAAATAAAGAGTAGAGAGCAAGCACAGCAAGATTTTAACCTAGTTTCCCTCGTGGAGGATTAGTCCAGGCCTGATAACTCTAGCTCAGGATTGAAATCCACTATTTATGAAATAGGGTTACAACCACGTGCCTTTTCACAGAAGAGCACGCCAAACTTCTTTCAATGATCGCTTTGGCAAAACTTGGACTTTTCCAAGTGACTTACAACTTCTTGCACTTCAAACTTCTAGCTGGATCGTACCGAGCAACTTGGACGGTTGGGAAGTTTAAATGCTAAGTGGATGGGAAGGTAAGGCTCTTTAATATATAGGCTATGTAAGAGAAGAAAAAGAGAAGATTGGATGGATTCAAATGAGAGAAACCAAAGCCTATTTATAGGGTTCGGGGTAGGCAGAATTCGGCCAAAATTCTGTATGTAGAATTCAAATTTTCGGCCGTTGGACAACTAGCAGTGATCAAGACCTAAAAAATCAGCATCCTGTAATTTAGGGGGCAGAGTTCGGCCCGAACTCTGTGTTAAGGCAGAGTTCAGCCCGAACTCTGTCTCCTATGGACAAAATATTCTTTGTGGGCTTTTGGATGAATGGGTTGATTGGGATTTGGGCTAAGTAAACCTATAAAGCTATGTCCAGCCCAAAGTTGCTCAGTATGACCCAACGTACATCATCCTATACTCAAAAACAAAAATACAGACTCCAGTATACACAAAATAGCAAATCTTCAAGCAGCTGTGATCTTAAACCAATGAGCTGAGTAGATTGATTTTGAGCTCGATGTGTCAAATTGGACTATGACAAATATTGTTTTGTTAATTTTCAAAATTAGGTTGACTGTGATCCAGTTTGGGTCAACAATCTCCTCCATTTTGATAATTGACAAAACATGATATTTGTATGTCTCAATATTCATACCTGGACACATTATGGCTCCCCCGTACTTGAACAACCGTACTCCCCCGTAAACTGATATTTCCTGTGACAAGTACTCATCCAAATATACATATTGTAAAATTCCCTATTTTATTATTATTATTTTTATTATTTTATTAGACTTAAAAAAATAAATTTATACAATTATTGGCTTTTTATTAATTATTATATTTTGCAACACGTTGTACAATTTTTGAACTCGGAAAAGGTGTGTGGTATAAGTTCACCAAAAACCACAATAAGACTATTTTTGTTATTTTATATTTTTAAAGTTATTTTTATGGTGAGTAATATACATATTCATTACTATTAGATATCATTATTATTTGTTGTCCTATTTATGGTCAATTGAATTTGTACATATATATAAATATCTTTAAATACATTTTATATATGGATGGATAATATTACTTTTTATTTTAAATTTTTTGAAGATTTTATGGTGAATACATGGATATATATTTGTATAGATATATACATATAATAATTAAGCTTTTGATTTAAAAGATTTAGAAGAAAAAAAAATAATAATAAGTAATGGGTGGTCGGCCCCACCCGACCACCCACCAACCCGCGAATAAGAGCAAACTGCTCACGGAAAGGGGGGGAACCCAACTCTGAAGCCACAGCAAATTATTTTTTTTTCTTTTTTTTCCTTTACATATATAACCGTATATATATATTTTAAAGGGAAACCCAAACCCTAGTTTCTTCTCCATCTTCTTCCTCCTCTCTCCTCCATCCTCCTCCCACTCCTCGGCGTGCGTGCCAGCCTCGCCGGAGCGACAGCATCTCCGCCTCCCGATCGTCACGGCGACAACAACAACAACAATAAAACAACAAATTCCCACTTTAAGGTATCCCACTTTCCCGATCAATTTCTCTGTCAATTCTACTCCGTTTTTGGATCCGTAAATTTGTGTAGAAAGCCCACATGACCCTCTATCATCCCCTTCAAATAGATTTATTTATTCTGCAATAAATTTTAGTTTTAATTAAATTGAAAATCTCAAAAAAATTAATTTTTATAAACCTTAAAAACCCCGTACGAGGTACGTCCCGACATACCGGGCGACCCCATCGTAAACTGAGAGTACCGAAAGGTCCGTATCGACTTTGCGGACGTGCGGGCTTTGACGGAATTCAAATTGGTTGCGTGTGCGCGACGAATTTGACCCGTATTCGTCAAATTTTCTCGTATCGGGCTTTTCAGAATTTTCCAATTACTTTGTGCACACTCATCAAATTGCGACAAAACTTGTGCCATTGGACTCAAAATATTTTTCTGGTCCTGTGAGCCAAGTTTGGTCCGATTCGGAGACCGTTGATCGGGACGCTATTTTGGCGGGCCCACAATCCCACTCAACGGGCGATTTTGTGCACGGCTCATCGGAATCCAAAATTGGACATACCGTTGGGTTTGTCTCATCAAAACAAATCTGTAGACATATAGTTTGACGACTTTAGAGACCGTAGATATTGGCACGCATTTCGGTGCAAAGCGGGTCCAACGGCGGACATCGTTTTGACCCAAAATTACGATATTGCCACTGTTCCAGAATTTGACTTTTGGACAGGCATTTTCTAGGCATATCTTTTATTCCAAACTCGTTCGTGATGTTTGTTTCAGCATCCGGAGCTTCTTGTGGATTTTGACTTTCGTGTTGACGATTCTGATTGTTGGATTTTGCTGCTTCTCGTACCACCCTCAGGCAAGATACCTTGCCTTATTTACTGTTATAATTATATGCACCTTTATTTATTTATTTACTGCATATTTATTATCTGTTCTTAATTGGATCCACTACTTGCTATTTTTAGTTCACTTTATTGCTTTTCAGTTATTTTTTCCTTCTTGCCTTTTTGTATGCATATGGACCTAGTCTTAGCGAACTACCTTTTGTTAGTGACCTTGGAAGGGAGAAGACAGTTGAATGTATGGGCTACCCCAATTCCAAAAAGCCGTAATAACTGCGTACTACGGTAGTCGAGTCGCGAGGGTCACTAGCCTCGAGCTATGTGGACTGATGGGTCACGTGGGCCGCTAGCCTCGAGTTATGTCGACTGATAGTATTGGTACTGACGTGTGCGTATTGTGAGTTGTTACCTTGTCCTGGGGGAGTCAGCCTTCACCTGCCCATACATCGATATGTCTTCTAAATTGTCTACTAGAAAGGTTAGGAGACCTTAGCAAATTTTATGTTCCAAGATCATGGCATGGAAAAATGTCACATCGCGGGATAGTAAGTTACCCCTTGTCCTTGTTTGGTTATAGGGGTAGCCTACTATTTCGATGATGGGATATTGAGCCGTGTTATGGTTTGGACACTTTTACTTTATCTTTATTTTATGGTGCATTTATATTCAGTTCATATGGCATGTTCTTCCTGTATCTTGTTACGTCCCTCTGAGGACCTGGTTATCTCTCCAGATGTGTGTGCTTCTGTGATATTGCAGGTGTTCTAGTCGATGCCGTGATCTTCTCCATCCTTTCGAAGATGATTGCACTTGGCTAGTCTTGTTATTTCATCTATTCCTTCTTGTACCTTTTATTTGAGATAGTTGGTAGTGGACTTTGTCTCCGCCCAACGTATTGTTCAAAGACTTATTACAGTTGATTATATGATATCTTTTATTTTTCATTTGTGGATGAGATTAGATTACTCTTGGTTTACTGCATTTTACAGCTTATGTATTCATACGAGGTTTCCATATATTGGAGTATACTTCGTATGTATGCAGCTGGCATGGATATGTACCTAGTCCTAAGTATTTTGGGACTGGGGCGTTACATGTTTTTGTGGTGGCCCATGCAGGTCCAGTTTGTCACTTCGGTTACGTAATTGTACCGATGTGAGCCTGCAACATAGGATTAGAATCTAGGAATCTCATCCATACAGCTTGACCTCTTTCCTTGGCTTCAAATTCCGAACTCTTGTTCGACCTCCTTGAAATGCATCTTGCTTGATTCCTTTCTACCGTCGACTCTTATTTTCGTACTTAGTATCAACTAGGAAGATGACTACATTAGTATATGCTCATAGGTCACACATATGGCTAGAATGGTTATATTGGCAATTGGAATACATTCAAGACTCTAATTGAGTTAAAAATGTTTTTTTTGTGTGAATTAATGATTAGTAAATTGTAAAGTAGGATATTGCCACAGAAAGTTTTAATGTTGAGATTTCTAATTAGTAAACCCTATAGGATTGATACTGCAGGAAGGAGAAAAAAAATAATATAGCTAGAATCTTTATACCCTTGATTTAAGAAATTGATGGGCTTTTTGAGATTTGATATTTATGATTTATTGGGTTATAGTTATACATCTTTGAACAAATATAAAATTTATTTGATTTTCGAGTTTTGATGTTTATCATTTATTGGATTATGGTTATACACCTTTGAGCAGTTATAAATTTGGTTTGAAAATGATCTTAGCTTTTAAAAATGGCCGTAGAAATTATTTAAATTGAGTTGTACAACTTGCGATTTTCGTGTTCAGTAAATTTTGAATTTTATGTGGAAGTAATGATGGTAAATTTTGGTTTACAATAATTGAAAACGATTTTTGAGAATTTTTCTTTATTTTAAATTGTGTCCTATGATTGAGGATTTACAAATCTATTTAGATTTTTTTTTTGGTAAAAAAAAGGATTTTGACTGATAAGATTATTTGAAAATTTAGTTTAATGTGGGATTGCTAATATTAAAATTTTTGGAAGAATTTCGAAGGATGTGATGGAAAGTTATTTTGATTGATTAAAGGAAGTTACCAATTAAAAGTTGTGATTTTGTTGGAATTACTTAGCATAAATAGAAGTTAAAATTGATGAGAGCATTGAGCTTAATTTTTGAGATTGCTTTTAATATGCTAAGAGTTTTATTATGAGTTATTTGAAAATTTTAGAGTGTTAAATTTTTGATTGATTGTAAAATTTTTATGGATTCGTAAATTATGAACTCTTGAGTTAAATAGTTGAATTTAAACGTTAATTTATAAAATTTTGTTTTGAGATTTATGAGAGTGATTTAAAATTTTTTTATGACGAATTTGAACGGCTTGGAGTGAATACCAATTTTGGTGGTTTATTTTTGAAAGTTTAATTTTGAAACTTTTGGAGGAAACTTGAGGTAAATTTTAATGGTAGGCCCCAAGATAACCCTACTGGGTATTCCACACCAATTGCCATGTCACCCATGACCATGATAGTAGTATATACACAAGTGTTGTTAGTCATCTACCCAGCTATATGACTGTATTTCCACCTCGGCTTACTCGACCTTCCTTCAATTCTAGATCTTTTAATTGCGACCTTCTAACCCACTTGCAATTTGAATAATGATTTAATGGTTCCTTAACTGTATTCATCTAGGAGACTATCTTCTCTCCGGAATTGTGTTCCTAAATTATTTTTATGGATTCTTTAATTAATTTTATTTCATGCTTTAACTTGATCTTCTTTATTTTGTGCATTAATTATCATCTCGTGAACTCCCACTTTCTATTTTTTGATCTTCTGGCGTCCCCTACCGTGACTTGTATATTTGGAGTACAACACTTTTTCTCCCAACAAATTTCATATATAAGACCTAGACAAGCCCACCTTCCTGTAGACATATCATGTCCCACCAAAACCCATCTCCTTGTGCTCTATTTCTTGATATGACCTCATAGTCAAAATGGCCAAACTATAATCTTTACCATGATACCGATATATTTTCGACCACGGATAGGGATTCAACATCGACTCAATTCTTTTGACCCAATATGTGATTGTGTTCCACTAAATTCCTTAAATGCTTAAATTTTTACTTTATCTTGATTGCTTGACCCATTATCCCATGATACTATTAGTTAAATTCTTGTAAGTTGGGTAGAATACCTCACCACCTAACAAACCTTTTTCCTTGTGAACCACATTGGTAAGTTCACTTAGACTATAAATTCAGAGGACCCTACCTTATCTAGTCTACCAAGCCATAAATGAAGAAACACTAGGACAACTGTATAGGCCCAAACTTCGGGCGAGCCTTGATTTTAAAAAATCTTGTACTATTTAAAATTTCCTTCATCAGTACCTTTCTTGCTTATATTTTGACTATCTCATGCTGCTAATGTAGCTTCAGTTTTGCAAGCTTATTTCGTTATCAAGCTTGATCATGACATATTTTATTGGGTGCACCCACTAACATATTGTCTAATCAGAACCGGTGCATGATGGTCTGATCAACTATTGCACTTTGGTTCGCTTATCATAACTTATTCTATGCGGATGGAGACATAGTTAAACTTGCCTTAGAGACTCATCCGCGACCGCCTTGACAATTTTTTTTTGAATTATTTTTGCCGCCTAGGAACCCCGCAATTCGTACTCAATATATAACACCGTCTTTGAAATCTTTGTTGTTATTGTCTTTTACTTATTTTGGAAAGACAAGGCACTGTACTTGCTAAGTTGGACTCAAGATATCATCTTTGGTTGCCAAATCGGTTAATTATACACAAATGTAGATAGCCATCGACCGACTCATGTGGCTATATCCTCGCCTTTAACTACTCCTCATTTCTCAACCCTAGAATTATTATCGTGTCATTCCAATTGTTCTTGAGCACTCGAGAATGATTCTAATCATTCACTTAAATCTAACACTCAACCCAGATGATTAGTATCCAGTTTTCTCTCAAGGAACCATATCTCCCAAACGTCTAATTATTCTCTTTGATCTACTAAAATTTTCACTATTTTTATTCGGATTATCAAATTTTGTCACCTTCATTAGCAACCCTTATTTAATTCCATAACCATGATATATTTTTGCATATATCGACTCCACAATTTTCTAATGCATAGTGGAGTTGAACGCCGTTTTATCGCCTCCTCCAAAATTTAATTATATTTTGGTATTGACGAACTCTTCCTATCCCTCAACCCTATATACCCTATTAATCCGAAATTTCGAGGACGAAATTCTTGTAAGTTGGGTAGAATATAAAATCCCCTATTTTATTATTATTATTATTTTTATTATTTTATTAGACTTAAAAAAATAAATTTATACAATTATTGGTTTTTTATTAATTATTATATTTTGCAACACGTTGTACAATTTTTGAACTCGGAAAAGGTGTGTGGTATAAGTTCACCAAAAACCACAATAAGACTATTTTTGTTATTTTATATTTTTAAAGTTATTTTTATGGTGAGTAATATACATATTCATTACTATTAGATATCATTATTATTTGTTGTCCTATTTATGGTCAATTGAATTTGTACATATATATAAATATCTTTAAATACATTTTATATATGGATGGATAATATTACTTTTTATTTTAAAATTTTTGAAGATTTTATGGTGAATACATGGATATATATATTTGTATAGATATATACATATAATAATTAAGCTTTTGATTTAAAAGATTTAGAAGAAAAAAAATAATAATAAGTTAATGGGTGGTCGGCCCCACCCGACCACCCACCAACCCGCGAATAAGAGCAAACTGCTCACGGAAAGGGGGGGAACCCAACTCTGAAGCCACAACAAATTGTTTTTTTTTCCTTTACATATATAACCATATATATATATATATATATATATATATATATATATATATATATATATATATATATATATATATATATATATATATATATGTTTTAAAGGGAAACCCAAACCCTAGTTTCTTCTCCATCTTCTTCCTCCTCTCTCCTCCATCCTCCTCCCACTCCTTGGCGTGTGTGCCAGCCTCGCCGGAGCGACAGCATCTTCGCCTCCCGATCGTCACGGCGACAACAACAACAACAATAAAACAACAAATTCTCACTTTAAGGTATTCCACTTTCCCGATCAATTTCTCTGTCAATTCTACTCCGTTTTTGGATCCGTAAATTTGTGTAGAAAGTCCACATGACCCTCTATCATCCCCTTTAAATAGATTTATTTATTCTGCAATAAATTTTAGTTTTAATTAAATTGAAAATTTCAAAAAAATCAGTTTTTATAAAACTTAAAAACCCCGTACGAGGTACGTCCCGACATACCGGGCGACCCCGTCTCAAATCGAGAGTACCGAAAGGTCTGTATCGACTTTGCGGACGTGCGGGCTTTGACGGAATTCAAATTGGTTGCGTGTGCGCGACGAATTTGACCCGTATCCGTCAAATTTCCCCGTATCAGACTTTTCAGAATTTTCTAATTACTTTGTGCACACTCATCAAATCGCGACAAAACTTGCGCCATTGGACTCGAAATATTTTTCTGGTCCTGTGAGCCAAGTTTGGTCCGATTCGGAGACCGTTGATCGGGACGCTATTTTGGCGGGCCCACAATCCCACTCAACGGGCGATTTTGTGTACGGCTCATCGAAATCCAAAATTGGACATACCGTTGGGTTTATCTCATCAAAATAAATCTGTAGACATGTAGTTTGATAACTTTAGAGACCGTAGATATTGGCACGCATTTCGGTGCAAAGCGGGTCCAACGACGGACATCGTTTTGACCCAAAATTACGATATTGCCCCTGTTCCAGAATTTGACTTTTGGACAGGCGTTTCCTAGGCATATCTTTTATTCCAAACTCGTTCGTGATGTTTGTTTCAGCATCCGGAGCTTCTTGTGGATTTTGACTTTCGTGTTGACGATTCTGATTGTTGGATTTTGCTGCTTCTCGCACCACTCCCAGGCAAGATACCTTGCCTTATTTACTGTTATAATTATATGCACCTTTATTTATTTATTTACTGCATATTTATTATCTGTTCTTAATTGGATCCATTACTTGCTATTTTTAGTTCACTTTATTGCTTTTCAGTTATTTTTCCTTCTTGCCTTTTTGTATGCATATGGACCTAGTCTTAGCGAACAACCTTTTGTTAGTGACCTTGGGAGGGAGAAGACAGTTGAATGTATGGGCTACCCCAATTCCAAAAAGCCGTAGTAACTGCGTACTACGGTAGTCGAGTCGCAAGGGTCACTAGCCTCGAGCTATGTGTGTTGACACAAAATCACAGTCAACTAAATATTGACAACATTGACTAAATAATACTTATAATAATTCAATACGACACACGACGAACACATCCAGCTCAAGCCAGACGACAGCTCAATTTTTGCAAAATGTAAGTCATTTTTGAGTCTGTACTTTTATATTTATTGAGTCTAGACTGTTGTAAGCTGAGTCGTACTGAGCTCTTGAGACTTGACGTATAACCTATCCAAAATCTATAAAGCTCTACATCCAAAATAAGCCCATTGGACCCTAAGACCCATTCTGTGCTCTGGAGATAGAGTTCGGGCCGAACTCTGCCTCCACACAGAGTTCGGGCCGAACTCTGTCCCCTAAAAATTAGCACCCTAATTTTTAGGGTTGGCTGGTTGCTAGTTGTCCAACGGCCAAATTTTTGAAAATCCCTACCAGAATTCTGGCCGAATTCTGCCTGCTAAAACCCTATAAATAGGCCAAGAATTCTCTCATTTTCATTCATCCCATCTTCTCTTCTCTTCTCTCTAAAGCTCAATATAAGCCATACCCTTCTTCATCTACTAGCCACAAGCTTCCTAAGTCTCGAGTGCTCAGCATCTCTCAGTTAGGAGTCTTGTGCAAGAGTTCAAGAAGTCGCTTGGAAAATTCCAAGCATCGCCACTGCGATCCTTTGTAAGAAGTTGACGTGCTCTTCTGAAGAAAAGGCACGGGGTGTAACTACTATTTCACAAATAGTGAATTTAATCATGAGCTAGAGTTCTCAGGCCTGGACTAGTCCTCCACGAGGGAAACCAGGTTAAAATCGGCTGTGTTTGCGTATGCTTTCTTGCTTCTTATTTATTTTCGCATTTACTCTGATTAGTTTTTTTTTGTGAAAGAGTTTAAATTTTTAATTGGCTATTATCGCTATAAACTCTATTCACCCCCCTCTAGAGTTGCCATCTGTTTTTCAATTGGTATCAGAGCTCTGTTCTCTCAACAAGGACTAACATCCTAGAGCTGATCTATGGCAACTACACAATCCTTGATTTCTAATCATAGTGAAGGGCAGTCCACTCATAGGCCTCCCCTATTTTATGGAATAACTACACATATTGGAAAACAAGGATGAGCTTTTATCTCAAGTCGCTAGACTTTGACCTGTGGACTATCGTCACTGACGGTTACAAAAAGCCCGCCAGAATAGTTGTCAATAGTGATCTCGTTGAGAAATCACATGACAAGTATTCTGACGAAAAGAAGAAACAGGCAAGTCTAGACGCGAGAGCTATTAATGCTTTATTCTGTGCTATAGACAGGAATGAGTTCAACAGTGTCTCTACATGCACCACATCTCACGATGTATAGAGACTTCTAGAAGTGACGCATGAAGGAACCACCCAAGTCAAGGAATCAAAGATAAGCCGTCTCACTCAAGAATATGAGGCTTTCAAGATGAAGCCAAATGAGACGATTACGCAAATATTCACAAGATTCCTCGACATCATCAACCCCCTGTCTTCCTCGGCAAATAATATTCAAATCACGAGAAGATTCGCAAGCTACTTAGGGGGCTCCCAAAGATTTGGAACCCTAAGGTGACAGCCATCATAGAAGGAAATGATCTCACAACCATGTCCATGGAGGCCTTGATGGGAAAGCTAATGACTCATGAGCTTGACCTCAAGGACTTCGAAGAGCCTGCTCCTAAGGCTAAGGAGATTGTACTCAAAGCTCACCGACGGAGGACTGACCCCGAAGAGACGGATGACGACAACTCGGAAGGTGACGATCAAGCTCTCCTCGTCCGCAACTTTAAGAAATTCCTTCGCTTCAACCGAAGAAAGAAGGAACCTCAAGAAGGCGACGAAGAAGAGCCAACCTGCTATGGTTGCAAGAAGATAGGACATGTCCGAAAAGATTGTCCATACTTAAAGAAGAGCAACCGTTATGAGAAGCCATACAAGAAGACTTCCTCAAAGAAATATGCCAACACAAGCATTTGGCATGAAAGCGAAGCTAGTGACTTCGAGGAAGAAAAGGACTCTCCTCAAGATACGGCTAATGTGTGCCTAATGGCAACTTCCGACAAGGTATCAAACGAAACTCTTGATGACTTCACTTTTGATGAACTTGGCGATGCTTTTACCGATTTACTTAATGATCACAAAAAGGTCATTGGTAAATACAAACATGCCAAGGACAAAATCAAAAGTCATGAAGTCGAAATTCAAAGACTTTCTCTATTACTTGATAACATTAGAGACACTTCATCCACGGATGTCACAGATGAGGTATCTAAGCTTAAAATAAGCTTACATGATGCCGAAGTACGCATTGAACAACAAACACAAGAAATCACAACACTCAACACGGAGCTTGCAGAAGAAAAGAGTAGACACAAGATTTCTATTACTAAGATGCATGGTTTGAATGCTAAGATTACTGAACTGCAAGCTGTCTCTAAGAAACTAGAGACTAAATTGGGAAAACAGGTTGCTCAACCTCAAACCCAAGAGACACACACAAAGCATGATACTTCTCATACTAGTCACCCACGTCATCTACCTACAACACGTAACCATGCTTACATATACACACACTTTCACAAAGGACACAAACCACATGTACGTAGAAATAATTATCATATGTCACAAAATCATCATGCTATACATAGATACAATCATAATCATGTTGCACAAATACCACATCACCATCACTCTACATATAGACATCATCACCATGCTACTCCATATAGACAATCTCACCATGCCACTCCACATCACTCTACACATAGTCATCATCACCATGCTAATTCTACATATCATCATACTTTTCCTCATCACTCTACTTATAGACATCATCAGCATGCTCCTAATATAAATAGGAATGCTACATATACTTATTGTGGTTTACATGGACACATTTCACCACAATGTAGAATTAGAAGATTAGTAGATAGAAAGATATATGCATGGTTTCCAAAAACTAACTTTTCAGGACCCTCAAGAACTTGGGTACCAAAGGTCACATTTACTCTTAATGTAGGTGGACCTTCCCTCCTCAACTAAAAGTAAGTGGATTCTCGATAGTGGATGCTCGCGGCATATGACGGGAGACGCAAATTTTTTTGCATCACTATCGATGAAGAGAGAAGAATATGTATCCTTAGGCAACAACCTAAAAGGTTATATTATAGGTAATGGTAATATTGGTTATCCTCCCTCTCCCGTAATAAAGGATGTCTTCCTAGTGACCGAGTTAAAGCATAACCTGCTCAGCATTAGTCATCTTGCTGACCATGGATATGACATTAACTTTGGACAAAACAAATGCCTTATTTATGATAGGTCAACAGGAGACATTGCTTTTGAAGGGGTAAGAGAGGATAATATTTATATTTTCTATTTGTCTATAGATACTAACAATGCAGGTAGATGCCTATATGCTCATAAAGATGAAAGATTACTATGGCACTAGCGTCTTGGTCATGCCAATATGGATACTATATCCAGGCTATCGACCAAGAAGCTAGTTAGAGGCTTGCCCGATATCACATTCAAAAAGGACACGGTATGTGCCGAATGTGAATTGAATAAGGTAACCAAGTCCTCTTTTTATTCCATTAACTCTGTAAGTACTACTAGACCCCTACAACTTCTCTATATGGATTTATTTGGCCCTAGTAGAGTAGCCAGTCTTGGTAGAAAACTCTATGCCTTTGTTATTGTTGATGACTTTTCAAGATTTACTTGGGTTTTTTTCTTACAAATAAGAGTGATGCTATTTCGGTTTTCAAGATTTTTGTTAAGAAAGTTCAAAACGAAAAAGGCTACATGATTACTCGAATCCGAAGTGATCATGGAGGCGAATTCAAAAATTCTGATTTTGAAAAGTTTTGTGATTCTAATGGCTTTGATCATGAGTTTTCTTGTCCAAGAACTCCTCAACAAAATGGTGTTATAGAGCGGAAGAATAGGACTCTTGGCGATATGGCTAGAGTCATGTTGAACAAGTTTTCACTTCTGAAATACTTTTGGGCTGAAGCTGTCAGTACAGCATGCCATATTTTAAATAGGGTGCTTATTCGTCCTATTACAAAGAAAACACCCTATGAGCTATGGTTTGGGAGAACCCCAAATGTTTCTTATTTTAGAGTTTTTGGTTGTAGATGCTTTATCCTTAATACCAAAGACAACTTAGGCAAATTTGATGCCAAAGCTGACGATGGTATCTTTCTTGGCTATGCTGCCAAGAGTAAGGGATATAGAGTTTTTAACAAACGCTCATTAATTGTGGAAGAGTCTACAAATGTGACTTTTGATGAAGATAACAGTGCAGCAACTACTCTTGATGATGATGTTGAGCCATCAACTTCTACTCCAATGAATACCACAACCGAAACCAATTCTCTGGAGGGCTTGCCAAAGAAATTCTCTTTCAAGCCGTCACACCCAGAAAATTTGGTGATCGGTGAGGTTTCACGTAGAGTAACTACTAGATCATCATTAAGAGACTCTATTGCTAGCACTGCCTTTATTTCACAAATTGAGCCGAAAAACATTTTAGAAGCTTTCAATGATGAATTTTGGATTTTTGCTATACAAGAGGAACTCAACCAATTCGAGAGGAGCCAAGTATATGAACTCGTTCCTAGATCGGCTAATCACTCGATTATTCGTACGAAATAGGTTTTTAGAAACAAAGTGAATGAAGATGGTTCAGTCACACGCAACAAAGCTCGTCTAGTAGCCCAAGGATACAACCAAGAGGAAGGTATCGACTACGATGAGACGTATACTCCTGTTGCTAGATTGGAATCCATTCGGATGCTTTGTGCATTTGTAAATTTTTAAAATTTCAAATTATTTCAAATGGATGTTAAAAGTGCTTTCTTGAATGGATTTATTAAGGAGAAAGTTTATGTGAAACAACCTCCTGGCTTTGAAAATTATAAATTTCCCGACCACGTGTTCAAGCTAAAGAAAGCGCTGTATGGCCTCAAACAAGCCCCTAGAGCTTGGTATGAATGGCTAAGCAATTTTTTGCTTGAGAAAGGTTTTTCAAAAGGGAAAATTGACACCACACTTTTCATAAAATCTTTTAAAGACACTATTCTTTTAGTATAAATATACGTAGATGATATTATATTTGGTTCTACTGATGAAACCCTTTGTCAAAATTTTGCCAAGTGTATGCAGACCGAGTTTGAGATGAGCATGATGGGGGAGCTCAACTACTTTCTTGGGTTGCAAGTCAAACAAATGTCAAATGGAACCTTCATCTGTCAGTCGAAGTATACAAAGGACATGCTGAAGAAATTCGACCTTGACAACGTCAAACCAATCAGCACTCCAATGGCTACTTCAACCAAACTTGAACCAGATGATAGCGGCAAACCCGTAGATCAACGTAAGTATCGAGGTATAATAGGCAGTCTACTCTACCTTACTGCTAGTCGCCCTGATATTATGTTTAGCGTTTGCCTGTGTGCTAGATATCAAGCAAATCCTAAGGAATCACACATGACCGCTGTTAAGCGTATCTTTCGATACCTTAAGGGTACGGTTACAGTGGGCCTATGGTATCCCAAGTCAACATCATTTGACCTTATCGGTTACTCTGATGCTGACTTCGCCGGATGCAAGGTCGACCGTAAAAGTACGAGCGGTACGTGTCATTTATTAGGAAAAGCTTTAGTCTCTTGGTTTAGCAAGAAGCAGAATTCTGTCGCACTATCCACAACAGAAGCTGAATACATCGTAGCTGGGCATTGTTGTGCACAAATTATGTGGATGAAGCAAACCCTTGAAGACTATAACTTATCTTTCATGCATATTCCAATCTTTTGTGACAACACTAGTGCTATAAATCTTACTAAGAACCCCATTTGTCACTCACGCACGAAGCACATTGAAATACGTCATCACTTTCTGCGTGATCATCAGCAAAATGGCACGATTAACTTAGAATTTATTGACACTGATCATCAGTTAGCAGATTTCTTCACAAAACTATTATCCGAAGAGCGCTTCAATTTTCTTTGTCGTGAACTTAGAATTTTAGATGAAGCTGTTGTAAATTAAAATAAACCTGCGTAAATATCGAGTATATCTTGATTCTCTTATGATGAACTTGCTATGGGTACAAGCCGAAAGGGTTCTTCTGACAACAAGGCGTAAAAGCCTAAGCGACACAGTGCACTAGTCCTCAGGACTACCGCTAGCTGGGATCCGGCCCCTGCAGCTAACCCATGGCAGCTTCAAAATATTGAATTATGATATAATTCTTTGTTTATTATACGGTTCATTTTTATTTATCACATGCTGAAATACTATTTTTTCAACTTCATATTGCTGCTTCAAACTCATTTCATCTGTTTACTTCTTGGATCTTTCTTGTTATTTTACTCATATCTTATATTGGTCTTTCTTACTTAACCATTCATTTTCATTTTCTGCCTGATTCCTGTTCTGTGACCAGGATCCAGAATTCGGGCCGAACTCTGCCCTTACCAGAGTTCGGGCCGAATTCGGCCTGACCGTTCCAGAACCAGGAACAGTCTCAGCCGTTGATCAAAATTAAGATCCAATGGCTATTATTTGCTCCGACCAAGAGAAACCTTCACCATATTTTTGGTTTCTCTTCCCTCTCCTTCCTCATTACCACCTTTCTCACTTCTCCTACTCAATTCTCTCAAAACCCTAACCCTAATTTCTCCTTTTTAGAGGTCAATTCTTCCCCAAACTCAAGGAGAAGGCTTCTTTTTCAATTCTCCTACATTGTTCATCACTAGTTTGAGGTATAATTCCACATTCTTCTATATCTCAATTTCTTTTATTATCTATTGTATTATAGCTCCTCGTTTGTTCAACCGTGGAAAGAGACTTCGGACCGAGGGTACATCCTCGTCGAATGCTCCTTCTTCCGGTGAACCACCCGTTGCACCATCCGTTGCACCGGCCATTGAACAACAAATCTATCCGTTGTTCAATCCTCCACGTCCACATGATCCAAACACTTTTGACGACCGAATTTTTGTATCACTAGACGCCTCAAACTATTGGTTTAGTGATTTTCGGACACGTCCGGTATTTGCGGGACACCCCATCAACTTTACCATATTCTCACAATATGATGCACTATTTCATGACCTTTGCCTTGATGAACTAGTTACCACAAATTCGGTCATTTATCGTAGTGCCATTCAAATGTTTTACTGCAACTTAACCCATGATGATACTCATATTTATTCACGAGTTGCGGAAATTGATATCTCCTTTGATGATTTCAAATTGGCCGAATATCTTGAGCTTCAAGAGCCTAATTCTTGGGAAAAGCTTGTTGAAGCTAGATCATTTCAATTTCCTGAAGGAATTTTACTTGAAAGCTTCAAGGACGACTTGTGTAGCCCTAACACACGTCCTCGTAAGCTTTTGGCTAAATTCCTCAATCCCTATTTCTATGAGCTTCATTGGATCATTTTCAACACCATTCTACCCAAAGCGGGTTCTACCGATGAATTCACTTATTTTGAAATCTCGGCCTTATACCATCTCCACTTCCATGTTCCTTTTAATCTTCCACGCACAATGATGGATTGGATGATTAACTGTAGGAAGAAACCAAGATCTTTGGTTTATGTATTATACCTTCCTATGATCTTTCGTACGTTTCATGTACCCCTTGATGAGTGTCCATTCTTACCTGCCCCTGCCTTCCTCTCTAAGGCAAGGAGGCTTCAGGCGGCCATTGGCTCACCAGTAGTGTCTGAGCATTCTGATGATGAGCCAGATGCCCCTCCTCTTGGACAGGATCCTCCTTCTCCTCCTGCCACCCTCGAGTCTCTTCAGACCATGCTCCGAGATCGCTTCACTTTAGAGGACGATCGATGGACTCAGCTGGATTATCGGACCACCTTGCAGATGAGTGCTATCAGCAACTCGCTGCATGATATTCGGTATTCCATGTCTCGTTATCCTTCCATTCCCATTCCTATGGAGCGAGATCCCGGTCGTGAGGGCTATCGTATCGATGACCCTTGGGTCATTCGCTACTTGGATCCAGATGCAGCCTTCGTGGACCCTCGTCGCTCCTTTACTGATCCATCGGACGACGCTGGGCCTTCACGCACTCGATGATGGATATGGACTACTTCCTGCTACTGCTACTGAGGATCATAGCTTATAGTTTATGCATTTTGTTTTTAGTTGCTTTTATGTACTTGGTTTGTATTAGACTTATTATGGGTTGTAACTTTTGAGACTTTGGTAGTTCTATCAGTTTATGTCTTTATGACTCTTGAGACATTTGGTTGTTATATCAGTTTATATGCAGTTTCTTCTCATCTTTTGGTGTGTTTGCCAGTTATTACTTGTTTATCTTAAATTGCTAAATGCCAAAAGGGGGAGATATGTATATTATATATTCGTTTTTATCTATATATGCTTTTGGAAGAATGTTATTAACAGGCCAACAAGATTCACATCATTGTTTACGGGGGAGCTATTCTTAAGCTCGGCACTTATTATGGGGGAGCTATGTCTTTACAATGTGTCCAGGTATGAATATTGAATATACAATTATTATTTTGTCAATTATCAATATGGGGGAGATTGTTGACACAAAATTACAGTCAACCAAATATTGACAACATTGACTAAATAATACTTGTAATAATTCAATACGACACACGACGAACACATCCAGCTCAAGCCAGACGACAGCTCAGTTTTTGCAAAATACAAGTCGTTTTTGAGTCTGTACTTTTATATTTATTGAGTCTAGACTGTTATAAGCTGAGTCGTGCTGAGCTCTTGAGACTTGACCTATAACCTATCCAAAATCCATAAAGCTCCACATCTAAAATAAGCCCATTGGACCCTAAGACCCATTCTGTGCTCTGGAGACAGAGTTCGGGCCGAACTCTGTCCCCTAAAAATCAGCATCCTAATTTTTAGGGTTGGCTGGTTGCTAGTTGTCCAACGGCCAAATTTTTGAAAATCCCTACAAGAATTTTGGCCGAATTCTGCCTGCTAAAACCCTATAAATAGGCCAAGAATTCTCTCATTTTCATTCATCCCATCTTCTCTTCTCTTCTCTCTAAAGCTCAATATAAGCCATACCCTTCTTCATCTACTAGCCACAAGCTTCCTAAGTCTCGAGTGCTCAGCATCTCTCAGTTAGGAGTCTTGTGCAAGAGTTCAAGAAGTCGCTTGGAAAATTCCAAGCATCGCCACTGCGATCCTTTGTAAGAAGTTGACGTGCTGTTCTGAAGAAAAGGTACGGGGTGTAACTACTATTTCACAAATAGTGGATTTAATCCTGAGCTAGAGTTCTCAGGCCTGGACTAGTCCTCCACGAGGGAAACCAGGTTAAAATCGGCCGTGTTTGCGTATGCTTTCTTGCTCCTTATTTATTTTCGTATTTACTCTGATTAGTTTTTTCTTGTGAAAGAGTTTAAATTTTTAATTGGCTATTATCGCTATAAACTCTATTTACCCCCCTCTGGAGTTGCCATCTATTTTTCAATGTGGACTGATGGGTCACGTGGGCCGCTAGCCTCGAGTTATGCCGGCTGATAGTATTGGTACTGACGTGTGCGTGTTGTGAGTTGTTACCTTGTCCTGGGGGAGTCAGCCTTCACCTATCCATACATCGATATGTCTTCTAAATTGTCTACTAGAAAGGTTAGGAGACCTTAGCAAATTTTATGTTCCAAGATCATGGCATGGAAAAATGTCACATCGCGGGATAGTAAGTTACCCCTTGTCCTTGTTTGGTTGTAGGGGTAGCCTACTATTTCGATGATGGGATATTGAGCCGTGTTATGGTTTGGACACTTTTACTTTATCTTTATTTTATGGTGCATTTATATTCAGTTCATATGGCATGTTCTTCCTGTATCTTGTTACGTCCCTCTGAGGACCTGGTTATCTCTCCAGGTGTGTGTGCTTCTGTGATATTGCAGGTGTTCTAGTCGAGGCCGTGATCTTCTCCATCCTTTCAAAGATGATTGCACTTGGCTAGTCTTGTTATTTCATCTATTCCTTCTTGTACCTTTTATTTGAGATAGTTGGTAGTGGACTTTGTCTCCGCCCAACGTATTGTTCAAAGACTTATTACAGTTGATTATATGATATCTTTTATTTTTCATTTGTGGATGAGATTAGATTACTCTTGGTTTACTGCATTTTACAGCTTATGTATTCATACGAGGTTTCCATATATTGGAGTATACTTCGTATGTATGCAGCTGGCATGTATATGTACCTAGTCCTAAGTATTTTGGACTGGGGCATTACACATATCCAAGTATTCACAATTCATAGTGCTAATACAAGTAGCAATGGTTCACAATTCATAGTACTAAGACAAATATCAATGTTTCTCCCCCTTTTGACAATCAGCAAAAAAAGGAGACATAAAAGAGAAGTAATAAAACTACCATCCACATAATGAAAGATAACATGCAAGTAGTAGTAATAACTAAGAGCAAACTGAGCCATAGAGTTTTAAAAAACATAAAGACATAAGCAAAAAAAACATAGTGCCAAAACAAAAATAGTCCTAAGCATCAGTAGCAGAACAAATAGCCATATCCATCAAGGAGCATAAGAAGGCCCCGCACCATCAGAACCGGTACGACGGGGATCCACAAATGCAGAAGTCGGATCAAGATAGCGACGAACCCAAGAATCGTCAATGCGATAACCATCGTGAGACGGATCACGCATCATCGGAATCGGCATCGTCGGATGGGAGGCCATGGAGTACTGAATGTCGTGGATGGAGTTGCTGAGAGCACTCATCTGCAGAGTGGTACGGTAGTCCATCTGCGTCCAGCGATCATCCATCTCAGCCAGCGCGCGTCCTCCAAACAGAAGCGATCGCGAAGCATGGTCTGAAGAGAGTCCAGTGTAGCAGTGGACACGAGAGTAGGTGAATCGGGAGTAGCAAAGGGTGCAGGAGAGTCAGGCTCCTCAGCAGCATCAGACTCAGAAGAGGCTACAGCAGCAATAGTTCTCCTTGCCTTAGTATAAAGGCAGGAGGGGGCAAGGACTGACACTGATCCAATGGGACATGAAAGGCATAAAAGATCAAAGGAAGATACATGGTATAAACCAAAGATTTTGGTTTAGGCCTAGCACGAATCATCCAATCCATCATCGTACGAGGAAAGTTAAAGGGGACGCAAAAGTGGAGAAAGAAAAGAGCAGTAATCTCAAAGTAAGTAACTTCATATGTCGATCCAGCTTTTGGCAAAATCGAAGAAAATATAATTCGATGAAGTTCATAAAAATAATTATTGAGATGTTTAGCCATAAGTTTTTGAGGAGAAGGATTTGGAGAGCAAAGATCACCCTTGAAACTTTCCAACATGGTCTCACCGGGGAAAACAAAGTCCGGGGCATCATCAAGCCGTTCCCAAGTGTTAGGGTCGGGCAAACCAAGAAGGTCGGCTAACTCAAAATCATCAAAAGATATGTCTATACCGGCGACCCGTGAATAGATGCGGACGCGGTCATAAGTCATGTTGCAATAAAACATTTGTATGGCATTCACATAGATCGGTTCACGAGTTGCAACAAGTTCATCAAGACATAAATCACGAAAGTTAGGAAGAAAATCGAAAAACACCGTAAACTTAATAGGGTGTCCTGCAAAGACACTACGTTGACAAAAGTCGACGAACCATGCGTTAGATGCATCTAAGGACACAAAAATACGGTCATCATATGTGTTAGCATTGATGGGTGGAGGTGGATTAAAAAGAGGGTGGATCATGTTTGGAGGAGGATGAGGAATAGGTTGTGGTAGAGGATTAGGTTGTGGGTTTGGGTTAGGATTAGTAGAGGATTCACCAATACTTCTCCTTGGTCTTTTATCCCTACCAAGCAACCTAGGTGCCATGGAAAAAATTGAGATTTGAAGAGAAAGAGAGAGATATACCTTAACAAAAGAGACCTAAGATGGAGGAGAATAACTCAAAGAGTGACTTCCTTGAGTTTGGAGAGAGATTTCCTAAGGAATAGAAACTTCTAGGGTTAGGGTTTTGAAAGAAATATGTGTGGAGATGTAGGAAGAAGACAATGGAGGGAAGAGAGAGAGGCAATCCCGAATATTTGTCTATTTGGTCGGCTGGTCGGGTGAAACATGAGCCATTGGATGAAGATTTGATCAACGGCTGAGAGTGTCCCGAGGTTCTGGAACAAGGAGGCCGAACTCAGCCCAAACTCTGTATGGGGGCAGAGTTCGGCCTGAGTTCTGGTCCCTTGGGCTAGAACTTCAAGCAGAAAAAAAAGATATGAAGAAATTGTGAAGAAATAGTCATAATAAAAAAAAGAACTTCAAGCACGAAATTAAAAACAAGATATGAAAAATATTATGAAGAAATAGTCAAAAAGATTTTAAGAGATTTAGAAATTTCAAATGGGGTAGGCTATAAATAGAAATTAACCATATAATAACTAAGGAGTTATGACATAAATCAATATGGTGAAGCTGTTATGGGGTAGCTGCAGGGGCCGGATCCCAGCTAGCTGTAGTCCGAAGACTAGTGCACCGTGTCGCTTAGGCTTTTACGCCTTGTTGTCAGAAGGACCCTTTCGGCTTATACCCATAGCAAAGTCAGCATAGAGAATTGTGACATAGTCGATAATTATGCAGGCCAATTTAATGTATAACCGTTTCATCTAAAATTCCTAATTCACGACAAAGAAAATTGAACCGCTCCTCGGATAATGGTTTTGTAAAGAAATCGGCCAACTGATGATCAGTGTCAATAAATTCTAAATTAATAGTGCCATTCTGTTGGTGATCACGCAAAAAGTGGTGACGAATTTTAATGTGTTTCGTGCGTGAGTGACATATGGGGTTCTTAGTGAGATTTATAGCACTAGTGTTGTCACAAAAAATAGGAATGTGTATAAAAGATAAGTTATAGTCTTCAAGGGTTTGCTTCATCCACAGAATTTGTGCACAACAACGACCAGCTGCGATATATTCAGCTTCTGTTGTGGATAGTACGACAGAATTCCGCTTCTTGCTAAACCAAGAGACTAGAGCCTTTCCTAATAAATGACACATACCGCTTGTACTTTTACGGTCGACCTTGCATCCAGCAAAATCAGCATCAGAGTAACCAATGAGGTCAAATGATGTTGATTTGGGATACCATAGGCCCACTGTAACCGTATCCTTAAGGTATCGAAAGACACGCTTAATAGCGAACATGTGTGAGTCCTTAGGATTTGCTTGATATCTAGCACACAGGCAAACGCTAAACATAATATCAGGACGACTAGCAGTTAAATAAAGTAGACTGCCTATCATACCTCGATACTTACGTTGATCAACAGGTTTGCCGCTTTCATCTGGTTCTAGTTTGGTTGTAGTAGCCATTGGAGTGCCGATTGGTTTAATGTTGTCAAGGTCAAATTTTTTCAGCATGTCCTTTGTATACTTTGACTGACAGATAAAAGTTCCATTTGATATTTGTTTGACTTGTAGTCCAAGAAAGTAATTGAGCTCCCCCATCATGCTCATCTCAAACTCGGTCTGCATACACTTAGCAAAATCTTGACAGAGTGTTTCATCAGTAGAACCAAATATAATATCATCAACGTAAATTTGTACTAAGAGAATAGTGTCTTTGAAAGATTTTATAAAGAATGTAGTGTCAACTTTCCCTTTTGAAAAACCTTTTTCAAGCAAAAAATTGCTTAGCCGTTCATACCAAGCTCTAGGGGCTTGTTTGAGGCCATATAGCGCTTTCTTGAGTTTGAACACATGGTCGACAAATTTGTGATTTTCAAAACCAGGGGGTTGTTTTACAAAAACTTCCTTCTTAATAAATCCATTCAAGAAAGCACTTTTTACATCCATTTGAAACACTTTAAAGTTTTGAAAGTTAGCAAATACACAAAGCATCCGAATGGATTCAAGTCTTGCAACAGGAGCATACGTCTCATCGTAGTCGATACCTTCCTCTTGGTTGTATTCTTGAGCTACTAGACGAGCTTTGTTGCGTGTAACTGAACTATCTTTATTTATTTTGTTGCAAAAAACCTATTTCGTACCAATAATCGAATGATTAGCTGGCCTAGGAACGAGTTCCCAAACTTGGCTCCTCTCGAATTGGTTGAGTTCTTCTTGCATGGCAGAAATCTAAAACTCATCATTAAAAGCTTCTAAAGCATTTTTAGGCTCAATTTGTGAAATAAAGGCAGTGCTAGCAATGGAGTCTCTTAATGATGATCGAGTACTTACTCAGCGTGAAACCTCACCTATTACCAAGTTTTCTGGATGTGACGGCTTGAAAGAGAATTTCTTTGGCAAGCCCTCCAGAGAATTGGCTTCAGTGGTGGTATTCATCGGAGTAGAAGTTGATGGCTCAACTTCATCGTCAGGAGTAGCTGCTGCACTGTTATCCTCATCAAAAGTCATATTGGTAGACTCCTCAACAATTAATGAGCGTTTGTTGTACACTCTATATCCCTTGCTCTTGGCAGCATAGCTAAGGAAAATATCATCGCCAGCTTTGGCATCAAATTTGCCTAAGTTGTCTTTGGTGTTAAGGATAAAACATCGAAAACCGAAAACTCTAAAATATGAAACGTTTGGAGTTCTTCCAAACCAAAGCTCATAGGGTGTTTTCTTTGTAATAGGATGAATGAGAACCCTATTTAAAATATGGCACGCTGTACTAACAACTTCAGCCCAAAAATATTTCGGAAGTGAGAATTTATTTAACATGACTCTAGCCATATCGCCAAGAGTCATATTCTTCCGCTCCACAATACCATTTTTTTGAGGAGTTCTTGGACAAGAAAACTCATGATTAAAACCATTTAAATCACAAAACTTTTCAAAATTAGTATTTTTGAATTCGTCTCCATGATCACTTCGGATTCGAGTAATCATGTAGCCTTTTTCGTTTTGAATTTTTTTAGCAAAAAATTTGAAAACAGAAATGGCATCACTTTTGTTTGTAAGAAAGAAAACCTAAGTAAATCTAGAAAAGTCATCTACTATAACAAAAGTGTAGAGTTTTCCACCAAGACTGGCTACTCTACTAGGACTAAATAAATCCATATGAAGTAATTGTAAGGGTCTAGTAGTACTTACAGAGTTTATGGAATAAAATGAGGACTTGGTTGTCTTACTCAACTCACATTCGGCACATACCGTGTCCTTTTTGAATGTGATGTTGGGCAAGCCTCTAACTAGCTTCTTAGTTGATAGCCTGGATATAGTATACATATTGGCATGACCAAGATGCTGGTGCCATAATAATCTCTCATCCTTGTGAGCATAGAGACATCTTCCTGCACTGTTAGTTTCTCTAGATAGATAGAAAATGTAAATGTTATCCTCTCTTATCCCTTCAAAAGCGATGTCTCCCGTTGACCTATCATAAATATAGCATTTATTTTGTCCAAAGTTAATATCATATCTATGATCAGCAATGTGACTTATGCTGAGCAGGTTATGCTTTAACTCGGTCACTAGGCAGACATCCTTTATTACAGGAGAAGAAGGATGACCAGTAGTACCATTACCTATGATATACCCTTTTAGGTTGTTGCCAAAGGATACATACCCTTCTCTCTTCATCGATAGTGATACGAAAAGATTTGCATCTCCCGTCATATGTCACGAGCATCCACTATCGAGAATTCACTTACTTTTAGTTGTGGAAGGAAGGTCCACCTACATCAAGAGTAGATGCGACCTTTGGTACCCATGTTCTTGAGGGTCCTAAAAAGTTAGTTTTTGGCATCCATGCATATATATTCATGTCTACTAATCTTCTAACTCTACATTGTGGTGAAATGTGTCCATGCAATCCACAATAGGTACAAATAGCATTCCTATTTATGTTTGGAGCATGTTGATGATGTCTATGTGTAGCATGGTAAGAGTGGTGTGGAGCAGCATGATAATAACTATATGTAGCAGCAGGATGATGATTATATCTATATGCAGTGTGGTGGCGATTTTGTTTATGTACAACATAGCGATGATTATATCTATGTGTAGCCTGGTGATTATGTGTCACATTAGAATGATAATTATGAGAATAATTTCTACGTGTATGTGGTTTGTGTGCTGTATGGAAGTGGGTGTACATGTAAGCGTGTTTACGTGCTGCAGGTGGATGACGTGTTTGACTATTTTGAGCAGTGTTGTGCTTTGTATGTGTCTTATGTGATTGGGTTTGAGGTTGAGCAACCTGTTTTCCCAATCTAGTCTCTAATTTCTTAGAGGCAGCTTGCAGTTCACTAATCTTACCATTCAAACCATAAATTTTAGTAGTAGAGATCTTGTGTCTATTCTTTTCTTCAGCAAGCTCAGTGTTGAGTGCTGTGATCTCTTGTGTTTTCTTTTCAATACGTGCTTCGGCATCATGTAGGCTTAATTTAAGCTTAGACACCTCATTTATGACTTCCGTGGGTGAAGTGTCTCTAATATTATCAAGCAAAGAAGAGAGTTTTTGAATATCGACTTCATAACTTTTGATCTTCTCCTTGGCATGTTTATATTTACTAATGACTTTCTTGTGGTCATTGAGTAAATTATTGAATGCATCGCCAAGTTCATCAAAAGTGAAATCATCGAGAGTTTCGCTAGTTACCTTATCGGATGTTGCCATTAGGCATACATTGGCGGTGTCTTGAGGAGAGTCCTTTTCTTCCTTGGAGTCACTAGCTTCGCTTTCATGCCAAATGCTTGCGTTGGCATATTTTCTTGAGGAAGCCTTCTTGTATGGTTTCTCATATCGGTTGCTCTTCTTTGCGAATGGGCAGTCTTTTCGAACGTGTCCAGTCTTCTTGCATCCGAAGCATGTTGGCTCTTCTTCGTCATTTTCTTGTTATTCCTTCTTTTTTCGATTGAAGCGAAGGAACTTTTTGAAGTTGCGGACGAGGAGAGCTTGATTATCACCTTCCAAATTTTCGTCATCAGTCTCTTCGGGATCAGCTCTCCGACGATGAGCTTTAAGGACAATCTCCTTTGACTTTGGAGCAGGCTCTTTGAAGTCTTTGAGGTTAAGCTCGTGAGTCATCAGCTTTTCCATCAAAGTCTCCATTGACATTGTAGTGAGATCATTGCCTTCTATGATAGCTGTTACTTTAGGGTTCCAAATCTTTGGTAACCCCCTAAGCAACTTGCGGATCTTCTCGTGATTTGTATATTGTTTGCCGAGAGATGACAAGGGGTTGATGATGTCGAAGAATCTTGTAAACATTTGTGTAATCGTCTCATTTGGCTTCATCTTGAACGCCTCATATTCTTGAGTGAGACGACTGATTTTTGACTCCTTGACTTGGGTGGTTCCTTCATGCGTCACTTCTAGAAGTCTCCATACTTCGTGAGAAGTGGTGCATGTTGAGACCCTGTTAAACTCATTCATGTCTATTGCACAAAATAAAGCATTAATAGCTCTTACGACGAGACTCGCCTGTTTCTTCTCCTCGTCAGAATATTTGTCGTAGGGTTTCTCAACGAGATCACCATTGACAACTATCCTGGCGAGCTTTTTGTAACCATCGGTAACAATGGTCCACATGTCGAAGTCTAACGACTTGAGATAAAAACTCATCCTTATTTTCCAATAGGTATAGTTTGTTCCATCAAATAGGGGAGGCCTATGAGTGGACTGCCCTTCACCGTGATTGGAAAACATGGGTTGAGTGGTTGCCATGTATCAGCTCTAGGATGTTAGTCCTTGATAAGAGAACAGAGCTTTGATACCAATTGAAGTACAGATAGGCAAATCTAGAGGGGGGTGAATAGAGTTTATAACAAAAATGATCAATTAAAAAAATTAAACTCTCTTCACCAACTAAATAATCAGAGTAAAAGAAATGCAGAAATAAAGAGTAGAGAACAAGCACAGCATAGCAAGATTTTTAACCTGGTTTCCCTCGTGGAGGACTAGTCCAGGCTTGAGAACTCTAGCTCAGGATTAAAATCCACTATTTGTGAAATAGGGTTACAACCACGTGCCTTTTCACAGAAGAGCACGCCAAACTTCCTTCAATGATCGCTTTGGCGAAACTTGGACTTTTCCAAGTGACTTACAACTTCTTGCACTTCAAACTTCTAGCTGGATCGTACCGAGCAACTTGGACGGTTGGGAAGTTTGAATGCTAAGTGGATGGGAAGGTAAGGCTCTTTAATATATAGGCTATGTAAGTGAAGAAGAAGAGAAGATTGGATGGATTCAAATGAGAGAAACTAAGACCTATTTATAGGGTTCGAGGTAGGTAGAATTCGGCCAGAATTCTATATGTAGAATTCAAATTTTTGCCCGTTGGACAACTAGCAGTGATCAAGACCTAAAAATTAGCATCCTGTAATTTAGGGGGCAGTGTTCGGCCCGAACTCTGTGTGGAGGCAGAGTTCGGCCCGAACTCTGTCTCCTATGGACAGAATGTTCTTCGTAGGCTTTTAGATGAATGGGTTGATTGGGATTTGGGCTAAGCAAACCTATAAAGCTACGTCCAGCCCAAAGTTGCTCAGTATGACCCAACGTACATCATCCTATACTCAAAAACAAAAATACAGACTCCAGTATACACAAAATAGAAAATCTTCAAGCAGCTGTGATCTTGAACCAATGAGCTGAGTAGATTGATTTTGAGCTCGATGTGTCAAATTAGACTATGACAAATATTGTTTTGTTAATTTTCAAGATTAGGTTGACTGTGATCCAGTTTGGGTCAACAAAGTCTAGTTATCATTGTTCATTTGGAAATAATAGGTTTAGTCTATCTTTAAATTCAAATATTATTGGTAACGGTTCCCTTAAGGTTTATGATAACCTATATTCATTTAAAACTATTGCATCTTACAATAAAACCTTGCAAGTGGAGTCATGTGGTACTAAATGTAAAATTAACAATATATGTTTTTTAGTCTCATTATGACATAAGCGATTAGGTCACATCTCTAGAAATAGAGTTAAACGATTTGTGTCTGATGAGATTTGGATTTTATTGACTTTATAGACTTTAATGTATATATTAATGTGTAAAGGAAATACAAACCAAAGTTAAATTATAAGCAGCTACTTTATTGGTTATGCTACAGATCAAGGGGTTGGTAATTATATAATCTCACACTAAGAAATTTCTTTGAGACGAGAAGTGTAATATTTTTTGAGGATGTTGAGTTTGGGGGAGAAATAAAGTCAGGATCATTGTCTTTGAGAAAGAATCAATTACGATTCCTACTATCACTTTTGACGATATGGAGGATTCTATACATGTCATGATCAAGAAGTGAATTCGGAGTCTCAATAAGACAATGTTGAATTACCTTTATAAGTCGTTGTTGAGATACCTTAACAACGACAACGTAGCGGCACCCATTCAAGATAAGGTAATTATTCCTAAGGAACAAACTCAACAACCTCAAGAACCGGTAATATTAAGATGGTCCACAGAGAAAGGAGAAATATAATTTCGGATAATACTGTCATATTTCTCTAGGAACGTGAGGAAGACTGTAGATACTGGAAGATGATCTAATCAACTTCCGTCAGGCCATGGAAAGTTCCAGTTCTCAAAGTGGATTGATACAATAAATAAGGAGTACAAGTCCATGCAAGACAATAAAGTTTAAGAACTTGTCCCATTACCAAAAGGTATGAAATCCATTGGTTGCAAATGGACATTTAGAACCAAGAAGGATTCGAAGGGTCATGTGGAGAGGTATAAAGTACGTTTTGAAACTAGTGACTTTACTCAAAATTTTGGAATTAATTTTAAAGAGTTTTTCTCTTCGGTATCTTTAAAAAAAACTCCTTTAAAACAATCATAGCACATGTTGCACATTTTGATCTTGAATTACATTAAATGGATGTCAAAATGACATTTCTCAATGGTAACATTGATGAAACAGGTTATATGGTGCAACCAGAAAACTTTGTGTCGAAAGACCCAAAGAATATGGTTTGTAAATTGACAAAATCTATTTATGAACTCAAGCAAGCTTCTCGTCAAAGGTACTTCAAGTGATTATCTCGTTTGGTTTTGAGATGAACACTGTTGAAGATTGTGTGTATCACAAGTTCAGTCGGAGTAGGAATAATTTTCTGGTTTTGTATATTGATTAAAGTATTCAATACAAACCATGTGACACCTCTCGTTAAAGGAGACAAATTCGGCCTCAATCAAGTGCCCTAAGGTTAGCCTTAAAATTAAGAAAATGCAATAGATTTTTCCTTCATGATCAGTTGTAGAGATTCTAATGTATGCTCAAGTATGTACGCGTCAGGATATTGCGTACATATTAGGATATTAGGCAGATATTTAAGCAAATATGGATGGATCATTGGGTAGCAGCCAAACTACTTAATTATTAGTAGAGAACAAGAATTATATGCTCTTTGTAGGAGATCAGATAATTTTGGAGATCATAAGGTATTCCGACTCCGATTTTGTTGGATGCCAACACAGCAGGAGATCCATATCAGGTTATGTTTGCATATTGACTGGTGGAGATATTTTGGATGAGTGTAAAATAAACACTCATAATTTCTTCCACCATGACATCAAGGTTTAAAGAATGCTGTGAGACATCTATTCATGGAATATGGTTGCGAAATTTTGTCACAAGGCTGCGCCTACAGTACGGTGTTGAAAGACCACTTAAATTATGGTGTGACAATAAATCAGCAGTAATGTATTCCAATAACAACAAAAACTTGTATAAGTCAAGGATATTGACATAAAGTTTATAGTTGTGAAGGAAAGAATTCAGAATGGTTAAAGTGTCCATATAGCACATTATGACAAACTCCATTTTAGCGGATCCGCTCACAAAAGCATTATCACCCAGGATCTTTCATGAGCATACTGCTCATATGGGTGTTATCTCAATCAAGTATATGGCAATATAGTGGGAGTTTGTATTTTATGTATTTGGGTGCTATTTGGTTTTGGACACATTTATGTATTAAAGTATTTTGGATATTTATCTGATCAGATATATGGAAATTCAGTTCATTATGTTTTCATTATGTTAAAGTATTGATCTCACTAAAGTTAAGGAGGACCAGTTGGAAATAGACATGTATTGATCACATTGCGTGTAATTTTTATGCTACGTATCCATGATTGATCTATGTCATTTAGCTATATTGGTATATGTGACCATTGATGGTTTAGTTATGCTATATGTGACGAAGGCCGCTTTGATCCTATGTTGATATGGTTAATGGACGAGATTGTCCGGATATACCCTAAGGATTAAGATAGCAATTTATGAGCTCACTAAGGTTAACACAATTATAAGGTTACATATGTGGCCTAGTGGGAGATTGTTGGAATTATTCAATAATAGGGGCCACACATTTAAAATTAATTGTGTTGGGCTATCTAAATAATTAAGCCAAACTAAAGTGGTCTATTTGGAAATTGGCTTAAGGGTATAATTGTCATGGAATTAATGTGTAGATACCGGAGATAAATCTAATTTGATGAGGGGCTAAATTAGAAATATCAAAACATATAAATATATGTATTCATTAGGGTTATGGTCCCCAACTTATACGGCCACCAAAAGAGAGATTTCTCTTTTTTTCTCTTCTACATTCCCATCAACAGAAAGAGAGGGACAAAGAATTTGGATTTATCTTTGTCATTAAGGGTCGTAGCAAGTTGGAAGATCGAACCCCACAAAAGGACGATCGCTTTAAGATCCATCAAGCCTAGCAATGGATTCAGGTGCGCTTTCGTAATTTAATTTATGTTCTTCATCTCATGAATCGACAGGGTACAATAAATTCTAACACTATAAGCTCCTAGTGTTTGGTCCTCCAAGGAGAGCAAGAGAAGGAAGAAGAAATGAAGAAGTAGAGAAAAAAGTAAAGAATGAAAAAGGAGAGTCACTGTTAGCTCTCTAAAATGCCAAGGGATTGGTGCTAAGCACTAATCCATGGCCCTTGTCATGTTCTTTCACAAATTTCGTATTTCTAGATTTTTTTTGCATTTAAATTTCTTTTTTATAAGTCAAGCTTTTGTTGTATTTCATATCTTTGTGTATCTTGTTTATCGTATTTTCGTATTTGGATTGTGTTTTGATGTGTGAGACTACCCTATATATATATATATATATATATATATATATATATATATATATATATATATATATATATATATATATATATTGTTATTTTCATAGACTCGTGTTAGGACCTGTATATATAATAAATTTTTTGAGTTTTTACGAAAAAGAGAAAAGTGACAGTCAGACCATTATACCGTCGGTATAACACAGTATACCGTCGGTATATAATCCGGTTGCCAATGGCTCATCCCTCGGTTAATTCGCATACTCACAATAGTACAACTAACTTAAGTACTATAACAAGTTCGAATAATTTTACAAAAACAGACCTGCATGGGCCACCAAAAAAACTTGTCACAATCCGTACCTGCTTTTCGGATACGAGTTCGTAGTCAAGTCCAGCCTTCGCCACAACATCGACGATAGTACGCTGTCTAGACCATAGTGTCAAACTCAAATACAATAAAATTATATTTAATTTTTTATTCACAATAACTATTTTATTTACAAATCCAATAATACAAAAATTTGCTAAAATAATTAAATACAAGAAGTGACTAATCTATCTAGACTATAAAGTCGGCCTCCAAGGTCTCTATCTCTCCCGTATGATCCATAGCATAAAGTAGATAGCACGACAAGTCATCTGCAACGTATCCAGTCAGGAAAGGAGCAAAGTACAACCCTATTGCATTTAATATAACTTAATACAAAATAAGCTAGACAAGTAGAGATGCGGTAGAGAATAAAGGACACATGTATATGAACTAGAAACAATAAACATGTACAAGAAACCATTAGCAAGAACATGTATGAACGAGACAACTAGCAATGAACATGGACAATAAGACAAACAGTGTGTTTGAAATACTTTTCGACATATGAACGACTGGGCTAATACGACACATCATACGATCGCTATCCACAATAATAAGGTATGGCTAACCCGTACGTGCGGTGTATCTCCTAGCTATCCACAATAACAATAGTTGGGTTTATTCACATACTTACTGAGCATTTTCCTTTCCGACTTACTAAACAATCAATAAACAAGTAATGATACAACAAAGCCTATCGTGTCACAATTGTGTCTCAATAGGATACTCAATGAAACATAAGGAGAGAAAGTATTAGGCATTGAAAGGTGCGTATCGACTTCGCGGACGTGTGGGATTTGACAGAATTCAATTGATCGCGTGTATGCGACAAATTTGATACGTATCCGTCAAAATTTACCATATCGACCTTTTTATAAATTTTCCAATTACTTTGTGCACGTTCATCAAATCGAGATGAAACTTGCGCCAACAGGTCCGAATCAAAATTCTGGTCCAGTATGCCAAGTTTGATCCGATTCTGAGAAGGTTGATCGGAACGCCAAAATTGGCGGGCCCGTGACCCGATACAATGGGCGATTTTGTGTACGGCTCATCGGAATCCAAAATTGGACATATCGTTGGGTTCGTCTCCTCAAATCGGTTTTGTAGACATGTAGTTTGACAACTTTAGAGACTGTAGATACTGGTGCGTATTTCGGTACAAAGCGGGTCCAACAGCGGATATCATTTTGACCCAAAATTACGATTTTGCCCCTGATCCGGAATTTGACTTTCGGACAGGCATTTCCTAGGTATATCTTTTTCACCGAAATTTTTTTTGATGTTTGTTTCAGCATTCGGAGTCATCTGTGAATTGTGAGTTTTGTGTTGACACTTGCAGCATTTGAATTTGCCCTCCTCGTACCGCAGGCAAGTATACCTTGCCATAGATTCTAATTGTGCTCATTTATTTTCAGTATATTTTATTATTGCAAATTTCTTTCTCTTATTTGTCATTTCGTTTATATTGTGCGTCCAAGTCACACATGGGTGCAAGCGACTAGCTTTAGTCGTTTTCGATATTTTTATATTCTATTACGCATGTCGACCTAGAGTTAGACGACCACCTTATGAGTGTGGGATATTTTCATATCTCCTATGGCCTTGACACATGTGTATCATGTGATGAGTGAGTTCATATAGGACACGGACCTGCGTACTCGACTGGCCATCGACACGTATGGGTCGTGCGACGGATAGGAGGTAATTGCTACTAGTGTATTGAGATAGAAGCCGTAGCAGTTGCCAAATGGATAGGCTGTAGATACATCTTGGACAGAAGCATTGGGAGGAGGGGACATCTACTAGCGTAGGGGCTATATTTACTTTTTACACACATTTGTGGGCCGATAGTGACTCGTATGAGCGCTACTTTCTGCCCCTGGTCGATAGCGACTCGGATGAGCGCTACTTACTGCCATTCTTTATTTACTCTGCTGATCTTACAGCCCCTGCGTAGAACGTTATCCTCAAAGTGCATCTCACATAGATGGTTAGGAGATCTTGTAGAGTCATAGTTGCATGTTTACACATTCAGTTATTTCGGCATGTTTTCTGTATCTTGTTAGGTCCCTCTGAGGACCTGGTGATCTCTCCAGGATTAGACGAGCATGATTACCCCCAGGAGTACGGAGTAGCTTCAGATCCTTCTTACGTTGATGACAAGGCATCCTCCAATGATACTTAGTTTTTCTTTTTATTATCTGAGACTATGTAGTGGACATCTTTTATCTTCATTATTCTATTTTGAGGAGGTTGGACTCCATTTAGTTGAGACTATTTTTCATAGCTATTTGGAGTAGGAATGACCACCCGACTATCTCTTGACTTCTTTTATTATCATTGAGACTTATTTATTCATTCTATATTGAGCTGTGGATGAGATATAGCTATTACATTGTGACTTATCATGTATTGTTACTTACAGCTTATGTACAGATACGAGGATACCACATATGGGTATATTCTTCGTATACGTGCAGCTGGCATGCTGACGTACTTAGTCCCATGTATTATGGGACTGGGCATTACATGTTTTTGTGGTGGCCAATGTAGGACTATTTAATATTGTTGGGTTATATGACTGTGCCCAACAAGCCTGCATATAGGAATAGATATAGAATCTCATCCACCTATTAATACCTTCCTTGATCTCTTCTAAAATTCTCGTTTGACTGCTTGAATACATCCAATTTGACTTTGTTCTAACCAAACTCAATTCTTCGTGCCAATATACGATGAATCTTCGTAGTGGATGTGCTACTCCTCTCGCCATTACTGATGGAATACCACTGCTCAAGAAGGACCAATGAGCCAGCCACCCATGTCCCCGACCACTCCAGCACCATCCGGACCAGCCTTGCAGCCTGTGATGATACCGCCCACCACTCAGCAGTAAGTCCCGGCACCCCAAGTTGGGTAGACAGACCCCGGAAACCCTACAACCCAAGAGGAGTACCTGCCGCCTCCGCCACCCTATCCACCTCAGTTCCTACCACAGATTCCACCCCCATATCCACCATCATCATACCCACCATAATAGCCTCCACAGTATCCACCATGATATCCACCTCAGCAGCCCCTACCATATCTATTACCATATCCACCACCATATCTACCCCAATATCCTCCACAGAATCCACCTCAGTACCCTTCCTCATACCCCCCACAGTATCCCCTTCCATATCCTTTATATCCTCCACAGTACGGGCCTCAGGGTGTCCCACAAATCATGCCCCAGATGCCATACATGCCCCCACAGCAGCCCATGCCTCAGGCTAGTGGGACTACTACCGATCAGATCCTCCAGAGCTTAGTATAGGCCCAGATGCAGCAGAGCGAGGCTATTAGGAGGATTTTGGAGACAGCACTGACCCAAGCACCCCAAGCCTCTGTGGGTACTATCGAAGGGTTTTGCAACATGAATCCTCCGCACTTCAAGGGCACGAAAGACGTCATCGGGATCACCAATTGGCTGGTTAAGACAAAAAATCTCCTGAAGGCTTCAGAGTTATCTGCAGATCTATGGATGACGGCAGTAAAGTTATAGTTGGAAGGAAATGCCTACGATTGGTGGGCCGCGGAGGAGAGACGGCTAGGAGTTGATCTGACGTGGAAGGAATTCAAAAGGCTGTTCAATAAGAAATTTTCTCCGACACTGCCAAGGATGCACTGTATGACCAGTTTTTACACCTGGAGCAGGGGAGTATGACAGTTGATGAGTACGACACCGAGTTTAGTCGATTGAGTCATTTTGCACCGGGGTTGGTTACGACGGAGCTGGAGAAAGCCAAAAGATTTCATAGAGGCTTGAGTATAGAGTTACAAAGATACACCAGCTCCGAGTCGAGGGTCTCCCAAGCAGCTGTTCTGGCAGAGGCTAGAACTCAAGAGGCCATAAGCAAGAAGGTGAACCGATGAGCTACTTCGATGAATGGATCAGCTTAGACCACTACAGGAGGGCCAATGAGACGTCCTCCCACACATCAGCATCAACAGAAGACAGGGCCATACCAGACACAAGAGAAAGCCACTTGCCATTACTGTGGCAAAGTTAGACATGTTCAGAGAGATTGTAGACGATGGCTGGGACACTGTTTAGCTTGTGGATCAAACCAGCACCAGACCAGAGATTGTCCATTTCAGAGGAACGCTCTACAGAATCAGCAACAGAGGCCAGCGATTGCGGGGCCAGGAGCACCACGACCACCTTTACCCCCTCAGGCAGCCCAATTCTAGCAGGCTAGAGCACAAACGGGCAATCAGAGAGTTGGGAAGGATTTTGCACTAGCTGCAGAGGAGGCAGAACCGGAGGTGGACATCATAGTAGGTATGGTTTTAGTTGCATCATTTTCTGCCATCACATTATTTGACACTGGAGCCACCCATTCATTCATAGCCACTAGCTTTTCCACTAGACACAATATACCCATGTCATCTTTATCTAAAAACATTAGAATCCTCACTGGAGGAGGAGTGGTACCTGTTAGTGGTGTTTGTAGAGATTGTTCTGTAGTGATAAGTGGTAGAGAGATGAAGGCACGACTTCTTATATTTCCTATGCCGACGTTCGATGTGGTTCTCGAAAAGGACTGGTTGAGACAGTATTTTGCTCTCATTGACTGCCATAGGGGCAGTATCATCTTTAGACCCCCGAGTGATATGGAGTTCGAGTTCACCAAAAAAGAAGCCTTGAGGAGCGATGCACCTATATTGGGGACTCATATGATGATGCAGGACACCATTCAGCACCCTATTATCGCTGAGTTCGAGGATGTGTTTACCGAAGAATTGCTAGGACTGCCACCTGACCGAGATATTGAGTTTTCTATTGAGCTTATTCCTGGAGCCGAGCCTTTTTTGTCTCGAGTATATCGACTAGCACCTAAGGAGTTGGTAGAGATGAAGACGCAGATTGACGACTTATTGGAGAAGGGCTTTATTCGTGCCAGTGCGTCACCATGGGGAGCACCCGTTCTTTTTTTGCCTAAGAAAGACGAGACAGTACGTATGTGCATCGATTACAGAGCCCTGAATGCGGTGACAGTGAAGAATAAGTATCCCTTGCCGCACATAGACGATCTATTCGATCAACTGAGTAGAGCAAAAGTATTCTCCAAGATTGGCTTACGATCGGGCTATCACCAACTGAAGGTTCGGAAAGAAGACATTCCGAAGACGACATTTCGATCGAGGTATGGACACTACGAGTTCTTGGTCATGCCATTCGGGTTGACCAACACTCCCACAGTCTTCATGAACTTAATGAACAAGATCTTTCATCAGTACTTAGGCAAATTTGTGGTCGTCCTTATAGACGATATCTTGATATACTCGAAGAGCCAAGATGAGCATGAGCAGCATCTACGGACAATTTTTGGAATCTTGAGGGATGAACAACTTTTTATGAAGCTTAGCAAGTGTGATTTCTTTCTCAAGGAGGTTTCATTTCTTGGACACATTGTTACTGGAGACAGCATATCGATAGATCCTGAGAAGATCACAGCAGTCAAGGCATGGCCCGCTCCCACATCAGCTTCTGAGGTAAGAAGTTTTCTTGGACTTGCGGGATATTACCGAAGGTTCGTAGAAGATTTCTCTCGAATAGCGGGGCCTATGACTCGACTAACTTGCAAGGATCAGGAGTTTGTATGGACAGATGAGTGTCAAGCCGCTTTTGACGAGCTGAAGAAGCGCTTGACCACTGTACCTATCTTGACACTACCATTGGGCCAAGGAGGTTTTGTGATTTACAGCGATGCATCCGGAAAGGGATTATGATGCGTACTGATGCAGCATGGTCATGTAGTAGTGTATGCGTCGAGACAGTTGAGAGTATACGAGAAGAATTATCCAACCCATGATCTAGAGCTCGCCGCGGTTATCTTTGCTTTGAAGCTATGGAGATACTACTTGTACGGAGAGAAGGTTGATATCTACACAGATCATAAGAGCCTCAAGTACGTGTTCACACAGAAAGAGTTGAATATACAACAACGATGTTGGTTGGAGTTGATGAAAGATTACGAGATTGAGCTATATTATCATCCGGACAAGGCTAATGTTGTGGCAGACGCATTGAACCGTAAGCCCATGGCACACTTCTTGACTACGTAGAAGGAGTTGATCAGAGACTTACAGCAGCTTGGTATTGAGGTAGTATTGCCTGGAGCAGATGGCGTGTTAGCCAATCTCCAAGTGCAATCATTAATAGTAGATCATATCAAGACGGTATTACCTGCAGATGCTAGGTTTCGACGACTTCGAGAGAAGACCGAGGCAGGAGTTGATGGCAGAAGCCCACAGTTCGACTTACTCTATTTATCCCGGAGGAACTAAGATGTACCGGGACTTGTGGCAATATTATTGGTGGCACATAATGAAGCGAGAGATAGCTCATTTCGTGGCCAAGTGTTTAGTGTGCCAGCAAGTGAAGGCCGAGCACCAGAGGACGGCCGAATTATTGCAGCCGCTACCCATTCCCGAGTGGAAGTGGGAGCACATTATGATGGACTTCATCATAGGATTTCTTCGGGGTCTTAGTGGGCGAGATACGGTATGGGTGATTGTTGATAGACTTACCAAATTGGCCTACTTCTTACCTTTTAGAGTGGGGTAGTCCATGGAAGTTTTGGCGGATATGTATATGAAGCAAATAGTGAAGCCATATGACATACCAGTTAGCATCATGTCGGATCGTGACTCGAGGTTTATCTCATACTTTTGGAGAAGTATGCAGGACAGTTTGGGTACGCGATTGAAGTTTAGCACATCGTACCATCCACAGACAGACGGCCAGTCAGAGTGTACGATTCAGACGCTAGAGGATATGTTGAGAGCATGTATGTTTGACTTCAGTGGATCATGGGAAGACCACCTTCATCTTGTGGAGTTTTTTTTATAAAAATAGCTATCAAGCGAGCATTCAGATGGCTCCATTTGAAGCATTGTATGGGAGGAAGTGTCAATCTCCTGTCTGTTGGAGCGATATCGGAGAGCGACAGATATTGGGCCCCGAGATGGTTTTGAGCACAGTAGAAAAGGTAAAGAAGATACAAGACCACTTGCGAGAAGCACATGATCGACAGAAGTAGTGGGCAGATAATCTTCGTCGACCTTTGGAATTCAAGGAAGGTGACCATGTTTTCTTAAAGATATCCCCCACTAGAGGCACGATTCGATTCAGAGGACGTGGCAAGTTGAGTCCAAGATACATCGGTCCTTTTGATATCTTGGAGCGTGTGGGAGAAGTTGCTTATAGATTGGCTTTGCCGCCGTCGCTAGAGGGCGTACATAACGTACTTTACGTGTCTCAACTGAGGAGGTACGTGGCAGACATCAATCATGTGCTTGATCACTCCGAGATCATAGTTGGACCGAGTTTGTCGTACAAAGAGCAACCGGTAGGTATCTTCGATCGCCGAGTGAAGGTGTTGCAGAATCAATCTATACCATTGGTTCGTGTGGCATGGAAGCATCACTCGCCGGGGGAGTCTACTTGGGAGTGCGAGGACGACATCCGAAATCGTTACCCGCAATTGTTCGAAGACCAAGGTACATCTTGCATGATTAGACCCTTTCAATTTTTGCGTTGCATTTGACCCCCTACCTTAGTTTAATTTCGAAGACAAAATTTTCTTTAAGTTGGGTAGGATGTAAACCCCCATTTCTTATACAGAATTTATTTTTACAATTTTACAATTTTACACATATTTTATTTCTTTAGTTGTAGTTAAGGTATGTATATATATGTATAATTGGTGTGTATGTGTTATACTACTAAATATTAGTCTTCAATATTATTTGGAATTTTTAGATAGTGATTTAATATATTTTATTTTAATGTTAGCTAAATTGCCCAAAATTTTTCACATAAAAGTGTATATATATATATATATATATATATATATTTATATATATATATATATATATATATATATATATATATATATATATATATATATATATATATATATATATATATATATATATATAACTACATTTGGTTTTTTAAAAAAAAGAAAAAAAATACAATACTGTAGCCGCAGCTACAGTATTATCCTCTACCCGACCTGTGGAGTAGCCGCAACTTGGAAGGAATTTGATAATCCCAACTTTCTCTTTTATTTACCAAATCTTCCCAAATAAAAACTCAATCCAATCTTAAGGAGATTCTCCCCAAACTTGAACACCTCCATAAACTAATCGAATTAGAAATCCGTAGGAATTCGGGATAGAAAATTTGACTCCCATATAAAGCCGCGGCTCACCTCAACCTTCGAAACCCTCGCACGCACAAAATTATACATCCTTGACTCCGACCTTCAACCCCAGCACGACCCCAAAGCCCAGGCGGCCATTTTCGACCCCCTGCTACCGTTGCGACACCGCCGCATCAACGAGAAGAACGCTAGGCCGACAGCGATCAGAGCTCTTTGTTCTTCCTACCGCCGACAGGTACACCCCCTTTTCATAGCTCATAACTCCGCGTACCCTTGATCGTTTTGTCATCTATAAATTCGTATAGAAAGAATATATGAACCTCTCCAAACCCCTTCAGTTAGAACCCTGGAAAGGCCAAGCGATTGCCCGAAAAATCGGAGCAAAGTCGCCCCAAAAACTATTTGGAAACAGAGTAATGTAGGTGGTAAGGAACCCGCCTTGGAAGAAAAATCTCGACCAAACGAGTGCAAGATTTTGAGAATCAACTTAACACAGTTAAAGACGATATAATCGAGGATAAAATGCAGCTTTTAGATTTATATATCGATTACTGTGTGCGGTTTTATTTGCTGTTAAATTTGTACGAAAAACTGTTAAACCAATTTTCAAATTTTTAGTAAATTTCCTCGATACGACGTGCGTTCCGCCAAACCGGCCGACGTGGTCATGAGTCGAAGGCATCGAAAGCTGCGTATCGACTTTGCGGACGTATGGACTTTGACGGAAATCAAATTGATCGCGTGTGCGCGACAAATTTGTTACGTATCCGTCGAAATTTACCGTATCGGCCTTTTTGCAAATTTTCCAATTACTTTGTGCACATTCGTCAAATCGAGATGAAACTTGCGCCAACAGGTCCGAATTGAAATTATGGTCCTGTATTCCAAGTTTGGTCCGATTCTGAGAAGGTTGATCGGAACGCCAAAATTGGCGGGCCCGCGACCCGATCCAACGGACGATTTTGTGCACGGCTCATCGGATCCAAAATTGGACATACCATTGGGTTCGTCTCCTCAAATCGGATTCGTAGATATGTAGTTTGACGACTTTAGAGACCGTAGATACTGGTGCGTATTTTGGTACAAAGTGGGTCCAACGGCGGATATCGTTTTGACCCAAAATTATAATTTTACCCCTGATCCGGAATTTGACTTTCGGACAGGCATTTCCTAGGTATATCTTTTTCACTGAGAATATTTTTTATGTTTGTTTCAGCACTCGGAGTGATCTGTGAATTGTGAGTTTTGTGTTGACACTTGCAGTATTTAGATTTGCCCTCCTCGCACCGCAGGTAAGTATACCTTGCCATAGATTCTGATTGTGCTTATTTTTTTCAGTATATTTTATTATTGCATATTTTTTTCTCTTATTTGTCATTTCGTTTATATTGTGCGTCCAAGTCACACTTGGGGGCAAGCGACTAGATTTAGTCATTTTCGTTATTTTTATATTCTATTATGTATGTCGACCTGAAGTTAGACGACCACCTTATGAGTGTTGGATATTTTCATATCTTCTATGGCCTTGACACATGTGTATCATGTGATGAGTGAGTTCATATAGGACACGGACCTGCGTACTCGACTGGCTATCGACACATATGGGTCGTGCGACGGATATGAGGTAATTGCTACTAGTGTATTGAGTTAGAAGCCGTAACAGTTGCCAACTGGACAGGCTGTGGATACATCTTGGACAGGAGCATTAGGGGGAGGGGACAGCTACTAGTGTAGGGGCTACATTTACTTTTTACACACATTTGTGGGCCGATAGTGACTCGTATGAGCGCTACTTTCTGCCCCTGGCCGATAGCGACTCGGATGAGCACTACTTACTGCCATTCTTTATTTACTCTGCTGATCCTACAGCCCCTGCGTAGAATGTTGTCCTCAAAGTGCATCTCACATAGACGGTTAGGAGATCCTGTAGAGTCATAGTTGCATGTTTACACATTTAGTTATTTCGGCATATTTTCTATATCTTGTTACGTCCCTCTGAGGACCTGGTGATCTCTCCAGGATTAGACAAGAAGGATTACCCCCAGGAGTGCAGAGCAACTTCGGATCCTTCTTACGTCGATGACGAGGCATCCCCCACTGATACTTAGTTTTTCTCTTTATTATCTGAGACTATGTAGTGGACATCTTTTATCTTTATTGTTCTGTTTTGAGGAGGTTGGACTCCATTTAGTTGAGACTATTTTTCATAGCTATTTGGAGTGGGAATGACCACCCGGCTATCTCTTGACTTCTTTTATTATCATTGAGACTTATTTATTCATTCTGTGTTGAGCTGTTGATGAGATATAGTTATTATATTATGGCTTATCATGTATCGTTACTTACAGCTTATGTACAGATACGAGGATACCACATATGGGTGTATTCTTCGTATACATGCAGCTGGCATACTGACGTACTTAATCCTATGTTTTATAGGACTGGGCCGTTACAACCGCCGTCAAGAAAAAATGTGTCTTCATGTCTGCTCAAATATTAGAAAAAAGGCGTCATCAAAGGGCTATTGGTTTTCCTATTTTATTAATGCATTTTTCATATTTATTGAGTCTAGGAATATAATGTACACTGCATCGTACTGGCCAATAGACTATCCAAGAAATGTTTTCAAAATATCCTTTTATTTTGAAAACAAGCTTACTTACAAAAGCCCAAAACTCAGAATCCGATTTACAAATTTGCCTAAAAATCAAACTCTGGACACCAACAGAGTTCGACCCGAGTTTGGTTCGAACTTGCCCCGAGTTCGTTTGGTGCTGTTGGATTTTGAACTTGGTCATCCTACTGTTACGGATGCAACGGCTATTTGTCGAGATTCTCTCAAAAAATTCTGCCCGAATTCTGCCTTTGAAAAACCTATAAATAGAGAAGAATTTTACTCATTTCAACACACCTCTCTCTTCTCTTCTCTCTAAGCCTAATACGTTCTTCCAAAGTGTTCTAAGCTATTCATTTTCCAATCCTAAGCCAGTTACAATCCTCTAGTCGACTTGTCAGTGTGGTACGGTCTAGAAGTTTCAGAGTGATTGTAATCAGAGGCTTGATTGAAGAAAGACACTTCACAATTAAAGTTGGTCGAGTACTTCGGATCAAAGCTCGTGTTGTAGAAGTTGCAAGAACTTCGGATGAAAACTTGCAGTATTTTTCCATAGTAGATTCAACTGGAAGCTAGAGTTCTTCCGACTGGACTAGTCCTCACAAGAGGGAAACCAGTATACATCCTTGTGTTTGCATTTGCTCTCTGCTCTATACTTTTCATTTACATATCTCTGATATATGTATTCTGCAATCTTGCTTCTAACATTTTAAATAGTTAATTTTCCGCTGCCTACTCTATTCACCCCCATCTAGAGTATAGTGCTTGACATCTCGTTCCTACAATTGGTATCTACAAATAATACTGTAGATTCACATCAAAATCCTTCAGCAACTCTAACCATCTTCTCTGCCTCATGATCAGGTCCTTCTGGGTGAATACATACTTCAAGCCCTTATGATCAGTGTAAATCTCTATTCAATCTCCACACAAATAGTGTCCCTACAATTTAAGCACAAATACCACCACAGCTAACTCCGAATCATGGTTCGGGTATTTCTTCTCATGATCTCGAAGCTGTCGAGATGCATATGCTATCACCTTTCGATGTTGCATTAATACACACCCGAGTCCCTTCCCGGATGCGTCAAAATATACTGTAAATCCTCCTGATCCTACTGGAAGTGTCAGAATCGGCGCTGAAATCAATCTCTTCTTCAATTCTTCAAATGATGCTTGACAATCTGCTACCCAAACAAACTCTACCACCTTACGCGTTAATTAGTTAAGGGTGCTGAAATCCTAGCAAAGTCCGCTACAAATCTTCTGTAGTATCCGGCCAATTCCAGGAAACTACGTATATCTACTACCATCCTTGGAACTGGCCAATTCTCCATGGCCTCAACCTTCTTTGGATCCAATGATACTCCTGCTTCGGAGATGATGTATCCCAGAAATGAAATGCGATCCAACCAAAACTCATATTTACTAAGCTTGGCATAAAGTTGGTGCTCCCTCAAGGTCTATTATATTGTCCGAAGGTGCTTCTCATGTTCTGCTTCACTACTGGAATAGACGAGGATGTCGTCTATGAATACCACCACAAATTTGTCTAAATAAGATATGAAGATACGATTCATCAAATCCATAAATACTGCTGGGGCATTAGTTAATCCAAATGGCATCATTAGAAACTCATAATGTCCATATCGTGATCTAAATGCTGTCTTGGGTATGTCCCCCTCTCGGACCCTCACTTGATAATACTCGGATCGAAGATCAATCTTAGAGAAGATGCTGGCCTTACTCAATTGATCAAACAAGTCGTCAATCCTCGATAGTAGGTACTTGTTCTTCACTATCACTGTATTCAACTGTCGGTAATCAATGCATATCTGCATCAACCCAACCTTCTTGGTTACTAAAATCACCTACTGTAACGCCTAAGTCCAAAAATACGTAGGACTAAGTACGTAGACATGCCAGCTGTATACATACGAAGTATACTCTAATGTATGGAATCCCGTACGTATACATAAGATGTAAAATACAGTAAAACCATGATAACTAAATCTCATCCACAATAATAAAGAATAATATTATAATAAACTCAAGAATTTGCCACTTATACATTTAGTTGGGCGGAGACAAATCCACTACCAACCATTTTAAATGAAAGAAAATATACAAGGAAATGATCGATAAAATGGCAAGACGAACCAAGAGCAATCAACCTCGAAGAAATGGAGAAGATCACGGCCTTGGCTAGAACCCCTGTAAAAGTCACAAAGCACACACCTGGAGAGATAACCAGGTCCTCAGAGGGACATAACAAGATACATAAAGAACATGCCATATAATCTGTGATATATAATAGAGAGTAAAAGGGGATGCATGTAATAGGGTGCCTACCAGTTCTACAGTGAAAATGCAGTTAAGAAAAAACCTTCAATGCATGGGCACTCTGGCTATAGGTACAGGAAACTCAGGTATGGTCCCATCAGGATACCAGGGACCTCAAAGCATAACATTCATCGAATGTCAGAGGCCAGCAGGAAATCAGGTATCAGGATCCAAGACCGTATCTCCAGGGCAGATAACTGGCAATAATAGGGAAGTGCATACGTGGCCCATACGTTAAGGAACTGTTCTCCCCATCCAATGCCTAGTCGGGTCACATCTATGACTCATAGAAACCTCTAGTAACTACCAAGTCTACTAGCATGCAATTCTATTGGCAGTTACTCCTAACCGTCATACGTCTCATACTTATCGGTGGCCAGCTGACTACGCGAGTATGTGTCCTACATGTGACTCGCATTACGTAATAAAGTATGTGTTAAGGCCGCATGAGATATACCAACACCTCATCATCATTGGGTGGTCACTAGACTAAGTCAATGTAGGAAAATAAATAAAAGCAAGAAAACGACCGATAGAGTCGCTTGCATCCAAGTGTGACTTGGACGCACATTTTTATAATAACAACAAATAAGAAATAATAAAAATAATAACTGAAAATAAGAATATGTAAATCACAGAGTAAGGTGGCAAGGTTTATTGCCTGGCAGTACAGAAATGGCAACTCCAAGCAATCAGTCACGTCAGCAATAAACCTCAAAGTCCACGAATGTCTTCGAATGCTGAAACAAAGATCAAGAACGTTCCCGGTGTAAAAGATATCTCTAGGAAACGCCTGTCCAAAAGTCCAATTCTGGAACAGGGGCAAAATCATAATTTTGGGTCAAAACGATATCCGCCGTTGGATCCGTTTTGCAGCGAAATGCGTGCCAATGTCTATGGTCTCTAAAGTCATCAAACTATATGTCTATGGGTCTGGTTTGAGGAGACGAACCCAACCGTATTTTCAAAGTTGGATTTCGGTGGGCCGTGTATAATTTTGTCCGTTGGATCGGGTCGCGGGCCTACCAATTAGGCGTTCCAGTCGACCTTCTCAGAATCAGACCAAACTTGGCATACAGAACCATAATTTTGATTCAGTCCTGCTGGCATAAGTTTTGTCTCAATACGACGAACGTACACAAAGTTATGGCCATGTTTACAAAAGGTCGATATGGGGGTATCTCGACGGATACGTACTGATTTCGTCGCGCACACGCAACAAAATTGGGTTTCGTCAGTTCCCACACGTTAGCAACATCTATACGCACCTTTCGATGTGTATGGTGCACAACCACGTCACCCGATTTGTCGAGGCGCACGTCGTACCGGGAAGAGTTTACTAAAATTCTCAGTTTTTAATACAGTTTTTCCTCTAACTTCGACATCTAATAACTTCATGTGTAATAATCAAAATCTAGATCTAACAGGTGCGTTTCAATCTTGTTTATATTGACTTTGACTGTATTTAACTAGTTTATCAAAAACTCTAATATTTTGTCCATAAATTGGCTTCCAATTTGGATTTTAAAACTGGTTTAGTACACTGTTTCACGGCAGTTTTCGCTCGACTTGGCGTCGAGTTTACGGCCGGTCCATCGGACGATATCGAATTCCCTTAGAAGGGACTCGAAGAGGGATACATAGGCTATCTAGATGAACTTGTGGATCGAAATTTGATCGAGAATAGACAGAGATAGGAAGATCGAAAGGTGGGTACCTAGCTACGTTACAAAAATAGGGCACCCTGTTTGCCGTCGGTTTGGGCTGCGTTTCCGACCATCTCGCGCTGCATGGACGGCCGGCCGATGGCCCACGACGACGCTGGCACATGCGCACGGGTGGCTGGGGTGCGCGCGTGAGGTCCGCGAGGTATATGTTAGGGTTTGTAGGGTTTGTAGGTTTTGTTGTTTGTGTGTATATATATATACACACACACGCACGGTTGGCTTCGGATGGCTTGGTCGCGGGTTCAATGGGATAGGCCGCTCGCGAGAAATTACTTTGGCAATTTCTCGTGAGCAGTTGCCTTTGTGTATTTTTTCTTCTTCTTTCTTTTACTAAATATATATGTATATATTTATATAATATTTCTCAAATAGAATCCAAATAAACTTGTAAAAATTTCTATAAATCCCAAAAATATTTTAAAATAATCCTTTTAACAAATATTAACAAAATTACATTACTAGTTATTTAATATATAGAAAATACTGCTACAATAATAGGAAAAAAATCATTAAAATTTAAATACACATTATCTTAAGATAAACACTCTAAAACTGAAATAAAACTTAATTAAAACTTTTCAAAAACATGTAATTTTTTTTTTGCAGTATGAATTGGTACCGATTCCATATATCTAGGTAATGCAGCTTTACTTGCTACCAATTTATCAAAAATCCAAAGCTTTAAAATACTCTGAATTATTTTAAGCAAAAACTAAAAAAATATCTAAACTTTTGGGGGTTTACATCCTATCCAACTTATAAAAATTTCGTCCTCAAAATTAAACTAACGGTAGGGGGTATGCAATGCAATACGAATTTATAAGAACTCACATATGAAAAGCGTACCTAGTTTCCGAACAAATGGGGTAGTTTATATTAAAAGAGAAACCATATTTGGCTCCACTTTCTATAAAGTATTCTTGGTTCAAGTCTCTACCCAACTTATAGAAGTAGGCTAGACGTGAAAAATCATTGTTACGAGACTGATAAGAGGGACAATATCTAAAGAGGGGTACGAAAGTATATGAATATTTCTGCCCACGGTCACGGGTTCCAAGTAAGCCTAGATATTTCCATAGCATTTTTGGTCAATAATTTCAAAGAGTAAATTATCACCATTTCCTATATGGTTTACGTTTCATCAAGATGATAGGCATCTCTTATTCGAATATAACTAAAACTTGCTGGTTCAATAAGGATTTTGTCCTTCACCTAACATGGATAACTAAAAGATGAGCTTGAAGGGCTAGGGATAGAATGATTCATGGGCCAAGAGATGGGCATCTATGTAAGTGTAGAAAGCTTGCTATGGAATATGGATAGGTAAGTGTGCAGGTTAATTAAGTCCTGGTGGCTAGTGTTTACGTAATTGGTGTTTGGTATCATGTTGGAGGTATGTCCTTGCTAGGATGGAATGCACAATTCATAGGTGTGATATGTCTTGCATGGATCACAGGTATTTAGTTTAGTTAAAGGAATTGGTCGATAATTGCATGGTTAAAATCGAATAAAATGAAAATATACATCTATGGCTTGTTCTAAGGGAAAATGTGTCATACATGTGCTGTAATTGAAATTTGAGCACGGGAAGGTACGTTTGTGGAACATGTATGTTATGTGTATAGAGTGCCTCGTCTAGTTCATGAGTGTAAAATTTTATTGGAAGGAGAAAGTTTGTGTTGTGCTTCAAATATCAAAGTCACAGTAGAGGTCATCGGATGATATAGATAGAAGTGGATATCATGAGCCACTGGTTTAACTCGTTTAAATAGAAACCAATCTATCCCAATCTTTTGCTAATTCAAGAACCCTACATTTCTTTGAGAGGCTTGCCTATACGCTCCAACAATTTTTGTTCTCGAGATTCAATCGAAGATACCATTTTAGGATAGAATGGCTTTGAAAAAAAGAACCAAGGTTGCGATCTTCTACCGTGGTTATCTAAACGCACAAGCAAGGAATATAAAATGCAATATGAATATCATACCGTAACTTCCAAAAAAATGGGAGAACGGTTATGGATAACATCCAAGTTTGGCATCTCATTCTAAAAGGTAGAGGATACTAAGTTCAAGGTTCTACTCAACTACATAAATTGGTAAATCGCGAAAGGCACAGTAGAAGGGTTTCTAAGAAGGTTAAATTTTTAAGGAGATACTAAGGATATGAGTTACTTCTGATCTTAGTCATGGACTCTATGGGATGCCTAAGTATTACTCGTTTAACATTGCTCTTGTATTGACCATGTCTTATCAAGGCAGGAGGGGAGGTCTTGGTCAATCCTAACCAGAAACTAGTTAATACAGCGGGATTCCATTCATCTCATAACATAGGCTACATAGAGATGTAGTGTAGCATTTGGGTTCCTAGAATCTATCTACTATTTTGGAGATTTTTTTTTATTTTATTTTTAGTTAGAATAAATTAATAACTAGGATATTGATTTGGGATCGTAAGATTTTCGCCTAAGTCTATAGGTTAGATATAAAGAAATTAGGTCACATATGGTCTCTGGGGCCCCTAGATAGTCCCTAGTATATTATTTCACCATTTTAGAATTTTCAGGATTTTATGAAGATTTTTAGATAATTTTATATATGATTTTATTATTTTCCTAAGCTTCTATGATTTACTGTGAGAGCATCCGAGAGTAGTTATGAGGCCAAAGAATATATTTGGGCTCTAGAATGCTTAAAATATTTTCTAGATATTTCTAGGAATTTTTAGGAATTTTTTGGGATTTATTTGGAATTTTTAGGATTTTTTCTGATTTTTATTTAGTTTTCTGTAATTAAAAACCTATTTTCTATATATTTACCCAGTCAGCCGCTGATGCAGGGGTGCTAGGCCCACATGTCAGCCACCCGCAGTGTACGGGGCCGGCCGCGTGGCAGCAAGGGGGAGCTGAGTCAGCGTTTCCATAATTGGAAGCCGAGCCGACCCTGTAGGCCATTGGATCTAGGCGGGGCGCGTAAGATGGCGACACGTGTCCCCCACCCAGCCGACTTAACCGCAGCCACTGACTCCCTCTCCCTATATATATTAATGTATATTTAGGTTTTCCGAAAATCCTATATTTTTTCAGCAGCTTTTTGTGGGAGAGTTCGGTAGAGTTCTTCGACTTCGCGGAGGGTTTGTCGTTGATCTAGACGTCCTTTTTGTGCGCCGTTTTTTTATTGGAAGCATATTGAGGTTAGGTTTATGAATATATAATTTATTTTCTATTATTTTGATCTCAAATTTCTGAATAATTATTTGAGTGTCGGTTGTCCAAAAATCAACACGTCGTACGATTTTCGAGATTTCAAGCGATCCCGAACTCCGTTTCACGATTCGTTTGAAATTTTGGAAAGCTGACACCGAGCTATAAAACATATAATTTTTCCAGAAATTCAGAGTTTCATCTCTTATTTTATTTTGTTCATAGAAGTCAGATTTGGTCAACGGTTCATCGATTTGGTCATGGTTAGCCATAATGGCGATAACTTTTGACCAAATCATGATTTTATGGCACGGTCGATTCCAGTGCACTCATGGCACTGAAATCTACCATGTTGCACACTCAAACTTTTGAATTCATAACATTTGACTAGTTAGTCAACAGTATGTCTCGGTTTGCGTGCCACGGATCCCAAATTTGGAACCGTGACTTTCCTTGGCCAAATATTTATGTATAAATTATTATTTCAGAATTAAATAGGTTAAAATAGGATTTTAGATGATTTATTACATAATTAAAATAGTATTAATTAATTTAACCTATTAGCCACTTTCTAGGATTTTTAGAGTGGGAATCGTTGATCTAACTTGTGATTTTTATGTGACGGGGTAGATCGGACTGCGACGTCTTGACTTGTGACTTTATCATCTATCGGAGTAGACAAGTATCACTATGACCTATGTTTCCTTTATTTTATACTGCATGTTTCATGTCGTCTTTTCACTAATACTCTATTATGGTTCATGATTGTCATTGTTCATGATTACTATTGTGCACGAGAGTTAGAATCGGTTGGATATACATACATGTTCATGCCTTACTCATTGTTTCCTATTGTTTATAGTTTACCGTATTGCTAATGTTTATCGTAGTGGACATGTATTGTGAGTGGGTCGGGCGGGGGAATACAACAAGTAAGCATGTGGTCAACGAATTGAATACAGACTCCCTATACATTGATTACGTAATATCAGTCATGCACCACACGTATGACTGACGGATATCCCAAGCCGTCTACATGTTGAAAGTTGGTATTCTAAAACACACAGTACACGTGATTTAATTATTGTTGCTCTATTGTCTATTGTTCTTCTTTCGTCAAGTCTACCCTCTTATTGTTATCATGTCTTAGTGGTATGTCAAGTCTACCTTCATATTGTTATCATGTCTCAAATGTACTTTCTTATCATACAATGCCATGCCAATACTTATCTTTAATTAAATTCCTTTTATCGTTCCTTCATGCTTATATAATATATTGAGTAATGTAGTGTTATGGTGATCTTGCTCCAATCTTGACTAGATAACTATTTTTTAGCTTTAGACGACGAGATTTGCCCCGAGGTCTACGGTGAGTATGTTGGCGACCCTGACATCACTGGCGTACCCGGTTCCAGTACTGATGCGAATTAGCATATTTCCTTCCTTATGGATTCGCATTAGTTAGTAGTTATAGTTATGGAGTTTAGTTGTCTATTTTATTTTCTGCTATCCGGGTTTGTTCCCAAGACTTTCTACGTTGTAGTGGATTATTTCATATTTATAATATTGAGACTATTAGATATTTTGGTGATTATTGCTGGCTTAGTTGTGGATGATATATATGCGTGTTGTGCTTGTTGTGGACCATTGTTATCATAGACAGCGTACTACCGCTGATGCTGCGGCGTAGGCTGGACTTGGCCACGAACTCGTATCCCAAAATTGGGAGCGGGTTGTGACAAGTTTTTATGGTAGCCCATGCAGGTCCAATTTCGCAAAAGACTGCGAACTCGTGGTAGTGCTTAAGTTAGTCGTACTACTGCGAGCCTGCAAATAGAGTTAGGAGGTTATATCATCCAAAATAGGACTTCTAACCCTATGAGTATAATTTATCTTAGGATCTTATTGTCTCTTAAATTGCATCTTACTTAATTCCGTTCGTGATTTCTTCGATATGTTTGTATCTACCGTTCTAACCATATCCTTTCTTTCCTTTTAGTTCGCAATGGTTGAGACAAGGCGCAGTACGATCCGTAAAGGGAAAAGGGTAGCTAACCCTTATGCTACTCCCGAGCCCGAAGGATCGACAACAGAGAGTACAGAATTCGTAGAGCCCTCTAACCATCAGCCAGATAGAGTTAGTGCTGAGGATCTTCCACCACCACCACCAACAGCCCCAACCCAAGGAGTAACTGTGGATGGAGCTCATATCCTTACGATACTCCAGGGCATGATGGAGACTCAGCAGAGACTTGCAAATGTTCTGGAGAGGAGCATAGAAACATGACAAGATCGTGTGGGTACTATTGATGGGTTTTGCAAAATGAACCCACCTCCCTTTACTGGCTCGGACACCATTGGTGGGCGGCACAAGAAAGACAGTTGGGCAAGAATGTGTTATGGGAAGAGTTTACAGACCTCTTCAATACCATGTTCTTCCCCACCACTGTTCGGAAGGAGCTGCGGGATCAGTTCATATGACTAGAGCAGGAGAGCATGACAGTAGACGAATATAATACAGAATTCAGTCGCTTGAGTCATTTTGCTCCTACTCTTGTATCTACAGAAGAAGAAAAGGCGGAGAAATTCCATTCTGGGTTGAATTACAAGTTACAGAGTTTAAAAGCGTCAGTAGACCCAACATCATATACATGTATCTTGAATGCGGCTAGGCATCAAGAATCTATCCTAAGGCAGAAGGTAGCTTCCCAAAAGAGAGGTAGAGATGGTAGTCATCAAGAACCATCAAAACGTCCTAATAATTCTCAGAAGACCCTTCAAATCCAGCATCAACATCATCCTCCAACTAGGGTGGTATCATCCCAGCCACAATAGCAGCATATCCCACCCAAGCCTAAGTGTAATTATTGTGGAAAAGAAGGACACAAGTGGGACCATTATAGGAAGAGGTTAGGACTTTGTCTCCTTTGTGGATCACCAGACCACCAAGTGCGAGAATGCCCTGCAGCACCAGCTCATAAGCCATTTTCGCAACAACAGTCTAGAGGAGCACAACGTCAAGGACAAGCATTTGTGGCTGTGACTCAACCCCAAGACATAGATAACTTAAATATGTTTCCTTGAAAGCCTTATTTAGTTTTAGTTGTTATGCATGCTTAGTTAGTTTGTAGTATGCTTATTATCGATCAGTTTTCTTATGTTCCTAGCCATTATCTCTCTGTGACTTAGCTTAAGAAATTATTGCTTGTAAGAGATTGGTATTATACTATGCTATTTGTGATGTTTGATTTTTGAGGACAAAAATCTTTTAAGGGGGATAGTTTGTAGCATTTGGGTTCCTAGAATCTATCTACTATTTTGGAGATTTTTATTTTTATTTTATTTTTTGTTAGAATCAATTAATAACTAGGATATTGATTTGGGATCGTAAGATTTTTGCCTAAGTCTATAGGTTAGATATAAAGAAATTAGGTCACATATGGTCTCTGGGGCCCCTAGATAGTCCCTAGTATATTATTTCACCATTTTAGAATTTTCAGGATTTTATGAAGATTTTTAGATAATTTTATATATGATTTTATTATTTTCCTAAGCTTCTATGATTTACTGTGAGAGCACCCGAGGGTAGTTATAAGGCCAAAGAATTTATTTGGGCTCTAGAATGCTTAAAATATTTTCTACATTTTTCTAGGAATTTTTAGGAATTTTCTGGGATTTATTTGGAAATTTTAGGATTTTTTTTTCTGATTTTTATTTAGTTTTATGTAATTAAAAACCTATTTTCTATATATTTTCCCAGTCAGCCGCTGACGCAGGGGTGCCAGGCCCACATGTCAGCCAACCGCAGCGTGCGAGGCCGGCCGCGTGGCAGCAAGGGGGAGCTGAGTCAGCGTTTCCATAATTGGAAGCCGAGCCGACTCAGCTGGCCGCCCAAGCTAAGCCGCGTGGGCTGTAGGCCGTTAGATCTGGGCGGGACACGTAAGATGGCGACACGTGTCCCCCGCCCAGCCGACTTAACCGCAGCCACTGACTCCCCTCCCTATATATATTAATGTATATTTAGGTTTTCCGAAAACCCTATATTTTTTTCAGCATCTTTTTGTGGGAGAGTTCGGTAGAGTTCTTCGACTTCGCAGAGGGTTTGCCGTTGATCTAGACGTCCTTTTTGTGCGCCGTTTTTTTATTGGAAGCATATTGAGGTTAGGTTTCTGAATATATAATTTTTTTCTGGTATTTTGATCTCAAATTTCTGAATAATTATTTGAGTGTCGGTTGTCCAAAAATTAACACGTCGTACGATTTTCGAGATTTCGAGTGATCCCGAACTCCGTTTCGTGATCCGTTTGAAGTTTTGGAAAGCTGACACCGAGCTCTACAACATATAATTTTTCCAGAAATTTAGAGTTTCATCTATTATTTTATTTTGTTCATAGAAGTCAGATTTGGTCAACGGTTCATCGATTTGGTCATGGTTAGCCATAATGGCGATAACTTTTGACCAAATCATGATTTTGTGGCAGGGTCGATTCCAGTGCACTCATAGCGCTGAAATCTACCATGTTGCACACTTAAACTTTTGAATTCATAATGTTTGACTAGTTAGTCAATATTATGTCTCGATTTGCGTGCCACGGGTCCCAAATTTGGAACCGTGACTTTCCTTGGCCAAATATTTATGTATAAATTTTTATTTCAAAATTAAATAGGTTAAAATAGGATTTTAGATCATTTATTACAGAATTAAAATAGTATTAATTAATTTAACCCATTAGCCACTTTCTAGGATTTTTAGAGTGGGAATCGTTGATCTAACTTGTAGTTTTTATGTGATGGGGTAGATTGGACTGCGACGTCTTGACTTGTGACTTTATCATCTATCGGAGTAGGCAAGTATCACTATGACCTATATTTTCTTTATTTTATACTGCATGTTTCATGTTGACTTTTCACTATTACTCTATTATGGTTCATGATTGTCATTGTTCATGATTACTATTGTGCACGAGAGTTAGAATCGGTTGGATATACATATATGTTCATGCCTTACTCATTGTTTCCTATTATTTATAGTTTATCGTATTGCTAATGTTTATCGTAGTGGACATGTATTGTGAGTGAGTCGGGCGGGGGAATACAACAAGTAAGCATGTGGTCAACGAATTGAATACAGACTCCCTATACATTGATTGCATAATATCAGTCATGCACCACACGTATGACTGACGGATATCCCAAGCCGTCTACATGCTGAAAGTTGGTATTCTAAAACACACAGTACACGTGACTTAATTATTGTTGCTCTATTGTCTATTGTTCTTCTTTCGTCAAGTCTACCCTCTTATTGTTATCATGTCTTAGTGGTATGTCAAGTCTACCTTCATATTGTTATCATGTCTCAAATGTACTTTCTTATCATACAATGCCATGCCAATACTTATCTTCATTTAAATTCCTTTTATTGTTCCTTCATGCTTGTATAATATATTGTGTAATGTAGTGTTATGGTAATCTTGCTCCAATCCTGACTGGATAACTATTTTTCAGCTTTAGACGACGAGATTTGTCCCAAGGTCTATGGTGAGTATGTTGGCGACCATGACATCACTGGCGTACCCGGTTCCAGCACTGATGCAAATTGACATATTTCCTTCCTTATGGATTCGTATTAGTTAGTAGTTATAGTTATGGAGTTTAGTTGTCTATTTTATTTTTTGCTATCCGGGTTTGTTCCCGAGACTTTCTGCGTTGTAGTGGATTATTTCATATTTATAATATTGAGACTATTGGATATTTTGGTAATTATTGCTGGCTTAGTTGTGGATGATATATATGTGTGTTGTGCTTGTTGTGGACCATTGTTATCATAGACAGCGTACTACCGCCGATGCTGCAGCGTAGGCTGGACTTGGCCACGAACTCGTATCCCAAAATTGGGAGCGGGTCGTGACATGTAGTTACGGAATTCATGATAGAAGAATTAGTGAGCCAAGAGGTGGGGCCTACATGGTAGGGGTGAGGGCCTATTTCATCAAGTTTGGTTTTATAGTCCAAATATGGCGATGGGCAAGAATGGGTTTAACCGAGTCTTAATGGGTTTCCTATTTGGACTCATTCTTTGATTGCATGACCCTTAGATTTTAATCTATGGTGGCTGGACAAAATCTCGTAGAATTAATTTAAACCATCCCTGTTAGGTTAGGATAATGTAGAATAGGTTCCAACTCAAGTGGTTCGCCTAATTGGCGGTTGAGTTGGTAGAATAGGTTCTGTAAGTCATGAAGATGCGCCTTCTGTCACTTTTGTGTTTAAGTAGCATAAGGGGCCTCTATTGAGTGGCACACTAGTAGCATGTGCGTAGTGGACTTCGAGTAATCATAACCATATATTGGCCAAAAGAATTTAGTCAAGATTGGATCTCTAATTGTAGTCGGGAAGTAAATCGAATATTATGGTAAGGGTTATCGCTTGTCTTTTCGACCTAAAAGTCGTATCATAAAAATAAAGTACAAAAGGATGTGTTTTAGTGGGACATGATATATCTACATGAAGGTGGACTTGTCTAGATCTTGTATGTGCAATTTGTTGGAAGGTAACAGCTGGTCTCGTGCTCCGAATATTAATGTCACGGTCGGGGACACCAAATGATCTAAATAGAAAGTGGGAGTTCGTGGGGCACAAATTTATCATCCTAATGGAACCAACTTAGTGAATTGGTAATCCCAGTGATCCTAAAATTTAGAAGGCTTAGAATCTATTCACTCCCAAATTCATTCTCTGAATTAAACTAAGGCACGGTTTTTAGGATTAATGAGGTTAGAAAATTTCAAGGTTTGTGGTATCGTACCTCGACTTTTGATAATAAAGGATAAGGCACGATGTAACGGATAATGTGATACGGTAGATAGGAATCAAATTCAAGGATCGTACCACGAATTCTAATAAATAGAAAAAAGATTGCATACCACGATACACGAGTCGATAAATAGAATGATCCACTCGCCTATAGTATACGAGAGTTATCTATGGGGTAACAAAATGATCTCAACAACTCAGTCATGAATTTCTATTTGTGTTAAGTCGGTCAGACTATATCATAAAGTTTCTAATGGTGTTGCACATAGTGCTCATTTATTGTTTGTTGATAACTAGTAAATCAACATGATGTAATGTTAAGCTACAGGTATTGGCTAAGCTGGTGAATGTGTTGTTCTAATGATAATTTACCTCTTTAATAATAAAATTGTATAACTAGAGCAACACCTGCTAGATCTGTAATCTCGGAATGGGTATATGTCATAGTCATGGTAGATGCTTGTCCTTGTTTCTGTCTATTCCACTTATGTCTAAACTGCGGGCTTGGTCGAGTAAAGGTTGTGTTAAGGCATAGGGATTGCTAGTTAAAGTAAGATTCAAGACAAATATTTATAGTCTCACAATAATAGTTAGCCTCCTAGGTTGGCATTTTGTCGAAGGGTAAGATCCTAATCATTCTCAAATTTCAATGACTAGAAGGTCATAATATTAGTTTTAGGGTCGAGGGGAGGACAAGTAACTCAAGGCAAGGTTGTAGTCACAAGGTGGCCGATTGGTAGCTATACTTGTGTATACAACTATCATGGCCATGGGAAACATTCTGTAACTATCTATCGAATACGAGCGTTCGTCTTTCCAAATCAGTGAAAGACAAAAGCAATAAAGAGTTCAAGAAAGATGTCATCGAATACAATTATGTGATTCAAAGGCGAATGTATAATTCAATAGGAATTGCCAATTCAGTCGCGGATGAGATCCTAGATACCTCGATATCTCAATCCACGTAGGATAATCAAATGAAGAGCGAATCAAATGTGCTATGGTTGATCAGACCATAATTCAATGATTCTAATTAGACAATATGCTTGTGGGCGTCCCCAGTATACATATGTCCTGAACAAGCTTGATAAAGAATAAGCTTGCAAAACTAGGCTATAAATAGCGTCATCAGTTATGGTAGTGCAAAGTATAAGTACGGGAGATAATGATGAAAGCCGTTATAAATGGTTCAAGTTTCATAAGGACCTAAGTCTTGTCTGGTGTTCCTGCTTACACATTCGTCCTACTGTCTCTTGTATCATGCCTTGGTTGACCAATGGAGTATGGTATACTAAAACTCTATATTCTAGGTAAATATATCTTCCTATTCTAACATATATTCAGTGGCCTCACATTGGTACGGTAACGTAACCGAAGTGACAAACTTGACCTGCTGTAGAAGCATAAAAAATACAAAGACAAAAGAAGCTATGCGCCCACATGGTCAAAGAGGGGGCGATGCTCCCACATGGTCGAAGAAGGAGGTGTGCGCCCACAAGATCAATGAGGAGCTATGCGCCCATATGATCAAAGAAGGTCTATGCGCCCACACTATTTTCTTGCAAATCAAACATGCACCCAAGTGTGGGTGCATAAACTCACTTCCGCTCTATGCGCCCAAGACAACAGATCTCTACGACTCAGTCAAACTCCACGATCAATCATGCACCGAAGCATGCGGCCACGTCAGTCTCCACGAGCAATCGTGCACCGAAGCATGCGGCCACGTCAACTCCACGACAACCCCATAATCTACCCACGATCATCCAGTATCCATGTGCCTACACCCTATGCGCCCAAAGGAGTGTTATGCGCCCACAGAGAAATCAGTATATTTTCCACTTGTGGGCGCATAACAGTCGTTTTCAGTGCCAAAATGACTATAAATAGAGGGCGTCCCCCTCTACAAAGACAGGCAGAACGGAGAGCATTTCAAGAGCCAAATTGCTGTCCTTCTTGCCAGTGAGCCGAGATTTAGCAATTTTCTTAGGTTTTCTTCCACTTTTGTAATTGGAGTGTCAACGGAGTAAAGGAGCAACTGCTGCTCGATCTCCATCGTCCCATTCCCCAGAATTCTTTTGTACTCGGGGATCCTCAGTGCAGGATCTCTCAGGCGTACTCAATTTGTGGTGCCTTGCGCCAATAAGAAAATATAGCATTTCTTCTTCTTTTTTGTGTGTGTCCATAAAAATGGTGACTCTGCTGGGACTACCTTTTTTTCTGACGAGAAGGTGGTGACGCAATCCGATACCGATAAAGTTGGGAGCACTCAGAAGATGTTGATCGTGAAGTTCGATCAACAGGCATTCGAAGAGATGCTCTCGAGGGATGGCTCTACTCCCTCAAAATTAGTGAAGCCAAACAAGTCTCGCAACACTTGGCTTCCAAAGGCTCGTGGTGCATATCCTGCCAGTGTCATAGAAGATATGCAACCGAAGAACTCTGTCACGTGGGCGCATGGAGCTCCTTTGTGGACGCATAGCTCTTCCACAGAGGCTCCTAACACGAAGAAGGATCGTACCACTCCAGGCTCTACTAGCCCAGCGACTTCCCTCTTGTGCAACCAACAACAGAGTGTTTGTCACGACCCGCACCCGGTGTAAAGGTACGAGAAGTGGGTACGTCCAGCCAATGCCGCAGTGTCGACAGTAGAACGCTGTCCTAGGTCCAACATCTAACAGAATCTAGAATATGCTCCGAATGGAGAACAATATAATAAGTAATCTCAATCACAACTAAGATGGAAAGGAAGATAAGATAATCTCAACAGAGAGTCACAATATAAATAATAAGTCTCGGTGTAAACCACACCATAAATAATATCTCAATACAATCACAATGTCTCAATGACTAGATAATGATATAAGTCCAATCTAAACTAATGGCAAGTCCTCAGCGACTACTGGATCCTGTTGAGGGTCCAGGTCACCTGTGTCAACTAAGCCTGCTCCATAGTGTCACAACAATCCTCATCATCTGTAATATTTCAACAGGTTCAGTCAGGACAGGAACGAATAAATATCTCTCACACAGATCATAACATGAAAGGAAATATGAAACAAGCTATAGAATAATATATATGAACTGCTGATAAAGAAATGAGACTGTAAAAGAGAACATGATATATGAATATAGATATACATGATATAATAAGAGAACTGAACTAACTACGTGGTGTCGAGTACAATCTGGTTATATAAACTGGCTTAGGTTATACATTACTTAAATCTAGTTTAAAGTTGTACCTGAAAATGGTGTAGATCACATAACCAAATAAATACTCCCCCCTGCCCCAATCAGTACACAAGAATCTGTCCAGGTTATGTTATTGCACATGAAAGTAGTGTCACATGCATAGCTAGTCCACATGAACACTGGGTTATACAAGAGGGCTCACATGATCATGAGTGTACATGAATGTCACATGAGTATACATGAATAAATACGAATACAATTAGTAGACGAGGCACATGATAAAGTACATGAGCACAATATGCCCGATGTATCCGAGGGAATAACATCGCATGAAGAGATCCATATAGTACTAATCCGTGATAACATCGTGACAGCAACAAGTAAACTAGTCTATAACAAGTAAATATGTCCAAGCAAGAATGAAACAGCCAGAAAATGTACTCGCCTGGCAATCTAAGCTGCTGATGAGGAAGTGCAACTGACCTGGAGTGATGTAATCCGGTTTAGAACAACCACAAGTCACAAAAAGGTCTAAAATATCATAAGGAATGCCTACAATGCAATTCTACATGATTCTAGGTCCTTCTAGATCAAAGTCAACCCTTGGTCAAACCTAGTCAACTTTGGTCAAACCTGGTCAACTATAAATCAACTAGTCCATTTGCTAATTTTTAGGTCAAGCACAAGTTTTCAAGTCATTCTAAGTTCATTTGAGTCGATTTGGATCAAGTTTGACCCAAAGTTGACTTTTGTCAACTTGGTCAACTTGTCGGTCGACTCGGCCATTCTAGGCTCCTTGGGTCAATCCTAATCTGACCCAACACTCCCTAGGTTACATTCACAAGCAAACAATTATATATATATTATATATATATATTATTTATTTATATATATATATATATATATATATATATATATATATATATATATATATATATATATATATATATATATATATATATGTATGTATGTATGTATGTATGTATGTATGTATGTATATATTTTATATATATATATATATATATATATATATATATATATATATATAAAATATATACATACATACATACATACATACATACATACATACATACATACATACGTACACACATGTACTTAACTTGTGAAGAGAGATTGTGTGTGTGTGTGTGTGAAGAGCTGCTGTTAGGGGGGTACAAATATGAGAATAAATGGTTATATATATACCACTATATAAATATCTCATATCTATATATATATACATATTTACACAATCTATTTAAGGGAAACTTTATATATATATATATATATATATATATATATATATATATATATATATATATATATATATATATATATATATATATATATGATGGAAATAATTGAAAGTAAAATTAGGGACTAGAACCCACAAGTCCAAAATCTTAATACCTTCATACAAACAAACTCAGAAATTATGAATTAAATCTCAGCAATTTGAAATATCACAAAACAATTCAAATATATATATAAACCGAAAACCCGAAATCCAACTCAATACCCAAAATGCAATATACACAACTAGAATCTGCGAAACTTGGCAAACACGAAGGTGTCTATGTGTGTGACATGTTCGGGTATATATATATATATATATATATATATATATATATATATATATATATATATTATATATATATATATATATATATATATATATATATATATATATATATATATATATATTTATAAATATATATATTTTTATATATATAAAAAATATATATATTTTTTATATATATAAATATATATATAAATATAAATATAAATATAAATATAAATATAAATATATATATATATATATATATATATATATATATATATATATATATATATATATATATATATATATATTTTATATATATATATATATATATATTAATATATATATATATATATATATATATATATATATATATATATATATATTAAAATATATATATATATATATATATATATATATATATGATGGAAATAATTGAAAGTAAAATTAGGGACTAGAACCCACAAGTCCAGAATCTTAATACCATCATACAAACTCAGAAATTATGAATTAAATCTCAGCAATTTGAAATATCACAAAATAATTCAAATATATATATAAACCGCAAACCCGAAATCCAACTCAATACCCAAAATGCAATATACACAACTAGAATCTGTGAAACTTGGCAAACACAAAGGTGTCTATGTGTGTGACATGTTCGGGTACTCACAGGGTCGAATCCGTGTCCACGGAGTGCGTATCGGAAAACCCGATACGCATGTCAAATGAATCGGTGCGAGTTCGATTTCTCGCTCGATTTTGAACCGTTTCTTTTGAAACTTCGCGTACACCTAGTCTCACACGTCCCAGACCTACTGGCCGATTCCTCGTGTGGCCAAGTGTCGTATCCGACGCACACGAAGCCCGTGTCCACGCGCGGCCTGTGCGCGTGTGTACAGAACAGTGCACCACGTCGTGCACGCGGGTCGACGAGTCTAGGGACTCGTGTGTTCCACCGCACGTGTCGTGGTCATGTCCTAGGATGGGCTAGGTATAGGGCTACATGTAGGACACATTGATCGAGTCCACATGTCCACACGTGTCAGCACGAGGGCCGCGTCAGCGGCGGCTGTGCGCATGAGCGCGTGCGTGCGTCGACCCGTGCGGTCGTAATTTCTTACCTGATTTGATTCGAGACGACACGAAACTTGGAGGATATGTCCACAGACGTTGCCCCCACCTACACGCCAAGTGGCATACGGCCACTTGGCCTGTGCATCGCACAATCAACGCACGGCAGCAGGGCACGCGTACGGCCTGCCCATGCAGCATGTTCGAGTCATGTTTGGACACGGACACGAGCCCGATTCGTGTCAAAAACTACGGGGTCAGGATCCTTTTGTCTAGGGCTATCCAAATATATAAATAGAATCAAAAAATAACAAATTTTAATCCATTGGGTAATTTCGTCGAACACCTATGTAGTAACTTTGATACGTGTCGGATACGCACATCAAACGGACACGAAATTGAACAAAACTAAACCTACAAGTTAAGGGTACCTAGATGCATGCTAACATGAAGAAAAATTAGAAGAAACATTGCTAGAACGAGGTTTACCTATTGAGAGTCGGCATCTCAATGAAAGTGAATCCTTGAGCGCTTCGACGACCGATTTCTCCCGAGCAACACCTCTAACTCCAGTGCTCCAGCAAGTTCTCCTCCTCCCATGATCGCAACGCAATTCGTTTGGCACGAATCGGATGCCGGATGAGAAAGTCAGGGTTTTAAAGGGAAAAAAAGGAAAACTAGGGTTTTTTTTGGATCTAGTGGAGGCTATAGAATTCTTCACAAATGAGAGGGGGCTGTTGCTATGCTTGGCCGGCCATGGGTAGGGGGTATTAGGGTTAGGTTAAGTCATGGGCCAAGCATTCCTAGGTTGCTACATAGGCCCAATGACAAAAGCTTAAAAAGGCTTATAAAAATGACTTAAAAATCACTAAACAATTCTAGAAAAATAGGTAAAAAATTCTAAATTAAATCTAAAAAGTCAATAATAAAACTAATCACATTATTAGGCTAGGCAAGGTTGACTATGGTTATAACATCTAGGTCCTATTAATGCACCAATCCAAAATACACCACAATCAATTTAATTAACATTTAAATAAATTCAAAATAATGCACAAAGACTAAAATACCCTTAATTAGAAAAAGTGAGTGTGACAAATCTATCCTCCTTAAAATAATTTTGTCCTCGAAATTAAAGACAAAGCTGAATGTATGAGAAGGATAGAAAAATAATACCTCAAGACTGAAAAAGATAAGGGTATTGCTCGCGCATCTCATCCTCCCTCTCCTAGGTAGACTCACCTGGAGAGTGATGCCTCCAAGCTACGCGAACCAAGGATATCGTCTGGATCCTCAGCACCTTCTTCCGTCGATCCAGAATCTTCATAGGCTGTTCTGGATAACTAATAGTAGGACCCACTTCGATCTCGGAATGATCCAGTACATGACTGGGATCCGCCACATATTGTCTCAACTGTGACATGTGAAATACGTTGTGGACTCCCTCTAATACAGGGGCAAGTCCAGTCTATATGACACGTCACCGACTCTTCCACTGATAACGAAAGGACCGATGAATCGCGGACTAAGCTTTCCACCTCCACCAAAGCGAATAGTACCACGCGTCGGAGATATCCTCAAGAACACCAAATCTCCAACCTAGCACAAACATGGTGTCAACTTAACTATAACAATCACATGATCAAACAAAATCATAAAACAAATAAGATCCTAATCCTAAGTCTAAGTTGTACCTCAAACTACAAGGGTCTTCGGTGGCTATCGGCCCAATACCGCTGTTTGTCCTGTGCCACACGAAGTCGATCTCTGATGAGCTTCACCTTTTTGGCTGCGTCAACAACCATCTCAGGTCCCAATAAAGCTCGCTCTCCAACGTCATCCTAAGACAAGGGTGTACGACATCTACGCCCGTACAGTGCCTCGAATGGTGACATCCCAATGCTGGCCTGGAAACAGTTGTTTTATGCAAACTCTATTAAGTGCAGGTGATCCTCCCAAGATCCTCCAAAATCTAGAACACAAGTCCACAGCATGTCCTCGAGTGTCTGAGTAGTCCTCTCTGACTGTCCGTCCGTCTAAGGGTGGTATGCAGTACTGAACTTGAGCTAAGTACCCAAACTAGTCTGCAGACTCCGCCAGAAATAGAAAATAAAGCGACTATCCCTATCCGAGACAATGCTCACCGGAACTCCGTGTATCCTGACAATCTGTCGTATATACATCGCTGCTAGCCTCTCAGTAGACGTACCCACTTTAAATGGCAAAAAGTAGGCTGATTTGGTCAACCTGTCTACGATGACCCAAATCACATCTTTCCCTCCTGGTGTACGCGACAATCCAGAAACAAAGTCCATCGTGATGTGCTCCCACTTCTACTCCAAAATGGAAAATGGCTGTAACAGTCTTCCTGGTCTCTGCCTCTCTGCCTTAGCCTGCTGACGGACTAAACATCTGGCTACAAAGCGTGCTACCTCTCGTTTTATCCCATACCACCATACATGCTCCTTCAGATCCCTATACATCTTGTTGGCACCTGGATGCATAGAGTACTGAGAACGATGGGCCTCCTACATAACCTGCTCCTGAAGCTCTCCGCTAGGCACATACAGTTTTAAACCATGCCTCAGTGCGCCATCCTCTGCAATGACAAACTCATCATCTACCAATACTGCTCGAACCTGCTATCGGATACACCACAGAGTAACATCGTCGAACTGAGCAGACTTGATCCTCTCTATCAAGTTCGACTGAATCTGAAGGCCCCACATCTGTATCTGAACTCCTGGCATAATCACTTCGATCCCCAGGCTCTCTAAATCTGTTAACAAGTGACGATCCATCGTCAAACACATAGCTACCGGATACCTACTCAAAGCATCGGCAACCACGTTGGCCTTTCCTGGATGATACTGCAATAAATTGTCGAAGTCCTTCATCAACTCCAACCATTTGTGCTGCCTCATGTTGAGCTCTTTCTGTGTAAACACATACTTCAAGCTCTTGTGTTCTGTGAAGATGTCCACACGCTCTCCGTATAGATAGTGCTTCCACAACTTAAGAGCAAAGATAACTGCCGCCAACTCCAAACATGGGTAGGATAGTTCTTCTAATACAGACGTAATTGCCTGTATGCATACGCAATCACCTTCCCATGCAGCTGCAAGACACAACCCAAACCCTTTCCTGAGGCGTCACTGTAGATAGTGAACCTGCCTGATCCTGATGGCAATGTCAAAATCGGGGCTGTCTTCAGTCGCTTCTTCAACTCATCAAAAGCAACCTGACACTCCTCTGACCAGATAAACTCTGCGTCCTTCCGGGTCAGCCTAGTCAATGGCTTTGCAATTCGGAAGAAATCTTGAACAAACCTCCTATAGTAGCCTGCCAATCCCAGAAAGCTCCTGATCTCCGCAACTGAACTCGGTGCTTTCCATGCCTCAACTGCTCTGATCTTCTTCAGGTCGACTAAGATCCCATCTCCGGTCATAACATGACCTAGGAAATCAACTCAATCCAGGAAGAACTCATACTTCGAGAGCTTTTCGTAAAGCTGCTCCTTCCTGAGAGTCTCCAGAACCACTCTTAAATCCTCCTCATGCTCCTCTGGGGTCTTCAAATACACCAAGATGTCATCGATGAACACCACTACGAACTTGTCCAAGTACTGGTGGAACACCTTGTTCATCAAGTTCATGAACACTGTCGGGGCGTTAGTTAACCCAAACGGCATCACCATGAACTCAAACTGGCCAACCTGAATGCTGTCTTCGAAATATCCTCCTTCTTCACCTTCACTTGATGATAACCTGACCTCAGATCAATTTTGGAGAATACCTTCGCTCCACTCTACTGATCGAACAGATCATCTATCCTCGACAGCGGGTACTTTTCTTGATCGTGAGGTTGTTGAGTGCTTTGTAGTTGATACACATCCGTATCGACCCATCCTTCTTCGGTACAAAAAGTACTAAAAAACTCGATCGGATGAAGCCTTTGTCCTGCAACTCATCCACCTGCTTCTTCAACTCCACAAGCTCGCTGTTGTTCACTCTATAGACATGTTGAGATATCGGCTTTACGTCGGGCACCAAGTCTATAGAGAACTCCATATCTCTGTCCGGAGGTAACCTTGGCAACTCCTCCAGAAATATATCCATAAACTCAGCTATCAATGGATGTGGCACGCTCTGCTCCTCTACTGAAACTCCGCAAAAAACTTCGCTGCTCTGCTCTGCCTTCCGTCTGGTGAACTCGAACTCAGGCTCTCCTGGCACTCTGGAAAGAACTCTACCACCGCGATAATCTATACTGGCATGGTGCCTGCTCAACCAATCCATACCGAGTACAATGTCGTAGTTCGGTAATGGTATTACGAGCAGACTCACATCCCGTTCTCGGCCTCCCAAAACTACTCTCCGATCCTTGCAAACATCACGGACGAAGATAATACCACCCCCAGTCGTGATCTTGTAAGTCCTAGGCAATGGTTCAGAAGAAAGCTGGTGTCTAACAACAAATGATATAGACACAAAGCTATGAGAAGCACCCGAATCAAATAATGCGAATGCATGAAAAGAGTCGATAAGAACAAAACCTGCTATAAGATCTCCTATTGGCTCGGACTCCTCAGCTGCTATGGCAAAAGCTCGCCCCTGCTGACCTCCTCTGGTTTGCTGCTGGTGCTGGATGAACTTCTGTTGCTGGATCGGCAATGGTCCCTTCTGCTGTCCTGCCGGAGCCTTGGCTCCTACTCTCTGAGTTATACGTTCTACAGCCATGGGACAATCCCTCAACTGATGCTCTGCTGCACCACAAAGTAGGAACTTGCCTAGCCACTTCCTACACTTGTTCCACACATGTCCTGGCTTCTTACGGAAAGTGCAACTGATGGCCTGCTGCTGTCTAGGTGCCTGCTGAAACTGCTTCTGCTGATGCTGCAGCTACTGATAATGAGGCCTCTTGGTCGGGCCCCCAGTGCCGCTGGCTCCATGTGAATCACGACCTCTCTTCGACTTCAGTTCAAGGTCGTCCTCCGCTGCCATAGCTTCCATCAAAATCTCCTCAAAAGTAGCATTTATGTTGCTCTTGGTCAAGGACTTGACTTCCTTAACCAAGCCCTTCCAGAACCTCCTAGCCTTTGCTATCTCGCTAAGGCCCTCCATAAATCTTCCCAGGCAGCAGAACTTTCCTGCGTACTCCTCTACTGTCTGGTTCCCCTGAACCAGGTTCTCGAACTACGTTTCCAAAGCACCAAGTGCTATGTCGGGGAATAACTTCTCCTTGAAAAGCTTCTTGAAAGCCTCCTAAGTCTGCCCCTCTGTACCAACCCTGGGGTAGATCTGGTACTATATGCGGGCAAGGTCCTGCATCTGACTGCCCGCTGCTTCTATCTGAAGCCTAGCTGGTATCTCCGCGAGATGGTAGATCTCCTCTATATGCTCGATCCAGTCGTCGGCATATAGGATACCCTCGGTACCCTTAAAGTCTCACGGCCGTATCTTCTGGAAGTCCTGAATGCCTGGAGTCCTCGGCTGTATCTGCCATTCCTGTGGTTGGGCAGCCACTTTCTCTACTCCCACCATGGCTAGCTAATGGGTATTATCAATGCCCTGCCTCATATCCTCCGCCTGGCACCGCTGGGTCTCCATCATCTGCTGCATGAAAGCAAAGAACTACGCCATATCAACTGTCCCCTGAGGCGATGGTGGTAGCATCCCTTGAACTCCTCGGTTAGTCCTCGAAACCGGTCGAGAAGTACCCCCAAAAGTTGCAGACGGGCCCACCTGAGCTGGAACAAGAGGTACTGTAGTTCTAGGGTCCTGCTGAATCGGGCGAGAAGTGGCAGACCTCTCAGCGATATCCCTCTGTGATCGTGTCTCCACCATCCTGAAGACAGATCAAACAAAGAATCAATTACTAAGAAAGAAGCAATAAAATCAAAGGAGGACAGTTCACTTCCAAAAGAAGGCAAGTAGTAGCAAGAATTAGATAAGAGTTTTCCTAATGTGATTGAGTACCTTAACTTATATCCTATATCCTACTACAGGTTGTAGTGATACTCTAGTTCGAGTACCACTACGAAATCACACTAGTTGCGACTAGACCTGTATGAGCCACCACTAAAAATGTGTCACGACCCGCACCCGGTATAACGGCACGAAAAGTGGGTACGTCCAGCCTACGCCGCAGTGTCGACGGTAGAACGCTGTCCTAGGTCCAACATCTAACACAATCTAGAATATGCTCCGAATGGAGAACAATATAATAAGTAATCTCAATCACAACTAAGATGGAAAATAAGATAAGATAATCTCAACAGAGAGACACAATATAAATAATAAGTCTCGGTGTAAACCACACCATAAATAATATCTCAATATAATCACAATGTCTCAATGACTAGATAATGATATAAGTCTAATCTAAAATAATGGCAAGTCCTCAGCGACTACTGGATCTTGCTGTGGGTCCAGGTCACCTGTGTAAACTAAGCCTTCTCCATAGTAAGTGTCGCAGTAATCCTCATCATCTGTAATATTTCAACAGGTCCAGTCAGGACAAGAACGAATACATATCTCTCACATAGATTATAACATGAAAGGAAATATGAAACAAGCTATAGAATAATATACATGAACTGCTGATAAAGAAATGAGACTGTAAAAAAGAACATGATATATGGAAATAGATATACATGTTATAATAAGAGAACTGAACTAACTACATGGTGTAGAGCATAATCTGGTTATGTAAACTGGCTTAGGTATACATGACTTAAATCTAGTTTGGAGTTGTACATAAAAAGGGTGTAGTTCACATAACCAAATAAATACTCCCCTGCCCCAATCAGTACACAAGGAACTGTCCAGGTTATGTTATTGCACATGAAAGTAGTGTCACATGGATAGCTAGTCCACATGAACACTGGGTTATACATGAGGGCTCACATGATCATGAGTGTACATAAATGTCACATGAGTATACATGAATAAATACGAATACAATGAGTAGACGATGCACATGATAAAGTACATAAGCACAAAATATTTGATGTATCCGAGGGGATAACATCGCATGAATAGATCCATATAGTACTAATCCGTGATAACATCGTGACAACAACAAGTAAACTAGTCTATAACAAGTAAATATGTCCAAGCAAAAATGAAACGGTCAGAAAATGTACTCGTCTGGCAATCTAAGCTGCTGATGAGGAAGTGCAACTGAACTGGAGTGATGTAATCCTATTTAGGACAGCCACAAGTCACAACAAGGTCTAAAATATCATAAGGAATGCCTACAATGTAATTCTACATGATTCTAGGTCCTTCTAGGTCAAAGTCAACCCTTGGTCAACTCTGGTCAAATTTGGTCAACTCTGGTCAAACCTGGTCAACTATAAGTCAACTAGTCCGTTTACTAATTTTTAGGTCAAGCATAAGTTTTCAAGTCATTCTAAGTTTGTTTGAGTCGATTTGGATCAAGTTTGACCCAAAGTTGACTTTTGTCAACTTGGTCAACTTGTCGGTCGACTCGGCCATTCTAGGCTCCCTATGATGGAAATAATTGAAAGTAAAACTAGGGACTAGAACCCACAAGTCCAAAATCTTAATACCTTCATACAAACTCAGAAATTATGAATTAAATCTCAGCAATTTGAAATATCACAAAACAATTCAAATATATATATAAACCGAAAATCCGAAATCCAACTCAATACCCAAAATGCAATATACACAACAAGAATCCATGAAACTTGGCAAACACGAAGGTGTCTATGTGTGTGACGTGTTCAGGTACTCACGGGGTCGAACCCGTGTCCGTATCGTGTCCACGATGTGCGTATCGGAAAACCCGATACACGTGTCAAATGAATCGGTGCGAGTTCGATTTCTCGCTCGATTCTGAACCGTTTCTCATGAAACTTTATGTACACCTTGGCTAACACATCCCCGACCTACTGGCCGATTCATTGTGCGGCCAAGTGTCGTGTCCGACCTGCAGGAAGCCAGCGTCCATGCACGGGATGTGCGCGTGTGCACAAAATAGTGCACCGCATCGTGCACGCGGGTCGGCGAGTCTAGGGACTCGTGTGTCCCACCAAACATATCGTGGTCGTGTCCTAGTATAGTCTAGGTATAGGGATACACGTAGGACACATTGGATTGAGTCCATGTGTCCGCACGTGTCGGCACGAGGGCCGTGTCAGCGGCGGCTGTGCGCGCGCGCGTGCGTGCGTCGACCCGAGCGGTCGTGATTTCTCACTCGATTCGATTCGAGACGACATGAAACTTGGAGGACATGTCCACAGATGTTGCCCCCACCCACACGCCAAGTGGCATGCATCTACGTGGCATGTGCATCACACAATCAACGTGTGGCAGCAGGGCACGCTTGCGGCCTGCGCGTGCAGCGTGTTCGTGTCCTGTTTGGACACGGACACGAGCACGATTCGTGTCAAAAACTACGTGGACAGGTTTCTTATGTCTAGGGTTATCCAAATATATAAATAGATTCCAAAAATAATAAATTTTAATCCATTGGGTAATTTCGTCGAACACCTATATAGTAACTTCGATACGTGTCCGATACGCACATCGAACGGACACAAAATCGAACGAAACTAAATCTATAGGCCGAGGGTACCTAGATGCATGCTAACATGAAGAAAAATCAGAAGAAACATTGCTAGAACGAGGTTTACCTATTGAGATTCGGAATCTCAATGAAAGTGTATCCTCGAGCGCTTCGACGATCGATTTCTCCCGAGCAACGCCTCCCACTCCTTGCTAGCAGTGCTCCAGCAAGTCTCCTCCTCCCCATGGTCGCAACACAATTCGTTTGGTACGAATTGGATGTCGGATGAGAAAGTTAGGGGTTTGAAGGAAAAAAGGGAAACTAGGGTTTTTTTTTATATCTAGTGGAGGCTATGGAATTCTTCACAAATGAGAGGGGGCGATTGCTATGCTTGGCCGACTATGGATAGGGGGTATTAGGGTTAGGTTAAGTCATGGGCCAAGCATTCCTAGGTTGCTACAAAGGCCCAATGACAAAAGCTTAAAAAGGCTTATAAAAATGACTTAAAAATCACTAAACAATTCTAGAAAAATAGGTAAAAATTCTAAATTAAATCTAAAAGGTCAATAATAAAACTATCACATTATTAGGCTTCTAGACAAGGTTGACTAAGGTTATACCAACTAGGTCCTATCAATGCACCAATCCAAAACACAGCACAATCAATTTAATTAACATTTAAATAAATTCAAAATAATACACAAAGACTAAAATACCCTTAATTAGAAAAAGTGAGTGTGACAGTGTTCAACACTCGAAACTTGGCAAAGAAAAGCACTACGATGCCAAGAATCGAAGTGTTTGACGCTCTGGACAAACTCGGCGAGGCTCACAAAGAAAGAAGGCAAAACTGGGAGGAAACATCGCTGCTTTCCCAAGCATGCGGCCAGAGTCATGCCCCAAGGTAGTATGTGGGCGCATAAATCTAACCAGAGGACTTCTGTCTTCTATAGGCTATGCGCCCAGGGCCATGCGCCCAAGGCTATGTGCCCAGGCTCTGATGACCCATTCTATGCTCCCACATTCAGGAGGGCCAGGCATGCTGCCAGGACCTCAGGTAGGCATACGCCCAAGGGCACGCTCCAGGGTATATGCGCCTACAACAAAAAGACAGACCCCACCGCGTATAGCACGGGGCTGTCTTCAAGGTCATTATGGAACTTAGGTGTGGGGGTTGCCCCTGCACGTGAACTAAGTCCGGATGCGCCAACTCCCCTAACAAACCCATATGCAAAGCTCGACGATGCATGTGACATGGGTTTTAAGGCAAAACTCCCTTCCGCTGATTTACACGACATAAAAAATTATAAGCATAAAGCGAGGGAGGATACGACAATTCATGGCGTACGTCCATGCACCAGTATTGTCATCAACTGTTGCTGCTCCAAAGCAACGAGAGTGCCTCAGAGGCAGTCTGTGTTTCGACGACTTCATCACTCTGATGATAAAAAGTCGCTATGTGTTTCATCCAATATGGCTTTATGGGGTCCTCCTTACGGGAGCCCCAATCAAAGAAGGTGGACCACGAACCCAACGTTTTCTCTCAGTTCTGCCAACAGAAAAAGAAGAAGTCTGCCAACAGATAGCCAGTGAGCTGTTACATCTGAAGGAGTCTATATGGGTACTCGGTCAAGGACGAGATTCTGTATAGATGGCGGGGACTCCCAAGCTGGAGGTAATGATCCTTCAGCTGGGGGTAGTATTCTCTCAGGGTCTGAAGCAGATGGCCTTTACACCGGGGGTAGCCTTTCAGATGACGATGATCTCTCCGAGTCTGACGGTGACTATCTACCTCCCCTACCTAAAGACGAGGGACTTTTCAACTCAGAGACAGACAGTATCAGCACCAGTTGTACTATCTCCTCTATTCATCCTCACATGTTATCTACATACATGGCGGATGGAAAGAGACCTGAAGAAGCCAGTGATCAGACTAACAAGAGGCTAGAGAGTCTTGAAACAGCATTTGCCAAGATCACTGATATGCTTACCAGTATCATGGCAGTCCAAACTGCTGGGGCTGTTCCTCTGCCTCAATCAAACATCTCAGCACACGTTAGTCCGACTTATAGCAACAACCCTCCTTCACTACATAAGGAGTATCATTCCGTTGCGCCTCCTCCAAATCTTGTAAATGCTGGAGGTGGTCCTTTACCAACGATGCCTGACAACCGTACAACAGCCGTTTCTCAACATATGCTCAATCAACAGGATACAATTAATTCTCTTGTTGCCCGTCTCGATACCATCTCACACAAAGATGAGCTTCAAAAGATGGGGATATCTCAACCTTATCCTCCTGAATGGGAGAATACTACTTGCCCTCCTAACTACAAGCCATTGACACTAAATTCATTTGACGGGATGACTTCTCCTCGCCAACACATGACATACTTTAACATACAGACTCTACACTTACCCAGGGACAATCCGTTCTTGTCAAAGCTATTTATTCGCACCTTGTAGGGGTAGCTTTTGAATGGTTCTGCAGTCTGCCTGACAGTTGTATTAATTCCTTTAAAGATTTAGAGAGGTTATTCCTCAATAGGTTTTATAAGAGTGGCATGCATGTTAGTATGTCCATCCTCATTGAGACCAAACAAAGAAGGACTAAGTCTGTTATTGCTTTCATCGAACGCTTCAGGCGACTAGCATTGAGGATACCCTTCGGTATACCAGACTCAGAACCTATGGATACTTGTCGACATAACTTTTATCCTACAGTGAAGTTCTGTCTGGATATACATAAGTATGATACATGGCCTGCTTTTATTGGGGCCGCTGAAGCTGCTGAAAATGACATCCCTAATATAGAATTACTGAGGTTGAAGACACCCAAATCTGAAGACAAAGGCAAGCACCCTCAAACTATCCCTGGCCGTAGGGGTAAAGGAAAAGAAGTCTTGAAGGTCGATACTTCCAAGGGAGCTTCCAATTCTCAGGGCGCTCCTGACAAACCTAAGGAGACTTTCTCCTTTGACGAAGATGATGTTATTACCATTTTTCATACATTGATGAAGGATAATAAACTGACATTGCCTCCACCACGACGTCCTGCAGAGGCAAACCAACTCAACGATCCCAAGAACTGTCTTTATTATCAGTACGTGCACCGCTTTACTAAGGATTGCATTATCCTGAAAAAGAAAATACAACAGCTTATCGACAGCCAAGTGATCAACCTCGAAATTGAAGACAAGGTCGTATCTTCTAACATGATCTCTCTTCAATTTGGTGACTTTTCTCCCACAGAAGTCCCAGACGGCGTAGTTCCAATCCCCAAGGCAATAATGAAAGTCGTCAACCTGCCGCCAGCTCGTAACTCAACCTTAGTGCCACTCACGACAGAACATGGTGAGATCATATGGGTCCATCCAGACCTTGTGCAAGAAATAACGCAGGGGGTGATATCTTCTAAAGTAAAGAGGGGCAAGAAATACAAATCATGCCATATGGTGTCTTCTTCCATTTACGAAGTTCTATCTGGCGAGACACGATCTGGGAAGGCTTACTTACAGACTTATGACCCCGCACAAGTAGATGTAGTACCTTTTCAAGCTCCTGCTGCCCCTACAAGTTTATAAGTCGGTCCATCTAAGCCCTCAACTACCGACAAAGCCAAGTAGAAGGAGATGCAATTTGACAAGTCTCTGAAGGCACCAACTCCCGAAGGCATGGATCGGCCTTACAACTTTGACATACTGGCACAACTGGCCAATACACCTGCCAGGTTATCTTTGTTCGATCTATTGCGACTCTCCAAAGAGACGCGAAAGGCCTTGGGTGAGGCATTACTACATGCCGACTCTTATCTCGCTGAAGTCAAAGTCTCCGCTGAAGATCCCGTCTCCTGTCCTCACTGCTACAGCACTATAGAAGTGGTGTCCAACATCACCTTTTCACAGGAGGACATGCTACTAAAAACAATCGTCATGATAGACCTCTGTACTATACAGGGTATATTAGGGCGATTAAGGTGGACCGGATACATATCGATCCAGGTTCCTCCCTCAGCATCATTCCTAGAAGTTTACTCCAAATTCTAGGGATCCCTCTGCACAAGCTATCTGCAACTAATACAACTACCATGTCTTTCAATGCTGGGAGAAGCCACCCACTGGGTAAGATCCGTCTCAAGTGCCAGATTGGTGATCTCCGAACGGAGGTTTCTTGCTATATAATCGATGCCAACGTGTCCTACAACGTCTTGTTAGGACGTCCATGGATATACGAGAACATGATCGTTCCTTCTACCCTTCACCAGTACTTCAAGTACGTCAACAGCGATGGCATCGTGAAGACGAAGTTTGCCGATGTCGATCCTTTCAAGGGTATTTAAGCCTACTATGGAGATTCGGTACTTTACCAATCTCAGCCCTCCAAGGATGACGACAACGAAGCTGACGATGAAGCTGAAGTGAGTTCATCCGCCAGTGATGGTCCCTTAATTATTCGAGTCAAAGGATGTACTACTCCAAAAAGTACTCCAAAGCCTCTCACAATCTGGGTTAAAAAGAAGAATCCTGATAAGGTCAAACCACTGACCATCACTCTTCCCAAAACACCTCGGGTAGAACCTGCGGAAGTTTGTCCCTCCAATCATGAAGAGTTACCCTATATGACAAACTTGGCCAAGTCTGTGGCTCCTATTCCAGATAATAATCCCCTTAATGAGTATATCAATACTCAAAATAATGTACCATCAGTGGATGATGTTATCCCTGAAGAAGAACTTGCATATTTTCTAAGTAAAGGATTATCTTTGAATTACTCTGATGTCTACCAATCTGTAAACTAGTACATAGATACAATATATGCCCTAGAGCACGGCATAGGACCACATCTCTGCATGCTGATCACGACGCCTCGTCTACGGGAAAAAGTCTTGCCAGAAGATATTCGCTACTTCATCGTTCCAGCTAGAAAGAAGGGTGAAGAATTGATCATCTTCGGTCGAATAATTGGCAAAAGAAAGTTCGTTCTGGACTATACTTCTCCCAATCATAACACTGAAGCTGACTATGATTCTGGGAAAATGTAACTTTACCGATATAGTTGGCAGGCCAAGAATGTAAAACCCCATAAATTTCTAATTATTTCAGTGCTTTAAAAATTATTTTTCTATATTATTTAGAATTAATTGGTATATGTACGTAATTATAGATGTATATAATATGTATGATTTGTGTGCTTCATATATTTTAAGTGCTACTAAATATTATCTACAATTATTATAAAATTTTTGATACTTATTTACAAATTTATAGGATTTTGTGTGATTTTTTACATATATATGTGTGTATATATATATATATATATATATATATATATATATATATATATATATATATATTAATAAAAAAAATAAAAAAAAATAACTGGGGTGGTCGGTCCCAGACCGACCACAGCACCTAAGAGAAGAAATGGAAAAAGAAAAGAAAAAGAAAAAGAAAAAAGAAAGAAAAAAAAAGTATAAGGTCACCCACCCACCTAAAGTGGGCGGGCCCCACCTTTTTTGCTTGCTGCTGAAAGCAGCAAGCTCATGTAAGAGTCCACGACCTGTGGGTTTGCTAAATACTAAACCTATTAGTATTAGGTTTTGTGAGAAGTTGTTATATATATAACTTTTTCTACAAACCTCAAAACCCTAGACTTTCAAAACGAAAGTTGCTGCTGATCATACCCTCTTCACCTACGAGTTCATTTTACCAACGACGGAGCTTTGTGCGCGACGAACGGAGCATCGGAAGTCAGCCCCTCGTCACCCACGGAGCAGTTTTCCCACTCAAGGTACCCCACTTCCCTACGACGTAACTTTTTACTCGTAGCACCGAGTTTCGATTCGTAAATTTTTTTGGAAAGTAGACATGACCCTTTTCGAGATCCGCTAAGTGGATTTCGAAACAACCCAACGACTTGCTCGAAAAATCGAGACGAAGTTGAAGAAAAACCTGTTTTCTGTAATACTAAAAACTGTTTTAAAACGACAACTTGTCGGCCAATTTTCTTGCTGTGTAGTTAATAATTGTAGAAACTAATTGAACACATCTGAAGACAACATAACCACGATTAAAATGCAACTTGTAGAGCGGTATTTCGATTTCTATGCAAGAATTAAATTCGTGTTAAAGTTGTGCGAAAAACTGTTTTCAAAATAGTAAATTTTAGAAAATTTCCACGATACGACGTGCGCCCCGACAAACCGGGCAACGTGGTCACGCGCTATACGCATCGAAAGGCGCGTATGGACGTTGCTGACATGGGGGAACTGACGGAACTCAGTTTCGTCGCGTGTGCGCAACGAAATCAACGCGTATCCGCCGAGATACCCCCGTATCGACGTTTTGCAAACTTGTCCATAACTTCGTGTACAGTCGTCGAATCGAGATGAAACTTGTGCCAACAGGTTCTAATCGAAATTCTAGTCCTGTGTGCCAAATTTGGTTCGATTCTGAGGAGGTCGAATTGGAACCCTTTTTGGCGGGCCCGCGACCCACTTAAATGGGCGAATTTGTACACGGCTCATCGGAATCCAAAACTGGACATACCATTGAGTTCCTCTCCTCAAACTGAATTCGTAGACATGTAGCTTGACAACTTTAGAGATCATAGACTTTGGCACGCGTTTCGGTGCAAAGCGGGTCCAACGGCGGACATCGTTTTGATCCGAAATTACGATTTTGCCCCTGTTCCAGAATTGGACTTTTGGACAGACGTTTCCAAGGTATATCTTCTTCACCGAGATCATTTTTGATGTTTGTTTCAGCATTTGGAGTCATCTGTGATTTGTGAGTTTTGGTGCTGACACTTGCTACTCTTGGATTGCCTTTCTCGTACCGCAGGCAAGTATACCTTGCCATAGATTCTGATTGTGCTCATTTATTTTTAGTATATTTAATTATTTCATATTTCTTTCTCTTATTTGTCATTTTGTTTCTATTAGGCGTCCAAGTCACACTTGGGTGCAAACGGCTACATTTAGTCGTTATATGTATTTATGTCTTTATTTGTATGTCGACCTTGTGTCAGTTGACTACCCTATGAGTATGTGGGATATTTTCATATCCCCTATGGCCTTGACACATGTGTATCATTTGATGAGTGAGTTATATAGGACACGGACCTGCGTACTCGACTGGCCATCGATACGTACGGGACGTGCGACGGTTAGGAGGTAACTGCTACTAGTGTGTTGAGTTAGAAGCCGTAGCAGTTGCCAACTGGACAGGCTGTGGATACATCTTGGACTGGAGCAGTTGGGTGGAGGGGACAGCTATTAGCGTAGGGGCTACATTTATTTTTTACACACTTTGGGGCCGAGAGTGACTCGTACGAGTACTACTTTCTGTCCCGGCCGATAGCGTCTCGGATGAGCGCTACTTACTGCCACTCTTATTACTCTGTTGATCCTACAGCCCCTGCGTAGAACATTGTCCTCAAAGTGCATCTCACATAGACGGTTAGGAGATCCTGTAGAGTCATAGTTGCATATTTTTACACATTAAGTTACTTGGCATGTTTTCTGTATCTTGTTACGTCCCTCTGAGGACCTGGTGATCTCTCCAGGGTTAGACGAGCAGGACTATCCAGAGGAGTACGGTGCAGCATTGGATCCATCATACATCGGTGACGAGGCATCTCCCGCTCATACTTAGTTTTATTCTTTATTATCTGAGACCATGTATTGGACATCTTTTTATCATCTTTCTTGCTGTTTGAGGAGGTTGGACTCCATTTAGTTGAGACTATTTTTCCATAGCTGTTTGGGTGGGAATGTCTACCCGGCTATATTTTGATATCATCATTTATCTTATTTAGTGGACTTATTATATTCTCTGTGTTGAGCTGTGGATGAGATTTAGTTATATTATTGTGGCTTATCATGTATTATTATTACAGCTTATGTACCAATACAGGGATTACCATATATTGGTGCATTCTTCGTATAAGTACAGCTGGCATGTCTACGTACTTAGTCCTACGTATTTTAAGACTGGGGCGTTACATGTTTTTGTGGTGGCCCATGCAGGTCTAGTAATATTGTTGGATTACATGACTGTGCCCAACAAGCCTGCAAACTAGGAATAGGATATAGGATCTCATCCACTTACTACTACCTTCTTTGATCTCTACTTCATCTTCTTTTCCTATAAACTTATTGAATTCCCTTCAGCTTGAAATTGTTCTAACCAACTCTAAATTTTTGTGCCAATATAGGATGAATCTTCGTAGCGGTCTCACTACTCCCCTTGCCATTACTGACGGGAACCCTACTGCTCACGAGGAACCAGTGAATCCGCAGCAGCCAGCTATGTCTCCGACCACTCCAGCACCATCCGGGCCATCCCTCCAGCCAGTGATGACCCCAGCTACGACTCAGCAGACTGGCCCCGAGGATCCTGCACCCCAGGGAGAGTACCTACCACCACCACCACCTTATCCACCTCCGTTCCCACCACAGATTCCACCCCAGTAACCACCGTCATCATATCCACCACCACCACCTCCACAATATCCACCATCCTATCCACCTCAACAGCCTCCACCATATCCATTACCATATCCACTATCATATCCACCTCAGTATCCACCCACATACCCCCCACCATATCCTTTTCTATATCCTTCATATCCTCCACAGTACGGGTCACAGGGTGCCCCACAGATCATGCCCAGATGCCATACATGCCCCCACAACATCCCATGCCTCAGACTGGTGGGGCTACTACAGAGCAGATTCTCCAGAGCTTGGTACAGGCTCAGATGCAGCAGAGCGAGGCCATCAGGAGGAGTTTAGAGACAACATTGACCCGAGCACCACAAGCCTCTGTGGGTTCTATCGAAGGATTCCGCAACATGAATCCTCCACACTTCAAGGGCACTGAAGACGTCATTGGGATCACCAATTGGCTAGTTAAGACAGAGAATCTCATGAAGGCTTCACAGTTATCCGCAGATCTATGGATGACGGCGGTGAAGTTACAGCTGGAAGGAAATGCTTATGATTGGTGGGCCGTAGAGGAGAGGCGGCTAGGAGTTAATCAGACATGGGAGGAATTCAAAGAACTGTTCAATAAGAAGTTCTTCTCTGACACTGCCAAGGATGCTTTATATGAACAGTTTCTATACCTGAAGCAGGGGAACATGACAGTTGACGAGTATGATGCCGAGTTTAGTCGACTGAGTCGTTTTACGCCAGGGTTGGTTACGACAGAGCTGGAGAAAGCCAAAAGGTTTCATAGAGGCTTGAGTATAGAGTTGCAGAGGTACACCAGCTCCGAGTCGAGGGTCTCCCAAGCAGCTGTTCTCGCAGAGGCTAAAACTCAGGAGGCCATAAGCAAGAAGGCGAATCGACGAGCTACATCGACTGTAGGATCAGCTAAGACCACTACAGGAGGGCCAGTGAGACGTCCTCCCACACATCAGTATCAACAGAGGACAGGGCCATACCAGACACAGGAAAAGGCCATTTGCCATTACTGTGGCAAAGTGGGTCATATTCAGAGAGATTGTAGACGTCGGCTGGGACACTGTTTAGCTTGTGGATTAAACCAGCACCAGACCAGGGATTGCCACTTACAGAAGAATGCTTCGCAAAATCAGCAGCAGAGGCCAGCTATTGTAGGACCAGGAGCACCCCGACCACCCTTACCTACTCAAGCAACCCAATTCCAGCAGACTAGAGCACAGTCGGGCAATCAGAGAGTGGGGAAGGCTTTTGCTCTAGCTGCAGAGGAGGCAGAACCAGAGGTGGACGTCATAGCAGGTATGGTTTTAGTTGCATCATTTCCTGCCATCACATTATTCGATACTGGAACCACCCATTCATTCATAGCCACTAGCTTTGCCACTAGACATAGTATACCCATGTCATCATTATCTAAAAATATTAGAATCCTCACTGGAGGAGGAGTAGTACCTGTTAGTGGTATTTGTAGAGATTGTCTTGTAGTAATAAATGGTAGAGAGATAAAAGCACGACTTCTTGTATTCCCGATGCCGACGTTCGATGTGGTTCTTGGAATGGACTGGTTGAGCCAGCATTTTGCTCTCATTGACTGCCATAGGGGCAGTATCGTCTTTAGACCACCGAGTGATGCGGAGTTCGAGTTCACCAAAGAGGATGCCTTGAGGAGCGATGCATCTGCATCGGGGACTCACATGATGATGCAGGACACCCCTCAGCACCCTATCATCACCGAGTTCAAGGATGTATTCCCCGAGGAGTTGCCAGGACTGCCGCCTGACCGAAACATTGAGTTTTCTATTGAGCTTATTCCAGAAGCCGAGCCTATTTCATCTCGAGTTTATCGGTTAGCGCCCAAGGAGTTGGTAGAGATGAAGACGCAGATTGATGACTTATTGGAGAAGGGCTTTATTCGTGCCAGTGCGTCACCATGGAGAGCACCCGTTCTTTTTGTGCCTAAGAAAGACGGGACAGTGCGCATGTGCATCGACTACAGAGCATTGAACGCAGTGACAGTGAAGAACAAGTACCCATTGTCGCGTATAGACGATCTATTTGATCAACTGAGTGGAGCAAAAGTATTCTCCAAGATCGACTTACGATCAGGCTATCACCAATTGAAGGTTCGGAAGGAAGATATTGCGAAGACGGCTTTTCGATCAAGGTATGGACACTACGAGTTCTTGGTCATGCCTTTCGGTTTGACCAATGCTCCCGCAGTTTTTATGAATTTAATGAACAAGATCTTTCACCAGTACTTGGACAAATTTGTAGTAGTCTTTATAGATGATATCTTGATTTACTCCAAGAGTCAAGAGGAGCATGAGCAGCATCTACGGATAGTTTTGGAAACATTGAGGAATGAGAGACTCTTTGCGAAGCTTAGTAAGTGTGATTTCTTTCTCAAGAAGGTATCATTTTTCGGTCATGTTGTTATGGGTGATGGCATATCAGTGGATCCAGAGAAGATCACAGCAGTCGAATCATGGCCCGCTCCCACATCAGCTACTGAGGTGAGAAGTTTCCTCGGACTTACGGGTTACTACCGAAGGTTCGTAGAAGATTTCTCACGAATAGCGGGGCCTATGACTCGATTAACTTGCAAGGATCAGGAGTTTGAATGGACAGACGAGTGTCAAGCCGCATTTGACGAATTAAAGAAGCGATTGACCACAGCACCGATCTTGACACTACCATCGAGCCAAGGAGGATTTGTGATCTACAGCGACGCATCCGGGAAAGGATTAGGATGCGTATTAATGCAGCATGGTCGGGTAGTAGCATATGCATCGAGACAGTTGAGGGTGCACGAGAAGAATTATTCGACCCACGATCTAGAGCTCACAGCGGTTATCTTTGCTTTGAAGCTATGGAGACACTACTTGTACGGCGAGAAGGTTGATATCTACACTGATCGTAAGAGCCTCAAGTACGTATTCACACAGAAGGAGTTGAATATGCGGCAGCGACGTTGGTTGGACTTGATGAAGGATTATGAGATCGAGCTACATTATCATCCGGGCAAGGCTAATGTCGTGGCAGACGCATTAAGCCGTAAGCCCATGGCACACTTTTTGACTACACAGAAGGAGTTGATTAGAGACTTAGAGCAGCTTGGTATTGAGGTAGTATTGCCTGGAGCCGATGTCGTTTTAGCCAACCTCCAAGTGCAATCATCATTGGTAGAGCGCATCAAGGCAGCATTGCCTAATGATGCCAAATTTCGACGGCTCAGGGAGAGGACCGAAGCAGGAGGGCAGACGGGATTGAGGATCCACCCCGATAGGACGTTGCGATGTGGTGATCGTATTTATGTTCCCAATGGAGAGTTACGACTGGAGCTGATGGCAGAGGCTCACAGTTCGACTTACTCTATTCATCCCGGCAGAACCAAGATGTACCGTGACTTACGACAGTATTATTGGTGGCACGAAATGAAGCGAGAGATAGCTCGTTTTGTTGCCAAATGCTTGGTATGTCAACAAATGAAGGCAGAGCACCAGAGGACAGCTGGACTATTACAACTACTATCCATTCCTGAGTGGAAGTGGGAGCACATTACTATGGATTTCGTTACGGGTTTTCCTCGGGGTCCTAGAGGACGTGACGCAGTGTGGGTGATTGTTGATAGACTTACGAAGTCAGCCTATTTTTTACCTTTTAGAGTGGGCCAGTCGACAGAGGTATTGGCGGAGATGTATATGGAGCAGATTATGAGATTGCATGGTGTACCTGTTAGTATTGTGTCGGACCGTGACTCGAGATTTACCTCGCACTTTTGGAGGAGCATGCAAGAGAGTTTGGGCACTCGATTGAAGTTTAGCACATCATACCATCCGCAGACAGACGGCCAGTCGGAGCGTACTATTCAGACGCTAAAGGATATGTTGAGAGCGTGCATGCTTGACTTTGGCGGTTCATGGGAGGACCATCTTCATCTTGTTGAGTTTTTCTACAACAATAGCTATCAAGCGAGCATTCAGATGGCTCCGTTTGAAGCATTGTACGGTAGAAAGTGTCGGTCTCCTGTTTGTTGGAGCGACATAGGAGAGCGACAGCTATTGGGTCCTGAGTTAGTCTTGAGCATAGTGGAGACCGTGAAGATAATTCAGAGCCACCTGCGAGCAGCGCAGGATCGTCAGAAGCAGTGGGCAGATAATCGTCGTCGACCTTTGGAGTTCAAAGATGGCGACCATGTGTTCTTGAAGATATCCTCCACTAGAGGCATGATTCGATTCGGAGGACGTGGCAAGTTGAGTCCAAGGTACATCGGGCCTTTCGATGTCTTGGAACGTGTTGGAGAGGTTGCCTACAGATTGGCCTTGCTACCGTCGCTGGAGGAAGTGCATGACGTATTCCATGTATCTCAGCTAAGGAGGTACGTGGCGGACAGCAATCATATGCTTGATCACTCCGAGATCACAGTTGGACCGAGTTTGTCGTACGAAGAGCAACCAGTAGGTATCCTCGATCGCCGAGTGAAGGTGTTGCGGAATCAATCTATTCTATTGGTTCGCGTGGCATGGAAGCATCACTCGCCAGGGGAGTCTACTTGGGAGCGCGAGGACGACATCCGAAATCGCTACCCGCAGTTGTTCGAAGACGAAGGTATGTCTTGCATTTTCAGCTCTTAAGTTACTATTAATTCCTTGCATTGTATTTGATCCCCCAACCTTAGTTTAATTTTGAGGACGAAATTTTCTTCAAGTTGGGTAGGATGTAAAACCCCGTAAATTTCTAATTATTTTAGTGCTTTAAAAATTATTTTTCTATATTATTTAGAATTAATTGGTATATGTACGTAATTATAGATGTATATAATATGTATGATTTGTGTGCTTGATATATTTTAAGTGCTACAAAATATTATCTACAATTATTATAAATTTTTGATACTTATTTACAAATTTATAGGATTTTGTGTGATTTTTTACATATATATGTGTGTGTATATATATATATATATATCTATATATATATATATATATATATATATATATATATATATATATATATATATATATATATATATATATTAATAAAAAAAATTAACTGGGGTGGTCGGTCCCAGACCGACCACAGCACCTAAGAGAAGAAATGGAAAAAGAAAAGAAGAGAAAAAAGAAAAAGAAAGAAAAAAAGTATAAGGCCACCCACCCACCTAAAGTGGGCGGGCCCCACCTTTTTTGCTTGCTGATGAGCTCATGTAATAGTCCACGACCCGTGGGTTTGCTAAATACTAAACCTATTAGTATTAGGTTTTGTGAGAAGTTGTTATATATATAACTTTTTCTACAAACCTCAAAACCCTAGACTTCCAAAACGAAAGTTGCTGCTGATCATACCCTCTTCGCCTACGAGTTCATTTCACCAACGACGGAGCTTTGTGCGCAACGAACGGAGTATCGAAAGTTAGCCCCTCGTCACCCACGGAGTAGTTTTCTCACTCAAGGGACCCTACTTCCCTACGACGTAACTTTTTACTCGTAGCACCGATTTTCGATCCATAAATTTTTTTGGAAAGTAGACTTGACCCTCTTTGAGATCCTCCAAGTGGATTTTGAAACATTCCATCAACTTGCTCGAAAAATCGAGACGAAGTTGAAGAAAAACCTATTTTCTGTAATACTAAAAACTGTTTTAAAATGACAACTTGTCGGCCAATTTTCTTGCTGTATAGTTAATAATTGTAGAAACTAATTGAACACATCTAAAGACAACATAACCATGATTAAAACACAACTTGTAGAGCGGTATTTCGATTTCTATGCAAGAATTAAATCCGTGTTAAAGTTGTACGAAAAAACTGTTTTCAAAATAGTAAATTTTAGAAAATTTCTACGATACGACGTGCGCCCCGACAAACCGGGTGACATGGTCGCGCACTATATGCATCGAAAGGCGCGTATGGACGTTGCTGACGTGGGGGAACTGACGGAACTCAGTTTCGTCGCGTGTGCGCGACGAAATCAACGCGTATCCGTCGAGATACCCCCGTATCTACGTTTTGCAAACTTGTCCATAACTTCGTGTACAGTCGTCGAATCGAGACGAAACTTGCGCCAACAGGTCCTAATCGAAATTCTGGTCCTGTGTGCCAAATTTGGTTCGATTCTGAGGAGGTCGAATTGGAACCCTTTTTGGCGGGCCCGCGACCCACTTAAACGGACGAATTTGTACACGGCTCATCGGAATCCAAAACTGGACTGTGAAACCCGTATTTTTAGTTTACTTCTAAATTTTTTTTTTTTTTGCTAAATAAAATTTTGTTAGCAATAAATTTTTTCTTTAGAATAATGTTAGATGTTAATAATATTTATTTAAGAGTAAATTATTTTCCAAATAGTTAAACTTGGATTTTTGGCATGTCAGCCCGGACTTGAACCCAAATTTGAACATAAAATATTTTTATAAATTGTACAAAAATTTTCCTAAATAATATTATTATTTTAGCCATTTTTTCCTTAAGCCCATTTTACCAAGGTTTTATTAAATTTTGGCCCAAAGCCATTTCTTATTAAACCAAGCCTATAGTTTGAAGCCTTATGGTTAAAGCCCATAACCCAATAGGATTGTTTAAAACTTTTGAGCCCATTAAAAGTTTTTACCAAACCCAAAACCATTGGAAAGTTAGCAGATCAAACCCAAAGCCATTGGAACATTGGAACATTAAAATATTAACCTTTAGCCCAAAGCTTATAAGGCCCAAACTCATTATATACTCTTAACCCATTAAGAGTAGAAACCCTTTAACCTATTAATCATATCAAACCCAATAAGCCACAAACCCTTTTAAGTGACCCACTACATTCCTTCATTATTTCCTATTTTGGAATGGAAGTTTCATTCCAGCTTTCATTTTGAGCTTTAAAAGCTTTAACTCTCTGATAAATTCCTTTTAGTGAGAGTTAAATACCCTCAGTTTCTCACTGACCCGATCCGCTCCCCAGCGTGCGATCAACGACCGCCGGCCTCCCGTAACTGCCGTCGACCGATCGTCTCCGGTAACCTCCTAATTTCCATCCTATTTAAACCCTCCTCCACTCCCATTTCCTCCATCATCTTCTTCCCCAAACTCTCAAACTCGTGCCCTAATTTTTCCCGTACTTCCGAGGCCGACCCCGGCGAACCGAAGCAAATCCCGGCCGCTACCACCCTCCCGAGGCCGGCGCCCCACCGGCGCAGCTCCCCGCGGCCCTTTCCCGACCGGACCCGACCCGACCGGCGCTGCCACCGCCCGATCCCGCCGCCGCCCCTTCGCTGTTCCGCCGCCGCTCCCCGGCGCTGACTTGTACGGCCCCTGTGTGCTCTGTCGACGTTCCGTTTCCATTTCTGTTTCTGTTCCGAATCCGAAGCTACTCTTCGGATTCCGTCGTCGGTTTTTGGGTAACCTCTAATCCCGAGAATTTCCTTTAGTCTATGATGATATGGTCCAACCAAATTCCTTCGGGAAATTGGGTTTACGTTTACGCGTCCGTTCCGATATAGTTTCGGAATTTCCGAAGTTTTTTCGGGAATATTTTAGTGTTGAGCATTAGTTTTGCTTCTCCAATTTTGAGTTCTGTGGATGTGCTGTGGATTCCGGGAATTTTTCGGGTTTCCGATAGTTTTCGGAATTTCCATTTAATCTCGGGTTTCCGAGGAAACTTTCGGGAAATATTTGGAAAACGGATTTTTCTGTGGAATTATATGTATATTTGGGTTGAGATATTTTTGCAGGTAAAACCGGCGCATTTCCCAGTTTTTGGGTTGACCAAAAATAGAGGGAGTGCTGCCGAAATTTTCGGGAAAATTATTAAATGATTTTCAAAATAAATTTTCGGTAAAATATTATTTTATTAATATTTTGGGCGACGACCACATTGGTCAGTGGGCCCCAGCGAAATGCAAACGCACCGGTACGACCGGACGTTGAGGCAGAGTAGCTGAACATGACGACTGGACCAGAGTCTGAGACTCATATATTTTATATAATTTAAATTGGCAATTGTTAGTTTTATTATTTAATTATAGGTAATTTTCAAGACTAACAAGTTTCTTCTTATTTCAATTTGTAATTAAATTTGTAAGGGCATAAGCCCAGGCCTGTAATTAGTAGGAAGTAATTTTATTTTATTGGGTTGTATGAACGCGTAGGATTAATTTTAAATATTTATATTTATTAGAAAATTCACGATTTTCTCATTTAAGAAAATATATTTTTATATATATAGTCATAAAAGAAATACCAATCTTTTTCCAATAAATTGGTAAATTACGAGTTTTCCGAAATAGAATAGAAATTGGAATTTTCTTTAAAATATAACACACTAGAAAAACGTGCTTTGATTGTGATGTTGGTATTGGTTAATGCAAGACTAAAATTAACTAGGAAAGACAAATAGAGAATTGTAACTAGACAGTTTGAGCTTGCTTCTGAAACAAGTTCCCGAAATGTAGGATTTCGAGGAAGAGCGTGACCTTTCGAATACCGAAGTACCAACCTTGTTCAATCGGAAGTTTAAGGCAAGTACATTTTATGTAGATTTTACAATTATTTTCACAATTGTTTCATTGCAAGTTTAAACCACAATTATACACGAACTCCTACGGGAGAAATGATTGTACTGTTGGGGACTGGGGGAATAGTGTACTGGATATGACCAAATCCAAACTTAGGATAATGAATGTGTTAGCTTACCCCTCTCTCACACGGGGATAAGCCATACCGTATCGCTAGGATACAAATGTACCCAAACCGGTCATATTCTTTACCTATTCATATCACTGTACTGTACTATTTCAAAATTGTTCATTTTCAAACTGTTTAAAAATGCATGTTATAAATTGTCATTTTAATTGTTAAAATTTGCATGAACTGTACTTTGCTCACTCCTGACTGGAGACCAACATTTTTAGGTTACTCTGAGGTTGATCTTTCTAGTGTATCTGGTGGCACAGAGCTAATGTTCAACAATCCTGTTCGGTACCCGGCGGTACTACCTGACGACGATGGATCGGCGTCTCCTTAGATGCTGTTGGTGTTAGCTAGTCTTATTTCAGTTTTTTTTGGATCTTTTAAACTTTTGTACTGGACAAGTTTATTATCGAATAAATGTTGTGGTAAATTTTTAGTTTAAATGTTGTTGGTTGACCTGCATATGAATTACAGCTTACTGCCGCCGTCTCATCAACGGTGCAGGCTGGGCATGATCCGATTCGACCCAAGTATTTGGGGACCGGGTCGTGACATGTTTTTAGTGGTGGCCCATGCAGGTCAACTAAATCAACAATTTAGGAAAACTAGAAACAATTAGGAACACTAGAACATCAAAATTGCCACAACATAGGACCGATTTATATATGATAAATATTTTTATTATAGACTGGTAGGTTACCTTGCTTATGCTTGCATCCTAAACCTTCCAGAGAATGACCACTGACAAAACCAACTCTGCTGGCGATGTGGTATTATCTCCGGATCGAACCCCGCCTCTTCAGTCAAGTCAGAGCTTTTCACCCAACCAACTGATTGATCATCCTCACCATTCATCCAGTGAAGTTTTCCCCACACTGGCAAATCCTACCTCTCCTCTAACTGGGTTACTTTTCTTTGAGGAAGTACCCACTCATGTTGCTTCACCAGTACCAGAGAACACCTCTCAGATGGTTGCTCTATTTCAAGAAATCCTAGAGTATCAGAAGATTCAAGTTGAACAGATGGATATCTCGAGAGAAGTCATGAAGAATATCAATGACGCAACCTTAGCCATTTTAAACCAAGTTGGAGCGGAACCTCGTCCTAGGAGGGATACCCATGAGAATAGAAGATATTTGGGCCCTGTCCGACAACCATATTGCAAGAAGCTTTTGGCTTGTGCCTACTGTAAGAGACCTGGTCACCAAGCCAACATTTGTCGCAAGAGATTAAGGCAATGTTTGGTGTGTGGATCTGTTGAACATCAAGTTAAGGACTGCCTCTTATCTTATCATCGTATCGGAGCGTCTATTATGCCACAACCTCGGGACTCTATCCAACAGACCGTAGGAAGGGATGAAGCAGAATCAAGGATCATAGAAGAGGAAGAAAATGGAGATGCCCAAGCAAGAACCAGAACCATGAAGAATAGTACTTAGGACTGCTGAGTAGTATTATCTATTAAGAAGCTGTAACAAGATGTCCCTAGATCAATTATGAGAGTTTTGTTGTAATTCTCTTATATGAATAAAAATCTTAGTTACATCTTCATGATAGAAGTTTTCCCTAATAGTTTCTGGATTACCCTATGCATAGAAATATTCCATTAACCTAGTACCTAGCTCCTTCCCTATGACTAAGTGATACTATAGAATCGATCTGAAGGAAGCCAAGGAAATGAAGGATTAGATCAATGGACTAAAGGTGTTGGGTTTCATATAAGACGGAGCTTCACTCTAAGAAGCATCAGTCTTGTTTGTATCCAAGAAGGATAAAACAATATGGATGAGAGTAGACTATCAGGGCACTGAAGAAATTACTTTTTCTCGACTGATGATCTATCCAAGTTGAGTGAACTTAAGGGTTTTCGGAGTTTAACTTAAGAACTGACTACCATCAGATTAAGATCATGAAGGAGTACATTCTCAAGACGACATTCAACACCAAATACTGGTAGTTGAATTTTTGGATCATGTCTCTTGGAATGATGAATACTCATGTTGTGTTCATGAATCTCATGAACAGAGTCTTTTTATGAGTAATTGAATCAGTTTGTTGTCTTTTCTTTAGATAACAAAAATCTGATATACTCAAGGACTGAAGAAGAACATGAAGAGCATCTGAGAAATTTCTAGGAACTTTGAAGAAGTTTTTGGTAAGTTATCAAGACATGAATTTTCTTAGACAATGTGGTTTTTTTTGCCATAATGTCACAAGAGAAGAAAATTTGATAAACTCTAGATAGATAGCCGCTGTGGAGAAGTCGTATATCTAAGTTCAATGGTTTCTTGGACTTGATGGGATACTACTGGAATCTGTGTAGGAATTCGCCAAGATTGCTGAGTCGATGATGAAGCTGACTCGAAAGAATGAAGAGTTTGTCTGGACGCATTTAAGAAGCTGTAGAAGAAGCTTACCAATCCTTGCGCTACCCGCAGGATCCGGTGGTTTCACCATCTACAGAGATGTCTCAGGAAAAAGACTGGGTTGTATTCTTCAACAACATGGGAAAATAATTATCTACATATCTAGGCAATTACGGAGTCATGAGAAGAACTATCCCACACATAATTTGGAACTTGTTGTAAGTATCCTTGCTTTAAGGCTATGGAATTATTATGGAAAGGGAGTAAAATTATATACGGACTATAAAAGTCTGAAATATATTTCTACTCAGAAAGAGCGGAATATTGGGTAAACGAAGACGATTGAAGCTGATATCGATGGTTTGACCAAGAAGCGGCACCTAGACATCAGGAAGTTGGGCAGGAGAGCATACTGTCTGAAGATAGAAGGATGGAACTAGATGCTGATTCAGTGTCAATAAAGCTGCAAGTGAGCTCGAGTCTGAAGAACAAAGTCAAGAAGACGCAGTTTCAAGACAAGGCACTTGTAAACTTAGAGATCAAGTGTTGACAGGAACATTTGGGAGTTTCTTTATTGCCAACGATGGAGCTTTTGAAGAATGGTACGAGGTTGTATACCTTCTGGTGAACTAAGAAGCACAGTATCCCACACACTCTAACTAGATGTATCGGGATGTGTGTACCATTAAATGGTGTTATGTAATGAAGAAGGACAAATTCCAAGAATGAGGTTAGGTATTCTGTCAACAAGTGAAGGCTAGTAGACAAAGACCTGCAGGACTTCTACAACCACTGGACATTCCAGAGTGGAAGTGGGAGCATATCACGATAGATTTCGTGTCAGGACTGCCTCGTTCCCAAGGAGGGAAGGATGCCATCTGGGTAATAGTGGACCGACTAACCAAGTCAGCTCACTTTATCCCCTTCAAAGTGGGTTTATCCACTGAGAAGTTGGCAGCATTGTACATGCGGCACATCTACCGGATTCATGAAGTTCCAACTGACAGACAATCAAAGAAGTCAATCTAGACGTTTGAAGACATGCTGAAGAATCTTGCCTCCTGGAATCTGGAGGATCTTGGAAAGATCAATTATCTTTGGTAGAGTTTTCTTACAATAAATACCCAGTTAGCATCAGTACAACATCATTGAAGTTTTGGATGTAGTTTTCGTACATAACTTGCATAGGACGATGTAGAAGAAAGAATACTGTTAGATCCAGAGAGAGTAACTGGCGCAGCAGAGGAAGTGAAGATGATCAGAGACAAGCTATGATAGACAGAAGCACTGGGCAGACAACAGTTGACAACCACTGGAATTTGTAGAAGAAGGCAGTGTCAGAGAAACCAGTAACAAGCATAGTCAGAGGTGAGATGAAGATCAGGCAAAGTTGAATCATTATTCCTATTTCTTTCCATACTCATCTGTTTCATTTTCAAATTTGACATTATGCTTGTTAGCCTAGTTTTGCGAGCTATTCCTTTTTCAAGCTTGATCATGACATTATCTTATTGGAGGCCTCCATTAATATATTGTCTAATCAGAACCGGTGCAATGATGGTCTGATCAACCTCATACACTTTGGTTCGCTTTATATTTTATTTTGTCCCTAAATTGTCTCATCCATGATTACCTTTAAAAATTCTTATTGTTTGAACCTGAATTGAACACCATACTCGTGTCTAATTGAATTGTGGGAATCCTGTCCTACCTGTCCTTAAATTTCGAGGACGAAATTTTCTAAGGAGGGAAGGTTGTGAAACCCGTATTTTTAGTTTACTTCTAAATTTTTTTTTTTTTTGCTAAATAAAATTTTGTTAGCAATAAATTTTTTCTTTAGAATAATGTTAGATGTTAATAATATTTATTTAAGAGTAAATTATTTTCCAAATAGTTAAACTTGGATTTTTGGCATGTCAGCCCGGACTTGAACCCAAATTTGAACATAAAATATTTTTATAAATTGTACAAAAATTTTCCTAAATAATATTATTATTTTAGCCATTTTTTCCTTAAGCCCATTTTACCAAGGTTTTATTAAATTTTGGCCCAAAGCCATTTCTTATTAAACCAAGCCTATAGTTTGAAGCCTTATGGTTAAAGCCCATAACCCAATAGGATTGTTTAAAACTTTTGAGCCCATTAAAAGTTTTTACCAAACCCAAAACCATTGGAAAGTTAGCAGATCAAACCCAAAGCCATTGGAACATTGGAACATTAAAATATTAACCTTTAGCCCAAAGCTTATAAGGCCCAAACTCATTATATACTCTTAACCCATTAAGAGTAGAAACCCTTTAACCCATTAATCATATCAAACCCAATAAGCCACAAACCCTTTTAAGTGACCCACTACATTCCTTCATTATTTCCTATTTTGGAATGGAAGTTTCATTCCAGCTTTCATTTTGAGCTTTAAAAGCTTTAACTCTCTGATAAATTCCTTTTAGTGAGAGTTAAATACCCTCAGTTTCTCACTGACCCGATCCGCTCCCCAGCGTGCGATCAACGACCGCCGGCCTCCCGTAACTGCCGTCGACCGATCGTCTCCGGTAACCTCCTAATTTCCATCCTATTTAAACCCTCCTCCACTCCCATTTCCTCCATCATCTTCTTCCCCAAACTCTCAAACTCGTGCCCTAATTTTTCCCGTACTTCCGAGGCCGACCCCGGCGAACCGAAGCAAATCCCGGCCGCTACCACCCTCCCGAGGCCGGCGCCCCACCGGCGCAGCTCCCCGCGGCCCTTTCCCGACCGGACCCGACCCGACCCGACCGGCGCTGCCACCGCCCGATCCCGCCGCCGCCCCTTCGCTGTTCCGCCGCCGCTCCCCGGCGCTGACTTGTACGGCCCCTGTGTGCTCTGTCGACGTTCCGTTTCCATTTCCGTTTCTGTTCCGAATCCGAAGCTACTCTTCGGATTCCGTCGTCGGTTTTTGGGTAACCTCTAATCCCGAGAATTTCCTTTAGTCTATGATGATATGGTCCAACCAAATTCCTTCGGGAAATTGGGTTTACGTTTACGCGTCCGTTCCGATATAGTTTCGGAATTTCCGAAGTTTCTTCGGGAATATTTTAGTGTTGAGCATTAGTTTTGCTTCTCCAATTTTGAGTTCTGTGGATGTGCTGTGGATTCCGGGAATTTTTCGGGTTTCCGATAGTTTTCGGAATTTCCATTTAATCTCGGGTTTTTCGAGGAAACTTTCGGGAAATATTTGGAAAACGGATTTTTCTGTGGAATTATATGTATATTTGGGTTGAGATATTTTTGCAGGTAAAACCGGCGCATTTCCCAGTTTTTGGGTTGACCAAAAATAGAGGGAGTGCTGCCGAAATTTTCGGGAAAATTATTAAATGATTTTCAAAATAAATTTTCGGTAAAATATTATTTTATTAATATTTTTGGGCGACGACCACATTGGTCAGTGGGCCCCAGCGAAATGCAAACGCACCGGTACGACTGGACGTTGAGGCAGAGTAGCTGAACATGACGACTGGACCAGAGTCTGAGACTCATATATTTTATATAATTTAAATTGGCAATTGTTAGTTTTATTATTTAATTATAGGTAATTTTCAAGACTAACAAGTTTCTTCTTATTTCAATTTGTAATTAAATTTGTAAGGGCATAAGCCCAGGCCTGTAATTAGTAGGAAGTAATTTTATTTTATTGGGTTGTATGAACGCGTAGGATTAATTTTAAATATTTATATTTATTAGAAAATTCACGATTTTCTCATTTAAGAAAATATATTTTTATATATATAGTCATAAAAGAAATACCAATCTTTTTCCAATAAATTGGTAAATTACGAGTTTTCCGAAATAGAATAGAAATTGGAATTTTCTTTAAAATATAACACACTAGAAAAACGTGCTTTGATTGTGATGTTGGTATTGGTTAATGCAAGACTAAAATTAACTAGGAAAGACAAATAGAGAATTGTAACTAGACAGTTTGAGCTTGCTTCTGAAACAAGTTCCCGAAATGTAGGATTTCGAGGAAGAGCGTGACCTTTCGAATACCGAAGTACCAACCTTGTTCAATCGGAAGTTTAAGGCAAGTACATTTTATGTAGATTTTACAATTATTTTCACAATTGTTTCATTGCAAGTTTAAACCACAATTATACACGAACTCCTACGGGAGAAATGATTGTACTGTTGGGGACTGGGGGAATAGTGTACTGGATATGACCAAATCCAAACTTAGGATAATGAATGTGTTAGCTTACCCCTCTCTCACACGGGGATAAGCCATACCGTATCGCTAGGATACAAATGTACCCAAACCGGTCATATTCTTTACCTATTCATATCACTGTACTGTACTATTTCAAAATTGTTCATTTTCAAACTGTTTAAAAATGCATGTTATAAATTATCATTTTAATTGTTAAAATTTGCATGAACTGTACTTTGCTCACTCCTGACTGGAGACCAACATTTTTAGGTTACTCTGAGGTTGATCTTTCTAGTGTATCTGGTGGCACAGAGCTAATGTTCAACAATCCTGTTCGGTACCCGGCGGTACTACCTGACGACGATGGATCGGCGTCTCCTTAGATGCTGTTGGTGTTAGCTAGTCTTATTTCAGTTTTTTTTGGATCTTTTAAACTTTTGTACTGGACAAGTTTATTATCGAATAAATGTTGTGGTAAATTTTTAGTTTAAATGTTGTTGGTTGACCTGCATATGAATTACAGCTTACTGCCGCCGTCTCATCAACGGTGCAGGCTGGGCATGATCCGATTCGACCCAAGTATTTGGGGACCGGGTCGTGACATGGACATACCGTTGAGTTCCTCTCCTCAAACTGAATCCGTAGACATGTAGCTTGACAACTTTAGAGATCATAGACTTTGGCACGCGTTTCGGTGCAAAGCGGGTCCAACGGCGGACATCGTTTTGATCCGAAATTACGATTTTGCCCCTGTTCCAGAATTGGACTTTTGGATAGACGTTTCCAAGGTATATCTTCTTCACCGAGATCATTTTTGATATTTGTTTCAGCGTTTGGAGTCATCTGTGATTTGTGAGTTTTGGTGCTGATACTTGCTACTCTTGGATTGCCTTTCTCGTACCGCAGGCAAGTATACCTTGCCATAGATTCTGATTGTGCTCATTTATTTTTAGTATATTTAATTATTTCATATTTCTTTCTCTTATTTGTCATTTTGTTTCTATTAGGCGTCCAAGTCACACTTGGGTGCAAACGGCTACATTTAGTCGTTATATGTATTTATGTCTTTATTTGTATGTCGACCTTGTGTCAGTTGACTACCCTATGAGTATGTGGGATATTTTCATATCCCCTATGGCCTTGACACATGTGTATCATTTGATGAGTGAGTTATATAGGACACGGACCTGCGTACTCGACTGGCCATCGATACGTACGGGACGTGCGACGGTTAGGAGGTAACTGCTACTAGTATGTTGAGTTAGAAGCCGTAGCAGTTGCCAACTGGACAGACTATGGATACATCTTTGACTGGAGCAGTTGGGTGGAGGGGACAGCTATTAGCGTAGGGGCTACATTTATTTTTTACACACTTTGGGGCCGAGAGTGACTCGTACGAGTACTACTTTCTGTCCCGGCCGATAGCGTCTCGGATGAGCGCTACTTACTGCCACTCTTATTACTCTGTTGATCCTACAGCCCCTGCGTAGAACGTTGTCCTCAAAGTGCATCTCACATAGACGGTTAGGAGATCCTGTAGAGTCATAGTTGCATATTTTTACACATTAAGTTACTTGGCATGTTTTCTGTATCTTGTTACGTCCCTCTGAGGACCTGGTGATCTCTCCAGGGTTAGACGAGCAGGACTATCCAGAGGAGTACGGTGCAGCATTGGATCCATCATACATCGGTGACGAGGCATCTCCCGCTCATACTTAGTTTTATTTTTATTATCTGAGACCATGTATTGGACATCTTTTTATCATCTTTCTTGCTGTTTGAGGAGGTTGGACTCCATTTAGTTGAGACTATCTTTCCATAGCTGTTTGGGTGGGAATGTCTACCCGGCTATATTTTGATATCATCATTTATCTTATTTAGTGGACTTATTATGTTCTCTGTGTTGAGCTGTGGATGAGATTTAGTTATATTATTGTGGCTTATCATGTATTATTATTACAGCTTATGTACCAATACGGGGATTACCATATATTAGTGTATTCTTCGTATAAGTATAGCTGGCATGTCTACGTACTTAGTCCTACATATTTTGGGACTGGGGCGTTACAAAGAACATCATCCAGAACATGGGATATGATATAAAAAGCGACCAGGGGCTAAACTACGGTCAGGGACGACGATTGCCAATACGTCACTTTGCTCCTCCTGGCAAACCCGAGAACTATTATCAGCAAAATGGTGTTGTTTTGGGTTACGTTACTCCTCCAACAACTCCTGAAGGATCAGACGTCGAAGCAGATTATTGTTCTCATTCTTTTGATTCCTGCCTTTGAGATTCAGACTACATCATTGGAGACATATTCAAAGCAACTTTGTCCATAACATGGTGTCAGTTGACCAAATTACAACGACATCCAATCGATCGAGCTTGAACAATAGGCTCAAAAGATGGATACTAGATGGGAGTTACATTTCGAACAATGTGAACCGCCTACTGAAGACAAAGTCGTCCAAGTTAATTTAGGAGGTGAATCATCTCTTAAACCAATCTTTACCAGCAAAAGTCTGTCTGGCGAAGAACGACAATCTTTTATACAGCTTATAAGAGAATACATTGACGTCTTTGTATGGAGCTATAAAGACATGTCAGGCTTGGACCCTAAAGTTGTTATGCACCGACTAAATATCTCATCCAAAGCTAAGCCAGTAAAGCAGCAACAACGGCGATTCCGAGTAGATATCATGGAGGCCATCAAGAGTGAAGTCAAGAAGCTTATTTTAAGTGGGTTTATTCGCGAAGAACAACACCCTGATTGGGTCGCTAACATTGTTCCTGTCATAAAAAAGAACGGTAAAGTTCGAGTCTGTATCGATTACCATGATTTGAACTCTGCATGCCCAAAAGATGAGTTTCTTTTACCGATCACCGACGTAATGATCGATAATACTTGCGACTTCGAGCGAATGTCCTTCATGGATGGGTTCTCAGGCTACAACCAGATCAAGATGTTCCCTGATAATAAGAAACACATCTTTTCGAACACCGTTGGGGGTATACTGCTATACGGTGATGCACTTCGGATTAAAAGATGCAGGAGCGACATACCAGCGAGCTATGAACACAATTTTTTAAGATCATTTACGAAAATAGTGGAATGCTACGTAGACGATAACGCAGCTAAAAGTCATTTCAAGGACAACCATCTCCAAGATTTGAAAACGGTGTTCGAACTAATGTGTGCACACCAACTCAAGATGAATCCAACCAAGTCTTTTCTAGGAGTCTCCAGCGGCAAGTTCCTTGGTTTTGTTATCACTTCAAAGGGTATACATCTTGACCCAGAGAAAGTGAAAGCTATCCTCGATATGCATCCCCCAAAAAATTTTAAAGAGCTATGCTGACTTCAAGGAAGGCTAGCCTACATCAGACGATTCATTTCAAATCTTTCTGGAAGGTGTCAACCGTTTACTCAGCTCAAGAAGAAAGGAGTATCTTTCGTCTGGACTGAACAATGTCAACGCGCATTTGACGACATCAAGAAGTATCTCACAAGCCCCCAGTATTGGTGGCTCCAATAATAGAAAAGCCCTTCTTACTATATGTCCATGCTATGGACCATTCCCTTGGTGCCCTATTACCTCAGAAGAATGAAGGCGGCCATGAACAGGCAATCTACTACCTCAGCCGCACGATGGTGGGTACCGAGCACAGATTCACACATGTAGAAAAGGAATGTCTCGTACTGGTATTTGCTATCCAGAAGACACGCCACTATGTGTCTGGGCAAACTATCCTCATCATATCTAAAGTCAATCCTTTCAGAATACTCATGACTAAACCGGGTTCTCTTAATTCCCGTTTAGCTACATGGACAATGCTGTTGACTCCATACGATGTTGTTCGTCCCTCAAAAGGCAGTAAAAGGCCAAGCGTTAGCTGATTTCCTAGCAGCTCATCCGGTGCCAGAATTTTCCAAACTCTACGATGAAATCTTGGATGAAGTAGTGGAGTCTAACACCGCAACTAAGGAAATCTCCATTTGGCGAATGTTCTTTGACGATACATCAAGAATAAGGCCTAAAGGAAATATCGTAGCCGGATTAGGCATCATGCTTGTGTCACCTGACCATCTGGTTATACACCGTGCATATTCTCTTGTGGAATCCTGTACTAACAATGTGGTCGAATATAATGCTCTACTGATCGGCTTTCAACTAGAAAAACAACTGGGAGTTGACTATCTAGAAGATTATGGCGATTCTAAGCTAATAGTTAGTCAGGTCCGAGAGGATTATGAAGTTCGTCACGAAGACCTCATCCCATATCACAAAGCGACAATCGAATTGGCTTCTACTTTTGCTGGATTCTTCATCGAGCACATGCCTCGACTACAGAATATAGAAGTAGATGCTTTAGCCGATCTTGCTGCTTCTTTGACCGTCCCTACCAATACTCAGCATTCGATTACAGTGTCTGGTTAAGAGCTATTCTATGTGAAAGATGCCTTACATATTCATCACAGTTATGCAATAGAAACAAACGTCAACGTTAAAGACTGGAGATTTCCTTTTATAGACTACTAATCCTCGTCAGCACTATCATCATCCTCGCTACTCTCCTCGATGCTACGTACCTCGCTAACGTACCTCGCTAACGCGCCTCGCTAACGTGCCTCGTTGTCACTGACGAGGATTGGAGTGGGGAGAGCAAGGCGAACAAAGTGAGTCGAAGTGAGGAAAGCGACAGTGAGGTGACCGATAGGGTACAAGAGCTAGTGAGGAAGGAATGATAGGGAGTCTGGTTAAGCCCCTTATTACGTAAGGCCATCTATGGAATCCTCCTTGAGGACTCAAAGGAAGCAGTGTCTGTCCAAAGACGAACCCTCAAATTTTACTATGATACAGCTACCAAAATGCTGTACCGACGCTCTTACGACGGGCTACTGTTACGATGTTTATCAGATACAGAAGCCAAACATGTACTCCGTGAGGCTCACGACGGAGTTTGTGGTGCACATCAACTAGGCCCCAAATTACAAGATCGCCTCAGACGAATGGGTTATTATTGGCCCACGATGATAGCAGATATTGTTGAATATGCAAGGAAGTGTAAGACTTATCAGTTCCATACCGACTTCATTCATCAACCTTCGGAGTTTCTACACCCGACGACAGCATCTTGGCCTTTTGAAGCCTGGAGTATGGACGTCATAGGCCCAATCAGCCCGCCATCTTCCAGAGGACATCGGTTCATCCTAGCTATAACCGATTACTTCTCCAAATGGGCGAAAGCTATACCGCTCACCAAAGTGAAGACGTCGAACGTGATCAGTTTCATCAAACATCATGTTATCTATCGCTTCGGCCTACCTCGCAGGATCATCCCTGATAATGGTCTACAATTCGCGAGCCATGCATTCTATCGGTTCTGCGATAAGAATCGAATCCAGAATGTAGCCTCTACTGCCTACAATCCAGCGGCTAATGGGTTAGCAGAAGCCTTCAATAAGACTATTATTAAACTTTTGAAGAAGTTTGTGTCTTCAAACAAGCACAATTGGAATGAGAAGCTTGGCGAATGTCTTTGGGCCTATCGTAAAATGGTCCGGACTCCAACAGGCAGTACGCCATTATTTTTGGTTTATAGGAGCGAAGCAGTTCTTTCCCCTAGAAATCCAGATTCTTTCTCTTCGAGTAGCCTTAGCTAGTGGGTTGACTGCCGAAGAAAGTTACCGTCTGCGACTACAAGAGCTCGAAGAGGTAGACAAAAAATGCTTATTAGCTCAACAACGTATTGAGCTATACCAAGCATGCCTTTCCAGAGCCTTTAATAAAAATGTGAAGGAAAGAATCTTCCAAGTTGGTGATCTGGTCTTAGCAGTGAGAAGACCAATGGTCATGACGCACAAGACAAGGAAAATTCCAGCATAAAAGGGAAGGTCCTTTCGTTATAGAATCAGTGTATTCTAACGGTGCGTATCGACTAACCAAGACTGATGGTGACTTACTCATGATGCCGATCAACGACAAGTTCCTGAAGAAATATTATGTGTAACCTTCATGAACAATGTTCACATATACCCTGTTTCAGTCATGTAAACGTACAGTGCAATGTTTATGTGATTCAAAAAAATTATTTAACTTTATCCGTATTTCAAGAGTCTTGAATACGCCATAGATAATAGGTCCTCTAAAAAGATTCCCTAGTAGAATTATTTCCGTTTTGGACTCTGTCCAAACTTGGTCTGACGAAAATAAGTCACGTCCATATTACCTCTGAACTGTTTTTCGATAATTAGTTCCCCAGTGGGATGATTAAGAAACTTTTTGCCACGTCCATATAACCTATGAGCGAAGCATTCATCAAGGATAATCACGTCCATATTACCTCTGAATTATCCACTCCTAACTAATGTCATATATCCTTCCACGTCCATATTATCTCTGGTCAGATATAGAACATCCTCTGCTATTACGTCCATATTACCTCAACTAGCAGCTTCTTTCAACTTATTGGCTATATTCAAGAACCTTGAATATAAAATGGATAATAAGTCCACATCAAATTCTCCAGTGGAATACCCACCATAAATGTCCTTACTACGTCCACATTACCTATAGTTCTGATATTTCACAAACTTCATTCATAAATTTTGAAAGCCAAAAGATTCTTTATTAAAAACGTCTATCAAAAGACAGAGAAAAGAAAAAGATATAGGAGTCTTGACGGCTAATTAAGCCTATTACAAAAGAAGATCTAAGGGATATACAACCGATTGATGCTATCCTTTAGAGCCGCAATCTCGGTCTCGGACTTTGCAGTAACACGACGGCGCGCTTCTTCTTGTCGGGCAGCTTTATCCTGGAAGGGGATCAGTTTTACGTGCTCTCCCTCCAACTTCACCAGCTGTTCTTTTAATTGGTCTAAAGTTGTAGCAGCCACGACAGCCTGAACCGAATAATCCTCTTGTTCAGATACAACTGTCCTCAAGCTGGCCTCCAGTTGGGCAATCTTATTTTGGATCTGCATGAGTTGATTATATTTCTCAGTAATTTGGGCAGACAGCTTATTCTTTGAAGCAACACGAGCCTTACTCGCGGCATTGAATTTTTTATACTGATCAGGCAATTCGCTGATCTCTTGAGCAAGGGCATCCTTCCTGGCCTGGAAAGTAGCCTCCTCCTCCGCGAGAGCCGCAACTAAAGTCTCGTCTTCTTCACAAAACATCGATGTCAGACTTCGTTGTTTGGCTTCCCTGAGTTTGGCCATACGGTCCTCCAAGTCATTCAGAACTTTCCTTAGAGCATTAGCCCGCTCCTCGTAGCTAGCATTGCTCTCAAGGGCCGCCACTTGGCATTCAGCGACAGCCTTCACAAGGCTAAAGGCGGCATTCTGATTCAGAACTCCAGGTAGCTTTACTTTCAGGATAGAATAGAAAGCTTTGACGACTTCCTGGACCATCTCGTCATCTTCGGAGGAGGTCGTCGGAGAGGAAGCTTGATGAGGATCTTCCACTCCAGGAAGAGATGCTTAACAAGAAGCCGAACCTGACAAGAAAACAATATATATATATATATATATCCGCAATGGAAAGAAGAACCTGAAAGAGTGCAAAAGAGTAGTAATTTCGTACCTTTGGCACACTCAGCGCCAACATGGACTAGGTCATCAGCCTTGGTTACCAGGAGCTAAGGGCAGGCCCAGGTTGTTCAAGAAGAACAATGTCAAGGCCCCGAGCAGCATCAAGCTGTATATCTTCTACGGCCCTAGATGGACCGGAAGCAGATTCAGTAACGACCACCTCAGGAGGCTGTTCAACCTCTCTTTCTGCAGCCGATGTCGGCTTACTGACAGAATCCTCTACATCAGCAACCCCAGAGGAGCTAGGGACAACCTATTTTCCTCCCACAATATCTTGGGCTATCTCTACGCGTGGTTCCTTCTCCTTGTCTACAAGGGAATACACAATGGCAGTCAGCCTCACAAGGAGCACGCAAAATCGAAGTCAAAAAAATCTCATCTGAAGAGAGGTGCAAAGATAACATACCCAGAGGAGAGTGAGCTAATTGGACTTGATTTTTATCCAAATCTTTCATCATAGCTCCTATCGCAGACATATCCTCCAAAGAAATGTCATAGGAGGGACTGGCTTTCTGATCGCCGTCATGGTCTGGGCCTTCGCCCTGATCATCCCTTTATTCAAGCCTTACAACTGAAGAAGACCCGCCCTCATCCATCGGTTGAGGATGAGAAGGGGACATTGTTGTTATGTCCACCTCTTCAGACAAAGAAGCACCTGCCGCAGTCGTGACTTCAACGTCCTGCACAAAGAACAAACGCAATGGTGAGAAAGCTTCTAACAGTTAGACCAAAATGGCTATAGAGTCTAGGATGGGATCTACCTCCCAAATGGTAACGGCCCGTGATGTCGTCTGTCGAGAAGATCTTTTGGAAGGAGGCGAGCCGGCGCTCACGTCCGTGACCTTCTTTCTCCCTCGGGAGACAACAAGCTTCTTCCTTTTAGGCCGTGGAACCAGCTCGGTGGAAGCTTTCCTCTTATGAGGAATGTCAGGAAGAGGTTCTTCAGTATCCTCTGCAACAACAGGCTCCTCAAGAACAACTCTCTGCTGTGGCGCTGCAGCCAGCTCATTTGAGGGTGCGACCCCTTCTTTTCTGTGCCCCCTATTGCGTGCACTCATCCTATATCAGCAAGAGTGGGGGCAAGCCTAGTCCCCGATATTAAACTCTGCTCACGGTCATACCGAGAATGAACGGTATTGACCTGAATGTAGAACTTGGCAGCAACAAAGAGCATGTGGGTGTCAGGCTTATCTTCTGGCAGGGTAAAAACTGTCTTTATATATCCAACGTTATAGTAGCCCCATGCACGTGCCCCGTCGATCAGGCTTCCTATCGACTGTAGATGAGGGCTGGGATTGCCCAAGAGAAGCTGGCTGTAGCCGAACTGTCGTGCAAAACGACTCGACAGACAAGGTTCCAGGAAAGTGTGGTTCATATTCCTGAACACCAGATGGAAAGGCCTGATGGACCGGAGCCAACGAAACACCCCAATAGGAAGGCTAGTAGTGAGTGCTCCCTCATCTAATAGGGTGTCTCCTGTACGGCCACTACCAGACGGAGGCGACACTCTGAAGAATTCATAATTCTGCAGGAAACTCAAATCCTTTCTACAAACAGACACCCCTGTAACAGTCTAATCTGCATCTTTGAATCTCCGAAGAAAGGCATCTCCTGCCAAAGAGTCTGCCATCAGCCCGACATTTATTAATCTGGAACAGTGCAGCACCAGCCATCCATCAGATAATGAAAGGAAAATTCAGTCCTAACAAAATCCTTTCTGCCATCGGGCATCGCCACATTCATAAAAAGTGTCGTAAGCCACGTTGGATGGCGCAGACCATCGCAGAAATCAGGGCAAGCTGGCATCAAAAGGCCAACTTTACAGCCGAAAGTATCATACCCTGGCTGATTCTTTCAATAGACCCTGAACCACCAGGGACTACACAATCACGAAGCCACATCATCAGAAAAGCGGCTAGCATCGCCTTTTCCGACAGCTTGAACTCGGCCTGCCTGAAGAAATGATAAACTGGGAAGTTCCCCTCGGGATGATCACTATCTTCGGTGTCTATAGCCCCGTGATCTGCCATCAACTACTCTATCTCAGATTTCGTCGAGGGCTTGCGAGTCGAGAAAGAGACTGGGCCGTCTCCTTCTTCTTTGATGAAGATATAGTTGGTCCAGGCCCTCGTATGGGGAAGGGACCCCTCAGTCTTACCCTTCTTTGTGACCTGGTGACATATAAAGAGGTGACAGAGTAACTCTTTGTATACATCCATCATCTCGGAGTTCTCTCTCTCCAAATCCAGAAGCTCCTCATCACAGGAGATGTATTCTTCGTATGGCTCAGCCCCCAGGGAAGTTTTGATATTGCCTGTATCTCATGAAGAGCCAGACTCATCTTTCCACCCGGAGAGAAGAAGGTACCCGTGTGACAGTTGTACAACTCCACCAATGAGATAAACATAGGCCAGTTAACCTTAATGCCATATTGGGTGGCTCTAACGGCATAAAAAAGGTCGACAGCTTTCAGGGTAGCCTCGTAAGTCGAGAGCACCCATCTAGTATGGTCGCTCCAGAATGGGACATAGTACCTCCAACCTTCCATCCATAGCTTCCCTCCCGGATACAACTCCTTCTTTGACAACATCAGATTGGAGAGAGTCTCAGCAGCTGTCACTACCGCATTTCTAGTATGAGAGTATTTTTGTCATTTTAAGGTTATTTGAATTTATTATAAATTATTTGAATTTATGGGAACTTTTAGGATTTATTTTGGAATTATTTGAATGATGGTTGATTAGGTTGACTTTGACTAGCATTGACCTTGGTAGACTAACCTAGAAGCTAACCCTAGTTGTGTTTGGACTTGATTAGGTCATGTGACCCTAACCTAACATTAAGTTAATTCCTAATAGGCCAATTAGAATTTAAGTTAGAATAGTTAAGTCATAAGCCATGACTTATGGTTGAACCATTAATTAGCAACTTGGCACATAGGGGCCCAAAGCCCAACCCACTAGCTAACCCTAACCCTAATCCATTAGTTGGCCAGCCACCTAGCATAGGGAATCCCACCCTATAAATACTCTCTTCCATTAGGGCTAGCCTCTTTAGGAAAGTTTCATTTGGAAAGAGAGGTATGTACCAACTTCATTAATTCATAAAAAATCCAAATTAATTTCTTTTTCCATCAAAGAAATTGCAATAGGTTTTAATTTAGGAATTCTTGCTGTTTGTATATTTTATTCTCAGTTTGATAGCAATTTGGTAAAATTTTGGGAGCAAGGAGACACCCTCCTCTTTGGAGCTTTTGAGGAGTTGTGATACCAATAGGTAAATCCCTAAAACTCTTTATTAGGTGCTGTTATTTTTGCATAATGACCTAGATCTAAGTGTCCCCTAGCTAACCCTAGATTTTCGTGGCATTTTGGACCCATTTCGTGTCCGTATTGGACACGTATCCGACCATGGACCTAAGTGTTTGATGAAATGCCCCAATGGGCATTTCGTTTTGATTTTTGAATTATGTTTGAATAGAAATTATTGTTTTGATGGGGCTTATTGATTTCTAGTGTCCTGAGTTTATTTTTGTGTCGTATCGAAAATTGGACACGAACACGCGGGTGCACCGCGCGCGCGCGAGCCCTGTAGCTCCCCTGCTGCTCGGGGGCGATTGCGCCTTGGACATAGCACGTTGACACGTGACACTCACTGGAAACGATGGGGGCAATGACTGACACCACATGTGTCAAGTCTCATGTGTCTCCGTGTCGTGTCGAGCAAGCACGAGCTCGTGCACTGGTATTTTACTAACACGCGCCACGCATTCAGTCGCCACTGATACGGCCCTAGAATTATGGACACGATGCACTAGGACACGAATCAGGGTGATGGACACGAAGACCTATCCTAGGCGAACCAGGTTGGTGAGCACGAGGCCTGGTTTGGCCTGTGTCGGGTGCACGATACGCGTGCACTTGTGCACGAGACAGTGCACTGTGCAGTGCCTGTTGTGCTCGATTTGGGTTTAATTGATATGGACACGTCATGTCACGTTGTGGTGGACACGAGACACCCTCTGGGACACGAACACTTGTTGGGTATTCATTACCAACCTTTTGATTTACATTTTAGAATGATTTAAACCATTAATTCCTATTTACCTATTTTGGACTGATACACATATTTCAGTTTATATTCCAGTTTTAAATTCGAACTTTGGTATCAAATTTAACCCAATTAATACTGTTGTTATTACTGTTTAAGTCCCTAATGTTGTCCTCCTATATGTGTTCTAACTGTATGTCGATTTTGAGCTAAATTGGTGTTTGTTTGGGTTGGATTTTGGGATATATTAAGATGGGACTGAAAACTGAACATTAAGAGCTGTTTCATTTCCCTTCCCTGTTTATACACACAGACCCACATGCATGTTTCAGTCCATTTCATGAGATTCCTGCACACATTGTATCACACACACTGTTTTGTAGGACTGAATACACACACACACACACATTGCCTACTCTCTAACACTCATTTTCCTGAACACTGAACACAGGTTCACCACACATGTTTTCACACATTCCTGAGAACACTCTATGTTCCTACACACATCCTACCATCACATACACACACTATTTTATGAATCCTTGCACTGTTGATTAAATTCTGAGATCATATCCTGTCAACACACTCTAGTATACACTCTATTTACTGCTAACACATTCCACACACTGTTAACACATTCTAATGTTGACACACACAAATGTTTATCCACACACACACTGGAACACACATATACAAGTTCACCTATCCTCTAACACACCCTATAACACATATTTTCCTGTCACTTATTGCCTACTCTCACCCACACACTTTTGTTCATGAACACACACACATCTCATAGTTTTCCCCCTCTCTATGTATACATATTCATATATATGTGTGTATGTATGCCTATGAGTATATACCAATGCCTAACCTAATATGGATATCTAGATGGTAGAGTAGGATATAGGAATTTATATATGTGTGATAACTAATGTGCTATGCACATTCTTTGGTATGTGTAGATAGCTATATTCATATATATGAATAGTGATATATAATTATATATAGGGTTTTGGCCTATAGGTTATGTTGTATTAGCTCATGACCTACATGGTTATGACTCTACATAGGTGTATGGCCTATGATGTGTCTGTTGCCTAGTGAGAGACTAGTTAGACTTGTTAGACCTAGTTTGACCATAATTGACCTAGTCTGACTTCTAGGGTTGACCAGAGTTGACCAAGAGTTAACTTTGGCCTAGATTGACCTAGATTCATTTAGAATGCATTGAATTGCATCTTGTTATCATTTTAGACTTGTTATGACTTGTGCTGTTCTGATTAGGAGCCAGACACCTCTCCTCGGATAGTACATTTCATCCGGACACTCAGATACCAGGCAAGTACATTCTCTGATCATTTCATATCATGTTTAGAATTATTTTCCTGCTTTAAATTACTTTACTTGATACTGTCACGTTGGTAACACGGATTGGTACTATATGGATCCCCTTTTGAGATGTTATCCTTCAGGAGCATCGGATATTACATGTTCTGTACGTTTCACTTACATTGTGTATCACTATGCTTCTTGGTTCATTGATCACTTATGATATGTACTCTCATGATCCCAGAGTCTCCTTGAATCTCTCATTTATGGGTATTCCTAGAATCATCCATTTATGGGCATCCATGTATCACCCCTTGTGGGCCATTGCATGGAATCATAACATAACCTGGCTGGATCCTTATATATTGATTGGGGGTACGGGAGAGTAGAAGTAGACATGTGAATATTATCCAAGTAGTGTAGCATCAGAATCTCCTATGCCATTTACATGTCTATATTGTACTCTGACTCACTAGCCACTGTTAGTTCTCTATGTATAGTAGATATTTCTATTACAGTTCTCTCTCTGTTTACATACTGTTTTTCCTTCAGTACCTGTATCTTACTTTACTGCATGATTATATTTTCTAACCTGCTATGATCTGTTGAGATGTATTGTGCTCGCTCCTGTCCTGACTGGACCTGTTAAAAATATTACAGAGGACGAGGAGGAGGCCTGTGTGGATACCTTCTACGGGGCAGCCCTAGACGACACTTGTGAGCTGGACCCTCAGGAGGACCCAGCTCTAGCTGATGACTTTACCCCTACTGCCTAGACTAGCTTAGTTAGGCTTTATCTTACTTATGTTGTCTTGAGACTAGTTAGTTAGACTTTATTTCTGTCTTGAGATCTGGGTTGTATATATTCTTTCATATTCAGTAGCTGAGACTTGTATTTCTGGATATTTGCTGAGATGTTATCTTAGACACTTAGACTATGTGATCATCTGTATTTCCTTTGAGTTCTATATCATATCGTGCTTCTTCTTTCTTAGTTGTGATTGAGTTTACATTCTGCTATGTCACCCCCATTCGGGGAGTATAAACTGCTTAGAATTATATTGTTAGATGTTGTGACCTAGGACATCGTTCTACCGCCGATACTGTGGCGTTGGCTGGACGTACCCACGTCTCGTGCCCTTACTCTAGGGTGCGGGCCGTGACACGTTTTTAGTGGTGGCCCATGCAGGTCTAGACTAGAAGTGTAGTGGTATTCGAACCGGAGTATCACTACAGCCTGCAGTAGGATATAGAACATTAGTTTTCATGGTACTCAATCACATTAGGAAAAACTCTTTTATTGCCATCTAAATCCTTATTGTCAACTGATTCTTTTGAATTTTAACTGTCCGCCTTTGTTATATCACTTCTTTCTTAGAAATTGATACTCTTGTTGGTCTGTCTTCAGGATGGTGGAGACGCGGTCGCAGCAAACCATTCATAGGGATACTATAGAGGGGTCTGCTACCTCTCAGCCAGTTCAGCAGAGACATGAGACTGCAGCTCCTGCCACCTCTGTTCGTATTGAGGCTCCAGCAGCAGCAGCAGGGGGTATGCCTCCACCGGCTCGGAGGCAGGACCCAATCTCAGAGGTGCCTTTCCAGCAGCCACCGCCTACAGGATACGTGGATGCGGCACAGATGTTCGCCTACTTCTAGCAGTTTATGGAGGTGCAGCAGACCCGGCAGGCCAGGAGCATAGAGTTGGCCATTACGATAGTCACAGCTCGACCAACAGTCCAGCAGCCGAGGACACCGGGGATAGAGCAGTTTCAGAAGATGAGCCCCAGAGACTTCCTGGGGACAGAGGGGATTCTATATGCTGATGAGTGGATCGAGCATACAGAGAAGATCTTCCGTCTGGCCCGGATACCAGCAGATCTCCAGATAGAGGTAGCAGCTAGCCGGATGCGAGATCTTGCTCGCACCTGGTATCAGTCAGACCCCAGGGTGGGGGTAGCTGGGCAGACCTGGGAGGAGTTCAAGGGCTTCTTCAAGAAGAAGTTCTTTCCAGATTCAGCGCTTCGAGCCTTGGAGTCGCAGTTCGAGAGCTTAGTTCAGGGGAGCCTGTCAGTGGAGGAGTACGCTGGGGAGTTCGACCGCCTCAGCAGATTCGTAGAGGGTTTGAGCGAGGCGGCGAAGGCCCAGAGGTTCTGGAAGGGTCTGGTCAAGGAAGTCAAGTCCTTGACCAATGGCAACAGGGATGCCACTTTTGAGGAGATTTTGACGGGAGCCTTATTGGCTGAGGATGATCTAGAGCTTAGGCTCAAGAGGGGGCGAGACCTTGTTGGGGGCAGCAGCAGCGGAGGCCAGGCCAAGAGGCCTCACTTTCAGCACCAGCAGTCGAGACAGTTCCAGTCGCAGCCGTTCCAGCAGAGACAGCAGCAGCAGCCGAGACAGCACCAGCAGGGCCAGAGACAGGTTATCACTTGTGCTTACTGGAAGAAGCCCGGGAATGTCTTTAATGAGTGCCGAAAGAGGCTGGGCCAGTGCCTAGTGTGTGGATCAGCAGACCACCAGATGAGGGAGTATCGCATGGGACGAACAGCTCAGGGGGCAGCAGTCAGAGCTCCAGCAGGCCAGCAGAGGGGACCAGCCCTGCCGACACAGCAGCAGAGGTTCGTCCAGCACCAGCAGCAGGCTAGGAGAGGCCAGCAGGGGCGAGCTTTTGCCATGGCGGCCGGGGATGCAGAGGCGATAGGAGAGCTGATCGCGGGTTCGGTTCTTCTCGACTCCAGTCCAGCTTTTGCATTATTCGATTCCGGTGCTTCGCATAGCTTCATATCAGTATCATTTACGATTAGATATGGTATTATAGTTGAATCGTTGCCTAGGACTTACAAGATCATGATCGGGGGTGGCATTATCCTCGTGAGTGATGTTTGTAAGGGTCGGAGTGTTGTTTTGGGAGGCCGTGAGTTGGAGGTGAGCCTGCTCGTAATGCCATTGCCGAACTACGATATAGTACTCGGTATGGATTGGTTGAGCAGGCACCACGCCAGCATTGATTGCAGAGGGGGTAGAGTTCTCTTCAGAGCGTCAGGGGAGCCAGAGTTCGAGTACTCTAGACGTCAGGCGGAGCAGAGCAGCGGAGTTTTCTGCGGAGTCTCGGTTGAGGAGCAGACGATTCTATACCCCTTAATAGAAAAGTATATGGATGTTTTTCCAGAGGAGTTGCCTGGATTGCCACCGGACAGAGACATTGAGTTCTCGATAGGCTTGGTTCCAGGAGCGGAACCCATCTCTCAGCATGTCTATCGGGTGAACAATAGTGAGTTGGTGGAGCTGAAGAAGCAGGTGGATGAGCTGCAAGACAAGGGCTTCATCCGTTTGAGTTCGTCGCCATGGGGTGCACCAGTATTGTTTGTGCCGAAGAAGGATAGGTCAGTACGGATGTGTATTGACTACAGGGCACTCAACAACCTCACGATCAAGAACAGATACCCACTGCCACAGATCGACGATCTTTTTGACCAGTTGAGCGGAGCTCGGATATTTTCCAAGATTGATCTGAGGTCAGGATATCACCAAGTGAAGGTGAAGGGGGAGGATATTCCCAAGACCGCTTTCAGGACGCGGTACGGGCAGTTTGAGTTTTTGGTTATGCCGTTTGGGCTAACCAATACACCAGCCATGTTTATGAACCTAATGAACAAGGTGTTCCACCAGTACCTGGATCAGTTTGTGGTGGTGTTTATTGACGACATCTTGGTATATTCTAAGACTGACAAGGAGTACGAGGAGCATCCGAGGATATTGCTGGAGATTCTCAGGAAGGAGCAGCTTTATGGGAAGCTCTCCAAGTGTGAGTTCTTCTTGGACCGGATGGACTTTTTGGGGCATATGGCGACTGGAGATGGTATCTCAGTTGACCCCAAGAAGATCGTAGTAGTTGAGGCATGGGCAGCACCGACTTCAGTGGCAGAGATCAGGAGTTTCCTGGGGCTGGCAAGATATTATCGGAGATTTGTGCAGGATTTCTCGCGGGTTACAGAGCCGTTGACTCGGTTGACCCGGAAGGATACTGAGTATGTTTGGTCAGAGGAGTGTCAGGAAGCTTTTGATGAGTTAAAGAAGCGGCTTACGACAACTCCGATTCTGACATTGCCTTCAGGATCAGAGGGATTCACTATTTATAGTGATGCTTCAGGGAAGGGGCTGGGTTGTGTCTTACAGCAGCATAGAAAGGTGATTGCCTATGCTTCCAGGCAATTACGTCCCCATGAGGAGAACTACCCTACCTATGACCTGGAGCTTGCAGCAGTGATATTTGCTCTGAAGTTGTGGAAGCACTATCTGTATGGAGAGCGGGTAGAGATTTTTATAGAACACAAGAGCTTAAAGTATGTGTTCACTCAGAAGGAGCTGAATATGAAGCAGCGCAGATGGCTGGAGTTAATGAACGACTTTGACATCCTACTTCAGTATCACCCAGGAAAGGCCAACGTGGTTGTCGATGCCTTGAGTAGGTATCCGACGGCCATGTGTTTGACTATGGATCGACACTTGCTTGCAGATTTAGAGAGCCTTGGGATTGAGGTGATCGTGCCCGTAGTGCAGATGCAGATGTGGGGCATGCAGATTCAGTCGGACTTGGTGGAGAGGATCAAGGCGGCACAGTTTGAGGACGTTGCTCTGCGGTGTCTCCGAGAGCAGGTTCGGGCAGGATTGCTGGATGGCGAGTTTTCTCTTGCAGAGGATGGTGCCTTGAGGCACGGTTCCAGGTTATGTGTGCCAAGCGGAGATCTCAGGGAGCAGGTTTTGCAGGAGGCCCACAGATCTCAGTACTCTATACACCCTGGTGCCAACAAGATGTACCGAGATCTGAGGGAGCATGTTTGGTGGTCCGGGATGAAGCAGGAGGTAGCTCGCTTCATAGCTAGGTGCTTGGTCTGTCAGCAGGTCATGACAGAAAGACAGAGGCCCGGTGGATTGTTGCAGCCGCTGCCCATTCCCGAGTGGAAATGGAAGCATATAACCATGGATTTCGTATTTGGATTACCGCGTACACCTGGAGAAAAAGACGTAATTTGGGTCATCGTTGACAGGTTGACCAAATCGGCCCACTTCTTGCCATTCAAGGTGGGTACGTCTACAGAGAGGCTTGCAGAGATGTATATACGGCAGATAGTCAGGATTCATGGGATTTCGGTCAGCATCATATCAGATCGGGATAGTCGCTTTACTTTCCATTTCTGGAGGAGTCTGTAGACCAGCTTGGGCACTCAGCTCAAGTTTAGTACTGCATACCACCCCCAGTCGGACGGACAGTCAGAGAGGACTATTCAGACACTTGAGGATATGCTGCGGACGTGCGTCCTGGACTTTGGAGGTTCCTGGGAGGATCATCTATATTTGGTGGAGTTTGCTTACAACAACAGTTTTTAGGCTAGCATTGAGATATCACCTTTCGAGGCTCTGTACGGGCGTAGGTATCGTACACCCTTATCTTGGGATGATGTTGGTGAGCGAGCTTTACTGGGACCAGAGATGGTTGTTGACGCAGCTGAGAAGGTGAAGCTCATCAGGGACAGATTTTGTGTGGCGCAGGACAGACATCGGCATTGGGCCGATAGCTACCGAAGGCCGTTGGAGTTTGAGGTACATATTAGAGTAAGATTAGATTTAGGGTTTGTGTTTGTGTTTTATTGATCATGTTTGTTTATCATAATTAAATTGAGACCTTGCTTGTGATTAGGTTGGAGACCATATTTTCTTGAGGATATCTCCGACTCGTGGTACGATACATTTTGGTGGAGGCGGAAAGCTTAGCCCGCACTTCATCGGCCCTTTCGTTATCAGCGGGAGAGTCGGTGATGTAGCATACAGGCTAGACTTGCCACCTGCACTAGTGGGGGTCCACAACGTATTCCATGTATCACAGTTGAGGCGGTACATGGCTGACCCTAGCCATGTGCTCGATCATTCGGAGATTGAGGTTGGGCCTTCTTCCAGCTATCCAGAGCAGCCAGTGGAGATACTGGATCGACGGGAGAAGGTTCTGAGGAACCAGGTGATACCCTTGGTACGCGTCACATGGAGGCATCATTCTCCAGGAGAGTCTACCTGGGAGCGGAAGGATGAGATGCGCGAGCGTTACCCATATCTTTTTGGACCGTGAGGTATACTTTCTATCATTCTCATTAGTTGCATTTCACCTTTCAATTTCGAGGACGAAATTCTTTTAAGGAGAGTAGATTTATCACAACCACATTTCTAGTATGAGGCTATTTTGTCATTTTAAGGTTATTTGAATTTTTATAAATTATTTGAATTTATGTGAATTTTTAGGATTTATTTTGGAATTATTTGAATAATGGTTGACTAGGTTGACTTTGACTAGCATTGACCTTGGTAGACTAACCTAGAAGCTAACCCTAGTTGTGTTTGGACTTGATTAGGTCATGTGGCCCTAACCTAACATTAAGTTAATTCCTAATAGGCCAATTAGAATTTAAGTTAGAATAGCTAAGTCATAAGCCATGACTTATGGTTGAACCATTAATTAGCAACTTGGCACATAGGGGCCCAAAGCCCAACCCACTAGCTAACCCTAACCCTAATCCATTAGTTGGCCGGCCACCTAGCATAGGGAATCCCACCCTATAAATACTCTCCATTAGGGCTAGCCTCTTTAGGAAAGTTTCATTTCGAAAGAGAGGTATGTACCAACTTCATTAATTCATAGAAATTCCAAATTAATTCCTTTTTCCCTTAAACAAATTGCAATAGGTTTTAATTTAGGAATTCCTGCTGTTTGTATATTTTTTTCAGTTTGATAGCAATTTGGTGAAATTTGGGGAGCAAGGAGACACCCCCCTCTTTGGAGCTTTTTAGGAGTTGTGACACCAATAGGTAAATCCCTAAAACTCTTTATTAGGTGCTGTTATTTTTGCATAATGACCTAGATCTAAGTGTCCCCTAGCTAACCCTAGATTTTTGTGGCATTTTGGACCCATTTCGTGTCCGTATTGGACACATATCCGACCATAGACCTAAGTGTTTGATGAAATGCCCCAATGGGCATTTCGTTTTGATTTTTGAATTATGTTTGAATAGAAATTATTGTTTTGATGGGGCTTATTGATTTCTAGTGTCCTGAGTTTATTTTCGTGTCGTGTCGTGTCGAAAATTGGACACGAACACGTGGGTGCACCGCGCGCGCGAGCCCTGTATCTCCTCTGCTGCTCGGGGGCGATTGCGTCTTGGACACAGCACGTAGACACGTGATACTCACTGGACACGATGGGACAATGACTGACACCACGTGTGTCAAGTTCATGTGTCCCCGTGTCGTGTCGAGCGAGCACGAGCTCGTGCACTGGTATTTTACTGACACGCGCCACGCGATCAGTCGCCACTGATTTGGCCCTAGAATTCTGGACACGACGCACTAGGACACGAATCAGGGTGATGGACACGAAGACCTATCCTAGGCGAACCTAGGTTGGTGAGCACGAGGCCTGGTTTGACCTGTGTCGGGTGCACGACACGCGTGCACTTGTGCACGAGACAGTGTACTGTACAGTGCCTGTTGTGCTCGATTTGGGTTTAATTGATGTGGGCACGTCGTATCACGTTGTGGTGGACACGAGACACCCTTTGGGACACGAACACTTGTTGGGTATTCATTACCAACCTTTTGATTTACATTTTAGAATGATTTAAACCATTAATTCCCATTTACCTATTTTGGACTGATACACATATTTCAGTTTATATTCTAGTTTCTAAATTCAAACTTTGGTATCAAATTTAACCCAATTAATATTGTTGTTATCACTATTTAAGTCCCTAATGTTGTCCTCCTATATGTGTTCTAACTGTATGCGGATTTTGAGCTAAATTGGTGTTTGTTTGGGTTGGATTTTGGGATACATTGAGATGGGACTGAAAACTGAACATTAAGAGCTGTTTCATTTCCCTTCCCTGTTTATACACACAGATCCACATGCATGTTTCAGTCCATTTCATGAGATTCCTGCACACATTGTATCACACACACTATTTTGTAGGACTGAATACACACACACACATTGCCTACTCTCTAACACTCATTTTCCTGAACACTGAACACAGGTTCACCACACATGTTTTCACACATTCCTGAGAACACTCTATGTTCCTACACACATCCTACTATCACATACACACACTGTTTTATGAATCCTTGCACTGTTGATTAAATCCTAAGATCATATCCTGTCAACACACTCTAGTATACACTCTATTTACTGCTAACACATTCCACACACTGTTAACGCATTCTAATGTTGACACACACAAATGTTTATCCACACACACACTGGAACACACATATACAAGTTCACATATCCTCTAACACACCCTATAACACATATTTTCCTGTCACTTATTGCCTACTCTCACCCACACACTTTTGTTCATGAACACATACACATCTCATAGTTTTCCCCCTCTCTATGTATACATATTCATATATATGTGTGTATGTATGCCTATGAGTATATACCAATGCCTAACCTAATGTGGATATCTAGATGGTAGAGTAGGATATGGGAATTTATATATGTGTGATAACTAATGTGCTAGGCACATTCTTTGGTATGTGTAGATAACTATATTCATATATGTGAATAGTGATATATAATTATATATTGGGTTTTGGCCTATAGGTTATGTTGTATTAGCTCATGACCTACATGGTTATGACTCTACATAGGTGTATAGCCTATGATGTGTCTGTTGCCTAGTGAGAGACTAGTTAGACTTGTTTAGTCTTGATTAGGCCTAGAATAGACTATTTAGACTTGTTAGACCTAGTTTGACCATAATTGACCTAGTTTGACTTCTAGGGTTGACCAAAGTTGACCAAGAGTTGACTTTGGCCTAGATTGACCTAGATTCATTTAGAATGCATTGAATTGCATCTTGTTATCATTTTAGACTTGTTGTGGCTTGTGCTGTTCTGATTAGGAGCCAGACACCTCTCCTCGGACAGTACATTTCATCCGGACACTCAGATACCAGGCGAGTACATTCTCTGATCATTTAATATCCTATTTAGAATTATTTTCCTGCTTTAAATTACTTTACTTGATACTATCACGTTTGTAACACGGATTGGTACTATATGGATCCCTTCTTGAGATGTTATCCTTCTGGAGCATCGGATATTACATGTTCTGTGCGTTTCACTTACATTGTGTATCACTATGTTTCTTGGTTCATTGATCACTTGTGACATGTACTCTCATGATCACAGAGTCTCCTTGAATCTCCCATTTATGGGCATTCCTAGAATCACCCATTTATGGGCATCTATGTATCACCCCTTGTGGGCCATTGCATAGAATCATAACATAACCTGGCTGGATCCTTGTGTATTGATTGGGGGTACGGGGGAGTAGAAGTAGACATGTAAATATTATCCAAGTAGTGTAGCATCAAAATCTTTTCGTAGTGTAGCATTAGAATCTCCTATGCCATTTACATGTCTATATTGTACTCTGACTCACTAGCCACTGTTAGTTTTCTATGTATAGTTGATATTTCTATTACAGTTCTCTTTCTGTTTACATACTATTTTTCCTTCAGTACCTGTATCTTACTTTACTGCATGATTATATTTTCTAACCTGCTATGATCTGTTGAGATGTATTGTGCTCGCTCCTGTCCTGACTGGACCTGTTGAAAATATTACAGAGGACGAGGAGGAGGCCTGTGTGGATACCTTCTATGGGGCAGCCCTAGACGACACTTGTGAGCTGGACCCTCAGGAGGACCCAGCTCTAGCTGATGACTTCACCCCTACTGCCTAGACTAGCTTAGTTAGGCTTTATCTTACTTATGTTGTCTTGAGACTAGTTAGTTAGACTTTATTTCTGTCTTGAGATCTGGGTTGTATATATTCTTTCATATTCAGTAGCTGAGACTTGTATTTCTGGATATTTGCTGAGATGTTATCTTAGACACGTAGACTATGTGATCATATGTATTTCCATTGAGTTCTATATCATATCGTGCTTCTTCTTCCTTAGTTGTAATTGAGTTTACATTCTGCTATGTCACCCCCATTCGGGGAGTATAAACTGCTTAGAATTATATTATTAGATGTTGTGACCTAGGACAACGTTCTACCGCCGACACTGCGGCGTAGGTTGGACGTACCCACGTCTCGTGCCCTTACTCTAGGGTGCGGGTCGTGACATCAACGTAAGGGTGAAGATCAGTCGGGACATCATTTATTATGGCCCCAGGATACAGCGCCCTCATGGAGTTGGACGTGGAGCCCTTGACATACTTGAAAGTGTCCTTCCTCCAGTCACCAAAGTTGAATTGGATCCTGCCAGAAACGACCCTATGCAGTTCAGGGGTCAGGTCCCATTTCATCTGCCTCCGCACAACCAGATCAGTAAACGCTGACAGAGGGTATTGGCGCTTAATCGATGGCAACCATATCCTTTGGTTATTTAACGTAACTACCCGAGGGTCTTCTAAACATATCGTCTCGTCGTCCTCAAATCCCAGGCTGTCACCAAACAGGAAGTACGTTCTCTTAAAGCTCTGTGCCCCTCCGAGTGTGAACTTCTCATCATTTATCATTTGCTTTAAGAACATTTTATCCTGCTCAAGCATAGCAATCACCCGCACCGAAGGCTGGTCATGGCTGATCTTCACTTGAGCTTTTATAACCATTATGGTGACAAGGCTTGAATCCAGAGCATGGCGGGCAGAGCCAAGAGGAATCCCACCAAGAACCGGGACAACCATGTCAACTGCGAAGACATAAGGAAAAGTCAAGACTTAGAATCTACAGAAAAAAGAGCTAAGTACTGAGAAATTCTATGTGCCCAAAGGGCCTGTGGGCGCATAAGCACAAATTCTGCATAGGCACATAAGCACAAAATCTGTGTGGACGCATAAGCACATGTTCTGTGTGGGCGCATAAGCACATGTTCTGTGTGGGCGCATGACACAACCAAGTGCCTAGGCGCATAACACAACAGAGTGCGTGGGCGTATGCATCTGTGAGCGCAAAAGTTCGCTCACAAAAGAAGTGTTTGCTTTGGGGGCATATCGATGGTTATGCGCCCAAGCAGAGAAAAGTCTGAGCGTCACAAATTAACGCTCGAGACTTCATTTTTTGAGACATAGCCTCACCCAGGATGGGGTCCTGAACCAGATGCGACGCTGCCAAAGGAGGAGAACTAGATGCTGCAGGCTTCTTGCCATTCGCAGACTTCTTGGGAGTCGAAGCAGCCTTTGGAGACATGATTGCTCGAAAAAGAGTAAATGAATTTTTTTTTTGAAAATTCTGAGGAAAATAAGAGAGAATGAGCTTTCTCTCTCTTCAAGGCCTATTTATAGGCATGAACGGAGAGCTATGCGCCCACATGGCATATGCGCCCACATGGTCTATTCGCCCATACGTTCTATGCGCCTACACAAAGACAATCTTTTACAGATTATGCGCCTGATATCTGCAGATGCAGACTACACATAGAGAACGGACCTTTTCAAATTCTGTTCCAAAATGAGCCAGTTGTTTCATATTTCCAAGGAAGATCTCAACATCCATATTTCGACATCCTGGCAGACACCTATGCGCCCAAAGGGGTCGTTTCTAGCATGCGCCCATGAAGCTGGTGGAGACAGTTTTACCCATGCTTCTATTCAAAGTATTCTGATACTCGTTCGAGTCTCAAAAACTTTGAAAGGGGTCTTGTAGAAGCATGAAAAATACAAAGACAAAAGAAGCTATGCGCCCACATGGTCAAAGAGGGGGCTATGGGTCCACATGGTCGAAGAAGGAGGTATACGTCCACAGGATCAAAGAGGAGCTATGCGTCCACATGATCAAAGAGGGTCTATGCGCCCACACTGCTTTTGTGCAGATCAAACATGCATACAAGTGTGGACGCATAAACTCACTCCCGCTCTATGCGCCCAAGATAGCAGATCCCTCCGACTCAGTCAAACTCCACGATCAATCGTGCACTGAAGCATATGGCCACGTCAGTCTCCACGAGCAATCGTGCATCGAAGCATGCGACCACGTCAACACTACGACAACCCCACGATCTACCCACGATCATCCAGTATCCATGCGCTACACCTTATGCGCCCAAAAGAGTGTTATGCGCCTACAGAAAAATCAGTGTATTTTCCACCTGTGGGCGCATAACAGTCGTTTTCAGTGCCAAAACGACAATAAATAGAGGGCGTCCCCCTCTACAAAGACAGACAGAACGGAGAGCATTTCAAGAGACAAATTGCTGCCCTTCTTGCCAGTGAGCCGAGAGTTAGCAATTTTCTTAGGTTTTCTCCCATTTTTGTAATCGAAGTGTCAACGGAGTAAAGGAGCAACTGTCGCTCGATCTCCATCGTCCCATTCCCTAGAATTATTTTTGTACTCGAGGATCCTCAGCGCAGGATCTCTCAGGCGTACTCGATTTGTGGTGCCTTGCGCCAATAAGAAAAGACAGCATTTCTTCTTCTTTTTTGTGTGTGTCCACACCTACATGGGCCACCACAAAAACATGTAACGTCCCAGTCCCAAAATACTTAGGACTAAGTATGTAGATATGCCAGCTGTATACATACGAAGTATACTCCAATGTATGGAACCCCGTACATATACATAAGCTATAAAATACAGTAAAACCATGATAACTAAATCTCATCCACAACAATAAAGAATAATATTATAATCAACTCAAGAATTTGTCACTTATACATTTAGTTGGGCGGAGACAAATCCACTACCAACCATTTTAAATGAAAAAAATATACAAGGAAATTATCGATAAAATGGCAAGACGAACCAAGAGCAATCATCTTCGAAGAAATGGAGAAGATCACGGCCTTGGCTAGAACCCCTGCAAAAGTCACAAAACACATACCTGGAGAGATAACCAGGTCCTCACAGGGACATAACAAGATACATAAAGAACATGCCATATTATCTGTGATATATAATAGGGAGTAAAATGAGATGAATGAAATAAGGTGCCTACCAGTACTATAGTAAAAATACAGTTAAGAATAAACCTTCAATGCATGGCCACTCTGGCTACAGGTACAGAAAACTCAGGTATGGTCCCATCAGGATACCAGGGACCTCAAAGCATAACATTCATCGAATGTCAGAGGCAATCAGAAAATCAGGTATCAGAATCCAGGATCGTATCTCCAGCGGAGATAATCGGCAATAATAGGGAACTCATACGTGACCCATACGTTAAGGAACTGTTCTCCCCACCTAATGCCTAATAGGATCACATCCATGACTCATAAAAACCTCTAGTAACTACCAAGTCTACTAGCATACAATTTTATTGGCAGTTACTCCTAACCGTCGCACGTCTCATACGTATCGGTGGCCAGCCGACTACACGAGTATGTGTCCTACATGTGACTCATATCACGTGATAAAGTATGTGTCAAGGCCGCAT
>JANAVB010026199.1:26315061-26497561 GCA_029216955.1 Iris pallida | reverse complement strand
ACATGGCTGAAACCAAAACTTCAAAAGTTCATAACTTGGCCATCCGAACTCCAAATTCGGATTTCCAAGGCTCCAACTGGAGTGAAGCTGAAAGCTCTTCCACATGGAAATATCAGAACTCAAAGAAAACCAACCAAAATGGATCAAAACATGTAAAATCCGAAAATAGCAATAACTTAGATCTACATCAACAGAGACTCCAAATCATAAAAACCTAAGAACTAATGTTGATCTCCATGTCCTAAACTAGCAAATGGACAAAGAAAAGAGGGTCCTCATGTAGTGGCAAGATGCACTTGCCTAGGGTTAGGAGAGTTGTGTTGAGGAAGGAGATGAAGAAGAAGAAGAAGAAAATTAATGGTGGAAGTTATGAGGAGAGAGAGTGGTAGGTGGGGATATAAAGAGGGGGAGTTGTGGCGGGGATGAGGGGTAACATAGGTTATGGTGATCCAACACATAAATCGAACCAGACCAACCCAATAAAACCGAGCCATACCAAAACCCAAAATACGAGAAATATCAAAATTCCACAAGTTAAAAAAAAATAAAAATACATGCCAAAATCCAGATACGAGCATAAATACGAAATACAGGAAAATATGGAAAATGAGGGTGACAACTCTATCCACCTTAAAAGAATTCCATCCTCGGAATTTAATCAAGGAGCTAGAGATTGCCATGACAAGCTACATTAAGCACAGGCAAGCTACACTAAGCAGTTCAATCATACAATCATACAATGCAAGCAAGGAAGGGAAAACGTAAGGCATAAGAAAGACATTATACCTCATGAGCCAAACAGGTAGGGATATCGCGATCGGATGTCGTCCTCACGCTCCCACGTTGACTCACCTAGAAAGTGATGACCCCAAGCAACATGGACTAATTTAATAGTCTTGTTCTTGAGTGTCTTCTCCCTCCGGTCCAAACTAGACATGGGCCTCTCCTCATACGAAAGGTTGGTACCAACAACCAATTCCGAATGGTCTAGGATGTGGCTCGGGTCCGGAATATACCGTCGTAATTGGGACACATGGAATACATCGTGCACCTCACTTAGCGACGACGGAAGAGCGAGACGATATGATACATCTCCTACTTGCTCTAGAATATCTATATACCTAGGACTAAGCTTTCCCCGCGCGCCAAAGCGAATGACGCCGCGGTTAGGCGAGATCCTAAGGAATACATGGTCGCCGACAGCAAATTCTAGGGGACGCCGATGAGCATCGGCCCAATGGCGCTGGCGGTCCTGGGCAACTCGGAGGTGATCTCTGACCTTCCTGACCACTTCAACCGTCTGGAAAATCAATTCGGGTCCGAGCATCTGCCTCTCCCCGACATCGTCCCATGCTAGCGGGGATCTGCACTTCCTGCCATAAGGAGCCTCGAAGGGTGCCATCTGGATACTGGCCTGATAACTGTTATTGTACGAGAATTCCACCAGGTGCAGATGATTCTCCCATGAACCACCGAAGTTAAGGGTACAGGATCTCAACATATCTTCAAGAGTCTGGATTGTGCGCTCTGATTGACCATCCGTCTGCGGGTGATAAGCTGAGCTGAATTGAAGGCGAGTCCCCAAACTCTTCTGCAAGCTGCGCCAAAAGTGTGATGTGAATCTTGAATCCCTGTCTGAGGTGATGCTGACTGGCACACCGTGAAGCCTGACGATCTGCCTGAGATACATCTCTGCTAACTGTGCCGTCGACTGTCCAACTTTGAATGGGAGAAAGTGTGCCACCTTGGTAAGCCTGTCCACAATTACCCAAATAGCATCTCTGCCGGTCGGAGATCTGGGCAATCCGGTCACGAAATCCATGGTTATATGTTCCCATTTCTATTCTGGGATCGGTAAGGGTTGAAGAAGTCCAGCGGGCCTCTGATGTTCAGCTTTAACCTGTTGGCAAACCAAACACCGAGAGACAAACCGGGCTATCTCCCTCTTCATGCCATTCCACCAAAAATGTTGACGAATATCACGGTACATCTTCGTACCACCTGGATAAATAGAATACTGTGAACTATGGGCTTCTGCCATGACTTCCTGTCTGATATCTCCACTGGGTACACAAAGATGAGTGCCATGCCGAAGTGTACCGTCTTCATGAACACATAACTCTGGCCTTCTTCCTGCTTCACACTCTGCTCTGAGTCGCTGGATCTTGGAATCTGCTGACTGCGCCACCCGGATTCTCTCAACTATGCTGGACTGAACCTGTAGACTGGCCATCAATGCCACACTGGTAGGAAGAACCACTTTAATTCCCATCTTCTGAAGATCTGCCGATAATTCTGGTTGCGCCATCAGGAGATAAACTCCGGCTCTCCTGCTCAATGCATCTGCTACAACGTTGGCCTTCCCGGGATGATACTGCAAATCCACATCATAGTCCACTAGTAGCTCGAGCTATCTTCTCTGTCGCATATTAAGGTCTTTCTGGGTGAAAACATACTTCAGGCTCTTATGATCAGTAAAGATCTCCACTCTATCTTCGTACAAGTAGTGTCTCCACAACTTTAAGGCAAACACTATCGCCGCCAATTCCAAGTCGTGGGTCGGGTAATTCTTCTCATGATCACGAAGTTGGCATGACGCATAAGATATTACCTTCCCATGCTGCATCAAGACACACCCCAATCCTCTGCCTGAAGCGTCGCAATAAACTGTGAATCCTCCGGTCCCATCTGGAAGGGTGAGAATGGGAGCCGTTATCAAACCTCGCTTCAACTTCTCAAATGATTCCTGACACTCTGCTGTCCAAACAAATGGCACATCCATGCGGGTCAACTGGGTCATCAGCGCTGAAATCCTTACAAAATTTGAAACGAACCGCCGGTAGTAGCCGGCCAATCCAAGGAAGCTGCGAACCTCTGCCACTGAGTTGGGTACCGGCCATGACTCGATAGACACAATCTTCTGGGGATCCACTTCCACTCCTCCTCGGGTAATGATGTGACCCAAGTACGAAATGCGATCGAGCCAGAACTCGCATTTACTGAACTTGGCGTACAACTGATGCTCCCTAAGCGTCTGGAGGACGACTCTGAGATGCTGCTCATGCTCTGCTTCACTCTTACTGTAGACCAGGATGTCATCTAGGAACACGATCACAAATTGGTCCAAGTAAGGCATGAAAATGCGATTCATGAGGTCCATGAATACGATCGGCGCATTGGTCGCTCCAAAGGGCATAACAAGGAACTCCCAATGTCCATACCTCGATCTGAATGCTGTCTTTGGGATGTCCTACTCTCTGACTCTGATCTGGTGGTATCCCGACCGTAAATCGATCTTCGAGAACACTGAAGCCCCTCTGAGCTGATCAAACAAGTCATCTATCCTCGAAAGAGGGTATCTGTTCTTGATTGTCACCGAATTCAAGGTACAATAATCAACACATAGCCTGGACGTACCATCCTTCTTTTTCACAAGAAGCATCGGGGCTCCCCAAGGCGATCCACTCGCATGGATGAATCCCTTGGTCCTCAGTTCTTCAATCATCTTATATAAAATCTCCAACTCTGAAGGCGCCATCCTGTAGACTCGCTCTGATACTTGTGCTATCCCGGGAATCAAGTCTATAGTGAACTCAATCATCCATTCTGGTGGCATCCCTGGAAGCTCCTCTGGAAAGACATCTGGAAACTCTTCAACTATCCTGGGCAACTGCACTGCTGCTACTGCCATCCGCAATGCTGGGGAAGATGGCTCCACTGCGCCTCTGGAAAAGGAAAACTCTGGCTCGCCGGGGATACTAAAGATAACTCTGCCAATATGGCAGTCTATCCTAGCATACTGGTTCCTCAACCAATCCATGCCTAGGACTACATCATAGTCTGCCATAGGAAACTCTATGAATCTAGCGAAGAACTCCCTACCGCTAACTACGATCCGACACGAGGAAAACACTCGATCTACTCCCACAAAACCATTACCAGTAAGTATATTGAGCCTTACTGATAACGACTCTGGCTCCAATCATATCCGTGTCACGAATCGTGCAGACATGAATGAATACGATGCACCAGAATCAAACAATACCGAAGCTGGAAAGGAGTTGACGAGAATAGTACCTGCCACAACCTCACCTGGTGCAACTTCTTCTTCCATAGCCATCATCATGGCCTGACCTTGTCCTCTGGCTGCTGGTCCCCTCTGCTGGAAACCTCTCTGCCTATTCTGGGTCTGAGCTTGGGCTTGTGCATACTGCTGGGGGTGCTGTTGCTGGAATGCCTGAGACTGAGGCGGCAAGGGCCTCGAAGATTGATACTGCTGCTGCTGAACTAGTGCTGGGGCCGGTCCTCTCACCGAAGAGCTAGAAGGGTTGGATGCTGATAAACCACCCCTATTCGGGCAAGCCCCAACCCTATGATCTGCTGCTCCACAAGCCAGGCACAATCTCTGCGCCCTGCGACAATCTGCCACCACATGCCCTGGCTTCCCGCAATGAGAACATCCCATCGCGGAAGTTTGCTTCTGCTTCTGCTGCTGCGGGTACGTCGGGGTCGAATGCTGAACCGACGTTACTGAGGCCGCCCGCCTCGGAGTTCTAATGGTCAATCCCCTAGCTGCCGGGGCTGGAGCTGATGATTGCTGCATCTGACTGTGGGACCGCTTCCTACCTCCGGTCCTATCCACGATCCTCTGGGAGGTATACTCATGCCTCCTAGCTGCTCTCAAGACTGCATCGAATGTCTGGTGCTCAAACTGCTCAACCGCTAACAAGATCTCTAAATGCAGTCCCTGCTGGAACTGCTGGGCCCTATCAAACTCGGTCGCCACCAAGGTAGGGGTAAACCTACTGAGCCTAGAAAACTCCGATGCATAACTGTCGACTATTCTGTCTCCTTGCTTCAAGTTGGTAAATCTGGTCTGCAGGTCGTACCGAGCCACAGCATCAAAGTACTTCGCCTGGAATCTCTCTAAATACTGCCCAAGCAATGGGTGCCACTAATCCCATGGCTTGCGCTGCCCACCAACTGCGAGCCAAGTCCAACAACTGCAGGCGTACTACCGCCACCTTCTTATTCTCTGGTGTCCTAGCTGCTTCCAGAATTACCTCGGTATCCTGAAGCCATGCATCCGCGGCAATCGCATCCTCGGTGCCGTCGAAGAAAGGAGGGTCCAATCGCTTGAAACTGTTCGCCGCCTGGTTCCCTGGATGTCCGCCTCGGGTCAAAGCATCTTGAACCGTCTGGTGCAGGGCGTCGCTTCGACGATCCTGAAAAGCTATCAAGGTTCTGATAAGGCCTACTAAGGTACCATCATCTGGCTCTGTGGGCTGGACGGGCCGAACTGGTGACTCTCCTCCAGTAGGCACAACTCTGGAGGCTACTCCGGAATGCTGAGCTTGATCTCCGGGTTGCTGCTGATCCACGGGAAATGCTCTACCTCGTCGATCGGTAGGACCAGGTATAGTGCCGCTGAAGAAGACGACACAGGGAACAATAAGAAAGGACCAGGACAGATCAACGATACAAGCATGTAATCAGGGCAAGAATTTCATGGATTTGAAAATACGGGCGGAGATCAAGGGCGAATACTGATTGAGACATCTATTCGGTAAACCCTCACATTTCTTGATTGACAAGACCTACATGGGCCACCACTTAAACCATGTCACGCCCCAGAACCAGAATACCAGAGAGCGGGGGCAGACATAGCCAGCTACGTATATTGAAATAGAATACATCTCAACTATACGGTCACGGCTGTCTAGATATGAGGGTTTACTACAAGCCAACAGTCTCTTAAGGTCAAGCCTGTTGTCTCAATCTCAAGCAAGTAATAAGTACAAGATGTATGATCATTAAATATACAATAAAAGGCGTCCCAAATATTATATATCAGCTGATCATGAAGCTAGTCGTACAAAATACGAGGACTAGCAAGAGTTAAGTCATACATGATCAACCCTAGGATTTGTCAATCATGTTTACAGCCCGTAGGCAGACAGTAAGTAAAAGTGCTTCGAGCTAACAGGTGCTCGTCGGCTAAACGCCTCAAAAGAATAATTTTACAATAAAGTGGGCAAAACAAAAAGGAAAACCCACTCTTGGCCCGGGTTCCGTCTAGTTGTCACCATTGGGCTGGAAGCTTGGTAGATCCTCGGGAGCTGCTCCGAAATCTGGCCACACAAAACCAGCTGGGTCAACCCCAGAAAGAGCAAGTGCCACAAGGGGGCCACGAAATAAGAACAAAAGCCAGTATTAACACAAGAAGATATAATATTAAAACTAGAATTGTGAAAACATGTCAGGATGATATACGACGAGATAACCATGGAACTATTCCGATAGCCAGGTTACAACCCGTAAACCAAACAAGGACCGGGGTTGTAATCCTTCATCTGAACAGGGCTTGGGTTCCCACCATTTATCGGCAAGATAATAATGTAAGCAATCAAGACAGGAAAAAATCTGGTACTGGATCAAGACATTCCCGGACTGGTTATACATCATTCAATCAATCACGGCCAAGCAGATACTACGGCTTACTACTTTAACTAACTAGGGTTATCACAGGCCTAATTACTAACAAGATGCAGTGAGATTGTTCCACAGCCACAAGCCCTGCAGACCATCCAGGCTACCCAGGATGAAAGATTAGGGTTGAATCCAGGTGGGTACATCGTCCAGAAGACAAATGTACCCTTAGGTGACTTAGAGGGTGCAACACTCGACGGTGCGCTGGAAATGTGCCCTACTCGACGGCAGGCTACAGATCCCAAGAGCGCCCAGGTAACGGGATTGCCTGTAGCTGTGTCATCTCTTCATGACTACTGTGTTATTCTAGTTATTAACCTTAATTCATTTTAGTAGGTACTCCTGACCGTGGTACTCAGGAGTTCCATCCTAGACATGATGCAAGACTGGACAAGTGGATTAACAAGCAAGCAAGAAAGAACCACCCACGGTGTCAAGACAGGTCAAGTTAGGTTATCAAGTCATGTCAAGTCAGGAGTGCGCCACCACGGGCCACTATCAAGTCATGTTGGTCATGTCAGGAGTGCACCACTACGGGTCACTGTCGTGTTATGCTAGTTCCTTGCCATACCAAGCCATGTACAATAGTCATTCCAACATATTAAGTAAAATCAAGTTCATGACAAAAGGCATAAGGATATAAAATGGGCATAAAATATCTAATAAAATATCAAAATACGGGTCAGGGGATGCGTACGCACAAAAGCACGCACGCAGGGGGAATGCATACGCATTATAACACGCACGCAGGAAGGCAGCGTATGTGAAAGTCACGCACGCTCAAGGGGGCAGCGTAGGTGAAAAGTCACGCACGCTCAAGGGGCAGCGTGGGTGAAAAGTCACGCACGCTACAGGGAGCAGTGTGTGAAAGTCACGCATGCTCAAGGGGCAGCGTGGGTGAAAAGTCACGCACGCTCAGGGGCAGCGTACATGAAAAGTCACGCACGCTCAAGGGGGGCAGCGTATGTGAAAGTCATGCACGCTACAGGGAGCAGTGTATGAAAGTCACGCATGCTACAGGGAGCAGTGTGTGAAAGTCACGCACGCTCAAGGGAGCAGTGTGTGAAAGTCACGCACGCTCAAGGGAGCAGTGTGTGAAAGTCACGCACGCTCAAGGAGACACGCTTCCATCATGAAGCGTACTCAAGCCTGCATACGCAGCGCTAAAGAGCGCGCGTAGCTCAGTGTGCGTAGCTAAACTGCTCTGCACACTGCTCACTGTCTTCTCCAAACAGCAAGAACACATGGCTGAAACCAAATCTTCAAAAGTTCATAACTTGGCCATCCGAACTCCAAATTCGGATTTCCAAGGCTCTAACTGGAGTGAAGCTGAAAGCTCTTCCACATGGAAACATCAGAACTCAAAGAAAACCAACCAAAATGGATCAAAACATGTAAAATCTGAAAATAGCAATAACTTAGATCTACATCAACAGAGACTCCAAATCATAAAAACCCAAAAACTAATATTGATCTCCATGTCCTAAACTAGCAAATGGACAAAGAAAAGAGGGTCCTCATGTAGTGGCAAGATGCACTTGCCTAGGGTTAGGAGAGTTGTGTTGAGGAAGGAGATGAAGAAGAAGAAGAAGAAAATTAATGGTGGAAGTTATGAGGAGAGAGAGTGGTAGGTGGGGATATAAAGAGGGGGAGTTATGGCGGGGATGAGGGGTAACATAGGTTATGGTGATCCAACACATAAATCGAACCAGACCAACCCAATAAAATCGAGCCATGCCAAAACCCAAAATACGAGAAATACCAAAATTCTACAAGTTAAGAAAAATAAAAATACATGCCAAAATCCAGATACGAGCATAAATACGAAATACAGGAAAATATGGAAAATGAGGGTGACACTGTCTCTCAGCCAGTCCATGCCCAGATGATATCAAAGTTACCCATAGGAAACTATATCAATCTTGCGGGTAATAAATGCCCACACACTATAGCCGGACATGCTATACACACTCTGCTGACTCCTACGAGCCCATTACCAGTGAGTATATTCATCCTCTCTGGCAATGCCTCAAACTCTAATCTAATACGTGTTACGAATCGTACAGATACAAAAGAATATGAAGCTCCTGAATTAAATAATGCTACCGCAAAAAAAGATACAACAAAAACATTACCTGCAACTAGTCACTCGATGATGATGCCCCCTCCAGAGTCAAGTTGAAAGCTGACCCTGTCTTTGCTGAGCTCCTCACTGCCGCCTCCCCTGGCCATGATGCTGCGACCTCTGCTGGCCCTGCTGTTGCCTTTGCTCAAACATCTGAGCCTACGTTCGTAATAGACACTGGGCTAATAACCTTTCTGCTAGTACTGGCCCTCTAATCGATGCTGCCCCTGGAGCTGGCAATGTCGGAAGATGTTGAGTCGGCCCTCCTGGCCTCTACATTATCAGGTAATTAGCTATCTCATGCTCTGGACTATCACATCTCATACACAACCCATTCGCTACCCGGTACACATCCCTAGTGTCCTCCCTTACCACAATAGGTGCATCCTCCGGTTCCCCCTGACGCTGCTGTTTCTAGTGTCTCGGCTGCTGATGCCGAACTGGTGTTGTTATTGCCGGTACCGCCGACCTCCGTGGCACTCCTAGCTCATGGATACGAATACCAGTCACTGATGCCAACGTCCGTTATACTTCTCCTCCTCCCCCATACTGTGCATGCGACCTCTTCTGGCCTCCAGCCCTAGATGCAAACCTCTGCTAGGTGAGCTCGTGCTTTCGAGCTGCTGTCAAAACTGTATCAAAAGTCTAGTAGTCGTGCCCCTTTACCAATTGTAGAATCTCCAGATGAAGCCCCTGTTGGAACCTTATAGCCTTCTTTGGCTCCGTAGCCACCATAGTCGGGGCAAACCAACTCAGTCTGCAAAACTCTACTGCATAACCATCAACGGTCCTACCGGCCTGCTTGAGACCGATAAATCATTGTTGAAGCTCATACCGTGCCACGACACCAAAATACTTGGCCTTAAATATGGTCCTAAAGTTGTCCTAAGATATAGGATGCCTCAAGCCTACCTGCACTGATGCCCACCAATCACGGGCAAGGTCCTGAAGCAACAACCAGACCTGATCAACTTGTTCCTCAGCCGAAACCTTGGTCGCCGCTAAGATCACCTCGATATCCTGAAGTCAAGCATCTGCGATAAGGTCATCCTCCGTGCCATCGAAGTACCTTGGGTTGAGCCAAACGAATCTTGCTGACACACCCAAATCAGTCCTTCTTCTCCTTTCTAGGGCTGTCTGTAAACCCTGATTCAGTAAAGCATTCTACTCCTACTGTCATGCCAGCTAATGTTGTTGGACCGCCATCTGATGCTGTTGTATTACCAACAATCCTCGTATAATCTCAAGGAGTGCTGTGGAATCAGGCACTGCTGCTACCACTGGCATCACTGGGGGTGCAGGAAACACAAGGACCTACGGCTCAACTGGCTCTATCATTACCTTTACGAGAATCTGATCACTATTTGTCACTCCCTCATGTTGATGCCATATAAAACCTTGCTCCATATGATTCTCTTCTATGTCAGCTCTGCCAACTACTAAGAACGAGGTGCCCCTATAGTAAGAGATACAAGATATCAAGTGACAGGACGAAAGGGAACGAGGATAAAAATGAGTTAACAAACAAGGTGCGGGAGAGGAGACGAATTAAGAGATCAATGGAACATATTTTGAGTGAGACTCCTATAATGACAATATCCTAGAAGTCTAAAAACAAGACCTGCATGGGCTACCACTAAAACCTTGTCATGCCCTAGTACCAAAATACGAAGACGGACATGGCTAGCTACCCCGTATAAGGTACGAAGATGTTATACGGCAATTACGGTTGTTGCGAGACTTGGGTACATGCTATAATCAAGTCACCTAGGGTCTTAGGAAACAACTATGTCTCAATCATTCAAGCAAGAATCAGTAACGAATGAGCATATGAGATAAAGCAGTAAGGCATCCCCAATGCTTCATCAAAATAATCATAAGAACTAGCCATACAAGATGCCAGTTAGCACAGAGAGTCATCAGTACATAACCATAGTTAGCTGCAGTATAATTAAATTACAATTATGTAAAGAAAACTAAATGTCCAGAACAACCGGCTAAACATGTGTTGGTGGCTAAACGCCAAGTACAAAATGATGATATCAGAGTAGCGAAGAAGAAACCCACTCTTATCCTCCGGCATCCATGCTTCTAGTATGCACCATCATTGTGTCACGACCCGCACCCACTGTGAGGGTACGAGTACGTAACAGCACCCAGCCTACGCCGCAGTGTCGGCGGTAGAACGCTGTTCTAGGTTATGAACTATAACTAACATAATAGAATACTCTCCATAAGGAGGCCAACACAGAGGTATAACTCAATCACAATCTATAGATATAATATGGCACGATGAAATAGATAAAGAAATCCTCAACCGAGGTACAACAGAAAAAAATACAAGTCTTATCATCTCTAAAAATATACAACTCTGAATCAAGAACAACAACTAAACATAAAATGGAAACAGTCTAAGCTATCTATACTAAGCAAGATATCGTCCTCAGCAGCTGCCTGAACCTCCCCAGGGGTCCAGGTCGCGAGTGTCATCTAGGCAAACTCCAAGTAAGGGGTGCAGGGTTCCTCACCATTCTCTGTAAAATTTTCAACAGGTCCAGTCAGGACGGGAGCGAGCACAGTACATCTCAACAGTTCATAGCAGGTTAGAAAATATAATCATGCAGTAAAGTAAGATATAGATACTGAAGGAAATGTAGTATGTAAACAGAGAGAGAACTGTAATAGAAATATCTACTATAAGTAAAGAGCTACCAGTGACTAGTGATTTAGAGTACAAAGTCGACATGTGAACGGCTTGATTGTACATGGCTATACTAAAGAGGCGTACATGGCTATTCTACTTTGGAATTGTTCACATGGCTATTTATACTCCCCCGTACCCCCAACTAATACATAAGGATCCAACCAGGTTATGTTATGATTCTATGTAACGGCCCCCGAAGGGTGGTAAGCCCCCAAAGGGTGGTAAGCCCCCAAAGAGTGGTAAGCCCCCAAAGGGTGGTACATAGTAGTCCCATAAATGGGGATTCTGATAGACCCAATAAATGGGATAAGGATTCAAAGAAGACTCTGTGATCATATGAGTATATGTCACAAGTGATCAAAGAACCAAAGAAGCATATGATATGCTATGTAAGTGAAACGCACAGAACATAGAGTACCCGATGCTCCCTGAAGGGATAACATCTCAAGAAAGGATCCGTATAGTACTAATCCGTGTGACCAACATGACAGTATCAAGTAAAGTAATTTAATACAGGAAATAATTCTAAGCAGGATATGAAATGATCAGAAAATGTACTCGTCTCGTATCTGAATGTCTGAAGTAAATGTACTATCCGAGATGAGATACCTGACTCCTAGTTAGAGCAACACAAGTCAAGATGTATACAGAGGGTGATATATGAAATGTACAATGCATCTGCATGCTGTCTAGGTCAAACTAGGTCAAGACTGACTCAAACAAGTCTAATAAGTCTCACTAGGCCTAACCAAACCTATACTAGCCAATCAAACATGATTCCCAAGTCACAGAGCAAACACACACCATTCAAGTAACACAGGTTCACAAAACCCAACTCATGTGCATATTCCACATACACAAGACTATACAAGGGTACCATAGGCTACACTACACAGGCCATGAGCCAAATTCATACATTAGGCAACACATATACCAAGTACCATATATATACATACCACTTCCTATAGGTCTATATACATACTATTTATATAGGCAAGAGCAATATTTATATTATATCACATATATCACATTGGTATATATATATATATATATATATATATATATATATATATATATATATATATATATATATATATATATATTTGGTATATATATATATATATATATATATATATATATTTGGTATATATATATATATATATATATATATATATATATATATATATATATATATATACCAAAATATATATATATATACCAAATATATATATATATATATATATATATATATATATATATATATTTTGGTATATATATATATATATATATATATATATATATATATATATATATATATATATATATATATATATATATATATATATATATATACATATGTACACATATAGAAGATAGGAGAAAAATCATGCTTGTGTGTGTGTAGGGACTTAGGCTATAGGTTTGTATAATATGTGTTTCCAGGTTCAGTCTTGTATAAGTGTGTCCTTAGAGTACATGTGTGTACATGAGTGACAACAAGTGTGTGGCAAATTTGTGTGATCTCAGTGCCTTGGTGTTTCTATATTGAACCAAAACCTTATCTCAATCATTCTACAAAAGAAAACAGGTTTAACTACCATTGAATCTCAGGAAATTAAAACAGGTACATAACAGTGTACTAGTGTGACTGTGTGTGAACATGTGAGGGTGTTCAAGTGTCAAGTTCAGTTGTTTGTTATAACATAAGAAATCTGGAAAGAAGGAAATTAATTCTTGGGTTTTAACAGTCCTAACATCAATACAGTATATCAAAATTGGAAAAGTTGGACTGTTAAGTCCTAACATCAATGCAACCCAAAACTAGGAATATAAGAGTCCGGTTTAAGTTCACATTTTAGGAAAACAGGGTGTTCTCAGGTTTCAGTTTGTGTAGGTGTACAAGTCACAAATGTGTGAGTAGATTCTCATTAGACAACCATAGAAATCTCAGTTATCAGCCCAAACAGTGCAATGTGACAATCAAAGTGATCTCAGGAAACAAGAAAACAATACACTACTTCTCAGTCAAATACAAGGAAGGAAATCTCAGATTTCTATAAACAAAATCAGGTTTCTCAGGTTAGACAGGGCATTCATTAATAGCTTATCAATTAGGTAATTTCGAAAGATAAACATGTGCAAACAAGTTTCAATTAGATGTAGGAATAGGCATCAGTTCATTCAGTTACAGTTCTTTCTGAAAAGGAAAGGAAATCAGTGAAATTAATACATTGTGTGATAGGGAAAACAGGGAAGTGATAGTTCTTTATATCTAACTCAATTCAATGAATAATCATTTATTTCAAATCTCAGGTATTAAGCTTCCATTCTCAGGTATTAAGAAAACCATTCTCAGACAAATCCAATGAATAAGTCATTCCTATCTCAGCTCATTAAGGAACACAAACTCAGTTTTGAAATGAATTCAGTTCTAAAAGAGACAGGAACCTATTTCTCAGCTCTAAGTAGGAAAGGAAACCAATTTCCAGTTTTTCTAAAATTTTTGAATCCCACACAATGTTCAAATTCCATTCTCAATTCAAAATCGAAAATCCAAAACAATGTACAAAAACCCAAGCTGTCATGAGAATCTAACCTAGCAGATATTAATACACATGTTCAAGTGATCAACATAAAATTAACCATTAAAAATCGGTTTGGACAGGAATTGAATCTCAAGATTGAAAACCAAAAGCAAGTGTCAGCCAATGCATTATACAGTCCAATCCACAGGTCAAATTTCCATTTCTCAATCAAAACCATAATCTAATTTGAAAATCCAACCTAGCAGTATCCATTACATATGTAGGTGAAACAATATGGCAAATAACATGCAGGAATTAGTTTATAATAGGAATGAAACATCAGGGAATTAAAACTGAAGCTATGTATCAGTCCCATTCAAAACAGTCTCATTCCCAGGTTCGAATTCCACTACCAAGTGCAAAACCAAATCTAACATGTAAAAATCAATCTAGCAGGTATTAATACGTATGTCCAGGATCCAATATGACCATTTAATCATTAATCAACAGTTGAAATGGAATTCAAACTCAGGAGTTTAGAAATTTAATGCATGTATCAGTCTGAACAGTGATTCAACTCATGTTCTAACTATCCCATTCTCACACCAATGCCAAATTTGAATATAAATGAATCAATCATGAACAACAATTATGTCTAGGATCATACATGGCTATTTAACACCAATTAAACAGGTTTAGAATTGGATTAACAACTTTAAAAGATGAAATCAATCTCAGGATATCAAAATTAGAACTTGCGTATCAGTCTAATACAACCTTAACAATTTCGAATCCAAAACCTGTAATGCTTGTGGTTCGTATTACGTATTTTGGAAATACGTGTACGTGTCTTTTCTTGTATTATTTCTTGTTTAGCTCTCGGCTTGGTTTAACTCTCGGTTTGGGTTGGCTTGGTTCGGCCGGCCCAATGCTTGGTTCATCATGGGCCAAGGGTGGAAAACCTTAGCCTATGCTTCTCCTTCATTTCCACCACAACCCCCCTCTTTATTATCCCTACCAACCTTCTCTCTCCTCCATAATTCTTATTTACTTCTCTTTCCCCTACCATTACTCTTCTCCACCAACCAAGAACACCAGAGGCAAGTGCAACTTGCTTCCACAAGAGAACTCCTTTTGATGGTTTCATTAGCTTCTCCTCATGATTCTAAACCACATTAGAACTTGTCATTTTCCATTTTGAGGCTTTAATTCTTGTAGATCTAGAGTTTTGCTATTTTCGGATTCTTGGTGTTTTGATCTATCAAACTTGCTTGTTTTCAAGTTTTGATGGTTCCATGTTTTAGAGAATTTCATTCTACCCAATTTTGACCTTTGGAAAGTTGGATTCGGACTTGTTTTGACCAAAATTTGGATAATTGAAGCTTAGATTCAACTTTAGAGTTCTTGCTGTTCTTGCCATTTGGAGAAGACAGTGAACAGTGAGCTAGCTTTTTAGCTTACGCCACTGAGCTGTACACTGCTCTTTAGCGAGCGTACGCTGACTTGTGTACGCTGTTCTTTAGCGAGCGTACGCTGAGCTGTACGCTGCTCTTTAGCGAGCGTACGCTGACTTGTGTACGCTGCTCTTTAGCGAGCGTACGCTGACTTGTGTACGCTGCTCTTTAGCGAGCATACGCTGACTTGTGTACGCTGCTCTTTAGCGAGCGTACGCTGACTTGAGTACGCTGCTGTTTAACGAGCGTACGCTGACTTGTGTACGCTGCTCTTTAGCGAGCGTAAGCTAGCCTTGATACGCTGCCTGTTGGCAACATGTCTTGAGCGTACACTAGCTTGAGCGTACGCGTGCCTTGGTACGCTAGCTTAAGCGAGCAAGGCGTACGCTGGCCCCTTTCGTACGCTAGCTCGAGCGTACGCAGTCTTGAGCATACGCTAGCTTGAGCGTACGCTGACCTGTAGCTTGAGCGTGCCCTTGTGTACGCTGACCCTTGCGTACGCTTCCCATTGGAAGTGTATGGATCCTTTGGTACGCAGACCTGAGCGTACGCTAGCCTGAGCGTAGCCTGATTACCCTTGATCTTCTATAGCCCTGTATTGATATTTTATTAGTTATTTAACGTCCATTTTATATCTTTACGCCTTTTGTTATGAACTTGATAATCATGGATTTGTTTAATATGTTTGGAAATGATACCTGAGCATGACACGATAGTGACCCGTAGTGGTGCACTCCTGACATAATGACCTGAACATGACCTGATAGTGGCCCGTCGTGGCGCACTCCTGACAAGTATACTTGACATGATAAACCTGACATGTTATATCTTGATAAGCTGTTACGACGGCTACCTGACATGACATGACCTGTATGAATAACCTGGACACCGTGGACGATTGTGCTTGTACAAATAATCTAGTCCTATCTTGCATCACGTCTAGGAGGGAACTCCTGAGTACCACGATCAGGAGTACCTACTAAAATGGACTAAGGTTAACAACTAGATTAATATATTAGTCATGAAGAGATTTTTCAGCTACAGGCAATTCCGTTACCTGGGCGCGCTTGGGATCTGTAGCCTGCCGTCGAGTAGGGCACATTTCCAGCACACTGTCATGTGTTGTACCCTTCAAACTGCTTAAGGGTACATGCGTTTCCTGGACGATGTACCCACCTGAATTCAACCCTAATCTCTCGACCTGGGTAACCTGGATGGTCTGCAGGGCTTGTGGCTGTGGAATAATCTCACTGCATCTTGTTTGTAATTAGGCTTGTGACAACCCTAGTTAGTTAAAGTATCAAGCCGTAGTTCTTGCTTGGCCGTGAAGTGATTGGATGGAGTCTAGCCAGTCTAGTCTTGCCCTGACCCTGTTCCAGACTATTGAATGACCAGAATGCTTGTATTTATTTTACCGATAAATGGTGAGAGTTCCAAGTTCTGTTCAGACGAAGGGTTACAATCCCGGTCCTTGTTTGGTTTACGGGTTGTAACCTGGTTATCTGAATAGTCCCATGGTTATCTCATCGTATATCACCTGTTATGCTTTTCCTTAAATTCTTGTCTTTATTATTATTATTATTGTGCTGATTGCTGGTTTTAGTTCTTTTGTGAAGCCTTCTTTGTGGCACTTGCTCTTTCTGGGGTCTGACCCAGCTGGTTTTGTGTGGCCAGATTTCGGAGCAGCTCCAGAGGATCTACCGACTTCCCAGCCAGATGGTGGCCACTAGACGGAACCCTGGCAACGAGTGGGTTATTTTTGGCTCTCCCGCTCTATTGTAAAAATATTCTTTTGAGGCGTTTAGCCGACGAGCACCTGTTTAGCTCGATTGCACTTACTTACTGTCTGCCTACGGGCTGTAACATGATTGACAAATCCTAGGGTTGATCATGTATGACTAAACTCTTGCTAGTCCTAACATTTTGTAACGACTAGCTTCATGATCAGCTGAATATGTAATATTTGGGATGCCTTATTATCGTATATTTAATGATCATACATCTTGTGACTCTTACTTACTTGCTTATGATTGAGACACTAGGCTTGTTCATGACCTTAAGAGACTGTTGGCTTGTAGATAAACCCTCATGTATCCTAGACAGCCGTGACCGTATAGCGAGATAAAATCCATTTCAATATACGTAGCTGGCTATGTCTGCCTCCGCTCTCCAGTATTCTGGTTCTGGGGCGTGACATGGTTTAAGTGGTGGCCCATGCAGGTCTTGTAAATCAAGATATGTGAGGGTTTACCGAATAGATGTCTCAATCAGTATTCGTCCTTGATCTCTGCTCGTATCTTCTGAATCCCTGGATTCTTGTCCTGATCATATGCTTGTATCGTTGATCTGTCCTGGTCCTTCCTTATTGTTCCCTATGTCGTCTTCTTCAGCGGCATTGTTCGTGGTCCTATCGACCAGCAAGGCGGAGCACCTCCCGCGGACCAGCAGCAACCTGGAGATCAAGCCCAACATTCCGGAGTAGCCTCCAGAGTCGTGCCTTCTGGCGGAGAGCCACCAGTCCAGCCAGTTCAACCTGTAGAACATGATGATGGCACTTTGGTAGGACTCGTCAGGACCTTGATAGCTTCTCAAGACCGGCATGGAGATGCCTTGCACCAGGCAGTGGCGGATGCTTTGACCAGAGGCGGTCATCCAGGGAACAGTGCGGCCAACAGCTTCAAGCGCTTGAACCCTCCATTCTTCGACGGTAGTGAAGATGCTATCGCGGCAGATGTATGGCTTCAGGACACAGAGGTGATTCTAGAAGCAGCCAGGACCCCAGAGAACGAGAAGGTGGCCGTTGTGCGCCTGCAGTTGTTAGATCTTGCCCGCAGCTGGTGGACAACGCAGGCCGTTGGATTAGCAGCCCCCATTGCTTGGGCAGTATTCCGGGAGAGATTCCAGACCAAGTATTTTGATGCTGTAGCTCGGTACGATCTACAGACGAGGTTCACAAATCTGAAGCAAGGAGACAGGACGGTCGACGGATATGCGGTACGATATGCAGCTGGTGGACAGCTCAGTCGGTTTGCTCCCACCCTGGTGGCAACCGAGTATGATAGAGCCCAGCGGTTCCAGCAGGGACTTCACTTGGAGATCTTGTTGGCAGTTGAGCAGTTTGAGCATCAAACTTTTGATGCAGTCTTGAGAGCAGCCCGGAGGCATGAGTATAACTCCCAGAGGATTGTGGATAGGACCGGGGGTCGGAAGAGATCTCACGGCCAGATGAATCAGTCTTCAGCACCGGCCCCGGCAGCCAGGGCTTTGACTATTGGAGCTCCGAGGCGAGCGACCTCAGTAACGTCGGTTCAGCATTCAACTCCGACGCACCCTCAGCAGCAGCAGAAGCAGAAGCAATCTTCCGCAGTGGGTTATTCTCATTATGGGAAGCCAGGCCATGTGGTGGCAGAATGTCGCAGGGCACAGGGATTGTGTCTGGCTTGTGGAGCACCAGACCATAGGGTTGGATTCTGCCCGACTAGGGGTGGTTCATCATCGTCCAACCTTTCTAGCTCTTCGGTGAGAGGACCCGTACCGGTCCAACAGCAGCAGCAGCAGTATCCATTGACGAGGCCCTTGCCGCCTCAGTCCCAGGCGTTTCAGCAGCAGAGCCCCCAGCAGTATGCGTAAGCCCAGGCCTTGAGTCAGAGTAGGCAGCGAGGGTTTCAGCAGAGGGGACCAGCACCCCGAGGGCACGGTCAGGCTATAGTGATGACCGTGAAGGAAGAGTTGGCACCAGGTGAGGTAGTGGCAGGTACTATTCTCGTCAACTCCTTTCCAGCTTTAGCTTTATTTGATTCTGGTGCATCGCATTCTTTTATGTCTGCATGATTCGCGACACGGATAGGATTGGAGCCCGAGTCATTATCAGTAAGGCTCAATATACTTACTGGTAACAGACTTGTGGGAGTAGATAGAGTGTTTTCCTCGTGTCAGATCGTAGTTAGCGGTAGGGAATTCCCCGCTAGATTGATAGAATTCCCGATGGTCGATTATGATGTAGTCTTAGGGATGGATTGGTTGAGGAACCAGTATGCTAGGATAGACTGCCATATTGGTAGGGTTGTTTTTAGCATTCCAGGAGAGCCGGAGTTTTCTTTCTCTCGAGGTGAGGTTGAGTCATCTCCTCCAGTATTGCGGATGGCAGTAGCAGCAGTTCAGTTGCCCAAGATAGTGGATGAGTTCCCAGATGTTTTTCCAGAGGAGCTTCTAGGTATGCCTCCGGAGCGGGAGATCGAGTTCACTATAGACTTGATTCTCGGGACAGCCCCAGTATCAGAGAGAGTCTACAGGATGGCGCCGTCAGAGTTGCAGATATTGTACAAGATGATTGAAGAACTCAGAACCAAGGGATTTATTCGTGCTAGTGGATCGCCTTGGAGAGCCCCGATGCTTCTTGTGAAAAAGAAGGATGGTACATCCAGGTTATGTGTTGATTATCGTACCTTGAACTCAGTGACAATCAAGAACAGATACCCTCTTCCGAGGATAGATGACTTGTTTGATCAACTCAAGGGGGCTTCAGTCTTCTCGAAGATTGATTTGCGCTCAGGTTATCATCAGATCCGAGTCAGAGAGCAGGACATCCCGAAGATAGCTTTTAGATCGAGATACGGGCATTAGAAGTTCCTTGTTATACCCTTTGGGGCGACCAATACGCCGACAGTATTCATGGACCTCATGAATCGCATCTTCATGCCTTACTTGGATCAGTTCGTGATTGTGTTCTTGGATGACATTCTGGTCTACAGCAAGAGTGAGGCGGAGCATGAGCAGCATCTCCGTATGGTTCTTCAGATCCTCAGAGAGCACCAGTTATATGCCAAGTTTAGTAAATGCGAGTTCTGGCTCGATCGCATTTCGTACTTGGGTCATATCATCACCAGAGGAGGAGTAGAAGTGGATCCCCAGAAGATTGTGGCTATTGAGTCATGGCCAGTGCCCAGCACAGTTGCAGAAGTTCGCAGTTTCTTCGGATTGGCTGGCTATTACCGGCGGTTTGTTTCGGATTTTGCTCGAATTTCAGCGCCGTTAACCCAGTTGACCCGCAAGGATGCGCAGTTTGCTTGGACAGCAGAGTGTCAGAGTTCTTTTGAGCAGTTGAAGCGAGGATTGATAACAGCTCCTATTCTCACGCTTCCAGATGGGACCGGAGGATTCTCATTGTACTGCGATGCTTCAGGCAGAGGTTTAGGATGTGTTCTGATGCAGCATGGAAAGGTAATAGCTTATGCGTCACGACAACTTCGTGATCATGAGAGGAATTACCCAACCCATGACTTGGAGTTGGCAGCAGTAGTGTTTGCACTTAAGTTGTAGAGGCACTACTTGTACAGAGATCGGGTGGAGATTTTCACTGACCACAAGAGCCTGAAGTATGTTTTCACCCAGAAGGATCTTAATATGCGTCAGAGGAGGTGGCTGGAGCTTCTTGTGGATTATGATGTCAACCTGCAGTATCATCCTGGGAAGGCCAATGTCGTAGCAAATGCATTGAGCAGGAGAGCCGGAGCTTATTTCCTAACACCGCAGCCAGAGCTGTTAGCAGATCTTCAGAAGATGGGTATTGAAGTTATTCTCCCTTCCAGTGTGGCATTGATGGCCAGCATGCAAGTTCAGTCCACTATAGTCGAGAGGATCCGGATGGCGCAGTCGGCAGATTCCAAGCTTCAGCGACTCAGAGCAGAGTGTGAAGCAGGACGAAGACCAGAGTTATGTATTCATGATGATGGTACACTTAGGCATGGTAAGCATCTTTGTGTACCCAGCGGAGATATCCGACAGGAGATCATGTCAGAAGCGCACAGTTCACAGTATTCCATCCATTCCGGCAGTACGAAGATGTACCGTGATATTCGTCAGCACTTCTGGTGGAATGGCATGAAGCGGGAGATAGCTCGGTTTGTCTCTCGGTGTTTGGTTTGCCAACAAGTTAAAGCCGAACATTAGAGACCGGCTGGACTTCTTCAGCCCTTACCGATTCCAGAATGGAAGTGGGAGCATGTGACCATGGATTTTGTGACTGGACTACCTAGATCCCCAGCTAGTAGAGATGCTATTTGGGTCATTGTGGATAGGCTTACCAAGGTAGCGCACTTTCTCCCGTTTAGAGTTGGTCAGTCGATGGCTCAGCTAGCGGAGATGTACCTCAGGCAGATTGTCAGATTGCACGGAGTGCCAGTCAGTATTACTTCGGACCGAGATTCAAGATTTACGTCGCACTTTTGGCGTAGCTTGCAAGAGAGTTTGGGGACTCATCTCCAGTTCAGTTCGGCATATCACCCGCAGACGGATGGCCAGTCGGAGCGCACGATCCAGACTCTTGAAGACATGTTACGGTTTTGCACACTTGACTTCGGTGGTTCATGGGAAGATCATTTGTACCTGGTAGAATTCTCATACAACAACAGTTTCCAGGCCAGTACCCAGATGGCACCGTTCGAGGCACTGTATGGTAGGAAGTACAGATCCCCGTTAGCCTGGAATGATGTTGGAGAGAGGCAGATGCTTGGTCCAGAAATGATTGTCCAGACAGTTGAAATGGTCAGACGAGTCAGAGATCATCTTCGAGTTGCCCAAGATCGCCAGCGCCGTTGGGCCGATTCTCATCGGCGCCCTCTCGAGTTTTCTGTCGGTGACCATGTATTCCTGAGGATTTCGCCTAACCGTGGCGTCATTCGTTTCGGCGTACGGGGCAAGCTTAGTCCTAGGTATATAGGGCGGTTCGACATTCTAGAGCGAGTAGAAGATGTATCCTATCGTCTCGCTCTTCCACCGTCGCTAAGCAAGGTGCATGACGTGTTCCATGTATCCCAATTACGACGGTACATCCCGGACCCGAGCCACATTCTGGATCATTCGGAATTGGTTGTTGGTACCAACCTTTCATATGAGGAGAGGCCCGTGTCTATATTGGATCGAAGAGAGAAGATCCTCAAGAACAAGACTATCAAGTTAGTCCGAGTTGCTTGGGGTCATCACTCTTTGGGAGAGTCAACGTGGGAGCGTGAAGATGATATCCGATCACGATATCCCGACTTGTTTGACTCGTGAGGTATAATGTCTTTCTTATGCCTCATGCCATCAATTCCTTGCTTGCATGATTGATTGATTGCCTAGTAACTTTGCCTGTGAATAGTGTAGCTTGTTCTTGTCCCTCTAGCCTCTTAATTAAATTCCGAGGACGGAATTCTTTTAAGGTGGGTAGAGTTGTAATGCCTGTGGTTCGTATTACGTATTTTGGAAATACGTGTACGTGTCTTTTCTTGTATTATTCCTTGTTTAGCTCTCGGCTTGGTTTAACTCTCGGTTTGGGTTGGCTTGGTTCGGCCGGCCCAATGCTTGGTTCATCATAGGCCAAGGGTGGAATACCTTAGCCTATGCTTCTCCTTCATTTCCACCACAACCCCCCCTCTTTATTATCCCTACCAACCTTCTCTCTTCTCCATAATTCTCATTTACTTCTCTTTCCCCTACCATTACTCTTCTCCACCAACCAAGAACACCATAGGCAAGTGCAACTTGCTTCCACAAGAGAACTCCTTTTGATGGTTTCATTAGCTTCTCCTCATGATTCTAAACCACATTAGAACTTGTCATTTCTATTTTGAGGCTTTAATTCTTGTAGATCTAGAGTTTTGCTATTTTTGGATTTTTGGTGTTTTGATCTATCAAACTTGCTTGTTTTCAAGTTTTGATGGTTCCATGTTTTAGAGAATTTCATTCTACCCAATTTTGATCTTTGGAAAGTTGGATTCGGACTTATTTTGACCAAGATTTGGACAATTGAAGCTTAGATTCAACTTTAGAGTTCTTGTTGTTCTTGCCATTTGGAGAAGACAGTGAACAGTGAGCTAGCTTTTTAGCTTACGCCACTGAGCTGTACTCTGCTCTTTAGCGAGCGTACGCTGACTGTGTACGCTACTCTTTAGCGAGCGTACGCTGAGCTGTACGCTGCTCTTTAGCGAGCGTACGCTGACTTATGTACGCTGCTCTTTAGCGAGCGTACGCTAACTTGTGTACGCTGCTCTTTAGCGAGCGTACGCTGACTTGTGTATGCTGCTCTTTAGCGAGCGTACGCTGACTTGAGTACGCTGCTGTTTAGCGAGCGTATGCTGACTTATGTACGCTGCTCTTTAGCGAGCATACGCTAGCCTTGATACGCTGCATGTTGGCAGCATGTCTTGAGCGTACACTAGCTTGAGCGTATGCGTGCCTTGGTACGCTAGCTTAGGCGAGCAAGGCGTACGTTGGCCCCTTTCGTACGCTAGCTCGAGCGTACGCAGTCTTGAGCGTACGCTAGCTTGAGCGTACGCTGACCTGTAGCTTGAGCGTGCCCTTGTGTATGCTGACCCTTGCGTACGCTTCCCATTGGAAGTGTATGGATCCTTTGGTACGCAGACCTGAGCGTACGCTAGCCTGAGCGTAGCCTGATTACCCTTGATCTTCTATAGCCCTATATTGATATTTTATTAGATATTTAACGTCCATTTTATATCCTTACGTCTTTTGTCATGAACTTGATAATCATGGATTTGTTTAATATGTTTGGAAATGATACCTGAGCATGACACGATAGTGACCCGTAGTGGTGCACTCCTGACATAATGACCTGAACATGACCTGATAGTGGCCCGTCGTGGCGCACTCCTGACAAGTATACTTGACATGATAAACCTGACATGTTATATCTTGATAAGCTGTTGCGACGGCTACCTGACATGACATGACCTGTATGAATAACCTGGACACCGTGGGCGATTGTGCTTGTACAAATAATCCAGTCCTGTCTTGCATCACGTCTAGGAGGGGACTCCTGAGTACCACGGTCAAGAGTACCTACTAAAATGGACTAAGGTTAACAACTAGATTAATACATTAGTCATGAAGAGATTTTCCAGCTACAGGCAATTCCGTTACCTGGGCGCGCTTGGGATCTGTAGCCTGCCGTCGAGTAGGGCACATTTCCAGCACACTGTCATGTGTTGCACCCTTCAAACTGCTTAAGGGTACATGCGTTTCCTAGACGATGTACCCACCTGAATTCAACCCTAATCTCTCGACCTGGGTAACCTGGATGGTCTGCAGGGCTTGTGGCTGTGGAATAATCTCACTGCATCTTGTTTGTAATTAGGCTTGTGACAACCCTAGTTAGTTAAAGTATCAAGCCGTAGTTCTTGCTTGGCCGTGAAGTGATTGGATGGAGTCTAGCCAGTCTAGTCTTGCCCTGACCCTGTTCCAGACTATTGAATGACCAGAATGCTTGTATTTATTTTACCGATAAATGGTGAGAGTTCCAAGTTCTGTTCAGACGAAGGGTTACAATCCCGGTCCTTGTTTGGTTTACGGGTTGTAACCTGGTTATCTGAATAGTCCCATGGTTATCTCATCGTATATCACCTGTTATGCTTTTCCTTAAATTCTTGTCTTTATTATTATTATTATTGTGCTGATTGCTGGTTTTAGTTCTTTTGTGAAGCCTCCTTTGTGGCACTTGCTCTTTCTGGGGTCTGACCCAGCTGGTTTTGTGTGGCCAGATTTCGGAGCAGCTCCAGAGGATCTACCGACTTCCCAGCCAGATGGTGGCCACTAGACGGAACCCTGGCAACGAGTGGGTTATTTTTGGCTCTCCCGCTCTATTGTAAAAATATTCTTTTGAGGCGTTTAGCCGACGAGCACCTGTTTAGCTCGATTGCACTTACTTACTGTCTGCCTACGGGCTGTAACATGATTGACAAATCCTAGGGTTGATCATGTATGACTAAACTCTTGCTAGTCCTAACATTTTGTAACGACTAGCTTCATGATCAGCTGAATATGTAATATTTGGGACGCCTTATTATTGTATATTTAATGATCATACATCTTGTGACTCTTACTTACTTGCTTATGATTGAGACACTAGGCTTGTTCATGACCTTAAGAGACTGTTGGCTTATAGATAAACCCTCATGTATCCTAGACAGCCGTGACCGTATAGCGAGATGAAATCCATTTCAATATACGTAGCTGGCTATGTCTGCCCCCGCTCTCCAGTATTCTGGTTCTGGGGCGTGACATGGTTTAAGTGGTGGCCCATGCAGGTCTTGTAAATCAAGATATGTGAGGGTTTACCGAATAGATGTCTCAATCAGTATTCGTCCTTGATCTCTGCTCGTATCTTCTGAATCCCTGGATTCTTGTCCTGATCAAATGCTTGTATCGTTGATCTGTCCTGGTCCTTCCTTATTGTTCCCTATGTCGTCTTCTTCAGCGACATTGTTCGTGGTCCTACCGACCAGTAAGGCGGAGCACCTCCCGTGGACCAGCAGCAACCTGGAGATCAAGCCCAGCATTCCGGAGTAGCCTCCAGAGTCGTGCCTTCTGGCGGAGAGCCACCAGTCCAGCCAGTTCAACCTGTAGAACATGATGACGGCACTTTGGTAGGACTCGTCAGGACCTTGATAGCTTCTCAAGACCGGCGTGGAGATGCCTTGCACCAGGCAGTGGCGGATGCTTTGACCAGAGGCGGTCATCCAGGGAACAGCGCGGCCAACAGCTTCAAGCGCTTGGACCCTCCATTCTTCTATGGTAGTGAAGATGCTATCGCGGCAGATGCATGGCTTCAGGACACAGAGGTGATTCTAGAAGCAGCCAGGACCCCAGAGAACGAGAAGGTGGCCGTTGTGCGCCTGCAGTTGTTAGATCTTGTCCGCAGCTGGTGGACAGCGCAGGCCGTTGGATTAGCAGCCCCCATTGCTTGGGCAGTATTCCGGGAGAGATTCCAGACCAAGTATTTTGATGCTGTAGCTCGGTACGATCTACAGACGAGGTTCACAAATCTGAAGCAAGGAGACAGGACGGTCGACGGATATGCGGCCGAGTTTTCTAGACTCAGTCGGTTTGCTCCCACCCTGGTGGCAACCGAGTATGATAGAGCCCAGCGGTTCCAGCAGGGACTTCACTTGGAGATCTTGTTGGCAGTTGAGCAGTTTGAGCATCAGACTTTTAATGCAGTCTTGAGAGCAGCCCGGAGGCATGAGTATACCTCCTAGAGGATTGTGGATAGGACCGGGGGTCGGAAGAGATCTCACGGCCAGATGAATCAGTCTTCAGCACCGGCCCCGGCAGCCAGGGCTTTGACTATTGGAGCTCCGAGGCGAGCGACCTCAGTAACGTCGGTTCAGCATTCAACTCCGACGCACCCTCAGCAGCAGCAGCAGCAGAAGCAATCTTCCGCAGTAGGTTGTTCTCATTGTGGGAAGCCAGGCCATATGGTGGCAGAATGTCGCAGGGCACAGAGATTGTGTCTGGCTTGTGGAGCACCAGACCATAGGGTTGGATCCTGCCCGACTAGGGGTGGTTCATCATCGTCCAACCTTTCTAGCTCTTCGGTGAGAGGACCCGCACCGGTCCAGCAGCAGTAGCAGCAGTATCCATTGACGAGGCCCTTGCCGCCTCAGTCCCAGGCGTTTCAGCAGCAGAGCCCCCAGCAGTATGCGCAAGCCCAGGCCTTGAGTCAGAGTAGGCAGCGAGGGTTTCAGCAGAGGGGACCAGCACCCCGAGGGCACGGTCAGGCTATGGTGATGACCGTGGAGGAAGAGTTGGCACCAGGTGAGGTAGTGGCAGGTACTATTCTCGTCAACTCCTTTCCAGCTTTAGCTTTATTTGATTCTGGTGCATCGCATTCTTTTATGTCTGCACGATTCGCGACACGGGTAGGATTGGAGCCCGAGTCATTATCAGTAAGGCTCAATATACTTACTGGTAACGGACTTGTGGGAGTAGATAGAGTGTTTTCCTCGTGTCGGATCGTAGTTAGCGGTAGGGAATTCCCCGCTAGATTGATAGAATTCCCGATGGTCGATTATGATGTGGTCTTAGGGATGGATTGGTTGAGGAACCAGTATGCTAGGATAGACTGCCATATTGGTAGGGTTGTTTTTAGCATTCCAGGAGAGCCGGAGTTTTCTTTCTCTCGAGGTGAGGTTGAGTCATCTCCTCCAGTATTGCGGATGGCAGTAGCAGCAGTTCAGTTGCCCAAGATAGTGGATGAGTTCCCAGATGTTTTTCCAGAGGAGCTTCTAGGTATGCCTCCGGAGCGGGAGATCGAGTTCACTATAGACTTGATTCTCGGGACAGCCCCAGTATCAGAGAGAGTCTACAGGATGGCGCCGTCAGAGTTGCAGATATTGTACAAGATGATTGAAGAACTCAGAACCAAGGGATTTATTCGTGCTAGTGGATCGCCTTGGGGAGCCCCGATGCTTCTTGTGAAAAAGAAGGATGGTACATCCAGGTTATGTGTTGATTATCGTACCTTGAACTCAGTGACAATCAAGAACAGATACCCTCTTCCGAGGATAGATGACTTGTTTGATCAACTCAAGGGGGCTTCAGTCTTCTCGAAGATTGATTTGCGCTCAGGTTATCATCAGATCCGAGTCAGAGAGCAGGACATCCCGAAGACAGCTTTTAGATCAAGATACGGGCATTGGAAGTTCCTTGTTATGCCCTTTGGGGCGACCAATACGCCGGCAGTATTCATGGACCTCATGAATCGCATCTTCATGCCTTACTTGGATCAGTTCATGATTGTGTTCTTGGATGACATTCTGGTCTACAGCAAGAGTGAGGCGGAGCATGAGCAGCATCTCCGTATGGTTTTTCAGATCCTCAGAGAGCACCAGTTATATGCCAAGTTTAGTAAATGCGAGTTCTGGCTCGATCGTATTTCGTACTTGGGTTATATCATCACCAGAGGAGGAGTAGAAGTGGATCCCCAGAAGATTGTGGCTATTGAGTCATGGCCAGTGCCCAGCACAGTTGCAGAAGTTCGCAGTTTCTTCGGATTGGCTGGCTATTACCGGCGGTTTGTTTCGGATTTTGCTCGAATTTCAGCGCCGTTGACCTAGTTGACCCGCAAGGATGCGCAGTTTGCTTGGACAGCAGAGTGTCAGAGTTCTTTTGAGCAGTTGAAGCGAGGATTGATAACAGCTCCTATTCTCACGCTTCCAGATGGGACCGGAGGATTCTCAGTGTACTGCGATGCTTCAGGCAGAGGTTTAGGATGTGTTCTGATGCAGCATGGAAAGGTAATAGCTTATGCGTCACGACAACTTCGTGATCATGAGAGGAATTACCCAACCCATGACTTGGAGTTGGCAGCAGTGTGTTTGCACTTAAGTTGTGGAGGCACTACTTGTATGGAGATCGGGTGGAGATTTTCACTGACCACAAGAGCCTGAAGTATGTTTTCACCCAGAAGGATCTTAATATGCGTCAGAGGATGTGGCTGGAGCTTCTTATGGATTATGATGTTAACCTGCAGTATCATCCTGGGAAGGCCAATGTCGTAGCAGATGCATTGAGCAGGAGAGCCGGAGCTTATTTCCTAACAGCGCAGCCAGAGCTGTTAGCAGATCTTCAGAAGATGGGTATTGAAGTTATTCTCCCTTCCAGTGTGGCATTGATGGCCAGCATGCAAGTTCAGTCCACTATAGTCGAGAGGATCCGGATGGCGCAGTCGGCAGATTCCAAGCTTCAGTGACTCAGAGCAGAGTGTGAAGCAGGACGAAGACCAGAGTTATGTATTCATGAGGATGGTACACTTAGGCATGGTAAGCATCTTTGTGTACCCAGCGGAGATATCCGGCAGGAGATCATGTCAGAAGCGCACAGTTCGCAGTATTCCATTCATCCCGGCAGTACGAAGATGTACCGTGATATCCGTCAGCACTTCTGGTGGAATGGCATGAAGCGGGAGATAGCTCGGTTTGTCTCTCGGTGTTTAGTTTGCCAACAAGTTAAAGCCGAACATCAGAGACCGGCTGGACTTCTTCAGCCCTTACCGATTCCAGAATGGAAGTGGGAGCATGTGACCATAGATTTTGTGACTGGACTACCTAGATCCCCAGCTAGTAGAGATGCTATTTGGGTCATTGTGGATAGGCTTACCAAGGTAGCGCACTTTCTCCCGTTTAGAGTTGGTCAGTCGACGGCTCAGCTAGCGGAGATGTACCTCAGGCAGATTGTCAGAGTGCACGGAGTGCCAGTCAGTATCACCTCGGACCGAGATTCAAGATTTACGTCGCACTTTTGGCGTAGCTTACAAGAGAGTTTGGGGACTCATGTCCAGTTCAGTTCGGCATATCACCCGCAGACGGATGGCCAGTCGGAACGCACGATCCAGACTCTTGAAGACATGTTGCGGTTTTGCACACTTGACTTCGGTGGTTCATGGGAAGATCATTTGCACCTGGTAGAATTCTCATACAATAACAGTTTTCAGGCCAGTATCCAGATGGCACCGTTCGAGGCACTGTATGGTAGGAAGTGCAGATCCCCGTTAGCCTGGGATGATGTTGGAGAGAGGCAGATGCTTGGTCCAGAAATGATTGCCCAGACAGTTGAAGTGGTCAGATGAGTCAGAGATCATCTTCGAGTTGCCCAAGATCGCCAGCGCCATTGGGCCGATTCTCATCGGCGCCCTCTCGAGTTTTCTGTCGATGACCATGTATTCCTAAAGATTTCGCCTAACCGTGGCGTCATTCGTTTCGGCGTACGGGGCAAGCTTAGTCCTAGGTATATAGGGCCGTTCGACATTCTAGAGCGAGTAGAAGATGTATCCTATCGTCTCGCTCTTCCACCGTCGCTAAGCGAGGTACATGACGTGTTCCATGTTTCCCAATTACGACGGTATATCCCAGACCCGAGCCACATCCTGGATCATTCGGAATTGGTTGTTGGTACCAACCTTTCGTATGAGGAGAGGCCCGGGTCTATATTGGATCGAAGAGAGAAGATCCTCAAGAACAAGACTATCAAGTTAGTCCGAGTTGCTTGGGGTCATCACTCTTTGGAGGAGTCAACGTGGGAGCGTGAGGATGATATCCGATCACGATATCCCGACTTGTTTGACTCGTGAGGTATAATGTCTTTCTTATGCCTCATGCCATCAATTCCTTGCTTGCATGATTGATTGATTGCCTAGTATAATTGCCTGTGAATAGTGTAGCTTGTTCTTGTCCCTCTAGCCTCTTAATTAAATTTTGAGGACGGAATTCTTTTAAGGTGGGTAGAGTTGTAATGTCTGTGGTTCGTATTACGTATTTTGGAAATACGTGTACGTGTCTTTTCTTGTATTATTCCTTGTTTAGCTTTCGGCTTGGTTTAACTCTCGGTTTGGTTTGGCTTGGTTCGGCCGGCCCAATGCTTGGTTCATCATGGGCCAAGGGTGGAATACCTTAGCCTATGCTTCTCCTTCATTTCCACCACAACCCCCCTCTTTATTATCCCCACCAACCTTCTCTCTCCTCCATAATTCTCATTTACTTCTCTTTCCCCTACCATTACTCTTCTCCACCAACCAAGAACACCATAGGCAAGTGCAACTTGCTTCCACAAGAGAACTCCTTTTGATGGTTTCATTAGCTTCTCCTCATGATTCTAAACCACATTAGAACTTGTCATTTTCCATTTTGAGGCTTTAATTCTTGTAGATCTAGAGTTTTACTATTTTCGGATTTTTGGTGTTTTGATCTACCAAACTTGCTTGTTTTCAAGTTTTGATGGTTCCATGTTTTAGAGAATTTCATTCTACCCAATTTTGACCTTTGGAAAGTTGGATTCGGACTTGTTTTGACCAAGATTTGGACAATTGAAGCTTAGATTCAACTTTAGAGTTCTTGCTGTTCTTGCCATTTGGAGAAGACAGTGAACAGTGAGCTAGCTTTTTAGCTTACGCCACTGAGCTGTACGCTGCTCTTTAGCGAGCGTACGCTGACTTGTGTACGCTGCTCTTTAGCGAGCGTACGCTGACTTGTGTACGCTGCTCTTTAGCGAGCGTACGCTGACTTGTGTACGCTGCTCTTTAGCGAGCGTACGCTAGCCTTGATACGCTGCATGTTGGCAGCATGTCTTGAGCGTACACTAGCTTGAGCGTACGCGTGCCTTGGTACGCTAGCTTAAGCGAGCAAGGCGTACGCTGGCCCCTTTCGTACGCTAGCTCGAGCGTACGCAGTCTTGAGCGTACGCTAGCTTGAGCGTACGCTGACCTGTAGCTTGAGCGTGCCCTTGTGTATGCTGACCCTTGCGTACGCTTCCCATTGGAAGTGTATGGATCCTTTGGTACGCAGACCTGAGCGTACGCTAGCCTGAGCGTAGCCTGATTACCCTTGATCTTCTATAGCCCTATATTGATATTTTATTAGATATTTAACATCCATTTTATATCCTTACGCCTTTTGTCATGAACTTGATAATCATGGATTTGGTTAATATGTTTGGAAATGATACCTGAGCATGACACGATAGTGACCCGTAGTGGTGCACTCCTGACATAATGACCTGAACATGACCTGATAGTGGCCCGTCGTGGCGCACTCCTGACAAGTATACTTGACATGATAAACCTGACATGTTATATCTTGATAAGCTGTTGCGACGGCTACCTGACATGACATGACCTGTATGAATAACCTGGACACCGTGGGCGATTATGCTTGTACAAATAATCCAGTCCTGTCTTGCATCACGTCTAGGAGGGGACTCCTGAGTACCACGGTCAAGAGTACCTACTAAAATGGACTAAGGTTAACAACTAGATTAATACATTAGTCATGAAGAGATTTTCCAGCTACAGGCAATTCCGTTACCTGGGCGCGCTTGGGATCTGTAGCCTGCCGTCGAGTAGGGCACATTTCCAGCACACTGTCATGTGTTGTACCCTTCAAACTGCTTAAGGGTACATACGTTTCCTGGACGATGTACCCACCTGAATTCAACCCTAATCTCTCGACCTGGGTAACCTGGATGGTCTGCAGGGCTTGTGGCTGTGGAATAATCTCACTGCATCTTGTTAGTAATTAGGCTTGTGACAACCCTAGTTAGTTAAAGTATCAAGCCGTAGTTCTTGCTTGGCCGTGAAGTGATTGGATGGAGTCTAACCAGTCTAGTCTTGCCCTGACCCTGTTCCAGACTATTGAATGACCAGAATGCTTGTATTTATTTTACCGATAAATGGTGAGAGTTCCAAGTTCTGTTCAGACGAAGGGTTACAATCCCGGTCCTTGTTTGGTTTACGGGTTGTAACCTGGTTATCTGAATAGTCCCATGGTTATCTCATCGTATATCATCTGTTATGCTTTTCCTTAAATTCTTGTCTTTATTATTATTATTATTGTGCTGATTGCTGGTTTTAGTTCTTTTGTGAAGCCTCCTTTGTGGCACTTGCTCTTTCTGGGGTCTGACCCAGCTGGTTTTGCGTAGCCAGATCTCGGAGCAGCTCCAGAGGATCTACCGACTTCCCAGCCAGATGGTGGCCACTAGACGGAACCCTGGCAACGAGTGGGTTATTTTTGGCTCTCCCGCTCTATTGTAAAAATATTCTTTTGAGGCGTTTAGCCGACGAGCACCTGTTTAGCTCGATTGCACTTACTTACTGTCTGCCTACGGGCTGTAACATGATTGACAAATCCTAGGGTTGATCATGTATGACTAAACTCTTGCTAGTCCTAACATTTTGTAACGACTAGCTTCATGATCAGCTGAATATGTAATATTTGGGACGCCTTATTATTGTATATTTAATGATCATACATCTTGTGACTCTTACTTACTTGCTTATGATTGAGACACTAGGCTTGTTCATGACCTTAAGAGACTGTTGGCTTGTAGATAAACCCTCATGTATCCTAGACAGCCGTGACCGTATAGCGAGATGGAATCCATTTCAATATACGTAGCTGGCTATGTCTGCCCCCGCTCTCCAGTATTCTGGTTCTGGGGCGTGACAAAACCTCATTGATAACCCAACTAAACATGTAAATTAATTTATCATAGGTCTTATAACATTATTAGGATCAAATTGACAATTAAATTCACTATTTAATTCATTTAAACTGAAATAAAAACAAAAAACAAACAATGCACTGATACACGCACAGTGCACAACCAGAGCACATACGATTCCGTGTCCGACACGACACGAGGACCCGCAAAACTTTGGGAGCCTCGTGTCAGTCTGTGCCTGCACCCACGTGTCAAATTATACGTGCCCACGTGGCGTGTATAGCACGCAATAGGCCCCGAACAGCAGGACAAGGAACTGCCTGCGCGCACGCGCGTGCAACCGCGTGTCCACGCGCTCGTGTCGACTCGACACGACGCTAAGGCATGCTCAGTGCTATAGAAACATGTAAGCAAGATCAAAACTAGCATCCTATTCAAAAACAATCCATAAAAACAAACGAAATGCCTTTTGAGACATTTCGACAAATACCTAGGGACAGGGTCTGATACGTATCCAGAACGGACACGAAACCTATGAACCCCGACACGAAACTAATACAGACACTTAGGGGACTCCTAGGGCTTCCTATTCATGGAAAGAAATTGAAGTTTCATGGAGAAATGAGAAAGTTACCTATGGATGAACTATGGGTTAAAATCCCCAAATGGGAAGAGTTCCACAAGCCACCAAACTCCCTCAAATTGTGTCCTTCCTGAAAATACTCAACATTAACAGCAAGAAAACTAATATTAGGTCCTATTGCAGTTTGTTTGGAGGAATTTGGAGCTAAAAATGGATTTTTTAAGAATTTACAAAGATGGGGACTCACCTCTTCCAAATGGCAATGATTTCCTAAAGAGGCAACCCTAATTTCAAGGTGATATAAATAGGAGAAGGGGACACACTATGGCTGGCCAGATTTTTAGGGTTAGGGTTTGGTTCAAGGGGTGTGGGCCTATGGGCTTTAAGGCTAGTTATTGATTTAAGGTTTAATCACAAGTCATGGCTTATGACTCAAATCTAACTTAAGTCAAATAACCATACCATGGGTCAACTCTAGTCTAACTAGGGTTACATGACCTAACCAAGTCCAAACACAACTAGGGTTAGCTTCTAGGTTAGCCTACCAAGGTCATTGCTAGTCAAAGTCAACCTAGTCAACCCTCATTCAAACAATTCCAAAATAATTTCTAAAAATTCCCATAAATTCAAATAAATTATAATAAAATCAAATAACCCCAAAAATGTCAAAAATACCCTAATTACACGGCTAGGCTCTAGGGTAGGCAGTCTCTACTGTTCACTAGCAAAACACCAAAATCACAAGTCATGAATTTAAATAGTTTAAAAATAATTAAAAATCACTAAAAATCGTAATATGAAATAAATGTCATTAAATAATAATTATAATTATAAAATTTCAAAATTACCCACATTTGGAAAATTGGGTGTTACACATTGTCAGGAAAAAAGGCTGGATCCTCAGGCACAGCTACGAGTTCTGGCCAAACAAAACCAGTAGGGTCAGCCCCGAATAACAAGTACCACAAGGGAGCACATATGAACGAGACAAATAGCCAAGCAATAATACAAGATCTGGCCGATAATCATAGTTTATAATTTACCCGCGAGGCAAATACGACACCCTGCCAAACTGTAATGGGATATATTACATCCTATAATCGTGGTGAAAGATAGCGTCTAAATCATAGCTTCGGTCCATAGCCTGTCCCAGCACAATAGCCCAACCTAACAACCAAACAAGGATATGGGTTGGACCATGGACCGTGACAGTCCATGTCCCTCGGCTACTAGCAGAAGAAAATATATCACAAGCAAGTCAGTTTACAAGCGGCCAATCAGCCTTACGGCTTTCTATGTTTAGTCCGAGTTATCCCGGTAATTCTTATATAGGAATCCTCAGATCGTGTCGTACCCGAGCCGAGCTAACTGAACCGTTATTTACGTATAGCATATAGCATATAGAATACACCCGTCCCTTGTAAGGCTACCGTACAGAACAGATCAGTAGCAGTTCTAGTCCTCCTATAGGGATATACTGGCTCGGCACAAGTCAGATACTGCACCTCACTAGTGCGAGTGAATATATAGTATCTGTGGTAGCTAGCCTTGCACTCCCAGACAATTTATCTAACAGGGCCGTAACGTATGACCTCGAGATTTCGTTCCCTCCTAATGCTTCTATCTATTTGAGTTGCCAAGATTAACCCAACCTTTACTTGGATTCACATGCCGTGGCCAAATGATCATCCTCCTAGATATCGCACCTTCGTAGGAGTACCATAAGTATGGATCCAGAGTGGCTCATAGAGTCCCAATTCTAATTACATCCTTAGTGTAATGCATCAAACCATCAATCATTATACCACATCGATGTTACTGACCACTAACCATGACCGTACTGGAAAATATGATTGTACTGGCATATAACTCATGGGATCGCTTAGCACGCAGATTAACACCTCGGTGCACATATAGGATAGCACCACTGTGCTCACATAGTTGTACCTCAGTATATGCATATAATAGTACCAGCATAGCACATGGAATCTAGTCAGAAATGTGGTCCAATAGACACATGGACTGGTCACTTAGAAACCGACTAGGTATACATGTGCAGGGGTATACACAAGAATGTGGGTCATATAGGAGCATAGGTCATGCAAAGGCAATATGTGCAAATCTCGAATAAACACCTAGGTGCATACATACTCCTGCGTGTATTGGCAGGTGGGCGCATGAGTCAAAAAAATAAGTCACAAGAGATTCAATAAAAAACCAATACAAATCATCAAGTAAGCGCATGGGGTAATCCTGCACATGAATCAACATGCGCATGGGTCAACCGACGTATGAAATAGCATGCGCAAGGGGCCAACATAGTCTCTTGTGCCATGGGCTCAAAGGGACGGGCAGGTTGGTCCTGGCGCATAGCTCCCGGGTGCATGGCAGTCTGACTCTCAGACAAGCGCATAGCAACCAATACGCATACGGAGCAGGCGCATAACAAATCCTACGCATGGCCAGTCTTGTGAGTGGCTCCCAGGCGCACGGCTAGACAGGCACATGGCATTCAGTACGTATGCAAGACTCGTTCGTGCCTCCAGTCCATGCACGTAGGAAACCTACGCGCAGGACGTGTATAAAGTCGGGGATGCATTGCTGGGACTCTTAGCGCATCGCCTCCTGGGCTTATGGAGGTCGAAATGCATTGTCAGGAATCCTGGAGCATGGCCTTTCGGCGTATGGCCTCTCGAGCACATGGAGGTCGTCGTCCCCAAACAACAAGCTTTGGCTATAGAATTCCAACAACTTCAAATGGCCATAACTTGAGTTCTAGAACTCAAAATCATTTCTACCAAAAATAAGCACTTTTAAGAGATCATTTCCACCAAAAACCCTAACTTTAATAAAACTCAGATCTACAACAAAATAGCCATTGAAATCGAAACATCAAGAACTAAATGTGTAGAGAAAGTTTAGAGGAATAAAATGGTCTAATAATATGCAAGGAATCAAAGAAAATAAAATGGCAAGTGATATATCCATTTAGTGCAAGGTGTATTTTCCTAGGTGGGTTGGTGGGAGGAAAATGAAAATGAGAGCGAATCAGGAGAAAGAGTATAGAAGAGAATATTTATAGTGGATGGGGTTTGTCTTCCTGGAAACCCTAATCCTAAACATGTTCTAACCATGTGACTAATGACATGTTACACTCTAGATGATACAACTATTGAATTAGTTAATTCAACAAAACTCTGATTCTTAACATGGTCTAGTAATTATAAGATACATGTGAATGTGTACAAATACCAGATACCACATATATGATCAATGTAAAAATAAAATGCTTATATCGAGAACCTGGGAGTGACAGAGATTATTCCTTTAACTATATGGGTCCGTCTCTTTTATCAGCCTACCCCCATTTTATTAGGCGTGAAGGTGAAGCAGAGACGAGTTCATCGATGCCACCCACCTTAATAAGGAGTTGCCTCGACCGAGTAGGACTTCGAGCAAGCCGTTGCATAGCTAACTTCGAACACCGTTGCTTTCATTGATTCATCATGTTGAACTAAACTGGGCGGGACACTACATAATACACCACTCAAAAAAGTTTTGTCCTCAAAACTTCTTGAGTACACTTATCACTACAACATTCTATACTCAACTTGAACCTACTTGGCATAGCATTAAAGATCTCATAAATACCACTTCCTATTCATTTCCTTAATTAGAGTCGTGTTCATGCCTTATCTAAATTCGTTGAACAACTATATCCAACCAACAATCTAATTATTTTGCAACTTGATCATCAAGTCCTATCTGTATCTATACTGTGCCTCGCGCTGCTATATCTCAAAACATGGGGCAACTATAACATGCCCACAAATGGGCAACTTAGTTCTAGGGTTGACCCTCCCAAGCTATATTCCTCAATCATTCCGACTAAAACATAACCAAGTCTTTCTTATATTCGAAACCCTATGTTACCCCTTAGACCAATCCAAACAAACACAAATTTTCCATTTTACAACTCTATTTCTTAACTAATCTTTCAAATCTGACTACATCAATGCCTTAACCACAATCAAATGTATCGATAATCTATTCTCACTAACCAATTTCACTATCTTCCAAAGTCATCATTTGAATCGCATATGTTATATCTTCAAAATATTCTAAACCTTTAAAACAACCAATCAAATCCAAATCTCTTATTATGCACAACTCGATTTCACCCTTCCAATTACATTATCAATCATACTGATATCTTTTGAACACGTCCAAGTAAAATTTTGCTTTCATTCAATCCTCAAGGACACTTTTGATTTCATCGTAACACGTATTCCTCTTTAATCGTCAACTTTTTTCTATACTAGAAAATCTGATTCCAACATATCTGAATCATTCTATAAACCAATGATAATTCTTTCGATCAATCCTCACGACATCAACATCAACGTCTCAAGTATCCAGCCTATGCAAAATATCATGTTGCCTCAAACCATATTGCTAAATATCCAAGTCTATTCCACTTCAACAATTCCACTTCACCAATATTTCCTCCGAGCACATGATCTAGAATCACCCGTCAACTTGTCATCCCTGTTTCGTCCATTACTTTTACTTGAGCAAACACAAATGAGATAAACCATCAATATGCAACCAATCTGACTAATCTTCGATACAATTCCGTTCTTTCAATCGTTAGTCATCTATGCATCAAATATCCAATATCATAGTCAAACCCAATCCTATCAATTATCAATGCTCCTAAGAACATTCGTTCAATTCAAGCCTCAACTCTGCAAACTGGCTATTCCATCTCTATAATCTACCCATGCGACTTTTACTAGTGTCAATTCGCACCACATAGGGACATATGCCTAACCGCTAGTCTAACTCACTAGACAAATAGTCAAAGTCACGATCAATGTTCCACGCAACAACATCAAAACTCTCACCCCCAATCCTAAAGTCAAACCACAGGGTTTTCTACCTAAGCTCGCCCCACTCCGATTTTTAAACATCGAGCAATAGATTACCCTACTCGCATTTGCAATATTTAGTCCAAGGCGTCCGATTTAGTCCAGTAAAGCCATTCCTAGGTTAAGTCCATTCTAAATAATATACTTGATCATAACATTTCAGGTCATCAATCTAAAAATTGTCAAAAGTCTGAAACCTGATTTCCTTCAATAGATCCCCCAATTTAAACTCATATACCACGACTACAAAATCAAAAGTCATAATACACCGATCACATGTCACACTATCAATTCCAAATCTCATGTAGTAAAATCTTAATTATAATTTCGTCAACTATAACTTATAATGAATCCCAAACCTATTAGTCCTCAATCCATGCATCTATTTCATCAAAAAAGTACAAGATCGCCTATTACAAAACTCTGAGTCATACAATCCTCATATCTCATATAACTAATTACATAACTCAATTCAACCGGATTACGTCATTCATCCTCTAGATCTGTTAACATTTTTATTTTGTATAGTCTGACTAGCATTTATTCATGCCTATTCCAAGTTCATCTAGTTAAGTCATTCAAAGTTTGACAGTATCATTAGCATGCCAAATCTGCAGAAATACAAAATCCGTTCAAACAATAACATTCGACACAATTCTCGTTTGTCTTATCAGAGTACCACCGAGTTATCGCATATCGAAGTTTGATACGCCTTAATACCATCAATGATATACATAACTAGACAATCTTTATTTTGCAATAAACTCTGAGTCGTGTAATAAATCCTATCATCCAAACTTAATATATAAAATCAGCTATAGCTATCTCCCCAACTAGTTACATGATCAACTCGAACTCAAAATTATATTTGTTAATGTCTATCGTAGTTTATCGCTCAACATATTCCTTAAACCATATCGATGAATACTATATTTCAAACATTGTTACTGCATCCATTTATTAAACTTTAAGATTGATCAATTTTACTCTAACTCAAGTCATCTAGTGATCCTATCTCAAATCCTTGGTCAATCTTGCATTATCAAATCCAAACTTCCATGCACGCTATCTTCCAATCACGCCATCTTTCCTTAGTCAAATTTGAAACTCAATTTCGTTTAGTTCTGTACCAACATTTTCGTATACTATCCATATCAATTTCCTCGATTGATTCATCCATTCCATTGCACATTAACTTCTTCTCGATCAATCTATCTACTCTATCAATTTGTATGTCATAACCAACACAATCCGTTATGCATCGTGAATGTCGTTTCTTATTTGTCTAATCCAATCTCGTACGAGATATCTAAAATCATGGCTAACTAGACATATTCCATCTACGGCTTTGCATTATCCCGTTACATACAGTTAGAACAATTTATGCACCAAATCTAATTCAGTCAACATCTCCAAGGCTATCTCATACACCACTCAGGCATTGAGTCACTCGAGAAATCCTCAAACCAATTTCAAATCATAACTGATACAATTTGTAATCGCCGTTCAATCCATTCCTCAGGATTCAAGCAAGTGCATCCAAAATTGTACCAATGATATCATCTTCTTCCGATAACACCTCTATAGTTAACTGCTCAGCATTTCATGAATCGATTCCATTTCATCCTCCTCCAAACATATTTTGATCCGCACACGACTTGTTAATATCGACACAAGTCATAAACATGTAATGCTCAGTCCAACTTAGCCGACTAGGCCTTCCCAATAACTATTATTAATTAATACAATACTAACGTGTGACTATAAAATATCTAGAGTTATTATATCGAACGTCCAGCAGAACACTTGAGAAATAGCGTATCAACATCGAGTACGAAGGCAACATCAGAGTCCAAAAAAATTCATCAAAAATCCAAAGATGTAAAGCCGTGCTCTGATACCATTATGTCACACCCCGGTTTTGCAGAACCGAACATCCTTGTAAGGACATGATGTCGTACGAGCCTAAGTTGCGCCTGCACAAGGCAAATACCAAAACATTCGATTGAACAGCCTAGCGATGGGGTCATCGCATGAAAGTCCCGAGAAGAGAAGTTGAATAACATAAGTATACCAAAGGAAATCATCTTTATTGAGTATTGAAGAAGAATTTACAAACGGCTCGAGGCTAAGATTTTAATTATTCAAGCTCACACTCTCCCTGAATATAATGACTCAGATCTCTCTTATCTCTCAATACAAAAGATCATGCTCTTAAGCATACATTTAAAGAAGGCGATGACCAACATTGTGTCCCGTATAAGTGAAGTCTTCAACACGGTCACACGTCTCGAAACACCAAGGAATTCCATGCCTTAGCATATCCAAGCGAGCTCTGTACCGAGTGAGTTGCTATCTGAAACCTGTACATACAAACTGTTGGGGTATCAGTATATGGAATGCACTGGTGGGGAGGCCTCTCGCGCATTCATACAAGACAAATACGTTATTTTAGTGAGTATAAACTATTCTTTTGTACTTAATAATCTTGCCTTAGGATTTGTTTCAATATGAGGCTTCTTCATCTAATCCTCCTCAGGATAGTCACCATTCACTATTTAGTCCTTCGGTACCCGAAGAAGGCACTATTGATGGTTCCTTATTTAGGAACTTAGAGACGTCATGTGATTGGTTCAAAGATTTTCAAAAGAAAAAATTTGTCCGGGTAACCCTATCAGTTTTACTATCTTTTGGGATTATCGATCAACTTTGAGAGATTTAGGTCTTGACGAACTTGTTCATATTGTATACCCGATTTATTCAAATATAATTTATATGTTCTATTGAAATTTGATACTCTTTCAAGGATCTATTTATTCTTCTGACTGCGGTATAGATATTGAATTTGATGATACCAATCTGAGTGAGATTCTCCATATATCAAATGGAGGAGATGCTCTTGCGATATCAAAAAAATTCAATTTTATATTGACATGACCCTTGAATCCTTTAAGGATGCATTATGTGATCCTTCCCAGATCCCCTGGTAGACTAATGGCTAGATATTTAAACCAACATTTCTATGAGCTACATCGTATTACCTTTTCTGCTATTTTGCCTAAGACAGGATCTACTGATGAGGTCACGTACTTAGATTTGTCTTTTTTGTGTCATCTCTATTTTTTATTTTATTTAATCTCCCAAAGAGCATGATTGAAGCAATGGTACAGTATCGCAAGAAAGGGCAAAACCTACTTTATGCTATGTATCTATCTATTAGCTTTCGTAGGTACTCTATCCCTTTGGACTTTTGCCCATTCGAAGATGTTCTATATAATCTCCTCAAAGCCCGTAGGACTGGACCCCATATTCCTACTCCTGATGATGATTCATCTTCTAATGAAGGTGATGCTGAGGATGCTGCAACTGATGTTGGTGTACCTCCTCATGTACCTGTTGCTGCTGCTGTTGAGGCACCTCCTGCTCTGGTAACTTTAGACTATCTCCATGACATGCTCCATCACTATTTTCGTCTTGATAACGATCGTCACAGACCTGAGGACTCGTTTGATAGATTTTCATTCTATCTTTCAGGACCAGGATCTTAGGAACACTCTTTCTGATTTTCAGTAGAGTATGGCCCATGCTCCTGGTGGTCCTATCCCTCTAGTCAAAAACCCTCACCATCTAGGACCCATATTTGATGACCGAGATGGTTAGAGATACTTTAACGCTACTGCTGCTTTTTATGATCCAAACTGGTCTGTTGAGACTGGTGACGATACAAGCTTTGGTCGTATCTGTTTGTTGTAATTTGTGTTTAGTGACGTTGTTGATGTTACACATCACATTTGTTTTTTTTTATTTTTTAGTAGAAGTTGCACTTTACTTTCAGTTGTTATTTTAGTTTGTCGTGGACTCTTTTATATTGTCATGTACTGAACATCCATTTTACTTTGAGTCGTTTATGCACTTTGCTATGTCAATATTTTTGCTACTTTTTTTTGTGCTAATAAGTTACTTGTTGATAATTTACTTTTGATTCTTCACTTTGTTTGTTGTTTATGATTCATTGTTATAAGGGGAATTTATCATTTTGATCAAATGATAATGAGAAGAAGATACCCAATCAAAATTTTGCGGTTATATATTATTTGGTACATCGAATGAAGTTTGTCAATTATCATAGTAGAGGAGATTGTTGGCCCATAAGTCAATGGTCACACATGATTTTGATAACCGGCTAAACTTTGGTTCGATACAATAAATAATGTACTACCAAACAAAGCTGCTGGAATAATACTAAAACGACTACAACGTGTCTTCGCAAAATTGTCAAAGTTTGTTGGACAAGATCAATTTTCAATTATAATGTATTTTATATTTTATTGAGTCTAGAAAAAAATGTACATTGGACGTACTTGCACTTGGTTAGCTTTCTAGACTTTCTACCAAAAAACCTACTAATTTTATATTTTTTCTGTCAACAAACATGTCACCATAACCAATCCAATCCAAAAATCAACTTTGACCCTGCTGAATGCAAGAGAACCGAACTTGGACCGAGTTCTTCATGAACTCTGCCTAAACTCGGTTACCTTGACCCAGTTCCTTTGAGATCAGGTCCACCTGAAGAACAGGAACCCAACTTTCAAAGCTCTGCACGAGTTCGGTCCCCTAGAACTCTATAAATAGAAAATATTTTCCATTCATTTTCACTCAATCCATTCTCTACTTCTTCTTCTTCTTTTATATCTTTAATTGTTTTCAGAGCTTTTCAATCTTCCTAATCTAAGCCTTCTAACGTCTAGCCAAGTAAGTGCCAGTTCAGTTTGATATAGAAGTTTGGTTTAAGTTGTAAGAAGGTTTGAAAATAATTTCATTTTTATACTAGTTTGAAGTCAACAAGTCCTTCACATCAAAGGCTCGTGTTGTGAAGTTGCTCGTTGTAACACCCCAGTCTCAAATACGTAGGACTAGGTACGTAGACATGTCAGCTGCATACATACGAAGAATACTCTAATATATGGAATCCTCGTACGTATACATAAGTAGTATAAGATAAAAATCACAGGCCAAATCCCGGAGTGCTATATCTTATCTACAGAACAAAAGAGATCACAGAAGTCCATATAAAATATAAAAATAAACAATTCAAAGATGTAGCCGGATGGAAACAGATCTACTACCAAACAGCTATGAAAATAGTCTCAAAAATTGGAGTCTGATCTCCTCAAATAGAAATAAAAGAAACAATAAAAGATGTCCACTACAAAGTCTAAAAAACATAGATAAGGAACTAGATCTCGGAAGGCGAGACCTCACCGATAGCATAAGATAGCTCCAGGGCTGTACCGTACTCCTGTGGAAGGTCCTGGTCGTCTAATCCTGGAGAATTCACTAGGTCCTTAGCAAGACGTAAAAAGATATAAGAAAACAATATGCCATATAAACTATGAATAAAAAAAATATGCATGCAGTAGGGTGCCTAATCGTTCTACTGTGAATGCAGTTTAAGAACAACCTTCGACATAAGGGCCTTTTAGCTATAAATGGGATTGGCTTGGTTCCCGTATAGGGTACCAGTGGCCCACGTCCGTAACGCTCCAAAAACGTCAGAGGGCATCAATATAGGGGTACATCCAAAATGCTCAGTGAACGTCAGAGGGCATCAATGACCTACGTCTCCAGCAGAGCTTACAGGTTAAAATAAAGAAGCACAAAAGTGGCCCATACGTCAAGGAATTATTCTCCCCACCTAATGCCTAGTATTGTCATCTCCATGACTCATGTGAACCTCTAATAACCGCCAAGTCTACTAATCATGCAAATCTATTGGCAGTTATTCCTAACCGTCGTACGTCTCATACGTATCGGTGGCCAGTCGACTACGCGAGTCCGTATCCTGCATGTGACTCATAACTCATGATAAAGAAGGTGTCAAGGCCATATGAGATATACCAATATCTCATATCAGTGGGTGGTCAACTAGTACTAAGTTAATGCAGAATAATAAACAAAAACAGTAAATCGACTAATACAGTCGCTTGCACCCAAGTATGACTTGGATGTACAGTAAGATAGAGACATGCAGTATATAAATAAAAACTGAATATAAATAGCAGAAATAGAATAGCAATAAGAGACAGAATATAATGGCAATGTATCTTGCCTGAGAGTACTGCACAGAAATAACAAGTCCCGTGATCAGATCGGCAGCAATAAAAAGTCAAATCGCAAAAACGGCTCTGGATGCTGAAATAAATATCACCAATATTTTTAGTATAAAAGATATGACTAAAAATGCCTACCCAAAAGTCAAATTCTGGACAAAGGGGTAAAATCATAATTTTGGGTCAAAACGATGTTTGCCATTGGACCCGTTTTGTACCGAAAAGTGTGCTAGTACCTACACTCTCTAAAGTTGTATGTCTATGGGTCTGGTTTGACAATACGAACCCAACCGTATGTCCAAAGTTGAATTTCGATGGGCCGTGCACAAATTCACTCGTTGGATCGAGGCACGGGCCCGCCAAATTAGCGTTCCGGTCGACCTTCTCAGAATCGACCAAACTTGGCATACATGACTAAAAAAATAATACAGTCTTGTTGGTGTAAGTTTCATCTCGAGATGACGAATGTACATGATGTTATGGCCAAGTTTGCAAAGGGGCCAATATGTTATATCTCGATCGATACACCTTGATTTCGTCGCACACGCACAACGAAATCGAGTTCCGTCGAATTCCACACATCGATAATATCCATACGCGCCTTTTGATGCTTATGGGTTGTGACCATGTCGCCCGGTTTGTCGGAGCGCACGTCTTATCGGAGAGTTTTTTTTAAAATTTTACAGTTTTTAAATATAATTTTTCCCGATTTTTGAAAGCGAATAACTTTCTGTATATCGGAGGAAAAATAAATCTACCAGAAGGGTTTTCATCTTCTATATGTTGTCTATAACGTTTTAAATTTGATTTGGAAAACTGTTAATAGGTCGACAATAATTAGCCTTCCAATTATGGCTATAGGAATTGATTTTTGTCCTGTTTGTTACAAGATTTCATCAATGTTCACCTCGATTTTTTGAGAAGTATAGGCAGCAAAATTTAAATTACTTTGAAGGGTTAAGTAGATGGTCATGTTGTCTATACGTCGGATCAAAAAATTATCGAAGAGGAATTGAGAATTAGGGCTCAAAAGTAGGGTACCTAGCCAGTTTCGAAGAACAAAGTCTCCTTATTCCTTGGTCGGGTCCGGGGGTTTGCAGCGACATCGAGTGGCGATAGGCGATCGACGGCAGTCTGGTGTGTTCGCAGGGGTTGGCGTATTGTTAGGAAGGCGCTGGGTTTGAGGGTTAGGGTTTTGAGAGGAGTTTTTGATAGATTCCTATCTATTGGTTGATATATATATATATATATATATATATATATATATATATATATATATATATATATATATATATATATATATATATATATATATATATACCCAGGTTTAAATTCGAATTTAATTCGAATTTTATATAGGTTTTAGATTAGAATTGAGGGGTCGATATCATAGAGAATCCTGCAGGGATCATACCGAAAAACTTTTGAAAAGATTTGTTCGAAGATTGAGGTGTTTGGGATTTCGAAATCCTTACAGGATTTGCTCTGTACGTGCGGGTTGGGGTGGGGTTTCACTGCTTACTGTTCCATTGGGAATAGTAAGTACAGGTTTTTTTTTTATTACAAAAACTATATATATTTAAAAATCTATATATCCTCAAATACATATATAATTAAAGGAATTTTATAAAAAAAAATTCTAAAACCTCCCATAAATTTTACAATAATATAAACATTATTGACGTAATTTTTTTCTTATTTAAGAAGTCATTCCCAAGCATTTTTACTTAAAATATATGTATTTAAAAATTAAAATGCATATTCTATTCTTAACAATTTATTAAATGCTTAGAAACTCTGTTTTTTAATAATATATAATAAATAAAATAAATTAGAAAAATATAGGGGGTTTACATCCTATCCAACTTAAAGAAATTTTGTTCTCGAAATTAAATCTAAGATGGGTTATGCAATACGAAGGAAAATGAAACTAATATATGAAAATTGTACTATGGTTTTCGAACAGTTGAGGGTAGCGGTTTCGAATGTCGTCTTCATGCTCCCAGGTAGACTCTCCAAGCGTGTGATGCTTCCATGCTACGTGAACCAATGGGATAGATTGATTCTGCAACACCATCACTCGACGATCAAGGATACCTACTGGCTGCTCTTGGTATGACATGCTCGGACCATCGGTGATATCGGAGTGATCAAGTACATGACTGTTGTCTGCCATGTATCTCCTCAGCTGTGACACATGAAATACGTCATGTACTCCCTTTAGTGATGGTGGCAATGCCAATCTGTAGGCAACTTGTCCAACTCGTAATAGAACAACGAAAGAGCCAATGTATCTTGGACTTAACTTGCCACATCCTCTGAATCAAATCATACCTCTAGTGGGGGATATCTTTAGGAAAACATGGTTGCCTTCCTTGAACTCCAAGGGTCGACGATGGTGATCTGCCCACTACTTCTGTCTATCCTGTACTGTTCGCAGGTGGCCTTGTTGTTGGCCCATTGGTCATGGTCAAACCTGATTTTAATAATTGATCAAACTCTGTCTCGATATAAGGGCTACTTAAAGATGTTTTGGACTCTTGGATACTGCCAAAGAATAGCTAGGCGATATGTTCAAGACCGAAGTTGTATTTGCCATTCGAGTTGGTATTTCCTTTATGCAATATAATTTTTACTTTTATTGAGTCTAGAAATACAGTGTACATTGAGTCGTACTGGCAAATAGGCTATCCTAAAAATATTTGCAAAATATTTGTAAAATATCCCATGTTTTGAAAAATAGTCCCCTATTTATAAAAAGCTCCTAACTGCTTAAAAGAATTTCAAAGAGACCAAAAATCAATTTACAAAAACATTGACTAAACCCTGACAGAACTCGACCAGAGTTCGGTCCGAGTTCGGCCAGAGTTCGGTTAGTGACCGTTTGATTTTCGAACGTTTGAAAACTTGGTTTCCCTACAGTTACGGATCCCAATGAGATTTTCTCATAGAGTTCTGTCCGAATTCTGCCTGAATTCTGCCAGAGTTCTGCCTTTAGAAAAACTATAAATAGAGAAGGATTTCGATCATTTCAATTCACTCATTCACTCGCTTTCATCTCTTCTCTCTAAAGCCTATTGTTCTATTCCAAAGAGTTCTAAGCTTTAATTTTCAAATCCCAAGCCAGTTACAATCCTCTAGTCGATTTGCCAGTACGGTACGGTCTAGAAGCTTCAGAGCGATTGTAATCAGAGGCTTGATTGAAAAAAGTCTCTTCACAATTGAAGTTAGTCGAGTACTTCGTATCAAAGCTCGCATTTGTATAAGTGTAAGGACTTCATATGAAAACTTGCAGTATTTTCCAATAGTGGATTCAACCGGAAGCTAGAGTTCTTCCGACTGGACTAGTCCTCACAAGAGGAAAACCAATATACATCGCCGTCTTTGCATTTGCTTTCTAATCTCTACTTTTATAGTTATTTACTTGTGATATATATATATTTCTCTGTGATCTTGCTGCTAACTTTTTTAATTAGCTATATTCCATTGCCTACTCTATTCACCCTCCCTCTTGAGTATTGTGCCTTACAAATTTGTTCCTACAATTGGTATCAGTACAGGTTATACAGGTAAAGCAAGATAACTTTGTAGTTATAATTTTACTATTCTTAACTGTTACATAGATCACAGCACAACACATGGCAACTGTGAAGTTCACAAGTGAAGGCCAAGCCACAAACAGACCTCCTCTGTTTGACGGTACAAATTATACCTATTGAAAAACACGGATGAGTTTCTTCTTGAAATCTCTAGACTTTGACTTATGGTCTATAGTTGTTGATGGCTACAAAAAATCTTCTCGTATTCTTATTGAAGATGTTTTGGTTGAAAAACTGCCTAATAAGTATACTGATAAGGAAAAAAAGGCCAGCCTTGACGCATGTGCTACTAACACTTTATTTTGTGCTGTCTTATTTTGTGCCTTAGACAGGACTGAATTTAACAGGATGTCTTTCTGCACAACATCAAATGAAGTATGGAAACTTCTTGAAGTAACCCATGAAGGTACGACGCAAGTCAAGGAGTCAAAGATCAGCAGACTTACTCAGGAGTATGAGGCGTTCAAGATAAAGCCAAATAAATTTGTCACCCAGATGTTTACGAGATTCCTGGATATTGTAAATCCTTTATCATCATTAGGCAAGGATTACAGTAACCATAAGAAGATTCATAAACTGCTGCGAGCTCTCACAAAGAATTGGATTCCAAAGGCTTCAACAGTTATTGAAGGGAACGACCTCTCAACAATGTCTCTTGAAAACACTCATAGGTAAGCTACTCACCCACGAGCTAAAATTTTAAGACTTTGAAGATGCTACACCAAAAGAGAAGTCAAAGAAGTCGATCGCTTTCAAGGCTCAACATAGAAGAACTGTAGAAGATGATTCCGACGACAGTGACTCTAACACTGAGGATCAAGCTCTTATGGTGAGAAAATTTAAGAAGTTCATGATATTCAACCGAAGAACAAAGGATAATAACAGCAACAGCAACAACAACGATGAAGATCCTTTTTGCTGTGCTGTAAGAAGAAAGGACATATAAAGAAGGACTGTCCAACAGCATCATCATCAACCTGTAGAAAAAATAGCAAATATGACAAGGACTACCTGAAGAAGTCTATGTCCCGAAGATATGCCAATACAAGCATATGGCATGAAAGTGAAGCTAGCGACTCAGAAGACGAGCAATCAGATGATGCTGCAAATGTATGCTTGATGGCGTACAATCAGGTAACTACTAACCTCCTGTTTGATACTTATGATGATTTTACCTTTGAGCAACTAGGAGAAGCCTTTACTGACCTCTTATTACAGAAGACTGCGTAGTAAATATCAGACCTCTAAGAAGGTACTCCAGGAGTATAAAGGTAAAATAGGAAGACTTATCGACCTACTAGCTAAGGTTAGAAGTAGTAATTATTCTAGTAAGGAAGGTGAGATTTTTTCTGTTAAACTGTTATTACATGAGACCCAAAGACTATCCGAAGAGAAGGACAAGACCATCACCCAATTAGAGGAAGACTTAATCAAAGAGAAGAAAAGTCTCCAGTAAGCTACTATTAGAAATAATGCACTCACTGCTAAATATAGCTTGTTATATGACACCTCAAAAAAGTTGAAAATTAGGATAGAAAAACAACCTGAAGTTGCTGCTTCCTACCCTAACACGTGTCACTTACCGAATCATCGGAACACCGTCAAACCCAATACTGTCAGACGTCATCAAACCAAACCATTGCTCAAGAAGACAAATAGACATGTATTCTTTTACACTAGAAAACCTAGACCTACCAATAATACGCAACACTCTGCTTTCAACACTTAGCATGCTAGCTGTCACTATTGTGGCACCATTGGTCATATTTCTTCTTCATGTAGAGTTAGAAAGATTATTGATTTGAAAATATGTGCATGGATACCAAAAACTAACATTCTAGGACCCTACAAGAAATAGGTACCAATATTTTCATCTGCAAGTCCTTTTGTAGGTAAAACGCCCTTCACATGCTAGAAGTAAATGGATCCTCGACAGCAGTTGCTCATGGCAAATGATCGGTGATGCTTCATTATTCGTAACACTGTCAGAGAAGAAAGAAGGATACGTCTTCTTCGGTAATAATTTGAAAGGGTACATAATTGGTATTAGAAATATTGGTAAGGCTTCCTACCCATTGATTAAAGATGTATGTCTAGTTACCGCATTAAAACATAATCTGCTCAGCATAAGCCATTTAGCTGATCACGGTTATGGCATTAACTTTGTCAAAGATAAATATACTATAGTTGATAGCTCAACTGGTAGTATTATCTTTGAAGGTATCAGGAAAGATAATATATATGTTTTCTATCTGTTAGAAGATGCTAACAAAGCAGGTAAATGCTTGATGGCCAAAAGCAATGAGAGTCAACTATGGCACATGAGACTCGGTCATGCAAACATGGACACAATTTCAAGACTATCCATAAAGAAGCTGGTACGATGCTTACCAGACATTTCTTTCAAGAAGGATACGATATGTAGTGAATGTGAAAAGAACAAAGCTACCCGATCCGCTTTTAAATCCAAGAATGCTGTAAGTACCACTAGACCTCTATAATTGCTGCAGCCTAGGTGGTAAGTTATATGCATTTGTAATAGTAGATGATTTCTCTAGATACAAGTAGGTATATTTTCTTGCATGCAAGAACGATGCATTATCAGAATTTGTCACCTTTTGCAAGAAGGTTCAAAATGAAAAGGGTTTCATGATCTCTCGTATTCGAAGCGATCATGGCAGCAAATTTGAGAATGTAGAGTTCAAGCAATTTTGTGACACACACGATTATTTGTATGAGTTCTCTTGCCCTAGGACTCCACAACAAAATGGAGTTGTGGAACGTAAGAATAGTACTCTATCCGAAATAGCTAGAGTAATGTTAAATTAGTTTAGTCTACCTAAATACCTATGGGCTAAAGCTGTAAATACAGCGTGCTATGTTCTCAATAGGTTTCTAATTCGACTTATATCGAAGAAGACTCCCTTTAAATTATGGTTTGATAGAACTCCCTCTATTTCTTATTTCAAAGTATTTGGTTGTAAATGCTTTATTCTTAATACTAAAGATAATTTGAAAAAAATTGACGAAAAGGCCGATGAAGGTATATTTTTAGGTTATGCGGCGAAGAGCAAAGGGTACAAAGTTTTCAATAAGAGAACGATGATCATTGAAGAATCAATAAATATTAAATTTGATGAGCTCAATCAATATTTTGTCGATGATGGTGATGAAGATATAAGTACACTAGTATTGCTCCTACAGAACCCTCACACAAAGTACCAGCTGAGTCTCCAAGCAAATCACATATAGAACAAGAAGTCGGAACCAGCAATCTAGAGGATATGCCAAAAAAATAAGATTTTTTGGCAGACCATCAAAAGGACGTGGTAATTGGTGAGATTACCAGGGGTGTAAGTACTCGTTCCTCTAGTAAAGATATAGCTTCCTGTGTTGCTTTTATTTCACAGCTTAAACCAAAAAAATTGAAGAAGCTTGTAGTGATAATTTTTGGTTAGATGCTATGGAATAGGAATTGAACCAATTCGAACGGAATCAAGTTTGGGAACTTATTCTTACGCCCATTGATCATCCGGTTATTGGCACCTACTGGGTATTCCAAAATAAACTGAATGAGAATGGCTTAGTGACTTGTAACAAGGCTCGACTCGTAGCTCAAGGATACAATCAGGAAGAAGGTATCGAATACGACGAGACTTATGCTCCAGTTGCGAGATTAGATTCCATTCATATGTTATGTGCATTTGCATGTTTTCATAATTTTAAGTTATTTCAAATGGATGTTAAAAGTGCATTTTTGAATGATTTTATTATGGACACACACAAAAAAGAAAAAGAAATGCTGTCTTTTCTTATTGGCACAAGGCACCATAAATCGAGTACGCCTGAGAGATCCTGTGCTGAGGATATCCGAGTACAAAAAGAATTCTGGGGAATGGGACAATAGAGATCGAGCGACAATTGCTTCTTTACTTCGTTGACACTCCGATTACAAAAGTGGGAGAAAACCTAAAAAAATTGCTAACTCTCAGCTCACTGGCAAGAAGTGCAGCAATTTCGCTCTTGAAACGCTCGTCGTTCTGTGCTTTGAAGAGGTATGAGACCCCTTTTTATAGTCGTTTTCGTGCTGGAATGATGTTATGCGCCCATATGAGAAAATATTTTCATGTGAGCGTATAGTCCTGCTTTGGGCGCATAGAGTTTAGGCGTATGCAGACTGCGTGATCGTGGGTTGATCGTGGGGTTAACGTGGCTGCATGCTTCGGTACACGACTGCTCGTGGAGACTTACGTAGCCGTATGCTTCGGTGCACATTTGATCGTGGGTTTGACCGAGTCGAGGGCTGTCCTGACTTGGGTGCATAGCCTGAAACAGGGCTATGCGCCCCCTTCTGAGGAGTCCAGTATGGGCGCATAGCTTGCTATGGTGACTTGGGCGCATGTGGGCTGTCTTGGCTTGGGCGCATATGTCTTCCTGGCTTGGGCGCATATTACTCCCTGGCTTGGGCGCATATGACTCCATGGGTTGGGCACATGGTTGTCAAGATTGCTGAAATTTTTATGCTTCTACAAGACTCCCTTCAAAGTTTTTAAAACTTGAACGAGTTCGAAATACTTTGAAAGAAGCATGGACCATCTTCTCGTGATGCAGTGGGCGCATAGCATAGCTCTCCTTTTGGGCGCATAAAGTTTGGGTAGACTGTCAGAGAGATGGCTGTTGAGATCTTCCTCGAAACTTTGAACTGATAGATTCATCGGAGTGGAATTTGAAGAGGTCCATCCTTTATGCATTATCTACGTTAGCAAGTGGTAGTCGCATAATATGCAAGAGACTGGGTCTTCATGTGAGCGCATAAGTCGTAGTAGGCACATAGGCACATATGAGTAGTGGGCGCATAGTACACAGTGAGCGCATAGACGCAAAGGAGTAGTGGGCGCATAGTGTTTGGCCTATGCCTATAAATAGGCCGTGAAGAGAGAGAAGATTCATTACTCTATTTTCCTTCAAAACTTTCAAAAGATTTTTCATCTCTTCTCTGTACGAACCATGTCTTCCAAGGCTGCCAAGAGATCTGCGAAGGGTAAGGGGGCTGCACCGAGTGGCTCTTCTCCTGTGACAGCATCCTCGCTAGTCCAAGACCCGATCCTGCGTGAGGCTACACCTCAAAACAAAGTCTTGAGCGTTAATTTACGACGCTCAGACGTTTCCTCTGCCTGGGCGCATGTGCCCAAGGCAACATGTTTCTGTGAGCATTCATTTGCGCCTACAGAAGCATACGCCCACACTGTGGTGTGTTATGCGCCCACATGCTGCTGTATGTTATGTGCCCATATGCTGCTGCATGTTATGCACCGACATGCTACTGCATGTTATGCGCCTATATGCTGTTTATATGTTTATGCGCCCATATGCTATTTGGACGCATAACCCCTTGGGCACATAGCCCTTTGGGCGCATAGGATTCCTCCAGCACTTTTTTTGTTGCAGATTCTGAGTCTGACTTTCTCTTCTGTCTTTGCAGTTAACATGTTTGTCCCGAAACTTGGTGGAATCCCTTTCGGCTCTGCTTGCCAAGTCCTCGGCATAAGCCTCATAACCAACATGGTCAGCAAGGTTCAGGCCAAGATCAGTCATAACCAGCCTACGGAACGGACGCTCGCCATACTTGAACAGGACAAGACCTTCCTGAAGCAGATGATTAACGATGAGAAGCTCTTGCTCGGAGGGGCACGTCGTTTCAAGAAGCCGTACTTCCTATTCGGTGACAGTGTAGGGTTCGAAGATGGTGAGATGATACGTTTAAGAAGCCCACTGGTGGTCAGGTTGAACAATCAGAGGATACGGCTACCGTTGATGGAGGGTCAGTATCCTTTGTCTGCGTTCACTGTCTTAGCCGTGCGGCGTCAGATGAAATAGGAGCTAACCCCTGAGCTCCCCGGGATCGCCTCTGGAAGAATACAGATCGATTTAGGAGATCGAAAGAGGGACACTTTCAAGTGTGCCAGGGGCTCTACATCTTACTCCATGAGGGGGCTGCAACCTGGTGCCGTAAAAAAACAACATCCCGACTGACCTCCACCCTTATGCTTCTGACACGCTTTGCAATCTGATAATGTCAGGGGACGTATCGTATCCCGTCGGGAAGATGCGGATGGAGGGCAGGAGGTATCCAGTTTTATTCTGGAGCAACCTCACTAACTGGATGCTTTTCACGTATGAAGCTACTTTGAAGACTGCTGGCCTTTTTATGCTGTTAGGGCCACCCAATATGGCATAAAGGTCAAATGGCCAATGTTTGTCTCCTTAGCGGAGTTATACAACCTTCATACTTGTACATTCTTTACTCCGGGCGGAGAGATGGGATTGGCTCTCCACGTGATGTAGGAAGTGTCGAAGCTTCCTTGGGGCACAGAGCCGTATGAAGAGTACGTGCCTTTTGATGAGGAGCTCCGAGACCTAGAGAATGATAACTCCGAGATGATAGAAGTATACAAGGAGTTATTTTGCCTCCTCCTCATCTGTCATAGGATCAACAAGAAAGTAAGGACCGAGGGGGCCAATTCCCGTACAAGAGCTTGGACGGGCTACATCTTCGTTCAAGGAGAACGAAAGGATTCGGCCTCTTTTTTGATTTTAAAACCTATGACCAAGTCTGAGATAGAAGTCCGGATGGCAGATTATGATACAGCGGATACTGAGGACAGTGATGATCTTGAGGGAAAGTCCCCGATCGGCCACTACTTCTGTCAAGCTGAATATCCGTTGTCGGAGAAAGCCGTGCTAGCAGCTTTCTTGATGATCTGGCTTTGTTATTGTATAGTCCCTGGGGGTTCAGGGACTATTAAGAGGATGAGCCGGAGCATAATACTTCCGGCTGTGAAGCTGGTATTCGAATACCGGCTTACCTTGCTTCCCGCGATGGTCTGTGCCACTAAACGTGGTCTACGGGATTTTGTTAGAAATACGGTGACTCCTGACGGCAGAACCAACTTCGCCCGGACTGAACTTCCATATCATTTCTTGATGGGGTGGCTGTTGCTGCACTGTCCTACCTTGATGAACATTAGGCCAACGGCGGACTCTTTGGCGGGAGATGCCTTTTTTTGTAGATTTTGTGATGTAGACTGGGCCATCAGTGGTGTACCTGCTTGCAGAAGGGCTTTAAGCTTCTTGTAGAACTATGAGTTCTTCAAGGTATCCCTTCCATCCGGTAGTGGCAGTGTAGGAGATACTTTAGTAGATGAGGGAGTTCATACCACTAGATTGACTGCTAGGGAGTTTCACTGGCTTCAGTCTATTAGGCCATCGCATCTGGTGCTCAGAAACAGGAACCATGCCTATCTGGAGCCATACTTGCCGAGTCGTTTTGTACGACAGTTTGGCTACAGCCAGCTCCTTTTAGGAAATGCTAGCCCGCATTTGGAGTCAATAGGCAGCATAATTGACGGGACGCGTGCCTGGATATATTACAACGCCGGATGCACGGGGGCAATCTTCACTCTGCCCGCAGATAAACCCGAGACCCACCTGTGCTATGCTGCCACCAAGTTTTATGTTCAGATTAATACCTTTCACCCCCGGTATGATCGTGAACAGAGCTTGATATTGGGGACTCGGTTTGGCCTTCCTTCTACGAAACGAGCCCGAGAGGCGCTAAAGGGCCGTAAGAAGGAGAGCGCTGCTCCAGCCGTGAAGCCAGCCGCAACACCACGGCCGAGGGCTATCCTTAGGGAGCCGATAGTACCTCTAAAAAAGGGCACAAAAGATGATTCTGCTCTTCCCAACCCTCCTCAGAAGAGAAAATCTTCAACTGAATTGGCCCATGAGCCAACTTTTAAGGGAAAGAAGAAGACTGTTGCCCTAAGGAGAGCCAAGGAAGTGGGTGCTGGCTCACCTCCCTTAAGAAGGTCTTCCCGACAAACTGGAAGAAGTGGAATGGCGTTGCGGGCCATTACAATTCGGGAGGTAGATCCCTTCCTAGACACCATAGCCGTTTTGGTCAAGCCATTAGAAGCTTTCTCACCCTTGTGTTTATCCTTTGCATAGGACTCTGAAGTTGCAGCTGAGGCAGGTGCCTCCTCGTCTGAGTAAGTGGACGTGACAACAGTGTCCCCTCCTTGTCCTCGACTGGCAGACGACGTTCAGCCTTTCCCAGTCAAGAAGGTTGAATCAAAGGATGATCAGGGCGAATGCCCGAATTATGGTGGCAACCAGAATGCCGGTCCTTCTTTCGATATCTCCTTGGGGGCGATGTCTGAAATCGGGGCCATAATGAAAGAGTTGGACAAGAATCAAGTCCAATCGGCTCACCATCCCGCGGGTACGTTATCTTTGCACCTCTCTTCGAATGAAATTTTTCGACTTTGATTTGCGTACTCCTCGTGAGGCTGACTGTCACTGTATATTCCCTTGTAGACAAGAAGAAGGAACCACTCGTAAAGATAGCCCAAGGCAGGCATTAGGGAAGAAAAAGAGGTTGTCTCTGGTTCCTCTAAATTTGCTGGTGCGGAGGGATCTGTTAGTAAGCCGACATCAGCTACAGAAAGAGAGGTTGAACAGCCTACTGTGGTGGCTGTTGCTGAATCTGCTCCCTGTCTAGCTGGGGCCGTGGAAGATACCCAGTCTGATGCTGTTAGAGGCCACGATATTGTTCGTCTTGAACAACCTGGGCCTGCTCTCGATTTTCCTGAAGCCAAGACCTATGACTTAGCCCAAGTTGGCGCTGAGCATGCTGAAGGTACGAACTTACAACTCTTTTGTATTCCCTCTTTTTGTTACTGATACATATATTGTTTTCTTGTCAGTTTCAGCTTCTTGTCAGTCATCTTTTCTTGGAGTGGAAGATCCTCATCAAGCTTCCTCCCTGAGGACCTCCACCGAAGATGACGAGATGGCTTAGAAAGTCGTCAAAGCTTTCTATTATGTCCTGAAAGTAAAGCTTCCTGGAGTTCTGAATTAGAATGCCACCTTTGGCCCTGTGAAGGCTGTTGTTGAATGCCAAGCGATGGCCCATGAGAGCATCGTCGGCTATGAAAAGCGGGCTAATGCTCTAAGGAGGGTTCAGAATGATCTGGAGGGTCAGGTGGCCAGATTCTGGGATGCCAAACAACGGAGCCCAACGTCGCTGTTCCGTGTAGAAGATGAGGATTTAATCATGGCTATCGCGGAGGAGGGGGCTACTTTCCAAGCAAGGAACGATGCCCTCGCTCAAGAGATCAGTGAATTGGATAATCAGTATGAGCAGTTCAACGCTGCGAGTGAGGCTCGTGCTGCTTCGAAGAATGAGCTGGCTGCATAGATTACTGAGAAATATAATCGCATTACGCGGATCCAAAGTGAATTGCTCAACTGGAGGCCAGCTTGAGGACAGCGACGTCTGAATAGGAGGACTATTCGGCTCAGGCTGCCATGGCTGCCACAACTTCTGACCACTTAAAAGAACAGCTGGTGAAGTTAGAGGGAGAGCACGTGAATCTGATCCCCTTCCAGGATGAAGCTACTCATCAAGAAGAGGCGCGCCGCCGTGCTACCGCGAAGTTCGAAGCCGAAATTGCGGCTCTAAGGGATAGTATCAATCAATTGTGTATCCGTTAGATTTTCTCTTCTAATAGGCTCAATTAGCCGTCAAGACTCCTGTATCTTTTTCTTTTCTCTGTCTTTTGATAGACATTTTTAATAAAGAATCTTTTGGCTTTCAAAATTCATGAATAAAGTTTGTGAAATATCAGAACTAGAGGTAATGTGGACGTAGTAAGGATATTTTTGGTAGGTATTCCGCTGAGAAATTTGATGTTGACTTATTATCCATTTTATAATTAAGGTTCTTGAATATAGATAATAAGTTGAAAGAAGCTGCTAATAGAGGTAATGATGACGTAATAGCAGAGGATATTCTATATCTGACCAGAGGTAATATAGACGTGGAAGGATATATAACATTAGGTAGGAGTGGATAATTCAGAGGTAATATGGACCTGATTATACTTAATAAATGCTTTCCTCAGAGGTTATGTGGACGTGGCAAAACATTTCTTAATCGTCCCACTAGGGAAATAATTATCGAAAAATAGTTCAGAGGTAATATGCACGTGACTTGTTTTCGTCAGACCGAGTTTGGGCATAGTCAAAGATGAAAATAATTCCACTAGGGAATCTTTTTAGAGGATCTATTATCCATGGCGTATTCAAGACTCTTGAAATATGGATAATAGTTAAATAAATTTTTTGAATCACATAAACATTGTACTGTACTTTTATATGACTAAAAATATGTGAACACTATTTACAAAGGTTACACATAATATTTCTTTAGGAACTTGCCGTTGATCGGCATCATGAGCAATTCACCGTTAGGTTTGGTTAGTCGATACGCACCGTTAGAATATACTGATTCTATAACGAAAGGACCTTCCCATTTAGGCTAGAATTTTTCTTTTGTCTTGTACGTCATGACCATTGGTCTTCTCACTGCTAAGACCAGATCACCAACTTGGAAGATTCTTTCCTTCACCTTTTTATTAAAGGCTCTGGAAAGGCGTGCTTGGTATAGGTCAATACGCTGCTGAGCTAATAAGCATTTTTCGTCTAGCGCTTCGAGTTCTTGTAGTCGCAGATGGCTTTCTTCTGCAGTCAACTCACTGGCTAAGGCTACTTGAAAAGAAGGAATCTGGATTTCTAGAGGAAGAACTGCTTCGCTCCCATAAACCAGAGAGAATGGTATACTGCCGGTTGGAGTCCGGACCGTTGTACGATAGGCCCAGAGACATTCGTCGAGCTTCTCATTCCAATCGCACTTGTTTGAAGACACGAACTTCTTAAGAAGTTTAATGATGGTCTTATTGAAGGCTTCTGCTAACCCATTAGCCGCTGGATTATATGTAGTAGAGACTACATTCTGGATTCAATTCTTATCGTAGAACGGATAGAATGCATGGCTCGCAAATTGTGGACCATTATCATGGGTAATCCTGCGAGGTAGGCCGAAGCGATAGATAACGTGATGTTTGATGAAACTGATCACGTTCGACGTCTTTACTTCGGCAAACGGTATAGCTTTCGCCCATTTGGAGAAGTAATCGGTTGTAGCTAGGATGAACCGATGTTCTCTGGAAGATAGCGGGCTGATTGGGCCTATGAGTCCATATCCAGGCTTTAAAAGGCCAAGCTGCTGCCGTCGGGTGTAGAAACTCTGAAGGTTGATGAATGAAGTCAGCGTGGAACTGACAAGTCCTACAATTCTTTGTATATTCAACAGCATCTGCTATCATCGTGGGCCAATAATAACCCATTCGTCTAAGGCGATCTTGTAATTTGGGGCCTGGTTGATGTGCACCACAAACTCCGCTGTGAGCCTCACAGAGTGCATGTTTGGCTTCTGTGTCTGATAAACTTCGTAACAGTAGCCCATCGTAAGAGCGTCGGTACAGCATTTTGGTAGCTGTATCATAGTAAAATCTGAGGGATCGTCTTTGGACAGACGCTACTTTCTTTGGGTCCTCAGGAAAGATTCTATAGATGGCGTAGTCTATGAAAGGAAATCTCCAGTCTTTAACGTTGACGTTTATTTCTGTTGCGTAACTATGATGAATATGCAAGGCATCTTTCATACAGAATAGTTTTCGACTAGACACTGTGATCGAATGTTGAGTATTGACATGAGCGGTCAGGAAAGCAGCAAGACCGACTAAAGCATCTGCTTCTATATTCTGTAATCGAGGGACGTGCTCGATGAAGAATCCAAAAAAAGTAGAAGCCAATTCGATTGTCGTTTTGTGATATGGGATGAGGTCTTCGTGATGAACTTTATAATCCCCTCAGACCTGACTAACTATTAGCTTAGAATTGCCGTAAGCTTCTAGATAGTCAACTTCCAGTTGTTTTGCCAGATGAAGGCCGATCAGTAGGGCATTATATTCGGCTATGTTGTTAGTACAGGGTTCCACGAGAGAATAAGCACAGTGTATAACCAGATGGTCGGGTGCCACAAGCACGATGCCTACTCCGGCCATGATATTTTTTTTAGGTCCTATTCTTGATGCACCGTCAAAGAACATTCGCTAAATGGGGATTTTCTCAGTTGCGGTGTTAGACTCCACTACTTCATCGGGGATTTCATCGTAGAGTTTGGAAGATTCTGGCACCGGATAAGCTGCTAGGAAATCAGCTAACGCTTGGCCTTTTACTGCCTTCTGAGGGACGAATAACATATCGTATGGAGTCAACAGCATTGCTCATGTAGCTAAATGGGAATTGAGAGAACATGGTTTAGTCATGAGTATTTTGAGAGGATTGACTTTAGATATGATACGGATAGTCTGCCCTGATACATAGTGGCGTGTCTTCGGGATAGCAAATACCAGTGCAAGACATTCCTTTTCCACAGGTGTGTAACTGTGCTCGGTACCCACCATCGTACGGCTGAGGTAGTAGATTACATGTTTATGGCCTCCTTCATTCTTCTGAGCTAATAGGGCACCAAGGGAATAATCTATAGCACAGACATATAGTAAGAAGGGCTTCCCTATTATTGGAGCCACCAATACTGGGGGGCTTGTGAGATACTTCTTTATGTCGTCAATTGTGCATTGACATTGTTCAGTCTAGACAAAAGATACTCTTTTCTTCATGAGCTGAGTAAATAGTTGACACCTTCCAGAAAGGTTTAAAATGAATTGTCTAATGTAGGCTAGCCTTTTTTGAAGTCCGCGTAGCTCTTTGAGGTTTCTTGGGGGATGCATATCGAGGATAGCTTTCATTTTCTTCGGATCAAGATGTATACCCTTTGAAGTGATAACAAAACCAATGAACTTGCCGCTGGAGACTCCCAGAAAAGACTCGGTTGGATTCATCTTGAGTTGGTGTGCATGTATTAGTTCGAACACTGTTCTCAAGTCTTGGAGGTGGTTGCCCTTGAGATGACTTTTAACTGCGATATCATCTATATAGTATTACACTGTTTTGCACAAATGATCGCGAAAAATTGTGTTTATGGCTCGCTGGTATGTCGCCTTTTATTTTTTAATCCGAAGGGCATCACCGTATAGCAGTATACCCACAATGATGTTCGAAAATATGTGTGTTTCTTATCGTCGGGGAACATCTTGATCTAGTTTTGGCCTGAGAACCCATCCATGAAGGACATCCCCTCAAAGTCGCAAGTATTGTTGATCATTACGTCGGTGATTGGTAGAGGGAACTCATCTTTCGGGCATACAGAATTCAAATTACGGTAATCGATACAGACTCGAACTTTACCATTTTTTTCATAACTGGCACACTATTAGCGACCCAGTCAGGGTGTTGTTCTTCGCAAATGAACCCGCTTGAATTAAGCTTCTTGACTTCACTCTCGATGGCCTCCATGATATCTGGTCGGAATCGTCGTTGTTGCTGCTTCACTGGCTTAGATTTGGACGAGATATTTAGGCGATGCATAGCAACTTTAGGGTCCAAGCCTGGCATGTCTTCATAGCTCCATGCAAAGACGTTAATGTATTCTTTTATAAGCTGTATAAGAGATTGTCGCTCTTCGCCAGACATACTTTTGCTGATGAAGATTGGTTTAAGAGATGATTCATCTCCTAAATTAACTTGGACGACTTCGTCTTCGGTAGGTGGTTCACGTTATTCAAAATGCAACTCCCACCTACTATCAATCTTTTGCGCCTATTGTTCAAGATCGATCGATTGGACATCGTTTATAATTTGGTCAACTGACACCATGTTGACGAACAAAGTTGCTTTGAACATGTCTCCAATGCTGGAATCTGAATCCCAGAGGCAGGAATCAGAAGAATGAGAACAACGAACTGCTTCAATGTCTGATCCTTAGGAGTTGTTGGAGGAGTGACGTAACCCAAACCAGTACCATTTTGTTGATAATAGTTCTCGGGTTTGCTGGGAGGAGCAAAGTGACATATTGGCAATCGTCGTCCCTGACCGTAGTTTAGCCCCTGGTCGCTTTTTATATCATATCCCATGTTCTGGATGATATTCTTGGCCTACCAACTATATCAAAAAATTACATTTTTCCAGAGTCATAGTCAGCTTCAATGTGGTGATTGGGAGAAGTAGAGTCCAAAATGAACTTTTTTTTGCCAATTATTCGACCGAAGATGATCAATTCTTCACCCTTCTTTCTAGCTGGAACGATGAAGTAGTGGATATCTTCTGGCCAGACTTTTTCTCGTAGATGAGGCGTTGTGACCGGCATGCAAAGATTTGGTCCTATGCCGTGCTCTAGGGCGTATATCGTATCTATGTACTGGTTTACAGATTGGTAAACATCGTAATTCAAAGATAAACCTTTACTTAGAAAATATGCAAGTTCTTCTTCAGGGATAACATCATCCACTGAAGGTACATTATTTTGAGTATTGATATACTCATTGAGAGGATCATTGTCTGGAACATGAGCCACAAACTTGGCCAAGTTCGCCACATAGGGTAACTCTTCATGAATGGGAGGACGAACTTCAGCAGGTTCCATCCGAGGTGTTTTGTAGAGAGTGATGGTCAATGGTTTGACCTTATCAGGATTCTTCTTTTTAATCCAGATTGTGAGAGGCGTTGGCGTACTTTTGGAGTAGTACATCCTTTGACTCGAATAATCAGGGGACCATACCGGCAGATGAACTCACTTCAGCTTCATCGTCAGCCTCGTTATCATCGTCTTTGGGAGGCTGAGATTGATAAAGTACCGAATCTCCGTAGTAGGCTTCAATGCCTTTAAAAGGATCGACATCGGCAAACTCCGTCTTCACGATGCCATCACCGTTGACACACTTGAAGCACTGGTGAAGTATAGAAGGAACGATCATATTCTCGTGTATCCACGGACATTCCAACAAGACGTTGTAGGATACATTGGCGTCGATTACATAGTAAGAAACCTCTGTTCGGAGATCACCAATCTGGTACTTGAGACGGATCTTGCCCAGCGGGTGGCTTCTCCCAGCATTGAAAGCCGTGATAGTTGTATTGGTTGTAGATAGCTTGTGCAGAGGGATTCCTAGAATTTGGAGTAAACTTCTAGGAAAGATGCTGAGGGAGCAACATGGATCAATATGCATCTGATCCACCTTAATCGCCCCGATATATCCTGTATAGTACAGAGGTCTATCATGATAATTATTTTTTAGTAGCATGTCCACCTGTAAAAAGGTGATGTTGGGTACCATTTCCATAGTACTGTGGCAGTGAGGACAGGAGATGGGATCTTCAGCGGGGGATTTGACTTCAGCGAGATAAGAGTCGACATGTAGTAATGCCTCACAGGTGTATTAGCCAGCTATGCCAGTATGTCAAAGTTGTAAGGCCGATCCATGCCTTCGAAAGTTGGCACCTTCAGAGACTTGTCAAATTGCGTCTCCTTCTACTTGGCTTTGTTGGTAGTTGAGGGCTTAGACGAACCGGCTTCTGAACTTGTGGGGGCAGCAGGAGCTTGAGAAGGTACTACTTCTTCTTGTGCGGAGTCATAAGTCCGTAGGTAAGCCTTCCCAGATCGCGTCTTACCAGATAGAACTTCGTAAATAGGAGAAGACACTATATGGCATGATTTGTATTTTTTTCCCCTTTTTTACTTTGGAAGATACCACCACCTGCATCATTTCTTGCACAAGGTCCAGATGGACCCACATGATCTCACCATGTTCAGTTGTGAGTGGAACCAAAGTTGGGTTGCGAGCTGGCGGCAGGTTGACGACTTCCATTATTGCCTTGAGGATTGGGACTACGCCGTCTGGGACTTCTGTGGGAGAAAAGTCACCAAATTGAAGAGAGATCATGTTAGAAGATACGACCTTGTCTAAAGCTTTGAGGTTGATCACTTGGCTGTCGATAAGCTGTTGTATCTTCTTTTTCAGGACGATGTTTGGTATAGTGGTACACGTACTGATGATAAAGACAGTACTTGGGATCGTTGAGTTGGTTCGCCTCCGCAGGATGTCGTGGTGGAGGCAATGTCAGTTTATTACCCTTCGTCAATGTGTGAAAATAGTAATAACATCATCATCGCCAAAGGAGAAAGTCTCCTTAGGTTTGTCAGGAGTGCCCTGAGAATTGGAAGCTTCCTTGGAAGTGTCGACCTTCAAGACTTCTTTCCCTTTACCCCTACGGACAGGGATAATTTGAGGGTGCTTGCCTTTGTCTTCAGATTTGGGTGTCTTCAACCCCAGTAATTCCATATTAGGGACGTCATTTTCAGCAGCATCAGCGGCCCCAATGAAAGCAGGCCATGTATCGTACTTATGTATACCCAAACAGAACTTTACTGTAGGAAGGAAGTTATGTCGACAAGTATCCATAAGTTCTAAGTCTGGTATACCGAAGGGCATCTTCAATGCTTGTCGCCTGAAGCATTTGATAAAAGCAATAACAGATTCAGTCCTCCTTTGCTTGGTCTCGATAAGGGTGGGCATACTAACATGCATGCCACTCTCATAAAACCTGTTGAGGAATAACCTCTCCAAATATTTAAAGGAATTAATACAACCGTTTGACAGACTGCAGAACCATTCAAAAGCTACCCCTTTTAAGGTGCTAATAAACAGCTTTGACAAGAACGGATCGTCCCTGGATAAGTGTAGAGTCTGTGTGTTGAAGTATGTCATGTATTGGTGAGGAGAAGTCATCCCGTCAAATAAATTTAGCGTCAGTGGCTTGTAGTTAGGAGGGCAAGTAGCATTCTCCCATTCAGGAGGATAAGATTGAGATATCTCCATCTTTTGAAGCTCATTTTTATGTGAGATGGTATCAAGACGGGCAATAAGAGAATCAATTACATCTTGTTGATTGAGCAAATGTTGAGAAACGGCTACTGTACGGTTGTCAGGCGTCTTTGGTGAAGGACCACACCTAGCATTTGTAAGATTTGGAGGAGGCACAACGAAATGATACTCTTTCTGTAGTAAAGGGGGGTTATTGCTATGAGTCGAACTAACGTGTGCTGAGACGTTTGGTTGAGGTAGAGGAACAGCCCCAGCAGCTTGGACCGCCATAATACTGGTAAGCATATCAGTGATCTTGGCAAATGCTGTTTCAAGACCCTCTAGCCGTTTGTTGGTCTGATCACTGGATTCTTTAGGTCTCTCTCCATCTGCCGTGTATGTAGATAACATGCGAGGATGAACAGAGGAAACAGTATAACTTGTGCTGATACTGTCTGTCTCTGAGTTGAAAAGTCCCTTGTCTTCAGATAAGGGAGGTAGATAGTCACCATCAGATTTGGAGATACCATCGTCATCTGGAAGGTTACCCCTGGTGTGAAGGTCATCTGCTTCAGACTCTGAGGGAATAATACCCCCAGTCGAGGGATCATCACCTCTAGCTTAGGAGTCCTCGTCATCTATACGGAATCTCATCCTTGACCGAGTACCCATAGACTCCTTCAGATGTAACAGCTCGTTGGCTATCTGCTGGCAGACTTCTTCTTCTTCTGTTCGCAGAACTGAGAGAAAAAGTTGGGTTTGTGGTCCACCTTTTTTGATTGGAGCTCCCGTAAGGAGGACCCCATGAAGCAATATTGGATGAAACACACAGCGACTTTTCATCATCAGAGCAATGCAGTCATTGAAACACCGACTGCCTCTGAGGCACTCTAGTTGCTTTGGAGCAACAACAGTTGATGACAATAATGGTGTACAGATGTACGCCATGAATTGTCGTATCCTTCCTCGCTTTACGCTTATGATTTATCATGTCGCGTAAGTCAGCGGAAGGGAGTTTTGCTTTAAAACCCATGTCACATGCATCGTCGAGCTTTGCATATGGGTTTGTAAGGAAAGTTGGCGCATCCAAACTTAGTTCACGTGCAGGGGCAACCCCCATACCTAAGTTTTGTGATGACCTTGAAGACAGCTCCGTGCTATACGCGTTGGGGCCTTTCTTTTTGCTATTGGCACATAGACCCTGGAGTCTGCCTTTGGGCTCATACTTTCCAGAAGTCTTGGCAATATGCCTGAGCTTCCTGGATGTGGGTGTATAGTATGGGTCAGTAGAGCTTGGGTTCATAGCCTTGGACGCATGACCCTGGACGCATAATTTTTCGAAGACAGAATTCTTCTCGCCAGAGTTATGCACCCACATACCCTCTTGGGCGCATGCTTGGTGAAGCAGCGTTGTTTTCTTCCAGTTTTGTCTCTTTATTTGTGAGCCTCGTTGAGTTTGCCCAAAGCGTCTAACACTTAGATTCCTGGCATCGTCGTGTTTTCCTTTGCCAAGTATCGAGCGTTGAACACTCTATTGTTGATTGCACAAGAGAGAAATCGCTGCGCTAGTAGAGCCTAAAACTGTATGTGTCTTCTTCAAGTCAGGGGCCTCTGTGGTAGAGCTATGCGCCCACAGAGGAGATCCATGCGCCCATGTGGAAGGCCTATGCGCCCATGTGACAGAGTCCTTCGGTTGCATATCTTCTATGACACTGGCAGGATATGCCCCACGAGCCTTCGGAAGACAAGTCTTGCGAGACTTGTTTGGCTTCCCTGATTTTGAGGGAGTAGAGCCATCCCTCGAGAGTATCTCTTCAAATGCCTACTGTCGAACTTCATGATCAACATCTTCTAAGTGCTCCCTACTTTATCGGTATCGGATTGCATCACCACCTTCTCATCATAGGAAAAGGTAGTCCCCAGTAGAGTCCCCATTTTTGTGGACACACACAAAAAAGAAGAAGAAATACTATCTTTTCTTATTGTTGCAAGGCACCACAAATCGAGTACGCCTGAGAGATCTTGCGCTGAGGATCCCCGAGTACAAAAAGAATTCTGGAGAATGGGACGATGGAGATCGAGCGGCAGTTGCTCCTTTGCTCCATTGACACTTCGATTACAAAAGTAGAAGAAAACCTAAGAAAATTGCTAACTCTTGGCTCATTGGCAAGAAGTACAGCAATTTGGCTCTTGAAATGCTCTCCGTTCTGTGCTTTGAAGAGGTATGGGACCCCTTTTTATAGTCATTTTTGTGCTGGAATGATGTTATGCGCCCATATAAGAAAATACACTAATTTTCATATGGGCACATAGTCCTGCTTTGGGCGTATAGAGTGTAGGCGCATGTAGACTGCGTGATCGTGGGTTGATCATGGGGTTAACATGGCCGCATGCTTCGGTGCACGACTGCTCGTGGAGACTGACGTGGCCGTATGCTTCGGTGCACGTTTGATCGTGGGTTTGACCGAGTCGGGGGCTATCCTGACTTGGGCGCATAGCCTGAAATAGGGCTATGCGCCCCCTTCTGGAGGAGTCCAGTATGGGCGCATAGCTTGCTCTAGTGACTTGGACGCATGTGGGCTGTCTTGGCTTGGGCGCATATGTCTTCCTGGCTTGGGCGCATATTACTCCCTGGCTTGAGCGCATATGACTCCCTGGCTTGGGTGCATGTTTGTCAAGATTGCTAAAATTTTCATGCTTCTACATTTATAAATGAAGAATTTTATGTAGCTCAACCTCCAAGTTTTACTGATTTCAAAAATCCTGATTATGTTTTCAAGTTAAAGAAGGTATTATACGGTTTGAAACAAGTCCCTCGTGCTTGGTACGATCGTTTAAGTTCTTTTCTACTTGACAACGACTTTTTAAAAGGGAAGGTTGATACTACACTGTTTATAAAATCTTTTAATAGTAATCTTCTTTTGATTCAAATTTATGTAGATGATATCATTTTTGGATCTACTGATGAATCTCTTTGTCAAGAATTTTCAAAGTGTATGTAGAATGAGTTTGAGATGAGTATGATGGGAGAGCTAAAATTTTTTCTCGGACTGGAAATCAAACAAACCAACAATAGGACGTTCATTAATCAAGCCAAGTACACAAAAGATTTATTAAAGAAGTTCGATCTGGAAGCAGTCAAACAACTTGGCACTCCGATAGCAACTTCAACCAAGCTTGATATTGATAAACAAGGCAAACCTGTTGACATACGTAAGTATCGAGGTACGATTGGTAGTTTACTTTACTGAACTGCTAGTCGACCTGATATAATGTTTAGTGTTTGCTTGTGTGCACATTTTCAAGACAATCATAAGGAATCATATTTGTGTGCGGTTAAGCGTATCTTTCGATACCTTAAAGGCACTGTAGGAGCGTAAAAAGTGCTTCAAAGAAAGAGTCAAAGTGGTAGATCATTCCACTCAAATTGACCTACTTTACGCCGCAGAGAGGCTAAATACTTTACGCCCAAGACAAGGCTGATCATTTTACGCTCGGTTCTACACCCATGGTTTTACGCCCAGGACAAGCTAGCCACTTTTACGCTGGACAAAGCTGTCTAGTCTCGTATTTAATGCAAACTCTGACATGGAGATATTAATGATGGCATATATCACAGAATTCAAAGGGATTTGTTTTTACACAGAGACCAATGTTGTCATTTAGTATATGGATTGAGCTACTTTACGCTCACACTATGGCTTCTTTTACGCATGAAGACTATACGAGCTTTTACACTCAACAGTTGACGTGTGCGTAAAGTCTATTTGAGCTACTTTTACGCTCAAGGTTTTTTAGCAACCACTTTACGCGGGAAGTCTATGTAGGGGCTATTTTACGCCTAGTCTACTGCTTTATGCTCAGAGTACATTAGGGCTATTTTTACGCCCTATTCTCCTCCACCAGTTTGGAACGTGGTTTGCTTACGTGGCTTTCATGCCATTCTTCTCGAAGAACGTGTGTACATGCATCCTATTATTACTGAAATGATGGGACACGTGTCAACATATACAGAGGATGGCTTCAGTCGTGGATGGCAGTTGTTAGCGTAAAGATGGAACCTTTGCTGAGTTTTTACGCACAAAAGCCCAAGTCTATAAATAGACTTATTTTTCTCATAAGAGAGACACAAAGAGAGGAGAGAATACAGAGATCAGAACTTAGAGATTTTGATTCTCCAGAGCATTCTTCTTCAACCTTTCTTTCAGAATAGAGTGAAGCAAAGCAGGAAAGCATTCGGCCTCGCCATCAGTGCCCAAGTGCGTCGATACCTTTCTGGTGACTTAGTTCTTCCGGTTGTTCAACTTCAAGCAGCGATCTTCATCATCATCATATGGTCCAAGGAGCAAAGTGATCATTTACGAATCAGACTTCCATAGCAATACTTTCCCAGAATCAAACTTGTACTTCTTGTACTTTTTCTTGTTTTATTTTCAAAAGGCCAATTTCCTTTTTTGGCATATTTTTGTTAAGTGAAACAAAAATGGCGACTCTGCTGGGGACGACCTTCTCCTCTGACAAGAAGGTAATTGCTCAATATGATGATATTTCGGTCGGTTCGACCAAGAAGACTCTGGTTGTGCACTTCGACCAGACTGCCTATGAAGAAATGCTCCGAACTGGGAGTGGTTCTCGCTGCTCCAATGTTCAAAAGTCTCGCAAAGCACAAAAAGTTTGGATTCCTAAATCCAAAGTGGCTTCTGATCTCTCTGTTGCTTCTGATGACAAGGGAATTCTTCCCACTCCTGTCGTAGGGGGCCCCCGTTCGTAACGAGGCAGTCCTTACTTCAGAGTTGCACTCTAAGTGTGACAATTTATCTCTCGTCTGTCACGGTGAAGATAATCAGGTTTCACGCCCACTGCGTAAAAACCAGGCTTTACGCCTAGTGGGTAAAAACCATGAATTACGCTCAACGCATAAGCATAAGTCTTCCATTTGTAATGCGGCAGACTCTAATGTTAATGCTTCTGAGGGTAAGAATCAGTCTCCCGTCGGTGACGTGGTAGGCCCAAATAAATTACGCTCTTCGCGTAAAGGAAAATCTCCCGTCTGTGACGTGGTAGATAACCAATTTTTATGCTCTACACGTGAAGGTAAGTCTCCTGTCTGTGACAGTGTAGATAAAATTCGTAAAGATGTTTACACATCTAATACGAATATACCTAAACGTGTGCAGCATAAAAATCATGTTGGTAAAACTTTAGTTCTACACCAACAGCCTTCTTATACTGCTCTACGCAAAGTACCAAATCTATAAATTACACGCAATAAAAATGGAGTCCTTCGTGCTAAAAAATCTCAAGATTTACGCACACAACTCCAAACGCGTAGAAATGTACAATTTGGTTCTGCGAATGCTGCCAGTAATATTCTTTATACACAGGGTACTAAACGTTTTTCTACCCCTTATGTAATAAAGAAGACTACTCCCTCCACTCCTTCTGACTTACGTGAATTGCTAATGCAAAAGCGTAAGAATAGACAATCTCCGGTGACATTTCCCCAAGAAAAATATTATTGTGATTATCACCAGGTTGTGATCAACTGTTGTTGTTCGGCTTCAAAACGGTCAGTTTTTGATCGATTAAGTTTTAATTCGCTTCAACATCAAGCTGAAGACCAAGAATATGAGCTGTCATATGCATCAGTCAACATGGCATCTCACAGAGGACGACGTCCAAGACGGAATATGTCCCAAACCCCAGGTCAGCAACAGTTCAACAGACTTCTTGATTCTTTTGAGGGGGTATATCAAAACACTCGATCAAGAAGACAGACAAATGCAGGCTTCTGATTCAGAAGCTGGGGGTACTCAATCTTTTGAGTCCGAGACTGATAGTGTGGATTCATACTTCTATACTGATCCTTCTATATCTTCAAAAGAGGTTGAATCCTACGCTGTTGGAGATGAGCCAGAGACCTCATCTGTTAATACAGAACAACGTCTCATTACCGTTGAGCAATCACTGAAAGACATGCTTAACATGGTGCAAAACATGCATCAGATAATATTGAATCAGCAAACTGTTCAGCCGACAGTGATAGCACCAGTACCAGTAGCAGCACAAACTCAAGATAGTCAAGTGACTGATATACCTTTGAATGTTCAAGAGCTTGCTATTAATCAAAATTCTACATCTTCAGATCCCATCATTTCTGAAGACGTACCACCTCCAGTGGGGGTTACGGTACATCCAACTATTCAATCAAATGTGCTCCCGTAAACTAGTGAGGCTATTCAAGCAGTGCGTAAACTCAAAGCACAATTTGAAGTTTTGAGGCACAAAGATCAGCTCCAGAGGTTAGGGATTAAGCAACCTTATCCTCCTCATTGGAATGATGTACCCTTTCCACCAAAATTCAAGCCACAATCTATGGTTTTGTTCAATGGAAAAGCATCTCCCAGTCAATATATCAATTACTTTGATATTATGACTGTGCACTTGCAGAAAAATGATGCTCTTCTCACTCGAGTGTTCATCGGGTGCCTGACGGGTTCAGCTTACGACTGGTATCGTAGCTTACCCGATAATTCTATTTTCTCTTTTGACAAATTCAAGGCAATATTTCTCTCCCACTTCTATGAAGGAGGTATGGACATGAACATGTCCTCCTTGATAGAAATCAAACAAAAGGAGAAAGAAGATACTCGGACGTTCATCGAACGTTTTCGATAGGCTACTCTAAAGATGCCTCCTGGTATGCCAGATTCAGCGTTGATTGATACATGCAAGATGAATCTGCGACCATCCATCGCTGTTTTTACGGGTTCCCAATTCACAGATTGCGCTTCGTTCATCATAGCAGCAGTTTCTGCCGAGACCAATGGTAGGTTGGCTCGTGAGCCTGGAATGATTTTTGCTTCAGAAGATAAAGGAAAGAAAAGTAATCCTGGTAATAATTCTGGCAATCGTAATGTGAAAGGAAAAGATACCCTTATGGTCAATCTTTCTAAGAACAAAACAACGCCGAATAATCAAGAATCTTCCAGGTCAAAAGAAGAATACTCTTTTGACGAAAGTGATATCCCAGGGATATTTCAGTGTCTGGTGAAGAGTGGCAAACTTCAGATTCCGGAGCCCAAGCGACCTAATGAGGTGAATCTGATTGATAATCCTAAATATTGTATCTATCATAGATACATTAATCACCCTACTAGTGCTTGCTATGTCCTGAAGAAGAAAATCCAAGAGCTGATAAATGGCGATGCTATCGCCTTAACTAATGATGACCATACGGTTATGACCAATATGGTTTCTCTTCAGTTCGGAGATTTTCCTCCACAGCAAGTCCCAGATGGAATTATTCCAATTTCGAAGGCGACAATGAAGATTGTGAATATCCCGCCTGCCAGAGAAGAAAATGCAGGATTGTTGCCACTCATACTAAAGAATGGTAAAATCATGTGGGGACATCCTGACTTAGTGCCTGAGGATGATATCCGATCACGGTATCCACATCTGTTTGACTCACAAGGTATATTTTTTCTCGTGTACCTTGATTATCTTAACTCCGCATGCTAGTCGCCCTATGAGTAGAAATTACTTGATATCGTAGATTGTTAAATATAGATATGTTATTTGCTATGGACATTATAAAATGATTGCTTGCTTAAATTGCTTGTACTAGTTTGGCCTTGATATTCCTATCCTGCTTGGATTTGAAATTTCGAGGACGAAATTTTTCTAAGGAGGGTAGAGATGTCACTCCCCGTTCCCAGAATACGTATTTTTAATACATGTACTGCTTTAATATATTTATTTAAATATTTATCATGTATTGTTTTGTATTTAAATCTTTTCAAAATTCATGTTAATTAATTTCCAGTAATTAATTTTCTGTATTTTACTTTCTGCTTTTATTCTCTGCTTTAGATTACTTTAGGTTTGGCCTAGGTTGGTTTATTTTTGGGTTATGGTGGTTCATCATGAACCGAACCCACCATCACCATTTGAAGCCCCAATCCTTTCTCTCTCTCTTCATTACTTCTCCTTCTTATTTACTCTTCTTCTTCTTCATAACTCCTTCTTCCTACCAACTCATAGGCAAGTGCAACTTGCTTCCACAAAAGAGCCTATTTTTATTGTTCCATTAGCTTCTCCTCATGTTTCTAAGACACATTAGAACTTGTCATTTTCTATTTTGAGGCTTTAATTTTTATAGATCTAGAAATTAGTTATTTTCGGATTTTGGTGGTTTTGATCTATCAAACTTCTTTGTTTTCAAGTTTTGATGGTTCTATGTTGTAGAGAATTTTATTCTACCCAATTTTGACCTTTGAAAAGTTGGATTTGGACTTATTTTGACCAAGTTATGGACTTTTGAAGCTTTGGGTTCAAACCATGGAGTTCTTGCTGATTTTGAGAAGACAGTGAGCAGTGTGCGTGAGCTTTTTAGCTGCGCCACTGAGCTGCACGCGCTCTTTAGTGTAGCGCAGTCTGATCCATACGCTTCCTTTTGGAGGCGTATGTCTTACATACGCTGCCTTGATGAGGAATCGTATGGAGTACATACGCTGCCTTGAAGAGGAGTCGTATGGAGTCCATATGCTGCCTTTTGGAGGCGTATATCTTGCATACGCTGCCTTGATGAGGAGTCGTATGGAGTACATACGCTGCCTCTTGGCATAGGCTGACTTGAGCGTAGGCTGACTTGAGCGTAGCTTGACTTGAGCGTAGGCTGACTTGAACGTAGGCTGACTTGAGCGTAGCCTGACTTGAGCGTAGCCTGACCTGAGCGTAGCCTGACTTGAGCGTAGCCTGACTTGAGCGTAGATCTTCTATAGTCCTGTATATTGATATTTTATTAGATATTTAACGTCTATTTTATATCCTTACGCCTTTTGGCATAAACTTGATATAATCGTGATATGTTAATATTTTTGTTAAATATAGATTGTTACGTGAGATGTACCATGTGTCGTGAATTGAGTTATAGATACCCCGATTGACTGGAATTAAACCCTGAGAGTTGCAGACTCAACCCCACTGAATACTAGTTGACTTTCATGCCTTGTCACCATTGATAATGATTGTGACCTTGACTAATAATTGATCATGCATTCCTAGTTGGAACTAAGAGACTGGCTAGTCGTCTTTTGAATTGAATGAATGAGACACATTCATATTAATTATGAACTATTGAAATCGACTGGCTAATCCCGAATATTGGCATACAGGCACATACAGGCTTCAATTCATTTATTATTTATTTATCTTACCAAAGAAGCATGTGTACTTTATGGTCAAGGCATGATTACTCCGTGGTTAGTTTTGATTGTTGCATTACGCTATGCAAGACCTACAACCTGACCGTACTGGTATCATTGTAGAGTTGTGCATATCGTACCCCGTACGAAAGTACTCATTCTGAATGACCATGATCCACGGCATGGTACTTCACTCAACGTAGAGACTATTAAGTTAAATAAAATAATGATTGCATGGAGAGAATGGATTCCCGAGTTCTTACATGGCAGCCCTCTTGGGACTAGTAGTGCCCGACAGGCCGGTTGGTCCCCACAGATACTGCAAATCTGCCACACGGGCAGGGAGCGGTATCTGGTTATATTATCTATTGAATATTTTATATTAATGATGGGCGTCCCGCTGGGACTCGTCTAATTCATGATTGGCGCAATTGATTGACTGGGTAAACTAGCCTTGCTTGTGCATAGTAAGAATTGAGGAATCCCTATTGTATAATTCTAGGATAACTTGGGACTCACAATAGAAAGCCGTAGTAGTTGCCTGGCCGTTTAAATTGATTTGTTTGTGTACTGTACCTACTCTGTTACTTAACTGAGATGATCAGAATGTCAGGACATGACGGGCCAACTTCTGTCCTTGTTTGGTTGGGAGGTTGGTTCGAAGTGTCCTGATATTGTGTGAGTCCTAGTAGATAGCAAAGATCTATTATCATATTCTCTTATTACTGGCTTCATTCCTCATATCGTGCTCCCTTGCGGTACTTGCTATTAGAGGTCTAACCTCTCTGGTTTTGCATGGCTAGATTTAGAGCCGGTCCCTGAGGATCCAGCTTACTTCTACCTCCAAGATGGTCAACACTAGAGGGATGATCGCAGGAGGACTCGAGTGGGTTTCTTACTTCCCCGCCCGTTTTGTTATCTACTTTATACTTTGTCGTTTGGCACCGACATGTTAGTCGAATTGTCTTGTACTTACTTTTACATAATTGTAATTAAGTCAGACTACAGCTGATAATAATTGTGTATATGTTGCTATATCATCTGGCTATATTTTGTAAAGCCAGATCTCAAGAACATTTTGACTAAGCGTTTGGGATGCCTTATTGCTTTATCTTAAATGTTCTATGTTATTGCTTCTTGTTTGAATGATTGAGACAATAGATGTGAAGTGACCATAGTAAGACTTTCATATAGTATGTACCCCCTTGTCTTTTAGACAGCATTGATCGTATTATACGGTATTCATCTACCCATAATACGTAGCTGGCTGAGTCATTCTCCCGCTCTCCAGTATTCTGGTTCTGGGGCGTGACAAGGTTTTAGTGGTGGCCCATGCAGGTCTGGTTTCAGACTTGTGGGGTGTTTTAATTTACAGGATGTCTCAATCATACATGTTTCCCCTTGATCTCATGATTCTTTACTCTCGTCTCTAGCTTGACATTCCGGTATCCTTTGACTTCATTGATCTTTCCAGTACGATCGTTTGATTATTTTCTTGTCCCTTTTCTTAGGGGCACCTCGTCCGTACCTGTCAGAGCTGGACAGCAACAACATGGACAGCAACATGGACAACCTGACCATGTTGGTCAGCAACAAGGGCCGGTACTAACTCAAGAGACCACCCAGGAAGAAGTGATAGTGGAAGCAGCAGCTGGATCGCAGTATCCGGATGTTCCACCACCACCAACAGTTCTACCTACCCCTGCGGAAATGAACATACCGACTCTTCTGGAAATCATGAGAGGGATGATGGCTACTCAGCAACATCAGATGTTAGCCCAACAGCGCATGCACGCTCAGTTGCAAGAGCAGAACGTACTACTCAACCAAGGATTGCAGACAGCTTTGGAAAGAGCGGCAAGGCCGGATTCTGGAGCATCAACCTGATTTTGCAAGTTCAACCCCCGCCGTTTTGAAGGAACGAAGGATGCTATCTCAGCAGATGAATGGCTTAAGGATATTGAGGCTATTTTGACGGCGGCTAAGGTACCGGCAGAAGAACGTGTGGATCAGGTGAAGTTGTTACTTCAGGATCTCGCACGTGATTGGTGGGAATCAGAGGAAGTGGGCATCAGACGTCCTGTGGCTTGGGACGACTTTACAGCAAGATTCAAGACAAAGTACTATGGAGTTGTGGCGCAGTTTGAGCTACAACAGAAGTTTATCAACCTCAAGCAGTCCGGCAAGACGGTAGATGCTTATGCAGCAGAGTTCTGCAGATTGAGTAGGTTTGCCCTAGAGATGGTAGCGACGGAGCGTCAGAGGGCTATGAGGTTTCAGCAAGGGTTTCATCTTGAGCTCTTACAATTGATAGAGGGGCACAATTACCAGACTTTTGATGAGATATTGACGGCGACCCGAAGGCATGAGATCACCATTCAGAGGATCACAGTAAGGACTGGAGGTCAGAAGAGATCTCACAGTCAGATTGAAGGAGGAGGGAGAGCAGCGCCCCGAACAACAGCACCATCCCTTGGCATTCGTATTCACGATGTGGCAATGCGAGGGCCAGCACCACCACCCAGGCAGCAGCAGCAACAAAAGAAGAACCAGCAACCCCCAGCGGGCTGTACTTATTGTAGGAAGATGGGGCACACTAGAGATGTGTGTCGGGCATTAAACGGACTGTATTTGATATGTGGGAATCCAGATCATCGAGTTACCACATGTTCCATGAATTCGAGGTCAGGAGGACCAGGGCAACAGTTTCCTGCTCTGCCAGCACCAGGGGCAGGGCAGTATCGAGGACCAGCGGTAGCAGTGAGACCATTGGCCCAGCATTCGTTAATGCTACAGGCTCAGATGTTTCGGCAGCAGGGACCGCCGATGCAGCAACACCAGCATAGACCACCCCAGCATCATCAAGGAAGGGGCCAGCAGCAGCACCAGACTAGGCCACCGCATGGAAACCAGCAAGGAGGTCGAAGGCAGGCATTCACTCCGTCCCTGGAGGAGGCATTAGCATCGGGAGATGTTATGGCAGGTAACATTCTCGTTGCCTCATATCCCGCATTAGCATTGTTTGATTCGGGAGCATCACACTCATTTATATCTGCACAATTTACGACACGGCTAGGAATGGAGTTCGAGGCATTGTCAGGGAGGTTGAATATACTCACTGGCAATGGGCTCGTAGGAGTTAGTAGAGTTATTCTAGCTTGTAGTATTGTAGTTTGCGGGCATTCCTTACCCGTCCAGTTGATAGAATTTTCTGTTAGAAATTTTGACGTTATCTTAGGCATGGACTGGCTGAAAGACAGTCATGCGACAATAGATTGTCGTAGTGGGAGTGTATCTTTTGATATTCCAGACATGAAGAAATTTACCTTAGTCAGATCAGAGGCAACTCAGCAAGAGCAGGGAGTAATAACGGTAATGGAAGAAGTTCAAGTTCCGAAGGTAGTTGAAGAATTTCTGGACGTGTTTCCCGAAGAACTTCCAGGTCTACCACCGGTTAGAGATATTGAGTTCAGCATAGAATTGGCACCTCGAACTAAACCAATATCAGATCGGTTTACAGAATGGCGGATTCGGAGCAAGCCAAGGTGTATCAGCACATAGAGGAATTGAAGGAGAAGAAGTTTATCCAAGCTAGCATATCACCATGGGCAGCACCAGTAGTACTTATGGAGAAGAAGGATGGATCATCCAGATTATGCATCGATTACAGAAAACTTAATGCGGCGACAGTAAAGAACAAGTACCGACTACCCAGGATCGACGACTTGTTTGACCAGTTGAGCACAGCTAGAGTTTTCTCCAAGATAGATCTTCGTTCAGGATACCATCAAGTGAGGGATCGAAAGGAAGACATTCCCAAGACAGTATTTAGGTCGAAGTATGGATATTATGAATTCTTAGTAATGCCGTTTGGTTTGACCAATGCTCTGGCTATATTCATTGATTTGATGAACCGCATCTTTATGCCACATTTAGATCAGTTTGTCGTGGTGTTTCTCGACGACATTCTTGTATACTCTGCTAGTGAAGAGGAGCATGAAGACCACCTCAGGAAAGTGTTGCAGGTACTGAGAGAGAACCAGTTGTATGCCAAGCTCAGCAAGTGTGAGTTCTGGATGGACCATATTTCATTTCTGGGTCACATCATATCAGGAGCTGGAGTAGCAGTGGATCCCGATAAGATAGAAGCAGTAGAGAGTTGGCCAGTACCCAAGACCGTAGCTGATGTACGGAGTTTCTTGGGATTGGCAGGATATGACAGAAGGTTTGTATCAGGTTTTGCAAGACTTTCAGCACCCATGACCCGCTTGACACGAAAGGATGTACCATTCGTCTGGTTGGCAGAATGCCAGGCATTATTTGAGAATCTGAAGCAGAAGTTGATATCAGCACCTATCCTTACATTGCTAGTTGGGCCCGGAGGTTTTACTGTATATTGTGATGCGTCAGGTAAAGGACTTGGATGTGTCCTTATGCAACATGGGAAGGTGATAGCGTATGCATCTAAGCAACTTCGAGACCACGAGAAAAATTATCCAACTCATGATTTGGAGTTGGCGGCAGTAGTATTTGCTTTGAAGCTATGGAGGCATTACTTATATGGTGACCGAGTGGACATGTACACAGACCACAAAAGTCTGAAGTACATCTTTACTCAGAAGGAGCTGAACGTGAGGCAGAGAAGATGGTTAGAGCTGATCAAGGATTATGACGTGGAGCTTCAGTATCATCCAGGCAAGGCTAATGTGGTAGCAGACGCTCTCAGCAGAAGAGGCGGCATATTTATGTTGACAACGCAGAAGCACATCTTAGAAGACCTTCAGGAGATGGGCATCGAAGTTATACTTCCTAATGATATAGGAATTCTGGCGAGTCTACAAGTTCAATCCGACTTGGTAGGCAGGATCAAGGCAGCCCAGGCACAGGACCCAAGGATCCAGAAGCTTAGGGCAGAATGTGAGTCAGGGCTCAGAAAAGAGATACAAATCCACGAAGATGGTACGCTTAGGTTTGGATCACGTCTATGTGTACCTAGTGGAGATATCAGACAAGAAGTTATGACAGAAGCTCACAGTTCTTAGTATTCTATACATCCTGGAGGGACCAAGATGTACCAAGATATCAAACAACACTTCTGGTGGAACGGGATGAAGTGGGAGATAGCTAGGTTTGTTTCCCGTTGCTTGATCTGTCAGCAAGTAAAGGCAGAACAGCAGAGGCCAGCTGGATTATTACAACCGCTTCCTATCCCGAAATGGAATTGGGAACACATCATAATGGACTTTGTGACCGGTTTACCGAGATCACCAAGTGGTAAAGATGCTATTTGGGTGATAGTAGATCGGCTTACAAAGGTAGCACACTTTCTTCCTTTCAGAGTAGAAAAATCTACAGAAAAGTTGGCAGAGTTGTACATGCAGCAGATAGTCAGGCAGCATGGAGTCCCTGTCAGTATTGTGTCAGACAGAGATACCCGTTTCACGTCACATTTCTGGAAGAGCTTACATCGTAGTTTGGAAACCAAGTTAAAATTTAGTACGACTTACCATCCACAGACGGACGGCCAATCAGAAAGGACAATTCAGACTTTGGAAGATATGTTGCGAGCTTGCACCCTAGATTTTGGAGGAGCTTGGGAAAGCCACCTGCACTTGGTTGAGTTTTCATATAACAACAGTTATCAAGCCAGTATCCAGATGGCGCCATTTGAGGCACTATATGGTAAGAAGTGTAGGTCGCCACTAGCATGGGATGATATCGGGGACAGAAAGATGTTAGGCCCGGAAATGATTGTTCAGACAGTTGAATTGGTTAAAGGAATTAGGGAGCGACTTCGAGTTGCGCAGGATCGACATCGTCGTTGGGCGGACCAGCATCGTAGGCCGCTAGAGTTTTCTATTGGAGACCACGTATTCTTACGGATCTTACCTACCCGTGGGGTCATTAGATTTGGCGTTCGCGAGAAGTTGAGTCCGCGGTACGTAGGACCATTCGTTATCCTTGATAGGGTAGGCGATGTTGCTTATCGTTTATCCCTTCCACCTTCGTTACGAGGGGTGCATGACGTATTTCATGTATCTCAATTGTGAAGGTATGTATCGGACCCTAGCCATATCCTTGATCATTCTGAGTTGGTTGTTGGTACCAACTTGTCTTACGAGGACCAGCCGGTGTCCATTTTGGACCGGAGAGAAAAGATACTTAAGAACCGAACAATTAGTCTTGTCCGGGTTGCTTGGGGTCATCACTCATTAGGAGAGTCAACGTGGGAACGTGAGGATGATATCCGATCACAGTATCCACATCTGTTTGACTCACAAGGTATATTTTTTCCCGTGTACCTTGATTGTCTTAACTCCGTATGCTAGTCGCCCTATGAGTAGAAATTACTTGTTATCGTAGATTGTTAAATATAGATATGTTACTTGCTATGGACATTGTAAAATGATTGCTTGCTTAAATTGCTTGTACTAGTTTGGCCTTGATATTCCTATCCTGCTTGGATTTGAAATTTCGAGGACGAAATTTTTCTAAGGAGGGTAGAGATGTCACTCTCCGTTCCCAGAATACGTATTTTTTAATACATGGACTGCTTTAATATATTTATTTAAATATTTATCATGTATTGTTTTGTATTTAAATCTCTTTAAATTAATGTTAATTAATTTCCTGTAATTAATTTTCTGTATTTTACTTTCTGCTTTTATTCTCTGCTTTAGCTTACTTTAGGTTTGGCCTAGGTTGGTTTATTTTCGGGTTATGGTGGTTTATTATGAACCGAACCCACCATCACCATTTAAAGCCCCAATCCTTTCTCTCTCTCTTCATTACTTCTCCTTCTCATTTACTCTTCTTCTTCTTCATAACTCCCTCTACCTACCAACTCATAGGCAAGTGCAACTTGCTTCCACAAAAGAGCCTATTTTTATTGTTTCATTAGCTTCTCCTCATATTTCTAAGACACATTAGAACTTGTCATTTTCCATTTTGAGGCTTTAATTTTTGTAAATCTAGAAATTAGTTATTTTCAGATTTTGGTGGTTTTGATCTATCAAACTTCTTTGTTTTCAAGTTTTGATGGTTCCATGTTGTAGAGAATTTTATTCTACCCAATTTTGACCTTTGAAAAGTTGGATTTGGACATATTTTGACCAAGTTATGGACTTTTGAAGCTTTGGGTTCAAACCATGGAGTTCTTGCTGATTTGGAGAAGACAATGAGCAGTGTGCGTGAGCTTTTTAGCTGCGCCACTGTGCTGCGCGCGCTCTTTAGTGCAGCGCAGTCTGATCCATACGCTTCTTTTTGGAGGCGTATGTCGTGCATACGCTGCCTTGATGAGGAGTCGTATGGAGTACATACGCTGCCTTGAAGAGGAGTCGTATGGAGTCCATACGCTGCCTTTTAGAGGCGTATGTCTTGCATACGCTGCCTTGATGAGGAGTCGTATGGAGTACATACGCTGCCTCTTGGCATAGGCTGACTTGAGCGTAAGCTGACTTGAGTTGTGCATATCGTACCCCGTACGAAAGTACTCATTCTTAATGACCATGATCCACGGCATGGTACTTCACTCAACGTAGAGACTATTAAGTTAAATAAAATAATGATTGCATAAAGAGAATGGATTCCCGAGTTCTTACATGGCAGCCCTCTTGGGACTAGTAGTGCCCGACAGGCCGGTTGGTCCCCACAGATACTACAAATCTGCCACACGGGCAGGGAGCGGTATCTGGTTATATTATCTTTTGAATATGGTATATTAATAACGGGCGTCCCGCTGGGACTCGTCTAATTCATGATTGGCGCAATTGATTGACTGGGTAAACTAGCCTTGCTTGCGCATAGTAAGAACTGAGGAATCCCTATTGCATAATTCCAGGATAACTTGGGACTCACAATAGCAAGCCGTAATAGTTGTCTGGCCATTTAAATTGATTTGTTTGTGTACCGTACCTACTCTGTTACTTAACTGAGATGATCAGAATGTCAGGACATGACGGGCCAACTTCTGTCCTTGTTTGGTTGGGAGGTTGGTTCGAAGTGTCGTGATGTTGTGTGAGTCCTAGTAGATAGCAGAGATCTATTATCATATTCTCTTATTACTGGCTTCATTCCTCATATCGTGCTCCCTTGCGGTACTTGCTATTAGAGGTCTAACCTCTCTGGTTTTGTATGGCCAGATTTAGAGCCGGTCCCTGAGGATCCAGCTTACTTCTACCTCCAAGATGGTCAACACTAGAGGGATGATCGCAGAAGGACTCGAGTAGGTTTCTTACTTCCCCGCCCGTTTTGTTATCTTCTTTATACTTTGTCGTTTGGCACCGACATGTTAGTCGGATTGTCTTGTTCTTACTTTTACATAATTGTAATTAAGTCAGACTGCAGCTGATAACAATTGTATATATGTTGCTATATCATCTGGCTATATTTTGTAAAGCCAGATCTCAAGAACATTTTGACTAAGCGTTTGGGACGCCTTATTGCTTTATCTTAAATGTTCTCTGTTATTGCTTCTTATTTGAATGATTGAGACAATAGATGTGAAGTGACCATAGAGAGACTTTCATGTAGTATGCACCCCCTTGTCTTTTAGACAGCATTGAACGTATTATACAGTATTCATCTACCCGTAATACGTAGCTGGCTGAGTCATTCCCCCGCTCTCCAGTATTCTGGTTCTGGGGCGTGACACCTGATGACTTGGATCGGCTATGGGATGGCTTTCCTTTCGAAGATAGATTGAGAGGACTAAACATCTGTCCTCCAAGTCTAGCTCTTCCTACCAAGCTCAAGCTTACTCATCAGCAGTGGCTAGCCATGAATAGTGTTCCCTTATACCGGGCACAACAAGTCTTCGCTGCTTATCAAAAAGCTCCGACAGGGATCTTTCCTCGTATTCCGAATCCTTCTCTTCCCGTAGCTACAGAGACATCTATTCTTCATTCTCCTGTGGATACAGAGATCTCTTCTTCTTCCTCTGTGGAAACACCCATTAAAAGTCCGATGCCCACTCATTTGTATAGTCAGCAATCTGTCCTTCTCATGAAAAAGATGGGTTATGACTTTCAAAAGGCAGAAGGTTTGAATTACGATAAAGGAGTATGACTTCCTTTACAAATTCAAAATCAAAATTCTACTGTTGGATTGGGTTCTGAAGCTCCTTACAAGAAGAAGACTAAGAGAGGGAAGACTAAATCCTGTAATATGGTACTTCCTTCTCCTGAGTCTGAAGAAAAAACTTTTGCTGGTACAAGATCTAGGAAAGAGTACCACAAAGATTATGAGGGATCCTCCAAAGAAGCAGAGGACGCAGTGGAGACACTACCAACTCAACCTTCTCCTGTTCCGGCTAAACCTTCTGTGGTTGAAAAGGGGAAACAAAAAGCAGTACGCTTTGACGTCCCATTGAAGTCTGCTTCCAGTCAGGAGGTAGTGATGAAACCCTACAAGTTTGATATTCTAGCTCAGTTGGCCAATACTCCGGCTAGACTATCTATATTTGAACTGCTTCGCCTTTCCAGAGAAAGCAGAGAGACTTTGAGTGAAGCCTTACTTCAAGCAGATTCATGCTTGGCTCAACTCAAGAGTCCTGATAATACTCCAGTTTCATGTCCGTAATGTCATAGTGTGATGGAAGCATTTCCCAACATCACCTTTACGCAAGAAGATATGCTGTTGAAGCATAATAAACATGACAGGCCTCTGTGCTATACTGGGTATATCGGATCTACTGAAATTGACAGGATCTACATTGACCCTGGGTCCTCAATTAGCATAATTCTTGAGAGTATGCTAAGACCCCTGAGGATTCCTACTAGTAATTTGACTTACACTAGTACTACGATAGTCAATTTTAACTCTGGAAAGAGCAAGCCACTGGGGAAGATTCGTCTGCAGATTCAGATTGGCGATCTCCGAACTATGGTAACCTTCTATGTTATCAACTCAGACGTATCCTACAATATCCTTCTTGGAAGGCCATGGTTACATGAGCATAATATCGTGCCTTTAACTCTCCACCAATGCTTCAAGTATGTGGATTCACAAGGAGTTGTGAAGAGTGAGTTTGCTGATATCAATCCTTTCAAGGGTGTCAAAGCCTATTTTTCTGATTCAAGGCTTTATAAACAAGAGCATATAAAAGAGATATCAGACATAGCTGAAGATCAATCATCTACTGAGGATCAGTCTCTTAATGAAGATCCGCCAGAAGAGCAACCTTTGAAGATCACAGTTAAGGGACGAATCCAATCCCAACATGTCAATGATCAACCTTTGATAATCAAGGTTAAAGGAAGAACTCAAACTTCATCCGAGGAATCAATAAATATTCCTGCTAAGAACCAAGTTCAACCTTTTATGATCAAGGTCAAAGGGTGTACTTCTTGTATGAATGATCCACAACTACCATTGATTGTCAATCTTGGCAAATCTACGCAGAAGATGGATAATGGTCTACTGTTGATTAATCCGAAGCGTAGTAATCAGATTGTAAATGATGTAAATATTGATCATTCTGTACTCTTTGATATCAATGAAGATTTTTTTTCGAGTATATGGCTGTCAAGTTTATTGAAAGAATGACTTTATCTTCGGATAAGCAAAGTCATCAATATAAAGGCGACATAGAGCCAGAAGAAACCTTATACATTGATCATAAGGAAAATTCTTTTCCTTCTCATGTAGATGTTGGACCTTATGCTCAAAGGTTCCTGACATCTTCTTCCTATCTTCTACCTGTAGCCGCTTCATCACAAGCCTGCGTAACTTTTAGACGTCACGAAGAATCTTATTTCGTGGTTCCGTCTAATAAGAAAAACAAGCGCCAAATCGTGTTTGGTCTGGCTAGAAATATCCCTGTTGCTCAGGCAGATGAGCTGAAAGATAAAGATAAAGAAATAATTCGAATTGACAAGTATAGTCAATAATCTATCAAGATTATCCAGAACATGGGATATGATTTGAAGACTATGCAAGGTCTCAATCAAGGCAAGGGTAGACGACTACCATTATGTGGTGATCCGTTTTACCAGAAGACTCGTCATGGATTAGGATATGACCCGTCCCATGTGTTTAGTGACGATATACAAGAAAAAGTCTCTTCTAGCTCTTCGCAGTCATCTGATTCAGAAGAAAACCAATTCATCGAATGGATATATCTCGTTCCTCATATGATGAATTCGAATGTGTATCTTCAACTTTCCATTAGGATTTATTCTTGAGTTGACCTCCTTTCCTTTCCCATAAAATAGGTCAGGTCATCCACTTCTTTTATCGATATCTGACATATATGCTCATGATGCCTGTCTTCTTAATCCCCAGCTACCAAAGTTTGGTTAAGCTGATTACTCATCTCTTTTGAGAGAAATTTTTATCCTCCATCTTATCAGTTGATATAGAAAGCCGAATTTATTATTTATCACGTTCTTATAACCTCTGAATAAATATTAAGTTGGTGTTTCCTATCTATCATGTCCATTTGACCTCTGCATAGATATTAATCTACTTTTCTTTGAGTTCTTAGATACTATCATGTTCATATTACCTCTGATAGTATTATGCTCTAAAACAGAAAATGCAATTTCATTATCTATCATGTCCATATTACCTCTGGATAGATATAATACGTTGAGTTTAAAAGACTTGTCACGTCCATATTACCTCTGATAAGTATTTTCTATCTCATACCTATTGTTTAAATTCCAAATAAACGATAGGATCACAAAACAAATCTTTCATTCATTTCTGGTGGAAACACTATAAAATGAATAAGACAAAAGATGACAAAGCACTCTCTTAAGATGGAGTGAAAACATCTTGAAGCAACTTCTTTAATTCTTCTAACCGCTTGCCACGAGAACTCATAACCTTCTTGGTAGCCTCTGTACGTCGAGCTTCGGGGGTGCAAAACAGAAAAGTTCAACGAAGGTGATTATCAAATTGGCCTTGGCTTCATCAAGGGTTCTGATGGTCGATTCAGCCCCAAAAGCTTGTTCTTCTAAAATTGAGCTTTGGATGAGGTGCAGATTTCGAGCATCGATCATCTTCTCCCTTTCAGCCTTCAAGCAAGCTAGCTCTGCCTCGACTTCGCGGATTCTGTCATTCTTGCTCTGAATATCTATGTTCAAAGCATCATAAGCCACTCTGTGACCATGCAGTACAGGTTTTATGCCAGCCAAAAAGGCTTTCTCTTTGGCAACCTTCAGACTGTATTCATGGAGAGCTGCGTTATATGTAGTCTCTCGAGTAAGATAATTAGCTGTTAAGGCATCATACTCCTCCTGAATGAGGCCTTCAACAGTCTCATTTGATAGCCTGAGATATTCTCCAATCGGCTGCTCAAGGTCCTCCATAATTTTCTCTAATGTGGCAGCTCTCTCAACATCATTGAACATGGCAACATTCTTGATAGTCAGAGCTATTGCCGTCTTCAAAATCTCATAGCTGAGACCCTTATTCAGGACCATCTTTATCAAAGTTGCCAGAGTTTTATAAAAAGTCTCAGTATGAATCTCAACCAGGAGATTCATTTCTATACTGGAGCTTGGTATGGCGGCAATATCGAACAGATCTCTTCCTTGGAGACCGGGAGCAGATGTTGATGGTGCAACAGCAGGATGAGATGAAGTCGTTGCTGTTACTACCGTCATAGCCAATTGATCCCCAGAAGCTTCAGGGATTGTATCTCCAACACCTACAGATACCATTGGTGTAACAACAGGCTGAGATGGAGCTGCTGCTGTCACTGCTGCTATAACTAATGGGTTCCCAGGAACTTCAGAAGCAATGTCTCCAATATTTGTTACTCCAGCCGTTTCTGGAGCTCTAGCGGCGGTGATAGTAGTGGATGTGGTGACAATTACAGGAGCTGGTTCAAGTTCCGGTATCGGCTTATCAGAAATTGATATTGAATCAGCAGCTACAGTAGAAGATACTATTACTTCTCTGGTTTCAACACCTTCTTCAACTGTCAGCTCCGCAGGATTTTCCACTGTTTCAGTTGCAGTAAAATCTTCTACAGCTGATTCTCTATTTAAGACCGGTTCTCCTCCAGCAGGTTCATCATCACCTGCAGTAGGGTCTATTGCTGCCTCTTTCTGGTGCTGATCTTCAACATGAGAGGATAGTTCAGGATGTGCTTCTTGATGCTCTACCGCAGGTTGTTGTCCTCCCTTTTCATCAGCACCCTCTTCGCTAGAAGAAGAAGCCTCATCAGCAGATTCCTTATTTTCCTCATAAATATCCTCTTCTTGAGGAGGAGGAGCCATAGGCTTTGGTGCAATTATGACATCTGCAAAAACGAACAAAATAAGTTAATATACAAAATAATGATATATAATTCCGTACAGGTTTTGTGTAATACTTGGAATATGTGTATTTTTTTTCAAGGTATGTATCATAATCACCATCCCAGTCATCATCCTCGAAGTCAAGAGCCGGTTCGTCTGATGGGATGCGGTCTTGATCAGCGGTAGATACAGTAGTAGCACCCTCTGTAACCTGTGCCTTGGTTGGCAAAGATAAATGGAGTGAGGTGCTAAGACGCCCAGGAGACAAAAGTGTTACAGCTCCTGATCCAACTATTGATGGAGGGGCTGAAGATCCTTCTCCTGGATGGACTGAGGAAGAACTGACAAGATGATCCTCTTCAGTCAAAGTGTCGTCTTCTGGAGTGTGGGTCCTTGGTTTGGAAGGCCCTTTGGTGGTAGATTTTTTCTTCTTCTCTGGAGACTTCACCGGAGAAACGGTAGCTATATTCTGCTTTCGTTTGCGGGTCTTTCCAATAATTATTGGTCCCGCAGCTACCTCCCCAGCTCCCCTAGGAATTACTGCCAGAAACTCATCTATAGTGGCAGTATTGTCTGGTATATCTGGGGTTATCCTGATAGGTTCTTCGACATTTCCCTCTTGAGCCCACCGAAAACTTCCGCGAGAGGGTGAACTTGCAAATCCACTGACAAAAGGACAAAAGAGATCAAATTAGTTTGGAAGCTTTATGACTTTTACGCTTACTAAAAGTGGATAAAGGTTTATAAAGTCTTTGTTTTACAAAGTCTCTCAGTGATTGATGAATTTTACGCTACCACATGTTGATGTGAGCGTAATATGACTTTTTACGCTAGCATGTACGAACATGAGCGTAGTTAAGTTTTTACGCTAGTACGTATAACGTGGGCGTATTCTTTTTTATCTTTTACGCTAGCACGTACAACGTGGGCGTATGTTGTTATTTCAATTTTTACGCTAACACGTACAACGTGGGCATAAAAAGCTGAAAGTATGGGTTATCTTCTTCTTCCTCGACGGATTCCTCCAGCCAGAGAATAGGGTTTTACCCATCATAGGCGGAGCTACGGCCGGGTTGGGTTGTCGATGTGGTGTTGACGATTGAATGGGAGTCGACAACGAATCGAGGGCAGGTTTCTTCCCCTTGTTGCTGGCGGCGGATGATTTCTTGGCAGCCATCGAATCAAAATGAGGGTTTCGAAGAAAGAAAGGGCAAGGGAATTCGAGATTGCAAAAAGATGAGTGAAAGTGTTTTCTCTCTCCGAAGAACCCTATTTATAGGGAGATTTCAAATCGGCTCAAATTCCAGATTTTACGCCGACTGTTGGATGTCCCCGCTTTTACGCGGATGACTGTTACATATCCCGAATTTTACGCTGGTCAAACCTCAACTTTTACGCTTCTGTTCAAAGTGTTCCAAATTTTGGAGATATTTGAAAACTTTGAAGGGGGTCTTGTAGGAGCGTAAAAAGTGCTTCAAAGAAAGAGTCAAAGTGATAGATCATTCCACTCAAATTGACCTACTTTACGCCGCAGAGAGGCTAAATACTTTACGCCCAAGACAAGGCTGATCATTTTACGCTCGGTTCTACACCCATGGTTTTACGCCCAGGACAAGCTAGCCACTTTTACGCTGGACAAAGCTGTCAAGTCTCGCATTTAATGCAAACTCTGACATGGAGATATTAATGATGGCATATATCACAGAATTCAAAGGGATTTGTTTTTACACAGAGACCAATGTTGTCGTTTAGTATGTGGATTGAGCTACTTTACGCTCACACTATGGCTTCTTTTACGCATGAAGACTATACGAGCTTTTACGCTCAACAGTTGACGTGTGCGTAAAGTCTATTTGAGCTACTTTTATGCTCAAGGTTATTTAACAACCACTTTACGCAGGAAGTCTATGTAGGGGCTATTTTACGCCTAGTCTACTGCTTTACGCTCAGAGTACATTGGGGCTATTTTTACGCCCTATTCTCCTCCACCAGTTTGGAACGTGGTTTGCTTACGTGGCTTTCATGCCATTCTTCTCGAAGAACGTGTGTACATGCATCCTATTATTACTGAAATGATGGGACACGTGTCAACATATACAGAGGATGGCTTCAGTCGTGGGTGGCAGTTGTTAGCGTAAAGATGGAACCTTTGCTGAGTTTTTACGCACAAAAGCCCAAGTCTATAAATAGACTTATTTTTATCATAAGAGAGACACAGAGAGAGGAGAGAATACAGAGATCAGAACTTAGAGATTTTGATTCTCCAGAGCATTCTTCTTCAAACTTTCTTTCAGAACAGAGTGAAGCAAAGCAGGAAAGCATTCGGCCTCGCCATCAGTGCCCAAGTGCGTCGATACCTTTCTGGTGACTTAGTTCTTCCGGTTGTTCAACTTCAAGCAGCGATCTTCATCATCATCATATGGTACAAGGAACAAAGTGATCATTTACGAATCAGACTTCCATAGCAATACTTTCCCAGAATCAAACTTGTACTTCTTGTACTTTTTCTTGTTTTATTTTCAAAAGGCCAATTTCCTTTTTTTGGCATATTTTTGTTAAGTGAAACAGGCACTTCTTCTGTCGGCTTATGGTATCCCGAAACCACGTCGTTTGACCTAACCGGTTATTCGAAAGCTGATTTTGCTGCATGCAAAGTGGATAGAAAAAGTACCAGCGGCACATGTCATTTTCTAGGTAAAGCTTTAGTTACTTGGTCTAGCAAGAAACAAAAATCTGTCGCATTATCAACATTTGAGGCTGAGTATATCGCCGTAGGACGTTGTTGTGCACAAATTCTGTGGACGAAGCAAACCTTAGAAGACTTTGGCCTACTATACACACACATACCCATTTTCTGTGACAACACTAGCACTATCAATTTGAATAAGAATCCAGTATGTCACTCTCGCACAAAACATATCGAGATTCGACATCATTTTCTTAGAGATCATCAACAAAATAGAGATATCAACCTTGTATACATAGACACAGAGAATCAATTAGCTGACATCTTCACAAAACCACTAGCAGAAGTTCGTTTCAATTATTTGCGTCGGGAATTAGGAATTTTAGATTTCAATAATATTAATTAATTTTGTTTTATACAATTATTTTTCAATACTCAAAAATTATTTTTTGAGACAAGCCTACAAAGGGTCTGTCTGTCACCACGACTATGGTGGAAGTGAAGCAGTATTTAATTATTTCCCGGTGAACTCCCGTTAGCTGGGATAGTACCCCTACAGCTAATCTGAAACAGTCACAGTGTGACAAAATTTAATTTAAAAAATAATATTAATTAAAATTTAAAATTACTAAACTTAGAATCAAATAATTGAAATAGGATGATGAAATGGATGTGGCCCATAATTTTTTTTTTATAATTCACCAAAAGAACCTTAGGCGAATTCGGCCCGAGTTTTGTTGGTGGTATATATTTTTTAAGTCAGAACCCAAGGCCCCCTCCTCTTCATCTCTTCCAAAATCCTCTTCACACTGTTGCTGCCGCCCGAGAGCTCCTCCAAACCCTAGAGTTTCTCTAATCCATTGCTTCCAATCCACTTAGAGATTTCCATCCAAATTTTGGATTCGTGCGAAGAATTCTTGTCTCTACAACATATTCGATTTTTGGAAGGTATAACTCTCTCCTTCTATCTCCTTCAAATTCATTAGTTTTAATTCAATTTTGGAAGAAATGCCTAAGAGATTCACCCCTTCCAAGAGGAAGAAGACCAATGCCAATGAAGAGGCATCGTCTTCGAATCCACCAGCGGATTCTCTCTTATCCTCGGTCCAATCGACCAACGGTGCATACAATGAGTTCTACTTTGTAACCAATGACCAATCATTGATATGGTATAGAGATTTTATCATGCGCAACATATGCACTGGCGCCCCGATGAAGTAGACTGCATTTCCTGACCACCGTCCTTACTTTGAGGCATTAGGGTTACACTGACTTGTCACCAAAAATTTTTCTATAGCTACTAATGCCATTAGATTGTTTTACTGCAACTTTGTGTTAGATACTTTTGATGTTATGACTCGTGTCGGAGGTATTAACATCGAGTTAAATGATGTCTTGTTCACGAAAATCCTTGGTGTTTCTAATGACGATGTCCCACTCAATGATATCACTGATTTCAATTTTCCTGATGACACGACTCTTCTCAGCTTCAAGAACGATCTTTGTGCACCTGCATGTGTTCGTTCTGGAACGTTCAAGGCTGCAAACTTGAACTTGTTTACTATGAATTACATCGCATCATCTATTCCACTATTCTTCCAAAATCTACTTCAAAAGATGATGTTACAAATCTTGAACCACTACAAAAATTCATCGATTTAGCGACGACTATATCCGTCAAAAATCTGTCGGTAAATGTAATTACCGATGGATGGTCGATGGATATTGGTTAAAAAAGGTCGTCGGGAAAAGCCTCGTCGCTAATTACAATCCGTCGACAAGTTGTCGCCCAACGACGAATTAGCGACGGACTGCCGTCAATCATACTCGTACAGTTTGCGACGACTCGCCGACGGATTACCGTCAAATCACGTATTAAAAGAAGTAATGACGTATCACTTACCGACGGACATATCCGTCGCTATTTGGTCGGTAAATGCATATCAAAGATTTCTGATACGCAAATTTCGTCGCCAATCAGTCGCGAATGGTCGCTAATTTTTAACGGATTTACGACGGAATGCCGACAGAATATCTGTCAACCCAGTTCTGTGAATTATTCATATTTCCAGAACATTGACGATTGATAATCCGTCGTTACTCCGTCGTGAGTCGTCGCTAGACCGTCGCCAATCAGTCGGCCTAATAGCGACGGATTATCCATCGCTAATGTTTTACCGACTAATAGCGACGACATACCGACGTAATATCCGTCGACCCTATCCTGTGAATCTTTCATAATTCCAGAACCTTGGCGACGGATAATCCGTCGGCTTTTATTCGCACATCCGTCACTAACTGGGAATCCCCCAGTTAGCGACGGATAGTCCGTCGGTAATTGGTCGCCAGTCCGTCGGTAGCTAGGAATTTTTTAAAAAAAAAGCATAAAACTGGGCATTCCCAATATACACAATTCCAATATACAAAACACACAAATAATCCCAAGCAATTCCAATATACAAAACACACAAACAATTCCAACACACAAATAAACACACAAATAAACACACAAAACACACAAATAATCCCAAGCATTCAAATTGTTCACACAAAACACACAAACATTCAATATTTAAACATTTTTCAAAACATCCGATATCCACCAACACAAACAAAATAATTCCAAAAATACAAACATCAACGAAGAGGGGTGCGATCGTCCGCTGGTGGTGGTACTCCCTGTTGCGCCCGTCTCATATACTCGTCCACAAGTACGGCAGCAATCCCTCCAAGACATGGCCAGGAAGTTGGTACAGCTGCTCTGGCGTCATCATATCAAGGAGGGTCGTCAAAGTAGGAGACGGTACGATAGAGGCAGTAGGGTCAAAAGAAACATGCCCGTTGGAAGAATGACCAGCAGCACTAGAAGGACCGATAGCACCAGTTGAAGGATGCAGGTACGTGGACAACTGCATCCGAATCTCCGACACCGCCTCGTTCATATGCGCAAGCTGGGACCTCACATCATCGTCTGCTGGGGCCGCGAAAGGAGGCGGGGGAGGTGGAAATCTCGGAGTCGCCGAGTGCAAATTAACCAGGGAGTCGACTCCGTACATGCGCCTTTTTCTATAGCCGCCGACGGTATCTACGAATAAGTCGTCGTAGCGAGTGGCCGTAGAAGAAGGGGTCCCGACGAGCGTCGTTTCGCTGACATCCTCGGGAGCAGATGGCTGAATCTGACTAAGGGCCTTACGATACGCAGACTATCAAATGAATGTGTTTATTATACTATAAGTTTACCTAAGTTATAATCTAAATCCTATGTTACCCTAAGTTATAGTCTGAATCCTAAGTTTACCTAAGTTATTGTCTGAATCTTAAGTTTACCTAAGTTATTGTCGAAATACTTATAATTCTAATATAAATCTCATAAACGTAAGTACTTACATCCGTCGCCTTGGCCCTTTCGTCGATGAAGCTCCCGTCCTTCTGCCTCTTGTGGACATGCTGGAATACATCGTGCATGGTGACCAAGTCAGCAGGTTTTCCCTCCTTCAATGCCTGTTGGATCTGCATACAAAATATTCGTAGAATTTAATTAATTAAGTATATTAATAGTACCGAATTAGATAGTGAATGAATTTGCGGTATCTCACCAGATCTGCAAGCGACGCTGCGTGGGGCTTTGATCCCCCGTATGTGCCCTACGGCCCGTCGGTTCGCTTTTACTTTTTTTCGATTTCTCCTTAAAGGCAGGAGCATCCATCTTCTCCAAGAGTTGCTCCTAGTAGTCCTATCGGATCCACTCCTTCTTCGAATGCGCCGTTCGAAGGTCATAAACCGCATCTCGGATCTTCTTTCCGGTGGCGCTTCTATAGGTCTTGCGGATCGCCTCCTCGCGATGGGGGGCCACCAGAAGGTCCTCTGACATACAAATTCAATTATCATGATATTAAAAAATAGTTGATTAAAGAGTAATTAATAATTAATCACAATATATATATATATATATATACCCTCATCTCGTCGAGCCAACGGTACTGCAAGTCTAGGGGCGCCTCAGAAAAATTAAGGTAGAGGCCATGGTAGTTAGTCCGAATAATCTGCCCTAGAAGCTTGGTAGCATCCTACGAAAAAACCTACAAAAAAGCAACGACTGGACTATTAACTTGAATAAATAAAACAAATTTATTAAATTAACTTAAATTTACTTACGCTTCACCCGCGTGCCACAGCCCTCGTCGAAACTCGCCCATCGGCCTCTCTGTGGCGTCGGAGGATCCGCGACTCCGCATATGTACTCGCAAGTCACCGGATGTAACTGAATGTGGGGGTACTCCGGGGCCCACTTCGTTCAGCCGTTAGTGGATCCGCTGGTGGATCCGCTAGCGGATGGAGACCCCATCGACGAATGTGTCGATAGCCCCTGGGTAGATCGACGGCGGGATGAGTCTGTGCCCGGGGTACTCTCCGGATCGGGCTCACTAGATGGGGACATCGCCCGGGAAGGCTGAATGCGACCACGACCACCACTACGAGCACGACCACCTCCACCACGGCCAGTACCACCAGCACCACCGCGGCCTGCACCACGACGACGACGAGTGCTAGCCATCAGCAGGGCGACGAGTGACACCACGAATAAAGAACAACTAGGAGTGCCATCTGTAACAAGAATATGCAGAAGTTTAAACTGAATTCATATAAGTTAGTTATAAGTGCTTTTATGAGGTCAAACTAAAATCACGTAATTGAAAGTCTTTTTAATATATACTAATATTTAATCTAATCATCATCATTGTCCTCGTCCTCGTCCTCGTCCTCAGCCTCGCCCTTATCCTCATCCTCATCATCGACTTCATCTATATCCTCATCATCGACTTCATCTATATCCTCATCCTCGTCAAGTTCTTCTTCTTCTTCTTCATCATCCTCATCCTCAATAGTTAGAAAAAGACATCACTTTCTTCCCTGGTTGACAGCTAAGTCTTGTGTATCAACCTCTTCTTCCCCTCTATTTTTCTCAACAATATTTTCAACATCCATGGTATCCGAATGTTGTACCAAGTATTGGGACTTTTCGATCTGGTCCTCTTGGTATGCTAGGTATCCAACGTTGAATGTATTTCTAGATTTAATCTTGTATACTTCCCACCAGTCAAATCGATCTCTATAATGCCTTGGATAGCTTGTATAGTAGACTTGAACAGCCTGACTTGCTATCGCAAATGTGTCGGACCCTCTATACCTCCTGCGATGATTTATATTGACGAATCCAAATTGTTTATCGTTTCTCCAACCGATATTTGGTGTCGTATCGAGCCACTCATATTTGAACATCATAATATGCATATCATATGGGGCACTCTATTGTAAATCTATAATATCCCGAAGCACTCCATAATAGTCAAAGTCCGGCTCGTCGTCATAGATGGTGCCTCTTAAGCAAACACCAGAATCCTTGGTATTGAAGCCGTCATTGAGAAATTTGCCATTTATAGCATTCTGAGTTGCCTTAAACTTGAAGCCATTAACGACATAGCCTGGCCAAGTCTTTGCATGCTTCTTCGATCCCAATGCCAAATAACGAATACTATCATTTGTGAGTGTTGTTTCAGGCAAAAAAACCTGTAAACAAATATTGATAATTTAAATATTTTAGATGCATATATTTTAATAGAGCCACATAAATTATTATCTCAGTTACTTACGTATTTGTGAAACCAGGACAGAAAGGTACAGTCAACCTTTCTTTGAAGTCCTTCATCGGTAATATCGGGTGTCCTCATTTGGACTTCATTTCTAAATACACTGTTAGAGAGTAAGAATAAGTGTAGTCAGTTAGTTCACTAAATTAGAGATTATAACGAGTGTAAGTGTAGTCACTTACTTCTCCAAATCTCTCACTTCTTGTATGTCACAATTTAACAAGACATATCGGTGAGCGGTATCGTACTCATCGTCAGTCAACTACCGTTTCTTACTAACCCCAATAGGCTTGCCCCTTACATTGAATATACCTCTATCCTCAACGTCCTCATCATTCCTTTGAGGTCTATTTTGATTTGTCTTAACATGAGTATCGAAATAAATGGAGCAAAAGTTTGATACCTCCCCAATAAGATATGCTTCGCATATCGAAACCTCTATATGAGCCTTGTTGCCAACTTTCTTTTTTAAGTGGTGTAGGTATCTAGAGAGAGAAATTATCAGTATAGCTAAAAATGAAATTCAACTTAAATTATATCAATTTTTATGTACCTCTCAAATGGGTACATCCATCGATAATGAACATATGCACCGACACGGGCTTCGTATGCTAGATGAATCGGTAGATGCTCTATGCTGTCGAAGAAGTCCGGAGGAAATATATTTTCTAACTTGAAAATTGTTAAGATAATCTTCTCCTCAAGTTCAACCATGTATTGTACCGTCAACTTAGTTGAACAAATATCCCTGAAGAATGTAGATAGCTCGGCCAACAGAACCCATACAGAAGAAGGCAACAACTCTCTCAACGCAATGGGCAGTAATCTTTCCATAAACACGTGGCAGTCGCGACTCTTCATTTCCGTTAGCTTGCGTTCATTGAGATCAATGCATCTAGACAAATTTGACACATAGCCGTCAGGAAATCTTAAAGTAGATATCCACTTGCAGATTATTAATCTATCTTTCTTGGGAATCTTTTCCTTGGAAAAAAAAGATTGATATTGGTACGATCTAATCGATTATCGGGAATTAATCCCGAACCCGCTGTATCATACCTTTTTTCGGTATACAAAGTCGTAGACTTGACTAACTCAATTCTTATGAAATCGCGAATCAGATTATTTGCCCTTACCTCAATAAAGGAAGCATGAACCTCTTCTATAGAACCATTTTTTTCTTGGTCCCAGTTTAATACTAAGCAAGCCCAAACCAATTGAATACTTGTGTGATAAATTCCTCGAATTGACTTTCCATTTCCATAAAGGATATAATTGAAAACTCTAAGTTGGACATTGTCTTTTTCCTGCAAGAGATCCTGAGGGAAAGAGGGCCTATTCTGGACCAATTATAAACCATAATCCCGATGCACTGATATTGTTATGAATGAGTTTATTTCTTAAGAGAGCATCTAGTTATGAGTTCGTAGCGGCAGTCAAACTGGAGCTAGGAACGTAGCATTGAACGCAGTGAACGGACGGGTAAGCGAGTGAGCTTAGCCCGTAGCCGGGTAGGGAACAGTTGTTGCTTAGGCTGGGTAAACTTAGGCTTAGGAAAGGTAGTTTACTTGCTTACTTGTTAGAGTAAGGCAGCTCAATTGTAGCTAACTTGCTTGCTTCGTTTGGGCCATAGCGGTCAGTGCTCCTAAGATCATAGAAGCAATACTGCAGAAAAAGAAGATTTGTTGCAATGTACCTCTATAGGAACCAACAATAGAAAGATGTGACATATTTGCAGAAATAGAGATTTTAGGCGCAATAGAAAGGAATGCTGTCACCGGGGTGGGTGAACCCTCATAGATATCAGGTGCCCATATATATTGAGTCAAAAGAGAGATTGAGTCTGAGGGAGAGGGAGGTTTTCTTCGGGGCTCGAGAGATTGAATAGATAGGGCCCCACAAGTAGTTACAATGTGTATTGTGCTACCGACTTAGTTAATTGTCCACTTGCTCCCCTTTGTATCAAGTTCAGATGAGGATGCTTGCATATCTCGGCAATATCTTGTCTTGATTTTGGATTATCTTTCGTCTTTTCTTTAATATCCATGACGGTATTGAAGACATTGTCGAACACATTCTTTTCGATATGCATGACATCAAGATTATGCCTTATAAGATTATCTTTCCAATAAGGCAAGTCCCAGAAAATACTCTGTTTGGTCTAGTTATGGCTTTGTCCGAACCCCTCGACACAATTGTTCGATGGATCTTCAATTATGGAGGACAAGTCCTTTACATCATCCCAAATATCGTATCCCGACAATCTGGCAGGCGGATGAGAAAATTTATGTTTTCCAGCTCTGAACGCGTCCTTGTTCTTTCTCCAAGGATGACTCACGGGCAGAAATTGACGGTGACAATCAAAGAAAGAAGTTTTTCCTCCATACTTAAGGTGGAACACTTTACTATTTTCTATGCATATCGGACAAGACATCCTACCGTGAGTACTCCATCCTGACAGCATACCGTATGCTGGAAAATCATTTATTGTCCACATAGTGAAGCTCTCATCTGAAAGTTCTGTTTTCTGGAAATATCATAGGTCGCGACGCCGATCTTCCACAGTTGTTTAAGCTCATCCACCAACGGTTGTAAATATATATCGATGTTCTTCGTCGGATTTTTGGGACCCGGTAAGATAGCTGTCAAGAACATATAAGGAGTCTTCATACACATCCATGGTCGCAGATTATAAGGGGTAAGAATGATCGGTCAGTAGGAGTATTGAGATCCCGACTGCCTGAAAGGGGCGAAGCCATCAGAACATAGCGCCAGCCGTATATTTCTAGGCTCTGCAACAAAATCTGGATGACACAAGACAAAATATTTCCACGCCTCTCCGTCCGAAGGATGTGACAATTCTCTATCGTCCTTTGTGCGTTCTTCGTTGTGCCACGTCATGTGTTCAGCTGTATTCAGAGACATATACTTCCTCTGTAAGTGCTTCGTGATCGACAAATAATGCATATACTTATAAGGACATCATTTTCTAGTTGACTTTCCTTTTCCCTTTACTGGCTTGTAATGATCCGTATTACAGAAGCTGTAACTTTCTATGTCCTCCTTCTTCTTGTAGTACAACATGCAACCGTTGCAACAACAATCTATCTTATTGTACCCCAGTTCCAGTTTTTGGACCATCATCTTTGACTTATAGAAGTTTTTTGGGAGCTCTTTTGATTCCTTCGGTAAGATCTCTCTCGCTAGTTGTGTAATCCGATCATAGCAAGCTTGTTGCAAGTTAAAATCAGAATTTATGCTCAATAACTGTATCATCACTGACAGTACGGAATGAGTATCACAACCAGGATGTAGAGGAGTATCTGCATCCTAAAACATATCATAGAACTCCTTCGCCTCGGGATTAGGATCCTCCGGATCAAAATTAGGCCCTGCCGTATCGTATACCATATCTCATACAAGATTCTGCAGGTCTCCATAATCAACAGAGCATCCTTCGTCTTCGATGAAAAAAATCTGTTGTAGCATTATCATTAAAAGCATAAGTAGCAGCATTCGCAACCTGTCTTTCCGTATATAGTTCACCTTGCGATAACCACATGTCATAATCACGTACGAAACCCTTATGGGTCAAATGATCTCTCACAGTCACCACTTCTTCGTAACGTCTATTGCGACAATTATGACATGGACACTTGACTTTGGTACCGTCCATGTACTGAGCTTTGCTCATAGCATACTTAAGAAACACTTCCACGCCTGCCTGAAAATCGTCACTCACACCTATTCTGCTCTCGTGTTATCGTTTGTACATTCATGTACAATCAAAGAAGTAACGATCCATCGCAGATTGGAGATAAAAATCTGTATTATAAGACTAACAGAATTACTATGTAATCATGTACTCACCAATAACCGGATGTAACTGGAGTCCTTGGACCTATCGTGCAGTAATTGGTGGATCCGCTGGTATAGGCCGGATGTACTTAGTATCGACCGTATCAGATTAGTATCGGTCTATCGGTTTGGTATAGGACGTATCAGATTGGTATTGGCCTTAACAAATTGGTATCGTCCTATCCGATATATACATGTATCGACCGTATAGCTAGGATTCATATTAGCCTTATCAATTTGTTATTGGTCATATCCGATTGGTATCGTCCGTGTTGGATTAGTATCGACCGTTTTGGATTAATATCGTAGAAGGTTTAGTAACAACTGTACTTGGATTTCTCTCTTCTTGAGCTAGAATACCATTGTAAGAGAATCAGCAGATCGTGATTGGCCAGTTACAGTAACATACATGCTTTCATTTCCATCAGAAAAAGTGAGATTGAAAAGGAAACATGTATGTTCTGTAACTGGCCAGCTACGCTCTCGTGACTCTCTTGCAATGGTAATCTAGCTCTAGAAGAGGGAAATCCAAGTACAGTTGTTACTAAACCTTCCATCAAACTAATCTGATACTGCCGATACTAATCCGATATGCCGATACCTATCGGCTATGGCCGATACCGAATCGATAAGGCCAATACGAATCCAAGATATACGGCCGATACATATCGGATAGGACGATACCAATTCGCTAATACCAATACCAACCGATACGGCCTATACCAAACCGATAGATCGATACGAATCCGATACGGTCAATACTTATAAGTACCTACGATCGAGGAGGTTGATCGGCTGGTACATCCATGTACGATCAATGAAGTAACGATACGTTTCAATTTGGATGTAAAAATCTGTATCGTAAGACAAACTAAACATAATTTGTTCGATACCGATACTGATACCGATTTCGATACTCAACGAAATAGTCTGATACCGATACCGATACAGATTGGTGGTGGGACGAGCCATAATTCGTTGATTTGGTTTTGGTTTCGGTTTTGGTTTCGGTTTCGGTTTCGAACATACTAAATTTTAAAAAATTCGGTTCGATTTCGGTTTTGAATATACTAAATTCGGTTCGGTTTCGGTTTTCAATATACTAAACTTACTTATTTGGTTTCGATTTTGAATATACTAAATTCGGTTCGGTTTTGGTTTTCAATATACTAAATTTACTTATTCGATTTCGGTTTCGGTCCATAGTTTATATATACTCCTCTCTCTCTATATATATATATATACTCCTCGAATATATAAATATATGTGCGTGTGTGCCGAATATATATATATATATATATATATATATATATATATATATATATATATATATATTTTATATATATATATATATATATATATATATACATATATATATATAAAAAAATATATATATATATATATATATCCGACCCCCCGCGGCCAGCCACCCCCGCGGCCAGCCACCCCCGCGGCCTGACCCTAACCCCCCCGCAGCCAACTAACAACCCCTCCACCACCCCCTCCCACCTCCACCCCCACGTCCGTCAACCCCCGCCCCCCCTCCTACCTCCACCCCCACGGCCAGCCCCCCGCCCTCCCGCAGCCCACCCCCAACCCCCCCGGGGTCAGCCCTCCACCAACCCCCCCGGCCAGCCCCCCCTGTAGCCCACCTCCAACCCCTCCGGGGCCAGCCTCCCCGCGGCAAGGCCCCCCGCTGCCCGCCCCCTCCCACCACCCCCACCCTACCACCCCCCGCGGCGACCCCCACTACCGCCATCTTCATCCGCGGCGACCACCACCCCCCCGCGACCAGTTACCCCGCGACCACACCCCCCCTCCCGCCGCTGCCCGTCCCCTCCCACCACCGCCGGCTCCCCTCTGCCCCCCACCGTCGCCCAAGAGAAAGAGAGTTACCTCGATCGTACGCGTCGAAGAGAGAGAGAGAGAGATAAGAGAGAAAAAATTAGGGGGAATGAAATTTCCCCCCCCCCCCCGGTCGGTTGAACTTAAGCTAGGCTTTTAACTTAGCGATGGACTAGCGACGGATAAAATCTGTCGCTACTTAGTCGTTAATCTCACGCGATTTTTTTAAAAAAATTTCAACCACTTAGCGACAGACTGTATGTCCGTCGCTAATATCCCATCATCTGGTCGACGGATTATCCGTCGCTTAGTAGTCGTCAATTCCCCTGCAAACTAGTAATATTTTCTCGTAATTTTTTTAACATTTTTCCGCCAATTAGTGACTACCGAGTGACTAATTGTCGACAGGTTTTTATTCCGTCGCTATTTTACCGACGGCTTGCCGACGGATTAGCGATGGATGTTCTTCCTTAAAATTAAAAAAAATTGGTGCACGATTAGCCGGGAAGTCGTCGCCAGGTTGTCGATAGTCCGTCGCTATTGACGACGGATTTTTTCTATCACTAAAACACTGTCGCCAATTTACTGTATTTTGGTAGTGAACTATCTGCCCTCTACCACATCATCAAGGGAATTCCTTTTTCGGTTCCCAAGACTATTATCCAGATGATAGGATGATGTCGCACAAGAGATCGAAATCTCTCTTATGCGATGTTCATTCCATGCATCTTTCAGAGATTTGACATCGACCTGTATACTTATGCTTTGGACCCTGAGCCCAAGTATCTCCAGCTGTCCCATCGCAGCACTGTCGCACTTGCTGTACCTCCTACTGTACCTGCTCTACCTCTTCAGGTATACCCTATGTCTTTTGAGGGTATCCATCAGTACCTTTCTGACCTCCAGACATTCATCACTGACACATCCAGGGAATACGAGTTCCGTGATGTGACTCAGTTTCAGGCACTGGCCAACTCCTTCGCTGATCTTCGATTGGCTCAGACTGGACATTCTGCCAGTTCTCTTCCCCGAGATCCAGCAGTCTCCGGTTACAGCTATGAGGATGAGGTGGTACATACTCTCTTCCAGTCCAGTAACGCTTATGATTGGTACCGTGGTTCGGGTGCTACTCCACACACCTCTGGAGCTGGCACTTCTAGAGCTGGTCCATCTGGACATGGTGGACATGCTAAAACTGCAGATGATGATGATGATGAGGATTTGTGATCTAGACGTACTGCATTTTGTCTAGATGATCACTTTTTGAGACTTTGATTATGTCTTTGTTACTTGGAAATGCTCCGATATTCCAAGATATCATTAGTACTTTATCCTTTTAGTTTATTTTGCACTGAGATTGTATTTGTTTGAGATGATGTTCTGTGAACATGTTTTATACTTTCTTTAGCATATTTTTATTCAGTTTAGCATTATTCCATATATCTTATAGCACTATCTCTTTATGCTTCAATATTAACTGCCTGTGAAATATACACTGCCTGTGAAATGTTGTTTTATTTATTATGTTTATATTTCTTCAACGATTGTTCTTATGCATACATTGTGGGGGAGCTTCTCTCTTTGCAATTATTTTGCTAAGTAACAATGGGAGAGAAATTGGATCTAACATCTATTGCAGGATACAGGAACATTTTTTTTCAGGATATACAGTACAATTTGCAATTTTGATTATCTTTCAAATCATATCGATCAAAGATGTTATATCGGTCAAGGTTTGTCAATTATCAAAATAGAGGAGATTGCTGGCCCATTGGTCACGGTCAAACCTGATTTTAATAATTGATCAAACTCTGTCTCGATATAAGGGCTACTTAAAGATGTTTTGGATTCTAGGACACTGCCAGAGAATAGCTATCTGATCTGTTTAAGACCGAAGCTGTGTTTGCTACTCGAGTCTGTATTTCCTTTATATAATATAATTTTTACTTTTATTGAGTCTAGGAATACAGTATACACCGAGTCGTACTGGCAAGTAGTGTATCATAAAAATGTTTTCAGAATATCCCATGTTTTGAAAAATAGTCCCCTATTTACAAAAAGCTCCTAAATGCTTAAAAGAATTTCAAAAAGACCAAAAATCAATTTGCAAAAAGATTGACTAAACCCTGACAGAACTCAGCCAGTGTTCGGCCCGAGTTCGGCCAGAGTTTGGTTAGTGACTGTTTGATTTTCGAATGTTTAAAAACTTGGTCTCCCTGTACTTACGGATCCCAATAAGATTTTCTTATATAGTTCTGTCCGAATTCTGCCCGAATTCTGCTAGAGTTTTGCCTTTGGAAAAACTATAAATAGAGAAAGATTTCGATTATTTCAATTCACTCATTCACTCACTTTCATCTCTTTTCTCTAAAGCCTACTGTTCTATTCCAAAGAGTTCTAAGTTTTAATTTTCAAATCCCAAGCCAGTTACAATCCTCTAGTCGATTTGCCAGTGCGGTACGGTCTAGAAGCTTCAGAGCAATTGTAATCAGAGGCTTGATTGAAGAAAGACTCTTCACAATTGAAGTTGGTCGAGTACTTCGTATCAAAGCTCGCATTTGTAGAAGTTGCAAGGCCTTCGTATGAAAACTTGCGGTATTTTCTAATAGTGGATTCAACTGGAAGCTAGAGTTCATCCAAGTGGACTAGTCCTCACAAGAGGAAAACCAATATAAATCGTCGTCTTTGTGTTTGCTTTCCAATCTCTGCTTTTATAGTTATTTACTTGTGATATATGTATTTCTTTGTGATCTTGCTGCTAACTTTTTAAATTAGTTATATTTCGCTGTCTACTCTGTTCACCCCCTCTAGAGTATTGTGCTTTATAAATTCGTTCCTACACTTGTATTTTCTTTACCTTCTCTACTGTGCTCACTGTTCGACGTAACAAAAGGTTGAACGAACTTTTTGCTTTATTGAAAGTATAAGGTATCTGTGTACAAAAAAGGAAGTCCTAAACAAGATATTCTAAGTACAGGGAGAAGAGGTTTCTGGTAAAGTATGATGATGGAGATCGAGCACTGTAGCGGCCCCTTTACTCCGTTGACGATATGATGACGAATCAAACTTGTTATGGCTCTCTGGCACCTTTGATGGGACTCTGGGGTCACCGATCAAGAGGCTGTCTGGATGAGAAGATCCCTTGAAGATGGTTGGTTGGTTCTTTGGTTGATAGGTGAATGAGGGTGGTCAACTCTTCGTGGATGGAGATCGCTGCTCCTTTGAAGTTTGTCCATTGTCAATGTTTTCTCCTTCTTTTTTTTTCTTTATTGGTGGAAGAAGAACTCCTTCTATTTATAGAGAACCGAGCACATATGCGATATGCATTAGGGTTCCTGAGATATGAAAGAATATGCCGTCATTGCACGGTATGGGCTTCTGCGGCGCTGATACGGGCGGACATCGAGATTCCCCTCAAACGAGATCTCTGGTGGTTATAACATAACCGAAGTAGGTAACACGTGGCTCGTGCCGATTTGCTTGCTCGGATACATTCGAGTAAATCTTGGGATTTTATCCTAGATTTGGAGTCTAATTGATCCTCGTCTAAGATTTAAATCAATCTGATATGATATCAATCATAATTTAATCCCAATCTTCTCTGCAAGAGGCGGTTTAAACAAACCAATTCGGGTGGACCCAGGCTTCCTGCGCCTCTGGTGAGGACTAAGTGCTGTTGTGCTTCTGGGGCGATGAGTAGACCGTACTTCTGGACACGACAGAACATTTGTGCTTTCAGGCTACGAGTGGACTTGGCTTCGAATGACGACGAGACTTCTGTGCGTATAGAGTAACTTATGAAGCTGTGTTTTGGGCTACCAGAGTCACTATGCTGTAGACGACAAGTAGGCTTGTGCTTCAGGTTGACGAGGTTACTGTGCTTTTGGAGCGACAGGTTGACTTGTATTGGTTGCGATGGGAGTTTCCAAGTCTCTTGTAGAGAAGTGACTTAAGCTTCTGATCCGGAGCAGACGACTGCGCTCTGGGAATGGCGATGGTGTGAGCATATCACCATCCTGCACCTCATGCAAACGCAGGTAAGTAGTTGCGCCTCTGAACAGTGAAGGCGTTTGCTGCGAAGGGAAGGGTATGACACCCTTGCGCGTCTTAGATTGGCGCAGGCAGATAACTGCGCATCTAGAGTGAAGGCACTGGCTTCTGGAATAAAAGAAGGGTAGGGGCGCATACCACTATCGTGTTTCTGAGGTTGGCGCAGGAAGGTGGCTGCACCTCTGGTTTGAAGGCTCTGGTTTCTTCAAAGTACAGGGTTGCTAATATGCTACTGAATGGCTGCGCCCACAAGAGTATCAGAACATGCTTCGGTAGAAGCCAATCTTCCAGCGTGTGTATCAAGAAGAAGGAAGGCAGTGCTTCGATAAAGATTGCATCCCTTATAGACCCCTCTAGGTTTCTGTCGAATTTGTACTAGATCCTTTGTAGAAGAATAAAATTAGTCCCTTATGTATGATCTTGTGTCTGTACTAGACTTTGGTAGACATGACAATAAAGGGACTTCTCTACATATCTTCTGTTTTGTCTTTTTAGCACTGAGCCTGAGTCTTTTGCATCTTTTGCGCTTTGGCGAAGGGATGTCTTCAGCTAAGATTTTTTATGCTTCTACACTCACGACCAACTCGGGACCCAATATTAGTCGCTCTCCTATGTTGCTCCAACAAATAGGAGAACGACACTTCCTACCATACAATGCTTCAAATGGAGCCATCTGGATGCTCGCTTGATAGCTATCGTTGTAAGAAAATTCCTTAAGATGGAGGTGGTCTTCCCATGATTCGCCAAAGGCAAGCATACACGCTCTCAACATGTCTTCTAGCGTCTGAATCGTACGCTCTGACTGACCGTCTATCTGCGGGTGATAAGACGTGCTAAACTTCAAACGAGTGCCCAAGCTTTCTGGCATGCTCCTCTAAAAGTGGGAGGTGAATCTCGAGTTCCGGTCCGACATGATGCTAACTTGCATACCGTATACCTTCAGTATTTGCTTCATGTACATGTCAGCTAAGACCTCCGTGGACTGGCCCACTATAAAAGGTAAGAAGTGGGCTGATTTAGTAAGTCTGTCTATTATCACCCATACAGCATCTCGTCCACTAGGACTTCGAGGAAATCCTGTGACGAAATCCATGGTGATGTGCTCCCACTTCCACTCGGTAATTAGAAACAGCTACAATAATCCAGCTGACCTTTGATGCTCTGCCTTCACTTGTTGGCATACCAAACACTTAGCCACGAAACGATCTATCTCCCACTTTATTCCATGCCACCAATAGTGCTGCCGCAAGTCCCGGTACATCTTGGTTCCTCCGGGGTGTATGGAGTAGATCGAACTATGTGCTTCGGTCATCTATTCCTGCCATAGCTCTCCGTTTGGAACATATAGACGATCACCACATCGTAATGTCCTATCGGGATGAATTCTTATTCCTATCTGCTATCCTGCTTCGGTCCTCTCTCTAAGTCATCGAAATCTAGGATTTGTGGGTAATGCTGCCTTGATCCTCTCTACTAATGATGATTGTACTTGAAAATTGGCTAGTACGCCATTATCTCCAGGTGATACGACTTCGATACCAAGCTTCTGCAAGTCTTCTAACAACTCCTTCTGTGTGGTCAAGAAATGACCCATGGGCTTACGGCTTAATGCATCTGCCATAACATTAGCCTTGCCTGGATGGTATTGCAGCTCAACCTCATAATCCTTCAATAGCTCCAACCAACGACGTTGTCGCATGTTCAATTCTTTCTGTGTAAAAATATACTTGAGGCTCATATGGTCGGTATAGATGTCTACCTTCTCGCCGTACAAGTAATGTCTCCAATGCTTCAGAGCGAAGATGATTGTTACGAGCTTTAGATCGTGGGTGGGATAATTCTTCTCATGCACTCTCAAATGTCTCGATGCGTATGCTAATACACGATTATGCTACATCAAGAAGCAGCCCAATCTTTTTTCGGATGCATCGCTATATATCACGAATCCTCCCGGTCCTGATGGTAGTGTCAACATGGGTGCAGTGGTGAAGCGCTTTTTCAACTCGTCAGAAGCGGCTTGACAATTGTTCGTCCATACGAACTCTTGGTTTTTGCAAGTTAACTGAGTCATAGGCCACGTTATCCGTGAGAAATCTAGCACGAACCTTCGGTAATAACCTGCAAGTCTAAGAAAACTTCTCACCTCGGAGGCTGATGTGGGAGCGGGTCATGCATTGACTGTTGTGATCTTCTCCGGATCTACCTGTAGAATCATGAAAAATCTCAGCTGAAGATATTCCTTCGCCAAAGTGCAGAAGATGCAAACGACTGAGGCTCAGTTATAAAAAGACAAAACAGAAGATATGGAAAGAAGTCCCTTCATTGTCATGTCTACCAAAGTCTACTACAGACACATCAAGACCACACATAAGGGACTAATTATGTTCTTCTACAAAGGATCTAGTACATATTCGATAGAAGCCTAGAAGGATCTACAAGGGATGTAATCTTGATCGAAGCGCAGCCTTCCTTCTCCTCGATACACACGCTGGAGGATTGACCTCCACCGAAGTATGTTCTGATATTCTAGTGGGCGCTACCTCTCAGAAGTATATCAGTAACTCAGCACTTTGAAGAAGCCAGAGTCTTCAAGCTAGAGGAGCAGCCACCTACCTGTGCCAACCTCAGAAACAAGATGGTGGTAGGGCCCTCCTTCCCTTATTTTATTCCAAAAATCGGTGTCTTCACTCCAGAGGCGCAGCTATCTACCTGCGCCAATCTCAGATGCGCAAGTGCATCGTACCCTTCCTTCCGAAGCCAACGTCTTCACTGTTCAGAGGCGTAGCTACTTACCTGCGTCTGCATGATGTGCAGGATGGTGATATGCTCACACCATCTCCACTCCTATTGTGCAGTCATCTGCTCCGGATCAGAAGCTTAAGTCACTTCTCTACAAGAGACTTGGGAACTCCCGTCGCAAACAATGCAAGTCAACCTGTCGCTCCAAAAGCACAGTAACCTTGCCAACCTGAAGCACAAGCCTACTTGTCGCCTACACCACAGTAACTCTGGTAGCCCAAAATACAGCTTCGTAAGTTACTCTATACGTATAGAAGTCTCATCGTCCTTCGAAGCCAGGTCCACTCGTCGTTTGAAAGCATAGAGATTCCGTCGTCTCCGGAAGCACAGTCTACTCGTCACCACAGAAGCACAACAACACTTAGTCCGCACCAGAGGCACAGGGAGCATGGGTCCACCCCAATTGGTTTGTTTATACAGCCTCTTGCAGAGAATATTGGGATTAAATCATGATTGATATCATATCAGATTGATTTAAATCTTAGACGAGGATCAATTAGACTCAAAATCTAAGATGAAATCCCAAGATTTACTAGGCTGTATTCGAGCAAGCAAATCGGCACACGTCACGTGTCACCTCCTTCGGTTATGTTTATAACCACCAAAGATCTCGTTTAAAGGGAATCTCGATGTCCGCCACGTGTCACCACCGTAGAAGCTCGCACCGTACAATTATGGCAGATTCTTTCATATCTCAAGAACCCTAATGCACATCACATATGTGCTCGGTTCTCTATAAATAGAAGGAGTTCTTCTTCCACCAAAGCACCAAAATTGATATAGGGAACATCGACAATCTTCAAAGGAGCAGCGATCTCCATCCACGAAGAGTCGACCACCCTCAACCACCTATCAACCAAAGAACCAACCATCAAACCATCTTCAAGAGACCTTCTCATCCAGACAGCCTCTTGATCGGTGACCCCAGAGTCCCATTAAAGGCGCCAGAGAGCCATAGAAAGGTTGATTCGTCGTAAGATCGTCAACGGAGTAATGGAGCCGCTGCAGTACTCGATCTCCATCGTCACTCTTCCCATAAACCTCTTCTCCCTGTACTTAGAATATCCTGTTTAGGACTTCCTTCTTTGTACACAGATACCTTATACGTTCCAATAAAGCAAAAAGTTTGTTCAACCTTTTGTTACGTCGAACAAAATGGTAACACTGCTGGGGACTACCTTCTCCTCCAATGAGAAGGCGGTGATGCAATCTGATGACAACTTGCTGGGAGTTTCTCAAGACATGCTGGTCGTACGCTTCGACCAGCAGGCTTTTAAAGATATCCCCTCTGATAAAAAAAGGCTTCGAAGCGGTTCGTACAACCGAAGAAAACTCGACGTGTCTGGAGGCCTAAGGCAGCTGCCGCCAGCAGTACGACAGCGAGAACTGCGTCTCAGGACCCCCTCAACGTCAAATTCACAAAGAAGATCCCGGCTGCTACAGCCTTATCCCATAGCCCGATTCTTGTCCCGAGAAAGCATGGCGAAGAAGATGGTGGTTCTATGGTTGATCTGATGAAGGAATGATGTCGAAGGAAGCATGCACCGGTCCAACCCCTCACGATGGAAGTATTGCTAGCAAGGAGATCTGTCTTCGACATAATCGCTTTCCCTTCAGGTAAACCTTCGACGGACTCTGAATACTACTTACCAGCTGGGGGTAGTAGAAAAAGATCCCAGGTGGCTCGTGCTTCGTACAACAAGCGTGCGGCACCAGCGGAAGACCTGAGGCCCGTGTTGACAGTAATACGTGCAGCCGACGGAAAGCTATACAAGACTGGCTATCGTGCTCCAATGCCTCAACCAGTCGAATCTCCCTTCCACTGGGATACTCCTTTGCATAAGCCAAGCCAGGGGGTATGTCCCACGGAGAGGGAGTCACACGAGCGACGTTTCCGTAGGAGCGACATGAGGCTTCCTCGCCCGGCATGCTCTGACCGTGCTTACAAGCAGCTTTCCTGCATGTACAATAGGAGTGCTACGACAGAAGAGCCAACCCTCTCCCAAGCGGAAGAAGAATCTGTGGCACAAGACGTACCTAAATCAAGGCACCCTTGTACCCAGATTACCATCAACTGCCGTTGTTAGTAGACGACTGCGCCATCGCTAAGCATGCGTTCCGTCTTCCAAAGACTCTACTCCACGTCGACTCCATGCTAGAGGCCTAACAGGGGGTCGGTGAGACATAGAGAAGTCGAGCGTCGTATCGCCACATGCTACACGATGCAGGGTTCCAGATCTTTCAAAGAGACTTCCCAGAATCCTTCCATATCAGTCGCTAAAATGAAGAAAAAGTCAGAGAACAGCAAAGCTAAGGTACTCGATGTAGGTGTCTTCCAAGACACACATTTCAAATCTGCATTGGGTGCCTAGTCAAAAACTGGGGGTAACCAACCTCCTACCATGCACAACAATCCTATGTTCTAATCTGACGAGGCGTAATACGACGCGGATGTCTCCATTGGCGCAGCCAGTCACCAGACCGGGGGTAGCAACCATACTGAGTCCGAAGAAGATTACAATCTTACGGTATATCCCCAGGGCAGCGAGACTCAGGCGTCTAAGCCAGAAAGTGAAGGATCCACGGCTCCCTCGAGTCACCCTCACACTCGGTTTGTCTTCATGGCCAACGACAATGAGGAAGACAACAACGAAGCTCTCAGGTGTATCAAAGTCCTCGAGATGAAGTTGAATACGTTGACGGACACCATGAAGACCCTGTATTCGGTCATAATTGACCTCAAGAGTAGTATGGCCCCCGCTGCCTTTACACCTGCGTGTGATCTGCCAACCAATAACGAATCCAGCATGTTGCTTACTGCCAATCATGCAGGACCATCCTCGTCTAATCTATCGGCTACAGGCTCCGTAATATCGGCTGAGATACAACATGCCATGAAGGAGCTGTATGCTCGTCATGATGGAAAGAAGAAGCAAGCAACGCTTCGGAAGATGGGGATCCGACAGTCGTACCCTGCCGAGGGGGACAACGTCGTCTATCCTCCCAAGTACAATCCGCAGACGCTTACAACTTATGAAGGAAAGGGGTCTCCCTGACTATACTTGAGGTACTTTGCCTCAGTAACGGGACACCTGCCAAAGGAAGACGCCCTCCTATCCAACATATTCATAGGAGCCCTACAGGGGGTAGACTATGAGTGGTTCTACAGTCTTCCGACGATTGCAACTCGTCCTTTAAAGACCTGAAGACTCGGTTCGCGGACCGATTCTACAAAGGAGTCATGGATAAAACCATGTCGATGCTCATAGAAATTGTCCAGAGGGAGAAAGAGCATGTTCGTGCATACATAGAGCGCTTCCGCCAGGCAGCCCTTAGATTACCATCCGACATGCCCGAGCCATGCTTATGGACTCCTACCGCATGAACATGTTGCCCGCTATAAAATTATGGCACTGTGCTACCTACACGGAGTGGACGTCTTTCATTACAGAAGCGGATGCCGTATAAATAAAAGCCTAGGACGCGCAGCTCCAGGGGCTACACTTTACTGCATCCGAAGATAAGGGTAGATGCTCGTACAACAACAACCCTAAAGACGGAAAAGGTAAGCAAGCCTTGACCTTCAATAACGCCAAAGGTTCAGCAGCTACGAACCCCAAGTCTGTGGAAGCACAAAGGCCGATGGAGGCTTACTCCTTCAATGATGAGGATACGCTGGAGCTCTTCGAGATGCTTACGAAGAGTGGCAAACTGTCCATCCTGCCACCCAGGCGTCCCCGTGAAATAGAAAAGGTGGATCATCTAAAGTACTGCCATTGTCACCAGTACGTCCATCACTCAACACAGTACTACTATATATTGAAGAGGCAAATTTAGCGCCTCATTAACGCCAACGTCATATCGTTGGATTACGAAGAGAAGACCGTCACAACCAATATGGTTACTCTCTAGTTCGGGTGTTTTCCAGCCACTGAGGTACAAGATGGCATCATCCCTATTCCAAAGGCGACGATGGAGGTAGTCAACCTTCCACCAGCATGGGACAATGCTCAAGGGCTCATCCCGCTCTCTACGCCTCGAGGCAAAGTCATGTAGATACATCCCGACATGATAACATCTACGACCCTTTTTGCCAAAGGGACGAAAAGCAAGGCATGTCACATGGTTTCGACGTCGGCCAACAATGCTTTCGTGACCACCCATTCGGCACAGAGGCTAGAGGAGAGCCAAGCTCCAGACCAAGAGGAGTCTCCACCAAGTGCTCCCCCTATCCCAAATATATCAAGAGTAGGTCCACCTCCGATCCCTGAGGCACCAGAGGCGGGTCCATCCCGGGCCCGTACCGTAGACAAACAGAAACAGAAGGAGGTTCGCTTCGACAAACCCCTCAAAAAGTATCTAGCAATCAGGCCTATCAAGCTCTACAACTTCGATATTCTAGCACAGCTGGCTAAAACTACGGCCAGGTTGTCACATTTCGAGCTCCTCCGCCTCTCTAAAGAGACCCAAGATGCGCTCAGTGAAGCTTTAAAGAACGCCGAGTCCTTCCTCACCCAGGTTCAGCCACCGAAAGTGGATCCCGCAGCTTGTCCACATTGTCACAGCATGGTCGAAGTGATTCCCAGTATCACTTTTACCCAGTAAGACATGTTGCTAAAGAATAACCGGCACAACTGCCCCCTGTACTATACAGGGTATGTCAGTGCCATTAAGGTTGATTGCATCCACATCGACCCAGGTTCCTCTTTGAACATTATACCAAGAAGCCTGCTTCAAACTTTAGGGGTTCTAATGCACCGGTTGACAGCCTCGAACACATCAATCAATGGCTTCAACGCGGGAAAGAGCTAGCCCTTGGAAAAATTTGCCTGAAATGTCAGATCGACGACCTTCATACTGAAGTGACTTGCTATGTCATTGATACAGACATAAATTACAACAAGCTGCTGGGGCAACCATGGATCCATGAGTACATGATTGTCCCTTCCACCCTACATCAATACATGAAATATATGGCCAGCGATGGGACTATCAAAACGGAGTTCGCTGATATTGACCCGTTCCGGGGACTTGAAGCCTACTCTACGAATGTCGATCTATACAAGTTAGTCCCCTAGGATGACGACAGAAATGATACAGACGACGAGGGAGAGGCAGCTTCAGAAAGTGCAGCAGTGGTCGAAGAACCTTTAATAGTTCGACTGAAAGGGAGGGCCCCCAAGATGTCAGCGCCTCTTGTTGTTATGCTTCGGGGCAAAGCTCCACCTTCGCCTCCAGTGACGATGAAAGTTTGTCAGGAGCCTATACGAATGAAGTTATCCCGGAGGTCCCCAAGGCCGACCATGAAGGAGAAGGAGCATCCAACCACCATTCTCTTAATGGTCAAGTTGAAAGGAAGGCGCCCTCCTTCTCCTCCGGCGGCAGCTCTAGCCCTCACTGACGAAGAACTAGAAGATTACGTCTACGCTGATACAGAGGCCCACTCTTTCGACGACATAATCCCTCGGGACAAGATATCCTACTTAATCAATAGAAAGTTGTCATCGAACTACTCTGGCGCGTGCTGGAACAACAAGTATTTCTCGGACAATTCTCTGTATAAACTACGGACGCAAGTGATAACTGCCAACTATGTGAGCCGGGTTATCCCTACCCGAGGCACCTACTTCGTAGTTCCAGCTAAGAAAATTAAAGAGGAACCCATCATATTCGGTCGATTGGAGCATCCGCAGCGAATAACTCCTGAAGACCCAGATTTCGACAGCGGCAAAATACAGTTCTACCGCTACACGGCACAGGCCAAAAATCTTATCCAAAAGATAGGCTACGACCTAAATAGCAACAAGGGGCTTAATTATGGCAAAGGCTGGTGTCTTCTCATACGGATTCACACCCCAAAGGTGCTAAAAACTACTATCAACGTACTCGTCAAGGGCTGGGGTATGTTACACCTACGACCACCTTAGAAGATTCAGAAGAAGAAGTAATGAGGCACTCGCACTCTTTTGACTCCTCAACTTGGGACTCTGATACCATCATAGGTCAAGTCCTTAAAAAGATATTGTCTGCTAACATGATCACTAATCAGTTAACCATCGAAGACAATCAGTGCAGGCGGTTACAAGTGCTAGAAGCGTTGGACGAAAAACGCTTGATCGTGTAGCAAAGGATTGAGCTTTACTAAGCTCGCATCCCTGGAGCCTTCACCAAAAAGGTTCGTAAAAGATCCTACCAGGTGGGTGACCTCGTCTTGGCAGTACGGAGACCTATGGTGATGACCCACAAGACGGCTGGGAAGTTCAAGCCCAAGTGAGAAGGACCGTTCGTCATAGAAACGGTGTACTCCAACGGTGCTTATCGGCTAGCTAACCTGGGGACTTGCTAATGTTGTCCATCAATGGAAAGTTCCTAAAGAAGTATTACGTCTGATGACTGAACCAGCATCGGTACCCACATCCCCTGAAAAGGGTGCCTATGGGTTCTGGTAAGGGGATCTCTTGCTCTCCCTCCTATATATTCTCTCAAGTAGATAAAGCACTTCACGTCTACAATGCCACTGGATTGCTCCTCTACACCTGGAAGACGCGACTACCATGTCCACATTACCTTTGAGTAGTCGTGCTTCTTGTATTAGTTCTATGATTATCCCGACGGTTTAGAAAATAATTTACGTCCATATTACCTGTGGATTGTTTTTCTATACCCCGGCCAAGATCAAGCCTACTACGTCTATATTACCTCTGGCCAAACAAATCTATTATGAAGATTCCCTCTTTATTCTGGAGGTAAAAGCAAAGGGAACAATAAGACTTATATATATAAATACGTGGCTATAAAGACCTATTACAGACTCTTCAGAGTTACATACACAGAAGCAAAAAAGCTGAAATTGATGTATAAGCACTCAATAGTGCAGGTGAGGCGATGACAGAGCCAATCACTTCCTGGTCAAAAGGAAGCCACCGCCAAAACTGCTACTGGCCCCTGCCAGGGATGAAGACCAGCACAGGACTCCCCTATCTCTCCAACTGGCTGGCGAGAGCAACCACAGCTGCAAGCCTTGCTATTTCTCAGTCAGAAAGACAAGCAATCCTAACCCAGGAAGCAGAGGTCCGAAATGCCATTGATGCCCATGACATCAAGAACGCGGGACGTCTCGAGATCCAGTGGCAGTTCCACTACAGCTTCGTTGGATAAAAAGATTAGCTACCGACGGCCGTCTTAAGCAAACTCCAGGGTCATTAGGAGCTGAACATCGGGCAAGCAAGGCCATTGTTGAAGCAGCTGAGTCTTCATTTGAAGGACGACAATCCTTTATGTAGGTTGTTCGTGTGGTCCAAGCACGAGCTAGACATCGGTTAAAAGGAAGCTTACAAGTTAAGCTAAAGCTCCACTCCATGACAGATGGCAATACTGCGAGTGACCGAAGGAACATGACTCTGAACCTCCTCTGCTAAAGAGATTCACAATCCTTGCAAAGACGCAAGAAACTCCAATATCAAGAAGCCATCAGGAGCCCATGCTCTGAAATGATGACTCAGGACCATTAATGCTAAGAGGCGTAATACCAGCCATAACCCAGCTCGTACAGTCCTGACGCGGGTTCATGATTCTGTTTAAAGTATTCTGAGCTTGACTCAAGTTCGGGACACTTTAAAGGGGGTCTTATAGAAGTATGAAAAATCTCAGCTAAAGACATCCCTTCGCCAAAGCGTAGAAGATGCAGAAGACTGAGGCTCGGTACTAAAAAGACAAAACAGAATTATGAAGAGAAGTTCCTTCATTGTCATGTCTACCAAAGTCTAATACAGACACATCAAGACTACACATAAGGGACTAATTCTGTTCTTCTACAAAGGATCTAGTACAGATTCGACAGATGCCTAGAAGGATCTACAAGGGATGCAATCTTCATCGAAGTGCAGCCGTCCTTTTTCTCGATACACACGCTGGAGGATTGACCTCCACCGAAGCATGTTCGGATAGTCTAGTGGGCACAGCCTCTCAGAAGTATATCAGTAACTCAGTACTTTGACGATGCCAGTGTCTTCAAGCCAGAGGCACAGCCACCTGCCTGCGCCAACCTCAGAAACAATATGGTGGTAGGGCCCTCCTTTCCTTCTTTTATTCCAGATGTCATGACCCACACCCTAGAGTAAGGGCACGAGAAGTGGGTACGTCCAGCCTACGCCGCAGTGTCGGCGGTAGAACGCTGTCCTAGGTCAATCATCTAACAATATATAAGGTACCTGTACAGTATATACACTCCGAATGGAGGTGACATAGAAGAATACAGTCTCAATCACATCTTAGGTGGAATACGATAAAAGATAAATAGATAAAACTGAAATCCATAAAGAGATACAGCAGATAGAAGTCTAAGTGTCTAAGATATCACAAATCCAAAAAATATCTCAAATCTCAAATACAGTAATCCATAGAGTAAATACAGCTCAAGACAACTAAAAATAAAATAAGAAAAATCTTAGCTATCTACTCCAACCTCTACTGTGTCTCCTCTAGGCTAGCAGGTAACCTCCAAGCTATCTGTAAAATTTATCAACAGGTCCAGTCAGGACAGGAGCGAGTACAGTACATCTCAACAAATCATAACAGGTTAGGAAATATAATCATGCTAGAGAGTAAGATACAAGAAACTGAAAGAACAACATGATGTAAAAAGAGAGACTGTAAGTAAATAGCTACAATATATAAGAGAACTATCAGTGCTATTGGTTTAGAGTACAAGATGGTTATATAAACGGCACGATGTTTTACACGAGTAATTTACAGAGGTTGTACACGAGTAATCTACAAGATTGAATACATAACCACTTTTACTCCCCCGCCTCCAATCAATACACAAGGATCCAGTCAAGTTATGTTATTGCACACGATAAAAAATATACACGAAGATCATGTGAGCACATGAGAGTACACAATTTCACACGATTTATACACGAAAGTCACGAATACAAGGAGTACATGATTTTCACGATAAAGTACACGAACATGAATATCCGATGTACCCGCTAAGGGGATTACATCGCACGACAAGATCCATATAGTACTAATCTGTTTTACCAACGTGTCAGCATCAAGTAAAGTAATCTAAAGTAGGAAATATAATCCTAAAGAAGATATGAAATGATCAGAGAATGTACTCACCTGATAACCTGAACAACTGATAGGTATAGAGGTCCAAACTGAAGCCACAGAGTCCTATTTAGAGCAACACAGGTTACAAGGTATTCAAGTTGTAATAAATGAATTTCTACAAGCAATCTATATTATTTTAGGCTCTTCTAAGTCAAGTCAACCCTAGGTCAACTCTGGTCAACAATCTAGTCAAACTAGGTCAAATGTTGACTTACAGTTGACTTTTGGTCAACTGGTCAACTCTGGTCAAATAGGATCAATTCTAGTCTAATTATTAAAGATATAAAGTTGTACTTCGTCATTCGTACATCAAAACTTACGATACGTAAATCGGGATAAGATGATCAACGGTAAGGTTAATAATCTTATTATAGTGATCCACGTATTCATTTTGTCAATTTCAGCGATGTGAGATTACTGGAATTGACTGATCTCAGTTTCGTTGTACTAATCCCGAAATACGAACATTATAAGAATTAATTATAATAAAAGATGATACATAGAGAAAATATCTAGAAACATTGTCGGATGATGAATTAAACATCGCCAACGTGTCCAGAATGGTCAAATTAGCTAGGAAAGCCTACCCATCGGTCCAGTTTGGACACAAGGGCAAAAAGGTAATTTCAGGTCAAAAAGGTATCCGTGTCGGAGCCGATTCGTACCGAAAAATGTACAAAAAAACAAGTCTACAAAATATAACAATTTATATGTCCACGAAACCAGAATGACGATACAAACCCAATTTGGTATATCCAGAATTGGATTCCGTTGACCCGATCTCAATTTGGTCAACATTAGAATTCTGATTTGCACAAAAATGCGTACCGGAGCCAATGTTCTTAAAACTCAACAAATTATATGTCAACGAGTCCAGAATGACGACACGAACTCAACGGTATATCCAGAATTGGATTCCGTTGAGCCGGCGTCAAAAAGTCCCGTTGACCCAGACTGTGGGGCCCATTTTGCATCGAAATGCGTGCCAGGGCCCACGTCCTCCAAATCTAACAAATTATATATGAATCCGTGCCAGAACGATGCCACGAGTCTATAGTGGTGTCAAAAATGAAATCTGGAGTCCCGAGTTCAAAAATGGAATTTTATAAGTTGGAAATTACGAATTCGGACATACAACTTTGGCGTCAAATTCAACGAATCAAACAAGCTCACAATGAAATAAAACTGGAGGGGTAGGAAGAGGGTTATACCAGCTGTGCACAAAAACTGGTAGCATGCCAAATGGAGCTACGGTAGAGGAGGTACGAGCCGACGAAGTTGGCTCCGCAAAACTGTCCAAAAATTATACAATTTAAACGGTCAACTTGGCGGCCGGTTTTGATGTATCAAACGATAAAATCAATGGACGAAACTTGAGGAGAGTGAAGATGGATATACCAAAATTGTGACGGAGTAAAGAAATTATCGATCCAACGGTCAAATTTTTTGGAAAACGTGCGCAAAGTTGCTGCTTCGAGACGCTATTCTGGGTTCATTTCCGAGCTCGTGCCGACGGAATTCCGTGCCAAACGCACGAATCGGCTATGTGTCGCACCGGGAAGGAAGGCGGCGCACCCGGGAGGGGTCGCCGGAGTTCGCCCAACCAGAGGGGCCTGGCCACGGCGATGCGCGGCCGGCGGCGGTGCCTGAACCGTGCGACCTTCTATGCCATTTTCGGCTGCTGCTGCTCGCTGCCATTGCTTGCTGTTGCAGCTGCGGTTGCTGGCCCAGCTAGGCGGTGCAACGGTACGAAGAAGGGCAGTGACGAGGGTGGTGGTGGTGATGGTTCGGTGGAGGTGATGGTGGTGTAGGCTATGGTGGTGCATGGAGGTGAGGAGGCCGGAATGGTAATAGTGGTGGATGAGGAAAAGGAAGGAGAGGGCTGGTGGAGGAGGAGCTCGGGGAGGGAGTGCGGCTGCTGGTGGCGGTGCTCGGCCAGGAAGGAGGAGAGGGTCGGCCAAAAAATGAAGGGGCTGTCGGCTGTTGAAAAAAAAGGGAGAGAGTAGTGTGGGGGTGTAATAAATGAGAGAGAGAGAGCGAGTAGTGTACGGTGTGATGGGAGGAGAGAGGGAAGTATTCTCCACCTAAAATTTAGGGCTGGCCAATGTGTTGGAGGGATGTGTGTATGAGTTTATGGGAATAAGTGGTGTGGATTGGTAGAGAGGAATCCAAGGGCTAGGATTAAATGGGAATTAGATATCTCCTAGGAATTTAAATCAAGGGGGTTTATTCTAGGAATATTTAAAAGCGGTAGACTAGGTATTTAATATTTGTAAAGGCAATGAGAGTGAGGGTATCATGAGAGAGGGTAATATGAAGCTTGGACTGGGTTGGTTGAGCCAGGTCGGGTCAAAACAGATTGGGTACAGTAAATGAATTATTTTTAGGTGTTTATGAACATGGATAAATAAGTAGCATATGGGAGCTCAAATAAATGGTACACAAGTATCATGCGGGTAGTAGGCTTCATGTGGGCCATGTCCATATGTGGGGTTGACAGGTTTGGATCGATGTCGGGTCCCGAAATTAAATTGGAAGTCAGGTCACATATTACGGTGGATAACTAATAGGCCTAAATTGACCCAAAAGTTGTGCGAAGCAAATGAAGGACAAGATGGTGTGTCTGAGTGGGATACGAAGGTCATGGGTGTAGGGCATCTTGAGTAGATCATGTATGAGAAGCTGGTTTTAAGAAAATGACTAGTCTGGTGCTCCCAAATTAAAAGTCACGGCAACGTGCTTATGAGGATCAAGAAAAAGAGTGGAAAATCAATTAATAATTAATCAACGATCAAATGGTATAAATTGACCTGAAGTTGTGTAAAACAAAAAGAGTACAAGGGAACAAGTTTGAGTGGGACATTATATACCAAAATAAAGATAATCCTGTCCACTACAAAACTCATGAAGAAGGTTTCCAGAGATGAACGTCCCTGACACTCCAAATATCAAAGGCACGGAAAAGTACATTTAAAGATAAAATAAACAGAATAAATTATTTATTGAAACTAATTCAATCAAAAAAATTAAAAAAATCAACCCAAAATTTAGGGTGCTCACACCAGAAGCCGGTGTCTTCACTCCAGAGGCACAACTATCTACCTGTGCCAATCTCAGACGCGCAAGGATATCATACCCTTCCTTTCGAAGCCAATGTCTCCACTGTTCAAAGGCGCAGCTACTTACCCGTGTTCGCATGAGGTACAGGATGGTGATTATGCTCACACCATCTCCACTCCTACGGCACAGTCATCTGCTCCGGATCAGAAGCTTATGTCACTTCTCTACAAGAGACTTGGGAACTCCTATCGCAACCACTGCAAGTCAACCTGTCGCTCCAAAAGCACTGTAACTTCGCCAACCTGAAGCACAAGCCTACTTGTCGCCTACAGCACAGTAACTCTGGTAGCCCAAAATACAGCTTCGTAAGTTGTTCTATACGTACAGAAGTCTCGTCGTCATTCAAAGCCAAGTCCACTCATCGTCCAAAATCACAGAGGTTCCGTCGCCTCTAGAAGCACGGTCTACTCGTCGTCACAGAAGCACAGCAACACTTAGTCCTCACTAGAGGCATAGGAAGCATGGGTCCACCCTAATTGGTTTGTTTAAACCGCCTCTTCCAGAGAAGATTGAGATTAAATCATGATTGATATCATATCAGATTGACTTAAATCTTAGACGAGGATCAATTAGAATCCAAATCTAAGATAAAATCGTAAGATTTACTCGACTGTATCCTAGCAAGCAAATCGGCATGTGCCACGTGTCACCTCCTTCGGTTATGTTTATAACCACTAGAGATATTGTTTGAGGGGAATCTCGATGTCTGCCATGTGTCAGCGCCGCAGAAGCCCGTACCGTACAATGACGGCAGATTCTTTCATATCTCAGGAACCCTAACGCACATCACATATGTGCTCGATTCTCTATAAATAGAACGAGTTCTTCTTCCACCAATGTTACAAAATTGACAGAGGGAACATCGACAATCTTCAAAGGAGCAACGATCTCTATCCACGAAGTATCGACCACCCTCATCTACCTATCAACCAAAGAACCAACCAACCATCTTCAAGGGATCTTCTTATCCAGACAGCCTCTTGATCGGTGACCCCAGAGTCCCATCAAAGGTGCCAGAGAGCTATAGCAAGGTTAATTCGTCGTCAGATCGTCAACGGAGTAAAGGAGCCACTGTAGTGCTCGATCTCCACCATCACACTTTCCCAGAAACCTCTTCTCCCTGTACTTAGAATATCCTATTTAGGACTTCCTTCTTTGTACACAGATACCTTATACGTTCAATAAAGCAAAAAGTTCGTTCAACCTTTTGTTACGTTGAACACTACCGATATGCCGTCTCCCGTGATAATATGCCCAAGGAATGATACCTCCTTGAGAAAGATGTCACACTTGCTAAGCTTCACAAAAAGGTGCCCATTCCTCAAGATCCCTAAGACAATTCATAAATGCTGCTCGTGCTCGTCTTGGCTCTTTGAGTATATCAATATATTGTCTATAAAGACGACTATAAATTTATCCAAGTACTAGTGGAAGGTCTTATTTATGAGATTCATGATGACCGTGAGAGCATTGGTCAACCCGAATGGCATGACCAAAAACTTGTAGTGCCCTTATCTAGATCAGAACGCAGTCTTCAGAATATCTTCCTTTCGAACCTTCAACTGATGATAGCCCGATCGTAAGTCAATCTTAGAGAAACCTTGGCTCCACTCAACTGATCGAATAGATCGTTTGTGTGGCAAAAGGTACTTGTTCTTCACCGTCACTGCGTTCAAGGCTCAGTAGCCTATGCACATGTGTACTGTCCAATCTTTCTTTGGCACGAAGAAGACGGGTGCTCCCTATGGTGATGCACTGGCACGGATAAAGCCTTTCTCTAGCAATTCGTCTATCCGCGTCTTCATCTCTTCCAATTCCTTGGGTGCTACCCGATATACTCGAGATGAGATAGGCTCGGCTCCCATAATAAGCTATATGGAAAACTCGATGTCTCGGTCAGGTAGCTGTTCTGGAAACTCCTCGAGGAATACATCTTGGAACTCAGTGATAATAGGGTGCTAAGGGAAGTCATCTATCATCATATGAGTTCCTAATGCAGGTGGATCGCTTCTCTCTTCTGCTTCTCTAGTGAACTCGAACTCTGTCTCATTTGGTGGTCTAAAGATAATACTACCTCTATGAAAGTCGATAGATGCATAGTGCTGGCTCTACCAGTTCATCCCAAGAACTACATCACAATTTGATATAGGAAAAAAAATAAGAAACTGTGTCTTTATCTCCTTACCACATATCACTACAGGACAAAGCCTATAAACACTACTCAGAGGCACTATTCCTCCTCTAGTAAGGATTCTAATGTTTTTAGATAATGGTGTGGTGGGAATGCTGTGTCTAGTAGCAAAACTAGTGGCTATGAATGAATGTGTGGCTCTAGTATCAAATAAAATAATAGCATAAAATATAGCAACTATAACCATTCCTGCTATGACCTCCGCTTCTGTCTCTATAACCTAAACTGCTAGTGAGAATGACTGCCCATAATTCTGATCGGAGCCCTGAGCTCTGGCCTTGTTGTACATTATTTCTTGGGGAGGTAATGGTGGGCAAGGTGCTCCTGCTGTAGGTGCTATAAGTCTTGGAGCCTGCTGTCCTGGTCGGGGTGCTAGACGTGCTGAAGCTATTAACCTCGCGGCTAGTCGAGCATGTACTAAAGCTTGCTATTTCGGACAATCCCTGAGCATATAGTGGTTGGTCCACACCTTAGGCACAATCTAAGATGAAACCGGCAATCGTTCTGGATATGTCCTTACTTTTTGTAGTGATGGCAAATGGGCTTTGGATAGGATGAGGGCCTCTGCTGCTGCACTGCAGGCCTCCTGATGGGTCCACCCTGAGTTATCCTAGCCGGTGCACCTGCCGGTATAGGGCGTCTGTGTCTGCTGTAGCTCTTTGCGAAGAAGCTCCTAGCTACGTGCTTCCTCCAAAATAGCTACATGAGAGACTCGAGACTGTGTGGTAGTGTAAGTCTTGAGCTCTGGTGCAAGCCCCTGATAGAATCTCTTGGCTCTCTCCCATTCTGTCAGGATCAATGCAACACCAAATCTGCTTAGGCAGCTGAACTATGCGTATTACCCGTCTACCGACATGTTCCCTTATTTCAGATGGAGGAACTGGTCGTAGAGCGCGTCTCGAACATGGATGGGAAAAAATCTCTCATGTAAGAGGTCACAGAACTCCTTCCATATCATCCCAATGCCCAATTGGGCAAAACTAGTGGCTATGAATGAATGTGTGGCTCTAGTATCAAATAAGGTAATAGCATGAAATGTAGCAACTACAACCATTCCTGCTATGACCTCTGCTTATGTTGCTATATCCTCAACTGCTAGTGAGAATGCCTGCCTATAATTCTGATCGGAGCCCTGAGCTCTGGCCTTGTTGTACATCACTGCTTGGAGAGTTAATGGTGGGCAAGGTACTCCTGCTGCAGGTACCATAAGTCTTGGAGCCTGCTGTCCTGGTCGGGGTGCTAGAAGTGCTGGAGCTGTTAACCTCGCGGCTAGTCGAGCATGTACTAAAGCTTGCTATTTCGGACAATCCCTGAGCATATGCTGGTTGGATCCACACCTTAGGCACAATCTAAGATGAAACTGGCAATCATTCTAGATATGTCCTTACTTTTTGCAGTAATAGAAAATAGGCTTCGGATAGGATGAGGGCCTCTGCTGCTGCACTACGGGCCTCCTGATGGGTCCACCCTAAGTTATCCTAGCCGGTGCACTTGTCGGTATAGGGCATCTGTGTCTGCTGTAGCTCTTTGCGAAGAAGCTCCAAGCTACGTGCTTCCTCCAAAATAGCTGTATGAGCGACTCGAGACTGTGTGGTAGTGTAAGTCTTGAGCTCTGGTGCAAGCCCCTGATGGAATCTCTTGGCTCTCTCCCATTCTGTCGGGATCAATACAACACCAAATCTACTTAGGCGGCTGAACTATGCGTATTACTCGTCTACCGACATGTTCTCTTGCTTCAGATAGAGGAACTGGTCGTAGAGCACGTCTCGAACATGGATAGAAATCTTTCATGTAAGAGGTCGCAGAACTCCTTCCATGTCATCCCAATGCCCAATTGTCTTTCTTCAGCCTTCCACAAGTGGTGAGTATTGTCCTCTAGAAGTAAGTACACCGCTGTCATCCAATCATGTGTCGGCAACTGGGACACCTTCAGTAGCTTCTCTGTGCCGATAAGCCACGCGAAGACCTTAAATGGTTTCACGTTACCTTTGAAGGGCTTAGAGTTCATCTCCATAAGGTTCTTGATGGAGCCCTCATAAGGATGCGAAGCTAGTGCCGGTACCAGTACCGGAGGTAGAAGTAGGGGTCTAGTCAGTACAGTCATCATACTCTGCCTCATCGGCTCAGTCTATTGCTACTGAGCCTACATCATGGCGTACAAGAACTGATTAGTGGGGTTCCCATCAGCCGGTGGTGGAGGCATTGGAGGTCCTAACTGTGGTGGGAACTGCTGAGGGAATGGTGGTAGTAGCGGTACATTCCCTCATATTGGTACTGCAATAGTCTGTCTAGCTTGGCTGGCTGGGCGTGCTTGGATCTCCTAATGTATCGTCGACGGGTTTGTGGTAGTCTGCTACTGTCCTAGCTAATACGGGGTCACTGGGGTCATTAGTGGGGCCTACTCCTCCTGGGTAGCTACATCACCATATGTGATGGCCAAGGTAGTAGTGCGTCCGCTTCATAGATTCATATTGCTGGCATGAAAATAAGGTTACCTTAGAAAAGATTCAAGCATGAGGCATTTCAAGCAATCAAAGAGAGTTCGAAGTAGTTTGAAGTCAAAGGAGGTAATAAGTTGTGGATGAGATACTATTCCTATTCCTAGATGCAGGCTTGTTGGGCACAGTCATGTAACCCAACAATATTTTCTGGACCTGCATGGGCCACCACAAAAATATATAATGCTCCAGTCCTAAATTACGTAGGATTAGGTACGTAGACATGCCAACTGCATACATATGAAGAATACTCTAATATATAGAATCCTCGTACGTATACATAAGCTGTATAAGATAAAAATCATCGGCCAAATAAAAAAGTGCTATATATTACCCACAGAACACAAAAGATCATAGAAGTCCATATAGAATATAAAAATAAATGAGTCAAAGATATTGCCGGGTGGAAAAGATCTACTACCAAACAGCTATAAAAATAGTCTCAGAAACTAGAGTCCGACCTCCTCAAATAGAAATAAAAGCAACAGTAAAGGATGTCCACTACAAAGTCTAAAAAATAAAGATAAGGAACTAAATCTCGAAAGGCGAGACCTCATCGGTACCATAAGATAGCTCAAATGCTGTACCGTACTCCTAGGGAAGGTCCTAGTTGAAGTAACGTGTAGGCAACTATAGAGGGGGGTGAATAGAGTTTGTTTCTTTAATGACCAATTAAAAAATAACTCTATTGCTAAGTCCAGAAAGCAACTACCAGGAGAATATATAATCAGACTAATAATGTGGAAATTAAAAGTGTTTAGAAGAGCAAATGCAAACACAGCGATATATCCTGGTTTCCCTCGTGGAGGACAAGTCCAGGCCCGAGAACTCTTGCTCGGAGTTGAAATCCACTATTTGTGAAATAGGGTACACACGCGCCTTTAGTCAGAAGAGCATGCCAACTTCATACACACACGAGCCTTGAAAGCGCTCGACTACTTTAACTTCACAGATGCAAAACTTGGAATTTTCTAAGTAACTTCTTTTCAACTCTTGCACAAAACTTCTAGCTGAATCGTACTGAGCACCTTGGAACTTAGAAAATTTTGTGGCTAGGGGATTTGGAAGAGTGAGGCTTAGAGTATATAAGTCTTAGAAGATTGAAAGCTTGACAGTGAGAGATGATTTGAAATGAGAGGAATCAAGCTCTATTTATACTAGTCAGGGGAGCAGAGTTCGGCCAGATTTATGTCCTAAATATTTAAAAATTCGACCGTTGGACAACACGTAGCAAGGTGTTCCTAAAAATCAGGTTGCTGACTTTATGGAGGCCGAGTTCGGCCCGAGTTCTACCTTAGGCAGAGTTCGGCTCGAGTTCGGTCTGCCTTAGACCAGAAGCCCTATATGGGTGACGGTGGTTTGGTTTGGTTCAGGAATTGGTCTATTTGTATGGTGGAGTTTGGAGAGATATATCTAGGGGTTGAGATGACATAGTGTGACTCAACGGATACATTTTCGTAGAGTCAATAAATTGAACAATTACAGACTGAGAACAAATACATTTGCAATACAATACAACAGCTTGTAGACAACGTCTGTCTTGAACTTGATTCGTTGTATTGGATCATAGATGATGTTCTATCTTGGACTTGATGTGTCGTATTGGATCATATCAGATATCAGTTGTTAATTATCTAAATCAGGTTGACTGTGATCCAGTTTGGGTCAACAATCTCCTCCATTTTGATAATTGATAAAACGATATTTGTATGTCTCAATATTCATACCTAGACATATGTTGAAGGAGAGAAGAGCTTTTGTACATATGAAGTGGCTCCCCCGCAATGAATATTTCCATCCTAAAGGATTTATCCAAGCACAATAGACAAACGGATACAATGCATATACAATATCACATAGTCTACTATTTTTCTTCCCCTTTGTCATTTAGCAAAATAGTGCATTGCTCACTCGTAAAGGGATAAAAAAGAGAAAGTGAAGAGAGCAAGCACACAACATAACCATAACTAAACTTTAATAAAGAATTAGCAGTTTTGATAATCCAGTTGAAGAAACTTGCAGTCATACATATGAAATGAAAGTAGAAGAAAGATACAACTAGAGTGCGTGAAATAAAACTACAAAGCAGAAACATAACTAAGGTGCATCAACAGCATCATAAGGTAGTAGACCATAGCCATCAATGAGCAGAAGGACGGGATGGACCGACAAAATCTAACGGATCGCTGGTAGAGCAACGAGGATCGACAAAAGCAACATCAGAATCCAGATACCTCATGGCCCAAGGGTCACCAATCCGGTAGCCTTCGCGAGAAGTGTCCCCGACCCATAGTAAAAGGCATAATGGGACGCCTTGCCATGTTGTATTGGATGTCATGAAGAGTGTTGCTAATGGCGATCATCTGAAGAGTGGTTCGATAATCCAGCTGAGTATAGCGATCGTCTTCCAACCAAAAGCGGTCACACAATATGTCTCTGATGGAATCCAAGGTGGCAGGTGGTTCAGGTTGAGGGGCATCAGAATCAGATGATGTTTCCTCAACAGAAGCAGGAGGTAAAGGTGCAGTAACAGTCCTACTAGCCTTAGAGAGATATGCAGGAGCTCCTAAAAACTGACATTCGTCTAATAGAATATTGAATACAGAAAAGATCATAGGAAGGTACATAGCATAGACAAGTGCTTTGGGCTTCTCCCTAACATGAATCATCTAGTCCATCATCGTGCGTGGAAAGTTAAAAGGGGTGGTGAAATATTGATAATACAGTGCCGTAATCTCTAGGAAGGTGACTTCATTAGTAGATCCGACTTTTGGCAGGATAGAAGAGAATACGATACGATGAAGTTCATAAAAATGTTGGTTGTGATATTTGGCACGAAATTTACGAGGGCGAAGGTTGGGTTCACACATCAGGTCCTTAAAACCTTCTAGGGTGATATCGCCAACAAATTTGAAGTCACGAGCATCGACAAGACGTTCCCAAGTATTGGGTTCAGGGAGTTGCAAATACTCCACCAAGTCGAAGTCAACGAACTTAATGTCGATACCAGCTACCCTTGAATAAATCTTACAGTCATCATGAGTAAGATTGCAATAAAACATTTAGGGCATTAAGATAAATTCGTGAAGAAGTAGAGACTAGTTCATCAAGACAAAGATCTTTAAAATTAGGTTCAAATTCATAAAAGATTGTAAAATTGATAGGATGACCCAGCTCCACAATACGTACACAAAAATTTGAATACCATTCGTTAGAGGCTTCTAACGAAACAAAGATGTACTCATTGTAGGTGTCGACATTGGGATGAGGAGGTGGATTAAATAAATGGTGAAGGGGAATAACATTAGGAGGAGGAGAAGGAGGATTGGATGAAGATGCTTCACTTCTACTCCTTTTTTATTTAGAAAATAGTCTAGGTGCCATAGAAAAAAAAGAAGGAGAGTAGAGAGGAGAAGCTACAAGTGATATACCTCAAAGAGAATTGATGAAGATAAAAGAGAATCCCCCAAAAGCTTCAAATCTTGAGTTTGGAGAGGAGAGAGCACCAAAATCGAGAGATCTAGGGTTAGGGTTTTGAGAAAAGTGGATGGAGAGAGGTGGAAGATGAAGAGAGAGGTTTAAAAATTATGGTTTTCTAAAGTAGGGCCGGCTGTAATAGCAAAAGAGTGGGGTTTGATCAAGTAGATCGGACGGCCAAAAATGGCCAAAGGTTCTGGAACCCAGCAGACCAAGTTCGGCCCGAGTTCTGTCTTAGGCAGAGTTCGGCCCGAGTCTGGTCCATGTGGATCCAGAACTCCAAATAGTGTAAAAATGGGCACAAAAAAGTAGAAAATATGGTCTAGAATTGAAAATAGTGGATTTTATTGGCCACAAAATAAGTAGAACATACGACAGACATGTGAATTATCATTCAGTATATGTGAATTGTCTCAGGTTAGCTGTAGGGGTCGGATTCTAGCTAGCGGTAGTCCGAAGACACTAGACACCGTATCGCTTAGGCTTTTACGCCTTGTTGTCAGAAGGACCCTTTCGGCTTGTACCCAAAACAATGTAACATATACGAATTTAATTTAACAAGTGTTTGTGCAGATAAGACTTATTGTATGATATTTTCATCCAAGATTCCCAATTTTTGACGAAGAAAGTTGAAATGCTCTTCGGCAAGTGGTTTAGTAAAAAAGTCTGCTAGCTGATGATCAGTGTTAATGAATTCTAGATTAATAGTTCCTTGTAACTGATAATCTCATAAAAAGTGGTATCGTATTTCTATATGCTTAGTACGTGAGTGACATATTGGATTCTTTGTCAAGTTAATAGCACTAGTATTATCACATAATATAGGAATATGCTTAAAAGATAAATTATAGTCGGCGAGGGTTTACTTCATCCACAAAATCTGAGCACAACAATGTCCTGCAGCTATATATTCAGCTTCGGTTGTAGATAGTACGACAAAGTTTTGCTTCTTGCTAAACCAAGAGACTAAAGCTTTGTCTAATAAATGACACGTGCCACTGGTACTTTTACGGTCGACTTTGTATCCAGCAAAATCAGCATCTGAATAACTTAGTAGGTCAAAGGATGTGGTTTTGGGATACCACAAGCCTACTATAATTGTGCCTTTAAGGTATCAAAAGATACGCTTAGCTGTGCTCATATGTGATTCCTTAGGGTTGGCCTGATAACGAGCACATAGGCAAATACTAAACATTATATCAGGGCGACTAGCAGTTAAATAGAGTAAACTACCAATCATACCTCGATATTTATGTTGGTCGACTGGTTTGCCGCTTTCATCAGGTTCTAATTTTGTTGTTGTAGCCATCGAACTACTGATTGGTTTGATGTTGTCAAGATCAAATTTCTTCAGCGTGTCCTTTGTATACTTTGATTGACTGATGAAAACCCCTTATGGGTTTTGTTTGAATTGCAATCCAAGGAAGTAGTTAAGCTCCCCCCATCATGCTCATCTCGAAATTATTCTGCATACATTTGGCAAATTCTTATCCTTTTTGAATGTGATATTTGGTAATCCTTTTACTAGCTTCTTGGTTGAAAGTCTTGATATGGTATCCATGTTTGCATGTCCAAGACGTATATGCCATAGTAATATTTCATCCTTGTGAGTGTAAAGGCATCTTCCTGCATTGTTAGTATCTTTTGAGACATAGAATATATAAATGTTATCTTCCCTTATCCTTCAAAAGTGATGTCTCCAGATGATCTATCATATATACAGAATTTATTTTTTCCAAAGTTAATATCATATCCATTGTCAGCAAGATGACTAATGCTGAGTAAGTTATGCTTTAACTCTGTAACTAAACAGACATCTTTAATGACAGAAAAGGAAGGATTACCAATAGTACCGTTACCTATAATATAACCTTTTAGATTATTGTCGAAGGATACATGTACTTCCCTTTTCATCGATAATGTTGCGAAGAGATTTGCATTTCTAGTCATATATTATGATCGCCCACTACCGAGAATCCATTTGCTTCTAGAAGATGAAGGAAGGTCCACATACACCACGAGCAGATATGACCTTTGGTACCCAAATTCTTGAGGGTCCTGAAATGTTAGTCTTCGGTACCAATGCATATATGTTTAAATCAACTAATCTTCTGATTCTGTATTGTGGTGAAGTGCGTCCATATTTACCACAGTAGTGACATGTAGCATGCATGTTTATGTTAGGAGCAGGATGATAAAGTTGTCTATGTGTGTGTGATTGTCGTGCTGCATGAGAATATGTGTACATGAAAGCATGTTTGTGTGCAGCATGTGTATGTGTGTTTTTCTTATGCCATGTATTCTTGTGATGAGTAGTCTTGTGTCTCATGTAAGTGTTGTGACCGTAAGACTGATTTTGAGGTTGAATAACCTGTTTGCCTAGCCTGATCTCTAATTCTTTAGAGGCAGTATACATTTTATCATATTTGGCAGTCAAAGCACTAATTCTTACAACTGCAGTATTGTACTTCTTTTTCCCTTCCGTAATCTCTTTATTGAGTACGGTAAGATCATGTGTTTGTTTCTCAATACATGATTCAGCATCGTGTAAGCTTAATTTAAGCTTGGATAACTCCTCATTATTATCTGTGGGTGATATGTCTATAACATTATCAAGTAAGCATGATAGTCTATGAATCTTAGCTTCATGAGTCTTAATCTTATCCTTTGCGTGTTTGTATTTACTAAGTAACTTCTTGTGATCTTCAAGTAAATCACTAAAAGCATCTCAAAGTTCATCAAAAGTAAATTCATTAAGTAGATCATTTGTTACTTGGTCGGAAGTTGCCATTAGGCAGACGTTTGTAGTATCTTGGTGAGTGTCCTCTTCTTTTTTTGAGTCACTGGCTTCGCTTTCGTGCCAGATGCTTGTGTTGGCATACTTTCGAGAGTATGGCCTCTTATATGATTTGCCATATCGGCTCCCTTTCTTTGCTGTAGGGCAGTCTTTCTTGACATGCCCCGTCTTCTTACAACCGAAGCAGATAGGATCTTCATCATCATCTTTGTGTTGTTCCTTCTTCCTTTGGTTGAAGCATAGGAACTTCTTAAAGTTGCAAACCATGAGCGCTTGATCATCACCTTCGGATTCATCATCGTTTGTTTTATCTGGAGCAGTCTTTCGGTGATGAACTCTTAGAGCGATTTTTTTTCCTTTGGAGCAGTTTCTTCAAAGTCTTTGAGGTCAAGCTCATGTGTTATTAGTTTGCCCATTAGAGTCTCCAACGACATGGTAGTGAGATCGTTGTCTTCGATGATTATCGTGGCTTTGGGGTTCCAGTTCTTCGTTAGACCCCTTAGCACCTTACGTATCTTCTCATTGTTGGAGTAGTTCTTTCCAAGGGAAGATAGAGGGTTGACAATATTAAAAAATCTGGTGAACATTTCTGTGATCGTCTCGTTGGGCTTCATCTTGAATGCTTCGTACTCCTGTGTTAGCCGACTGATTTTTGATTCCTTGACTTGAGTGGTTCCTTTATGAGTCACTTTTAGAAGCTTCCATACTTCGTGTGAAGTGATCACGTAGATACCCTGTTGAATTCAGTCTCGTCTATAGCACAGAAGAGAGCATTAATAACCCTAACATCTAGGCTAGCCTGTTTTTTTCTAGATCAGTGTATTTATCATGAGGTTTCTCTATGAGGTTCCCATCAACTACAATTCTAGCAGGCTTCTTAAAACCATCTGTAACTATGGTCTATAAGTCAAAGTCTAGAGATTTCAGATAGTGTCACGACCCGCACCCTAGGGTTAGGGCACGAGGACGTAACAACGCCCAGCCTACGCCGCAGTGTCGGCGGTAGAACGCTGTCCTAGGTCTAAATGCATTTAACAGTATAAGACTAAACAGTTTATACTTTTCGAATGGGGGTGACATAGCAGATACAGCCTCAATCACATCTAAGGTAGAGCCTGATAATGAAGATAGATAAAACATGAAAATCCAAAAGAGGTACATGAGATAGAAGTCTAAGTGTCTAAGATACATAACCCAAAAATACATCTCCAAACTTTAAATACAGTAATCCATAAATAAATACAACTCCAGACAACTGAAAATAAACTATGAATAAACCCTAACTATCTATACGACTACTACTGTCTCCTCTAGGCTAGCAGGCAATCTCCAGGCTATCTGTAAAATTTATCAACGGGTCCAGTCAGGACTGGAGCGAGCACAATACATCTCAACAAGTCATAGCAGGAAAGGAAAAGTAATCATGCTAGAGAATAAAATACAGGATCTGAAGAAATAGCATAATGTAAAAGAGAGAGACTGTAAGTAAATATCTATGATATATGTAAAGAAGAACTGTGATAGTGATTCAGAATACTGCATAAACATGTGAATGGCTAAGGACTGATTCATGATTACACTACTTGGAATTGATTCATGATTACACTACTTGGATTTATTCATATGTTTACTCATACTCCCCCATCCCCAATCAATACACAAGGATCCATTCAAGTTACGTTAAGATTCATGATTATACTACGTTGCCCATAAAGGGTGATTCATGAATTGGTTCGGGAAGGCTCGGTGATCATGAGGGTACATGAGTCACTAGCTGATACCGAAGATTCATGATAATAGAAGCATATGATACATGATGTAAGTGAAGCACACATGACAAAAGTATCTGATGCTCCCGAGAGGGATAACATCTCATGAAGGGATCCATATAGTACCAATCCGTGTTACCAACGTGTCAGCATCAAGTAAGATAGTCTAAAGCAGGAAATATAATCCTAAACATGATATGAAATGATCAGAGAATGTACTCGCCTGATAACCTGAACAGCTGATAGGTAAAAGGGTCCAACTGAAGCCACAGAGTCCTATTTAAAGCAACACAGGTTACAAGGTGTTCAAGTTGTAATAAATGAAACTCTACAAGCAATCTACATTGTTCTAGGTTCTTCTAAGTCAAACACTCTAGGTCAACTCCGGTCAATAGTTTAGTCAAACTAGGTCAAGCGTTGACTTACAGTTGACTTTGGGTCAACTGGTCAACTTTGGTCAAACATGGTCAATTCTAGTCTAACTATTAAAGATACTTCGTTATTCGTACTTCGAAACTTACGACACGCAAATCGAGATAAGAGTATCAAGGGTAAGGTTGATAATCACATTATGGTGATCCACGTGTCTATCTTGTCAATTTCAGCGATGTGAGATCACTTGGAATTGACTGAGCTCAGTTTCGTTGTACTAATCTCGAAATATGAACATTATAAGAATTAATTATTAATTAATTAGAAAAATGCTAAACTCAGAGAAACTATCAACAAACATTGTCGGACGATGAAATAGACATCGCCAACGTGTCCAGAATGGTCAAATTAGCTAGGATAGCCTACCCAACGGTCCAATTTGGACACAAGGGCAAAAAGGTAATTTCGGGCCAAAACGGTGTCCGTGTCGGAGCCGTTTTGCACCGAAAAACGTGCAAGAAAACAAATCCATAAAATATAACAAATTATATGTCCACGCAACCAGAATGTCGATACGAACCCAACGGTATCTCCAGAATTGGATTCCGCTGACCCGATCTCAATTTGGCCCGTTGACCAGAACTTGGAATTCCGGTTTGCACGGAAATGCGTGTCGGAGCCAAAGTTCTCAAAACTCAGCAAACTACATGTCAACGAGTCCAGAATGACGATACGAACTCAACGGTATATCCGGAATTGGATTCCGATGAGCCGATCTCAAAATGACCCGTTGGCCTGGACGTTGGTATCCGACTTGCACCGAAATGCGTGTCCGATCCAATGTTCACCAAAACCTAGCAAATTATATGTCAACGAGTCCAGAATGACGATACGAACTCAACGGTATATCCGTAATTGGATTCCGATGAGCCGGCGTCAAAAAGTCCCGTTGACCCAGAAAGTGGGACCCGCTTTGCACCGAAATGCGTGCCCGGGCCCACGTTCTCCAAATCTAACAAATTTTATATGAAAACATGCCAGAACGACGCCACGAGTCTACTGGTGGTGTCAGAAATGAAATCTGGAGTCCCGTGTTCAAAAATGGAATTTTACAAGTTGGAAATTACGAATTTGGACGGCCAACTTTGGCGTCGAATTCAACCAGTCAAACAAGCTCAAACTGAAATGAAATCTAAAGGGGGCAGGAAGAGGGTTATACCAGCTGTGCACCGGAACTGGTGGCGCGCAAAACGGAGCTGCGATGGAGAAGATACAAGCTGACGAAGTTGGCCCCGCGAAACTGTCCAAATTTAATACAATTTAAACGGTCAACTTGGTGGCCGGTTTTCATGTATCAAACGATAAAATCAACGGACGAAATTTGACAGGGATGAAGGTGGATATACCGAGATTGCGACGGAGCGGAGAAATCGCCGATCCAACGGTCGGATCTCCGGGAAAACGCGTGCGAAGTCGCTGCGACGGGACGCGAATTCTGAGTTCCAAACGCGCGCGTCACGACGGGATTTCGACGAAAATGCACGAATCGCCTCGACGGCGCGTCCCGGAGGATGGTGGCCGCCATGGGAAGACTCGCAGGAGTGGGGCGCACCCACAGCGAGCCACGGCGGCCCACGCGGCGGCGCGGCGGCGCGCGACGGCGGCCCGCGCGCGCGCGCGTGTGCGCGCCTGCATGCGCGCATGCATGTAGCTGCTGTTGCAGCTGCTACGTGGCAGCGCCGGCTCGGCCTGGCCCGGCGGGGGCGGCTGCCTGGCCTGGCCTTGCGAGGCATGGGCGGCAGCGGCGAGCCCACGACGGGATGGCGGCGACGAGGTGATGGTGGTGAGTTATGGTGTTGGCGTAGGTGATCGGATGTGGAGGAGAGAGGGAGGAGGATTTGGCCGACGGCCGACCTGGGGGTGGTCCGTCCAGGGGGTGGTCGGGGTGAAGAAGCTCGGGTGGTGGTGGCTGCTCGGCCTGTGATGGCCGGGAAATGGTGATGCAAGGTGGAAGTGGTGGTGGTTGCTTTGGTTGGAGGAGGAGGAAAAAGGAGGTGTGTGTGGTGGTGAAGGTCGGCCAACTGCGGCCGAGGCCGGCCAGGGGGTGAGGTCGACGGCGAGGATGGCCGGGGGTGGCCGGAGCTGGTTGTCGGGTTGCATGGAGAAGTAGGGAAGTTGTTGCTGCTGTGATGGTTTGTGATGTTGTGTGAGTTTTTGTGTAGTAATAGTAGGAAAAATTTGAAAGGGAAAGAGAGAGAAGGAGATAAGGGAGAGAGAGGAAAAAGTTATTGTTTTGTAGGGGTTAGGGCCGGCCACTCCATTGGGGAGGAGGCTGCCATGGTTTTTGGAAAATGAAGGGTGATGATCAAATAATAGGAAATCAATGGCTAGGATGGAATTAGCTAAAAATTGGTCTTTTCAATGGAATTTAATTCAATAGAAGTTTCTATTAAATATAGAAAAAAACATGTAGAAGAGTACCAATATTTTTGGACAAGAAAATACGAGGGTGTCATGATGGAGAAAATCATGGAGCTGGACTGGACTCGGTGGAGCCGGATTGGATCAAAATTGGACATTGTGCAAAATCGAATTAAAATTAGACGACGATGATCATGGAGAAATAAATAACACATGGGGATTCCAATGAATGGGACACAAGTGGCGGACGGATAGTAGGCTCAAAGTGGGCCATGTCCATAGTTGGGGCTGACAGGTTTTGGTCGACAGGGGACCCACAAATCAAGTTGGAAAATGAATGTGACGCCGTGGCGCGAAATAAAATCGGGTCACGTGTCGGAAAGTTGTGCGAATCAAATGGAGCACAAGGAGGCGTGTCTGAGTGGGACACGAAGGTCATGGGTGACCAGCGTCTCGAGTAGATCATCAATGAGGAGTTGGTTTCAAGAAAATAACTGGTCTGGCGCTCCCAATTTAAATGTCATGGTAACGCGCTGAAAATGATCAAGAAAAGAGTGGGAAAATAAATAACAATCAATTGGTCTAAACCGACCCAAAGTTCAGCGAAGCAGAAAGAGCACAAGGGAACAAGTTTTAGTGGGACACCATATACCGTCATGAAGGTAATCGTGTCTACTCCAAAACTCGTGAAGAAGATTTCCAGAGTTGAACATTCCTGATACTCCAATTATCAATGGCACGGAAAGTACACTTAAAGAAAATAAAAGAATAAATTATTTATTGAAACCAATCAATCCGAAAACAAAATAAAACGAAAAAATTCAACCCGAAATTCAGGGTGCTAACATCCTACCCACCTTATAAAAATTTCGTCCTCGAAATTAAAACAAAGCAATCACAGGAAACACATGCAGAAAACAATCTCATTCAAATACTTTTCAAAAAGAGAAAATTAGCAATAAAAAAAAAATCTCTTTGAGGCACACCAACGTTTGTAAATAAAACTGATACGTGTCCGATACGAACACAAAATCATCACAATCACACCTATCAAGGTCAAACAGTTTCTGGGGTTTCACTAGCAAACATCAAAATTACGAGTCATGATTTTAAATAGTTTTAAAATGATTTAAAAATTTCCAAAAATTATATCATGATTTAAATGTCAAATCAATAAATGATTAAAATTACAAAATTTTAAAATTACCCTCATTTTAGAAAACTGCGTGTTACAAGTCTACCCACCTCATAAGAAAACTTGGTACTTCTCAAAATAAATAAGGAAGACTACCAATCATCTAAAAGGGGTACTAAGCAAGAAAATCAAAATCACAAGTTTAAAGAATGAAAGTCAATTGCATGAAAAATTTAATCACAATACATATTAAGAATATTTAGTCTCAATACGATCTAAGTTGATCAAATTGGAGAAATCAAAATTTAGGCAATATGGAGGATGGTTCAACAAGGTCTGAGAATGAGCATACAAGGATGGAGATTCAGGTCATAACCAATTTAATTCAATTAAGTACAACCAAGATATTAATATGATAAGATAGGATAATCGAAGTCGATTTGGTCGTGATTAAGGAAACTAGGGTTCAATGGTATTGAAGAACCATTTTTAGAGAAAAACGGGAAAAGATTTCATACGAAGTCAGCAAATCATCTCTATCTAATACTATCAGTTTATCATTTGCCAAACCATATTATTTTTTTTTTCACAAGTCTCAATATGAAATCAACCTTCATATGACTACCATCGAAATTTTATAACCTTCAGTCATCTAACCCCTTTACCATGATAATCACAGACAAAATTTCAAGCTTCTAAAACATTTTCCACGAAACATATCCCGGTTATCTAGGTACCAATACTTATTCATTTAGTCCAATTTCAAATTCTTTACCTCGTTCTAACTTAAATTCGAAACCTCGAAATCCAGTTTATGAAATCTTCGAATTTGTTTAAATCGATTCTCGTATTTAGTCAACTCCAATACCGCTATGTCATACCAAATTTATTCTTGTTTATAATTCGACCTTCATATTCCTCCAACGTTCACCTTCAATTATCATCCCTTTTTTTTTGAAATACATCCCTGAATTACTCATAACCAAAATTTTTGCAATTGTTTCTAAATTAATAACATTTATCCCTTGATTTCATTTTAACCCTTTACTACATCTCCATTTCAATTTTTTTTTTCATATTCGACATCCAACATTTTGATTCCCACAAATCACTCTATGATAACCATTTACGGCATTTCCGTACTAGATGATTTACGTCACTTCCCCAACATTTCTCAGATAAAAATGATACAAAGATTTAGGGGTTCAAGTACAGCTGACAGAACGAGATACAAGACGGAATTGATATATTCAGGATAGTTGTATAAGACAAGGAATGATGGTAATAGAAATGTGGCAGGAAAAGAAATGGCAATAAAATCTGTTCTGCTTATCCGTTTTAAAAGAGGAAACCGTTTTGAAATCCAAAGTTAAATTATCAAATTCAGATAAAGTCTAGCAAAATCGTCGATTCATTGTAATATGAAAACTCCTAGCAAGAAATTTCACAAGGTTTATAAAACCAACTAAAATTACTCCTGAGTTAAATAATAGAAAACTAGACAAACAAACAAATAGTAAATTTTTTTTTTTTTTTGAATGACTGAAACCAGGTAGAGAAAACATGTTCAAAGCATTTAAGATACAACCTGATGATTATATGCGTCTATCCAAGATGATGGTACCCTAATCCTCGTCATACTAGTAAGCAAGGCTACGATAATCACAAAGTCCTCGACTTGGGCACATACATCTAGAATCGTGGTATTTAACATTTTTGCGATGCCGCTAGCTTGGCTGCGAAAACCTTAAATTCCCACATCCGAGAAATATATCCAAGTCAACTATATGTCCTCACCATGCTGACTAATGTGACCGTAGAAGATTAGACTTCCATAACTTAGATGACCTAGCCCATATAATTTCATCTTGACAAAAAAAAATTATATTAAATCAACAATGAATATCCAAAATCAAATCAAATTTATCGACGAACCTAAAGATTCAAAAATGAACAAAATCCATCAAATCCTATAATTACAAACTCGGATGCAAAACTAACATCAAGATCCAAATTTCAACAACCTTCATTTAAATCAATAATACAAACTCAACTCAACAATAATCCATAAAAATCAAATTCGACAACAGAAATAAAGATAAATCAAATCAAGGAAAAAGAAGAGTTTCAATCGAAGTTTAATAAGATTCTCAAGGGTCGTCCCAGGAATCTCTCAAGGGTCCTAGCTGTGATTGAGTACCTCCAAAATATATCCTATTTCTACTGCAGGCTGTAGTGGTACTCTAGTTCGAACACCACTACACTTTAGTCTCGACCTGCATGGGCCACCACTAAAAACGTGTCACGACCCGCACCCTAGGGTTAGGGCACGAGGACGTAACAACGCCCAGCCTACGCCGCAGTGTCGGCGGTAGAACGCTGTCCTAGGTCTAAATGCATTTAACAGTATAAGACTAAACAGTTTATACTTTCCGAATGGGGGTGACATAGCAGATACAGCCTCAATCACATCTAAGGTAGAGCATGATAATGAAGATAGATAAAACATGAAAATCCAAAAGAGGTACATGAGATAGAAGTCTAAGTGTCTAAGATACATAACCCAAAAATACATCTCCAAACTTTAAATACAGTAATCCATAAATAAATACAACTCCAGACAACTGAAAATAAACTATGAATAAACCCTAACTATCTATACGACTACTACTGTCTCCTCTAGGCTAGCAGGCAATCTCCAGGCTATCTGTAAAATTTATCAACGGGTCCAGTCAGGACTGGAGCGAGCACAATACATCTCAACAAGTCATAGCAGGAAAGGAAAAGTAATCATGCTAGAGAATAAAATACAGGATCTGAAGAAATAGCATAATGTAAAAGAGAGAGACTGTAAGTAAATATCTATGATATATGTAAAGAAGAACTGTGATAGTGATTCAGAATACTGCATAAACATGTGAATGGCTAAGGACTGATTCATGATTACACTACTTGGAATTGATTCATGATTACACTACTTGGATTTATTCACATGTTTACTCATACTCCCCCATCCCCAATCAATACACAAGGATCCATTCAAGTTACGTTAAGATTCATGATTATACTACGTTGCCCATAAAGGGTGATTCATGAATTGGTTCGGGAAGGCTCGGTGATCATGAGGGTACATGAGTCACTAGCTGATACCGAAGATTCATGATAATAGAAGCATATGATACATGATGTAAGTGAAGCACACATGACAAAAGTATCTGATGCTCCCGAGAGGGATAACATCTTATGAAGGGATCCATATAGTACCAATCCGTGTTACCAACGTGTCAGCATCAAGTAAGATAGTCTAAAGCAGGAAATATAATCCTAAACATGATATGAAATGATCAGAGAATGTACTCGCCTGATAACCTGAACAGCTGATAGGTAAAAGGGTCCAACTGAAGCCACAGAGTCCTATTTAAAGCAACACAGGTTACAAGGTGTTCAAGTTGTAATAAATGAAACTCTACAAGCAATCTACATTGTTCTAGGTTCTTCTAAGTCAAACACTCTAGGTCAACTCCGGTGAATAGTTTAGTCAAACTAGGTCAAGCGTTGACTTACAGTTGACTTTGGGTCAACTGGTCAACTTTGGTCAAACAGGGTCAATTCCAGTCTAACTATTAAAGATACTTCGTTATTCGTACTTCGAAACTTACGACACGCAAATCGAGATAAGAGTATCAAGGGTAAGGTTGATAATCACATTATGGTGATCCACGTGTCTATCTTGTCAATTTCAGCGATGTGAGATCACTTGGAATTGACTGAGCTCAGTTTCGTTGTACTAATCTCGAAATATGAACATTATAAGAATTAATTATTAATTAATTAGAAAAATGCTAAACTCAGAGAAACTATCAACAAACATTGTCGGACGATGAAATAGACATCGCCAACGTGTCCAGAATGGTCAAATTAGCTAGGATAGCCTACCCAACGGTCCAATTTGGACACAAGAGCAAAAAGGTAATTTCGGGCCAAAACGGTGTCCGTGTCGGAGCCGTTTTGCACCGAAAAACGTGCAAGAAAACAAGTCCATAAAATATAACAAATTATATGTCCACGCAACCAGAATGTCGATACGAACCCAACGGTATCTCCAGAATTGGATTCCGATGAGCCGGCGTCAAAAAGTCCCGTTGACCCAGAAAGTGGGACCCGCTTTGCACCGAAATGCGTGCCCGGGCCCACGTTCTCCAAATCTAACAAATTTTATATGAAAACATGCCAGAACGACGCCACGAGTCTACTGGTGGTGTCAGAAATGAAATCTGGAGTCCCGTGTTCAAAAATGGAATTTTACAAGTTGGAAATTACGAATTTGGACGGCCAACTTTGGCGTCGAATTCAACCAGTCAAACAAGCTCAAACTGAAATGAAATCTAAAGGGGGCAGGAAGAGGGTTATACCAGCTGTGCACCGGAACTGGTGGCGCGCAAAACGGAGCTGCGATGGAGAAGATACAAGCTGACGAAGTTGGCCCCGCGAAACTGTCCAAATTTAATACAATTTAAACGGTCAACTTGGTGGCCGGTTTTCATGTATCAAACTATAAAATCAACGGACGAAATTTGACAGGGATGAAGGTGGATATACCGAGCTTGCGACGGAGCGGAGAAATCGCCGATCCAACGGTCGGATCTCCGGGAAAACGCGTGCGAAGTCGCTGCGACGGGGCGCGAATTCTGAGTTCCAAACGCGCGCGTCACGACGGGATTTCGACGAAAATGCACGAATCGCCTCGACGGCGCGTCCCGGAGGACGGTGGCCGCCATGGGAAGACTCGCAGGAGTGGGGCACACCCACAGCGAGCCACGGCGGCCCACGCGGCGGCGCGGCGGCGCGCGACGGCGGCCCGCGCGCGCGCGCGCGTGTGCGCGCCTGCATGCGCGCATGCATGTAGCTGCTGTTGCAGCTGCTGCGTGGCAGCGCCGGCTCGGCCTGGCCCGGCGGGGGTGGCTGCCTGGCCTGGCCCGGCGAGGCATGGGCGGCAGCGGCGAGCCCACGACGGGATGGCGGCGACGAGGTGATGGTGGTGAGTTATGGTGTTGGCGTAGGTGATCGGATGTGGAGGAGAGAGGGAGGAGGATTTGGCCGACGGCCGACCTGGGGGTGGTCCGTCCAGGGGGTGGTCGGGGTGAAGAAGCTCGGGTGGTGGTGGCTGCTCGGCCTGTGATGGCCGGGAAATGGTGATGCAAGGTGGAAGTGGTGGTGGTTGCTTTGGTTGGAGGAGGAGGAAAAAGGAGGTGTGTGTGGTGGTGAAGGTCGGCCAACTGCGGCCGAGGCCGGCCAGGGGATGAGGTCGACGGCGAGGATGGCCGGGGGTGGCCGGAGCTGGTTGTCGGGTTGCATGGGGAAGTAGGGAAGTTGTTGCTGCTGTGATGGTTTGTGATGTTGTGTGATTTTTTGTGTAGTAATAGTAGGAAAAATTTGAAAGGGAAAGAGAGAGAAGGAGATAAGGGAGAGAGAGGAAAAAGTTATTGTTTTGTAGGGGTTAGGGCCGGCCACTCCATTGGGGAGGAGGCTGCCATGGTTTTTGGAAAATGAAGGGTGATGATCAAATAATAGGAAATCAATGGCTAGGATGGAATTAGCTAAAAATTGGTCTTTTCAATGGAATTTAATTCAATAGAAGTTTCTATTAAATATAGAAAAAAAATGTAGAAGAGTACCAATATTTTTGGACAAGAAAATACGAGGGTGTCATGATGGAGAAAATCATGGAGCTGGACTGGACTCGGTGGAGCCGGATTGGATCAAAATTGGACATTGTGCAAAATCGAATTAAAATTAGACGACGATGATCATGGAGAAATAAATAACACATGGGGATTCCAATGAATGGGACACAAGTGGCGGACGGATAGTAGGCTCAAAGTGGGCCATGTCCATAGTTGGGGCTGACAGGTTTTGGTCGACAGGGGACCCACAAATCAAGTTGGAAAATGAATGTGACGCCGTGGCGCGAAATAAAATCGGGTCACGTGTCGGAAAGTTGTGCGAATCAAATGGAGCACAAGGAGGCGTGTCTGAGTGGGACACAAAGGTCATGGGTGACCAGCGTCTCGAGTAGATCATCAATGAGGAGTTGGTTTCAAGAAAATAACTGGTCTGGCGCTCCCAATTTAAATGTCATGGTAACGCGCTGAAAATGATCAAGAAAAGAGTGGGAAAATAAATAACAATCAATTGGTCTAAACCGACCCAAAGTTCAGCGAAGCAGAAAGAGCACAAGGGAACAAGTTTTAGTGGGACACCATATACCGTCATGAAGGTAATCGTGTCTACTCCAAAACTCGTGAAGAAGATTTCCAGAGTTGAACATTCCTGATACTCCAATTATCAATGGCACGGAAAGTACACTTAAAGAAAATAAAAGAATAAATTATTTATTGAAACCAATCAATCCGAAAACAAAATAAAACGAAAAAATTCAACCCGAAATTCAGGGTGCTAACAGATAGAAACTCATTCGTGTCTTCCAGTAAGTGTAGTTGGTTCTATCAAATAGGGGTGGCCTATTAGTGGACTGTCCTTCACCGTAGTTGGTGAAAATGGATTGTATGGTTTCTATAGATCAGTTCTAGGATGTTAATCCTTTATCAAGAGACCAGAGCTTTGATACCAATTGAAGTAACGTGTAGGCAACTCTAGAGAGGGGTAAATAGAGTTTGTGTCTATAATGACCAATTAAAAATAACTTTATTGCTAAGTCCAGAAAGCAACTACCAGAAGAATATATAACCAAAATAATAATGTAGAAATTAAAAGAGTTTAGAAGAGCAAATGCAAATACAACGATATATCCTGGTTTCCTTCGTAAAAGACTAGTCCAGGTCCAAGAACTCTTGTTTGGAGTTGAAATCCACTATTTATGAAATAGGGTACACATGCGCCTTTAGTCAGAAGGGTACGCCAACTTCTTACAGACATGAGCCTTGAAAATGCTCGACTACTTTAACTTCGCATATGTGAAACTTGGAATTTTCCAAGTGACTTCTTTTCAACTCTTGCACAGAACTTCTAGCTGAATCGCACTGAGCACCTTGGGGCTTAGGAAGTTTTATGGCTAGGGGATTTGGAAGAGTAAGGCTTAGAGTATATAAGTCTTAGAAGATTGAAAGCTTGAGAGTGAGAGATAATTTGAAATGAGAGGAATCAAGATCTATTTATACTAGTCAGGGGAGGCAGAGTTCGGCCAGAGTTCTATCCCAAATATTCAAAAATTCGACCGTTGGACAGCTCGTAGCAAGGTGTTCCTAAAAATCAGGTTACTGATTTAAGGAGGCCGAGTTCGGCCCGAGTTCTACCTTAGGTAGAGTTTGGCCCGAGTTCGGTCTGCCTTAGACCAGAAGCCCTATACGGGTGAGGGTGGTTTGGTTTGGTTCAGGAATTTGTCTGTTTGTATGATGGAGTTTGGAGAGACATGTCTAGGGGTTGAGATGTTACAGTACTACTCAACGTACACATTTTCTTAGACTCAATAAATTGTAAAATTATAGACTAAAAACAAATACATTTGTAATGCAATGCAACAGCTTATAGACGACGTCTATCTTGAATTGGATGCGTTGTATTGGATCATATATGATGTTATGTCTTGGACTTGATGTGTTGTATTAGATCATATCAGATATCAGTTGTTAATTATCTAAATCAGGTTGACTGTGATCTAGTTTGGGTCAACACTGGTTGTCTAAGCTTGGAGAATTAACCAAGTCAGCGGAACGTAACAAGATACAAGAAAACAACATACCAGATAAACTGTGAATAAAATAATATGCATGCAATAGGGTGCCTAATCGTTCTAATGTGAATGCAGTTTAAGAACAACCTTCGACCGAGGGCCTTCTGGCTATAAATGGGATTAGCTTGGTTCCTGTATAGGGTACCAGTGGCCTACGTCCGTAATGCTTCAAAAATGTCAGAGGGCATCAATATATATAGGTACGACCATAACCCTCAGTGAACGTCAGAGAGCATCAATGGCATGCGTCTCCGACGGAGCTTATAGGTTAAAATAGGGAAGTACAAAAGTGGCCCATACGTCAAGGAATTGTTTACCACATCCAATGCCTAGTATTGTCATCTCCATGACTCATATGAACCTCTAATAATTGCCAAGTCTACTATCATGTAAATCGATTGGCAGTTATTTCTAATCATCGCACGTCTCATATGTATTGGTGGCCAACCAACTACGTGAATCTGTATCCTACATGTGACTCATAAATCGTGATAAAGCAGGTGTCAAGGCCATAAGAGATATACCAATATCTAATTTCTGTAGGTGGTCAACTAGTACTAAGTCAATGCAGAATAGTAAACAAAAATAGTAAATTGACTAATACAGTCGCTTGCCCCCATGTATGACTTGGACGCGCAGTAAGTTAGATAGATGCAGTACATAAATAAAAACTAAATAGAAATAATAGAAATAAAATAGCAATAAGAGACAGAATATAATGGCAAGGTATCTTGCCTGAGGGTGGTACGCATAAATAGCAAGTCCAGTGATCAGATCGGTAGCAATAAAAAGTTAAATCCCGCAAACGACTCTGGATGCTGAAATAAACATCACGAACATTTTGGTATAAAAGATGTCTAAAATTGCATACCCAAAAGTTCAATTTTAGACACAAAGATAAAATCGTAATTTCGGGGTCACAACGATGTCCGCCGTTGGACCCATTTTCTACCGAAAAATGTGCCAGTACCTACGGTCTCTAAAGTTGTCAAACTATATATCTAAACATTTATCTATCCATCCATAAGGTAGATCGGCAGCTACTCCCCCGATACTGAAATAATTATGCGAATGGTCCGGTTTGACGATACGAACCCAACCGTATGTCCAAAGTTAGATTTCGGTGGGCCGTGCACAAATTTGCCTGTTGGATCAGGTCACAGACTTGCCAAATTAGCGTTCCGGTCGACCTTCTCAGAATCGGACCAAATTTGGCATACAGGACCTAAAAAATTATACAATCATGTTGGCACAAGTTTCGTCTCGAGATGACGAATGTATATGAAGTTATGGCCTAGTTTGCTAAGGGACCAAGACGGGGTATCTCGACTGACACGCCTCAATTTTGTCACGCACGCACACAAAAATCGAGTTTCGTCGAATCCCATACGTCGACAACATCCATACGCACATTTTGATGCTTATGGATTGCGACCATGTCGCACGTTATGTCAGGACACACGACTTATCGAGGAGTTTTTCTAAAATTCTACATCTTTTAAATACAGTTTTTTTCTAATTTTTTAAAGCGAATAACTTTTTGTATATCGGATGAAAAATAAATCTACCATAAGGGTTTTCATCTCCTATATGTTGTCTATAACTGTTCCAAATTATATTTGGAAAACTGTTAACAGGTTGACAAGAATTGGCCTTCCAATTAGGGCTCTACGAATTGATTTTTGTCCTATTTGTGACAGGATTTCATCAATGTTTACCTCGATTTTTCGAGAAGTATAGGCAGCAAAATTAAAACCCTTTGAAGGTTAAGTAGATGGTCATGTTGTCTATACGTAGGAATTTGAGGATCGAAAATTTATCGAATAGGAATTAAGAATTAGGGCTCGAAAGTGGGGTACCTGGACAGTTTCGAAGAACATAGTCTTCATGTTCCTTGGTCGGTTCTGGCGGTTTGCAGCAACGTCGAGCGGCGACAGGTGATCGACGGCAGTCTGGTGTGTTCGCAGGGGGTTGTGGTGTTGTCAGGGAGGCGCTGGGTTGGAGGTTTGCGGTTTAGAGAAAGTTTTTGACGGATTCCTATATATATATATATATATATATATATATATATATATATATATATATATATATATATATATATATATATATATATATATATACCCAAGTTTAAATCCGAATTTAATTCGAATTTCGTATAGGTTTTATATTAGATTTAAGGGGTCGATATTGTAGAGAATTTTATAGGGATCATACCAAATTATTTTGAAAAGATTTGGTTGAGGATGGAGGAGTTTGGGATTTCAAAATCCTAACAGGATTTTATCTGTACGCGCGTGTTGGGGTCGGGTTTCACTACTTACTGTTCCTTTGGGAACAGTAAGTAAAGGAATTTTTTTTACAAAACTATATATATATATATATATATATATATATATATATATATATATATATATATATATATATATATATATATATATATATATATTTTAAATATATATATATATATATATATATATATATATATATATATATATATATATATATATATATATATATATATATATATATATATATATTATATATATATATATATAAATATTTTTTATATATATATATATATATATATATATATATATATATATATATATATATATACATGTATGACTAAAAGAAATTTTATAAAAATTTCTAAAAACCTCCCATAAATTTTTACAATGATATAAACATTATTAATGCAAATTTTTTCTTATTTGAGAAGTCGTGCCCAAGCATTGTTACTTATAATATATTTATTTAAAAATAAAAATACATATTCTACTCTTAACAATTAATAAAAATGCTTAAAAACACCATTTATTAATAATATATAATAAATAAAATAAATAAATTAGAAAAATATAGGGGGTTTACACTCGTATCTTCGGATCAAACACAAGGTGTCTGTAAGAAGTTGCAAGTGCTTTAGCTCAAAGCTTGCATTTTACTGCATCATAGATTAAACAGCGAGCTAGTATCACTACCACATTTTAGCTTGAGGGTATTTTGGTCATTTGAGAATTTTTGATTTTATTTTGATTTATTGAATTGGTGATTGTGATTTTTGACTTTGGCTAATTGAGACTCTGGAGACTAACCTAGAAGTTGACCCTAGCTTTGGTGACTTGGTTAGTATGGTAGGACCCTAGTCTAACTTAAGTCAACCCAATTTTAGTCATATAGAATCAAGTTTGAAATAGGAGAAATAAGAATATGTTCATGACTTATGACTTATGATTTTAATTCCATGACTAATGCAACTTAGCCCATCGGCCCATTAGTGAAACCCTAACCCTAACCAAGCCATTAAGTGGCTGGCCAACCTAGGTATCCCCCTATACAATCTCCTTTCCACTTGTTCTTGCCTCTTTTGTGTTCAACCAACTTTTAGAAAGGAATGGTAATTCCCATCTTCCCTAATTCATATCAAATCCATTTTAATTCCTTTTTGACCCAAATCTTTTGCAATAGATTCTAATCATCCTCTATTTGATATTTATGGAGAGTGATTTCAGTTTGTGAGCAATTTGGAGGATTTGGCTAGCAAAGGGGATCAATCGATTTGGGGCTTTTCTTGGTCATTTGCACCTATAAGTAAAACCCTTCAAATTATAGTTTAATTCTGTTTTCTTTGCATGGTAGCCTAGATCTAGGTGTCCCCTAGCTGTGCTGTGAGTTTGGTAAAGTTTTGCATTGGTTTTGTGTCCGTATCGGACACGTATCATAATCTATTTCCAAGTGTTTGATTAAATACCTCAAAGAGTAATTAATTTTTTTTTTTAAATATATTTGAATAGAAATATAGATATACATGTGTTTAATGTTTTTCCTATGATTTGTGTCCAATTTGGAGTCGTATCCGGGTCCAAACAGGACACAAATACGCTCACAGCAGCCTAGGGCAGTGTCCTGCTGCTCGAGGCCTCGTGCTCACTGCACAGGGTACGTGGCGACCTGTGGTTTGGAACAGAGGAGGGGGCAATGACTGACACGTCAGCCCCCAAGCCTCGTGTCAAATGGTCGTGTGTCGGACACTTGGTGTCGAGTGCATTGGGATTGTACTGGACGTGTGAAACGTGTTGACTCGGTCTGATACGGGCTTCGTGTCCATGTTTGACACGTCGTGGACACGTCGTGATGGGTCCAGTATGTAGCCCTAGTGTTGGGCTAGACGTGGACATGACCACGTGGCATGATGTGTCACTTGTCGTGTCTACGAGGCGACTGTATCGCAGCACGATACGGTCTGTGCACGCGAATGTGCCTGTGTGTGTTCGTGACTTGGACATGTCATGTCCAGTCGTAGGAACACGTAGGGACTCGTGTGGACTCTGGACACATTTACGACTCGACCCTGACCTATTTTGCATGTATTTCATTGCGTTTCGATTCATAATTCAGGTTTTCCCAATTTTTCTGATACACAGTGCACTGTTTGAATTTCTGAGATTTTAAATGTAATTTCAACTGATTTCGAAATGATAATTCACCATGATAAGTTCATCTACATATGTAAGGATTATTGTACATGATTAGGTTTCATGTTAGCTAGATGTGTTGGTTTTCGAATTACTATTGGACTAAAATCCTGAAAACTGTTATATGTATTTCCCTGAGTTAATACACTGTTTTCATTTTCCCATACACATATTCACTGGTTTGAAATCCTGAAACCTACCACACATTTCACTCAAAACTGAGAACACAATGTTCACAAATTTCCCTACTGATTTGAAACACACACACACTTGCACTGCTATCAGAGAACAGTAGTACATTGTTTTCCTGTTTTCACATTAACACTGTTTTCATATTAAACCCATGGCTGAACCCTCACACTTTTCCAATTTCATATACACATACTCACCATTGATGTCACTCACACACTCATGTACACACACACTAGCACACTAAACTCTGAGAACTAAATAGCTATTTTATTGATACTGTTTCACCTATTGAACACTTTTAGCTCACTCACACTCATACACATTGTACACACATGTTAGTTTCATACACACATGTTAGTATTCACACACACACACACATGATGAACTGCTATCTGTACACACCTACCTACAAACTAATATGCATATCACATACACACACACATTGCTCTACACTCTAAAATCTGAGAATATTGAGACACACACACACACATACATTGAAACACATAGACACACACTCGCACTGATTTTCTATACACACTCACAAACTGTCAAGTATACACACACTCACCCATATTGAAGCACACACACATGCACATATATCTTTCTATCTCTCTATATGGAATATATATATATATATATGGCCTATATGTTAGATATATATGTAGCTTATATTAATTTAGATACATATAATGTGCGAAATATGTGTGACTCCAATATAGACTGTGGCATATAGCCCTATGGAATAGCCTATGGTTCCTATGTGAATTCATATGTGTATATGGCATGTATACACATATGATTTGTGTGTTGATAGACTTGTAAGGCCTTGTGATGATGTGTGCTTGCTAGAATAGGCTGGCTAGCCTTAGTGAGACTTGTTGGATTAAGCTTGACCTAGTTAACCTAGTTTGACTAGTGTAGTTGACTAGAGTTGACCAAAGGTTGACTTTAGACTAGATTGACCCCAAACATCATGTAGATGCATTGTAGCAGTCTATTTTACCATTTTGGACATATAGTGACTTGTACTGTTCTATAGGAGCCAGACACCACTCCTCAGACAATATATTCTCTTTAGATATTCAGGATACCAGGCGAGTACATTCTCTAATCATTTTATATCTTGTTTAGGATTATATTCCTATCTTAGATTACTTTACTTGATGCTGACACATTGGTAACACGGATTGGTACTATATGGATCCCTTTATATGATGTTATCCCTCTCGGGAGCATCAGATACTCATGTCTCGTGTGTTTTACTTACATCATGTATCTCATGCTTCTATTATCATGAATCTATCATGAATCTACTTGTGATTCCTGTACTCTCATGAATCACAGAGCCTTCACGAATCTATTCATGAATCACTCTTTATGAGCCAGTAGCGTAGTCATGAATCTTAATGTAACTTGACTGGATCCTTGTGTATTGATTGGGGATGGGGGAGTAGAACTAAACATGTAAATAATTCTAAAGTAGTATAGTCAGGAATCACCTCTTTAGTATAGCCATGAATCATATCCAGTTGTTCACATATTTATCTTGTACTCTGAATCACTAGTCACTGATAGTTCTCTTATATATATTGTAGCTATTTACTTACAGTCGCTCTTTTATATCATGTTGTTCTTTCAGTTTCATGTATCTTACTCTCTAGCATGTTTATATTTCCTAACCTATTATGATTTGCATGAGATGTATTGTGCTCTCTCCTGTCCTGACTAGACCTGTTGAAATATTACAGAGGATGAGGACGAGGCATTCTATACTACGTATTATGGGACTACCCTAGAGAATTGCTGTGACCTAGATCTCCAACAGGATCCATTAGCAGTGGATGACACACCATTAGTTTAGATTAGTCATTTTCAGTTGTATTTACTCTATGGATTACTGTATTTGAGATTTGGAATGTTTTCTGGATTTGATGTTATCTTAGACACTTAGAACTTTCTATCTATCTGTATTCTGTGGTTTTGTTTCATATCTATCTATCTTATCATTTTTTGCTTTAGATGTGATTGAGACTGTATTCTGTTATATCACCTCCATTCGGAGTGTATATACTGTACAGGTACCTTATATTGTTAGATATTTGACCTCGGACAGCGTTCTACCGCCGACACTACGGTGTAGGCTGGACGTACCCATTTCTCGTGCCCTTACTCTAGGGTGTGGGTCGTGACACATTTTTAGTGGTGGCCTATGCAGGTCGAGTTTAAGTAGTAGTATTCGAACTAGAGTATCACTACAGCCTGCAGTAGGATTAGGATATATTTTTTAAGGTACTCAATCACAGTTAGGATTCCTTGAGAGATTCCTAGGACGACCCTTGAGAATCTTATTTAAACTTTAATTTGAAATCCCTTCCCTTGTTTGTTCGCTCTTACTCTTTGTTATTGAATCTGATTTTTGAATAGATCATTATTGATTTTGATTTTCCTATCGAGATGAACTTTTATGGCCTAAGTTATGATATTTTCTGATAACATATGTTAACGGGAATAACAAAGATGGTAAAACGTCTAGTTGATTATGGAACTTGTAGTTTATCGCAGCCATATTAGCCGACGTAGCGAGAACATAGAGACCTAACTTCGGATGTACGTATCTTGGTTATGAGATTTGGAATTTCTTGCAGCTATACTAGTCGGCATAGCGAGAATTCTAGACGACATGATTGTAGAGGTGCATACCCAGTTATGGAATCTATCGTTTATCGCAGCATTGCTTACTGGCATGGCGAGGACTCTGAGTAACATAATTTTGGACAGACGTATATGATTATTAGATTGTATCTTGAGAAGGTTTTTAAACATATCATCTCTATCATACCCTTCTGTTGTTATAAAATTGTATTCCATCATCAAATAACTTAAGAGTAGTGATATTTTAGTTTTGTAGAGCTTATTCGTATGTAGTTCTTTCATAGTGTAATGATATGATGACTTGTAGAGTGTCTGTACCCTCGAGATGATAGTTAGAATTGGTAAAAAATAATAACCCATTGTAGATGATTCTCTTTACCTACCAGTTTTTATATAGAATGTTAGTATGCCTTACAGCCTTGATGATTTATTATTTTTTCCTTACCCTTTCCAGTATACCAGAGCCTGTCCTTGAGTATAGTTATAGTATCACCTAAGACTGAAAGGTTTATGTATATAGATAGATACAGATGATATTGGTATATAGGATATGGGTTTGGTTGGTATCTATAGGTCATTGTTGTATAGGGTATTGACATGTTGTTTAGCCTATATTTGGTCCAGTTTTCTATTTTAGTTAAGTTCTCTTTGTGTTGAGTTCAGTCATGTTTGATCAACCTTTATAGGCAGTGTGCAGACCCTTCACTAGATACCCTGTTCCTTTGGTTCAGACTTGTACAAGTTGTTTACTGCACTCAACATTTTATTACCTACCATATTGTATCATAGATTTCACTGGAACATTGTTCAGACCCCAATTATTGACTCACCAATATAACTATCAATCCCTTAACATATTCTACATATCTGGAGGGTTAGTATCATGCATATTAGAGGTCTGCACCCATCCTTACTTTCTGTACATGGTGACATATTTCATCTCTTAGCATTTTACTTTACTTGATAACGTTGCAATACCCTTTATTATAACCTGCAGTACCTGCCCTATAGTGAGGTTTAAACCTTTTTGGGCATGGTTGTTCAGTCCATTTAGGGCAGTTGTATACATTGGAGATATAATATGGGTTGTTAATAAGAGTTCTCCCTTGATAATTTGTCCTGTCCCTCTTTCATTCTTAGATACAGATGATACATGTTTAGCCCATCTGTCCAGATACATGTCTAAACCTTCCCTTCATTGTTGGTTCAGTCTCGCAAGGCCTCTACCTAAGCATTAGTTCAATTTTCCATATGTATGTGTCCTACATATCATTGTCCTACATATGATTGTTCTGTATTTTCATGTACAGCTATGCTACACCACTGTTCTCTCCCAACACACCCTACAGTATCTGACCCCTTCATTGGATTCATAGGCATGTGGTAAGGAGTGTGTGTTATTAGACCTTGAGTAGAGTTGAGGTGATGATAGTTAAATATATATAGCTTGTATATATATGTAATGTATTTTGATTGGTATGTAACATGCACTCATTTGCAGTATACTGCCTATTGCACTCCCTGCACACCAGTTTGGTTCACTCCTTTTAGACTACTGTCCTGCATGTAGTTAGTAGGTGTTCATTCCAGATATAGAGGAGAGGCCAGGTTTCATCTAAAGGCATATTTCAGTCACCATGTAAGTTTCCTTTCACTTTAACCTTGCAAGTGGACCCTAATGTCCTATCCTTTTGCTTATAAATTCAGTCTCCTTAGCATCATTTCCTTTTGCCTATATTGTTGTTTCAGACCATTCATCCTTAGCCTAATTTCTAAGCATTTGTTCAGTCCCTTATAAGTTTAGTCTACTTTAACACTATGATGGTTAGTTTTATATATATATATATATATTATATATATATATATATATATATATATATATATATATATATATATATATATATATATACATAGAAGATATACTTAGGATATATGTAATGGGTTGTTGTTCTTGAGCTTATGTATATGTGGTATTTGGGATTTGTGTACTTAGAATATAGGTATTTATTTGTGGGTGACTTGATAAGATTTGGAAAGTTAAGAGTTAGTCTATTATAGAGTTTTTCTTTTTGCTAATCTCTAGTTGCCAACACCTAGATAGCTAGCATAGGCAAAAATCTGAGAAGTTGACCAGTTGTTGACCAAGTGCTTGGATATTGACAAATTGACTAGTTATTGACCAATAGTTGACCATTGACTATGTTCGACTTAGTTTGACTGGAGATAGGATTAGAAGTAGGTTGTTGTTGTGTTGTTTGATCATGTTTGATTATTTAGTAACTTGAGACCTTGTTTGTGTTTAGGTCGGAGACATGGTTTTTCTAAGTATATCTCCGACTCGTGGTACCATACGTTTTGGTGGAGGTGGGAAGCTTAGCCCGCGCTTCATCGGACCTTTCGTGACCAGCAAAAGATTCGGTGACGTGGCATACAGGCTAGACTTGCCACCTGCACTAGTGGGTATCCACAACGTATTTTACGTATCAGAGTTGAGACGGTATGTGGCTGATCCTAGCCATGTACTTGACCATTCGGAGATTGAGGTGGGACCTACTCTCAGTTATCCAGAGCAGCCTGTGGAGATTCTGGATCGCCGAGAGAAGGTACTGAGAAACCAGGTAATACGCTTGGTTCACATCGCATGGAGGCATCATTCTTCATGAGAGTCTACCTGGGAGCGGGAGGATGAGATGCGCGAGCGATACCCATATCTTTTTGGACCTTGAGGTATGATTGTCTATCCTTCTCATCAGTTTAGTTTCGTCTTTTAATTTTGAGGACAAAATTCTTTTAAGGAGGGTAGATTTGTCACTACCACATTTTAACTTGAGGGTATTTTGGTCATTTGAGAATTTTTGATTTATTGAATTGGTGATTGTGATTTTTGACTTTGGCTAATTGAGACTCTGGAGACTAACCTAGAAGTTGATCCTAGCTATGGTGACTTGGTTAGCATGGTAGGACCCTAGTCTAACTTAAGTCAACCCAATTTTAGTCATATAGAATCAAGTTTGAAATAGGAGAAATAGGAATAGGTTCATGACTTATGACTTATGATTTTAATTCTATGACTAATGCAACTTGGCCCATAGGCCCATTAGTGAAACCCTAACCCTAACCAAGCCATTAAGTGGCCGGCCAACCTAGGTATCCCCCCATATAATCTCCTTTCCACTTGTTCTTGCCTCTTTTGTGTTCAACCAACTTTTAGAAAGGAAAGGTAATTCCCATCTTCCCTAATTCATATCAAATCCATTGTAATTCCTTTTTGACCCAAATCTTTTGCAATAGATTCTAATCATCCTCTATTTGATATTCATGGAGAGTGATTTCAGTTTGTGAGCAATTTGGAGGATTTAGCTAGCAACGGAGATCAATCGATTTGGGGCTTTTTTCGTTATTTGCACCTACAGGTAAAACCTTTCAAATTGTAGTCTAATTCTACTTTCTTTGCATGGTAGCCTAGATCTAGGTGTCCCCTAGCTGTGGTGTGAGATTGGTGAAGTTTTGCATTAGTTTTGTGTCCATATCGGACACGTATCATAATCTATTTTCTAGTGTTTGATTAAATGCCTCAAAGAGTAATTTATTGCTGTTTTTAAAATGTATTTGAATAGAAATGTAGATCTACATGTGTTTAATGTTTTTCCTATGATTTGTGTCCAATTAGGAGCCGTATTCGTGTCCAAATAGGACACAAACACGCTCGCAGCGGCCTAGGGTGTCACGCCCCGCTCCAGTAGGAGCGATCGTCCTCGCTAAGGTGTGATGTCGCACGAGCCTAGATTGTGCTCGTGTAAGGCGGGTTCCATAACGGCCGATTTTAGCGGCTGTGATGGAGTCGTCGCACAGAAGTCCTATGCAGAGACATTGAATCATAGCAGCGGAAATTTAGAACAAACACAAGTCATTTAAAAGAAGCTCTTTATTGGTATTGAAACAACGATTACATTGGGGGCGCAAGGCCAAGATTACAAACACTCAAGCTCACTCTTCTTACTTTACAAGTCACTCTGTTCTCTCTCATCTCTCGATTACAATGCTTGAGCCAGCGGAAGCTTCGGAAGGCGACGTACATACATTATGTCTCGTATAAGTCTTTACTCCATGCGGCCGCACGCTTCGAATCGCCAAAGAACTCCGTACCTCGACGCATCCAAGCGAGCTCCGCGCCACGAGCTTCTACCTGTGCCTGCACATAAAAACTATGTGGTTGTCAATACTCAACTGTACTGGTGGAATGAGCTCCTCGCCCACCCATACAAAACCGACACATTATTTTACTTTGTGCAACATAGTCCCTTCTTATCAATTATCTTTCTACTCTTGCCTTAGGATCAGTTTTAGGACAAACGCCTTGGCCTATTTCGTGTTTCAAGACCATCCCGTGCTTGCAACATCGACATTAACCTATCGAGTCGTGTTTGCCTTACGATATTTAATCAGAGACGCAACTATGCGATGAGGCTCCATTTTTGTGTGATCGTGCTAGGAATCCATTGTGCCGTACCTCGCAACTCAGGGTGACTAAACCATATTGCCGTCTCGCGGCCCTTGCTACTTTGATCACCAACTGACCCAATCAAGACTTGTGAATCTTAGTGTCACTCAAACAACTTTGCCTTGCGGAAGTTTTTTAACTTAAACTCAAACAACTCAACCATAACCATGCGACTTATATGCCGACAACATAAGACTCGATGCCATATCTCGTGCCGAAGCACGTCGCCTACGTTGCAGCCAATTCTTAGGCCCAACATTTTGTGTTCCAACTGTACACACACATTCAACTCAACTTCCTCGATATACTACACTCAATACTCGACTCAATCCAAAGGCATACCCGCGGATCGCCGCCCATGCCGACTCATCTATATGAACTAGTCACTAGGGCCCAGCCATATAATAGACTCCCTTTTAGCTTTTGATTAGAAGGACGCTCCTTGCCAGCGCGAGTAGCTAGCTCCGCTGCAAGTCCCCGCCTAACCCGTGCGGTCATCCAGCACAGCTATGAATGTCTCCATCGCAACGGTTCCCCTGGACCGCCGGGGTCGCCGTTCGAGAAACAGATTTTCTTTACCATATACAAGTTGTCCAATGACCATGCAAGACTCGACTCAAACTGACGTCTCATACAGTCAAAGCTACTGCTAGTGTCACCATCTCTTTGAGGGCTAAGTTCAACACATCTCACATCTGAGACCTTGCCTCGACGACCCGTAGTCGCGAGCATTCTTTCTTTCTTGCCTCAACGACCCAGTCGTGAGCATTCTTTTTTCTTGCCTCGACGACCCAGTCGCGAGCATTCTTTCTTTCTTGCCCTATCATTTCACTCACTCAAGAACAACTATCGAAACACTTTCCAAACTCAATGACTCAACCGTGGCCCGTGCCTTAAAATACTAAATCCGTGCCATCGTGTCTCAAACCAACTTGAAACTCTATATGACACCACCGCCCAAGTCATACTCTATATGATGGGCCTTACGATCGTGAGACTATGTGGTTATACCCGGCCGTAGAACTCAAGGGGCATGCCTGCTACTACTCCTGATAGCTTAACGTAACTTGCCTAACTTACTTTGCAACAACATGACGAGCAAAGGCTGCGTCAAGCTTTGCATCGTGGGAACGTGCCGTGCACGCGTTGAACTTCGAACAACCAAGTTATTTGGAGTGCCTAAACTTATTCCACAAGTCGTGCAATACAACTTAAACCCGTCGACGAGCAGAGGCTACGCCACGCCTTGGACGAAGAGACCGTGCATGCTTTATGAAGCATTTATGCGGGCGACGCCTTTGAATTTGGCTAACTCTTAGCTTGTGGCGAAGACTAAATCTTTCTTCCCAAGCCACGGGATGAAGGACCAAGTGTCATTTTCAAAGCACGCCGCGCACCTACTCTACGACGGTCGTTTTGGACCTTTCCATATTCTAACTCAATTCGACCCGTCGGGATTATTCCCTTTAGCTATGTGGATTCATCTCTTTTATTACCAAGCCTACTTGTGCAAGTTGAAAACATGCGATTTATTATGTGAAGGCTAAGATGAGGCAAGTTCACCGAAACTACCCCACCTGAGCGAGCAGTCGCCTTGACCGAGCGATGTCTTCATGCATCCGTTGCAAGGCTAAATCTGAACGCCGTCGGGGTTCCTATTCCTCCGATTGACTGAGCGGGACGGGGCACTACATCATACACCACTCAGAAAAAGTTTGTCCTCGAAACTAACTGAGTACACTTATCGACTTATCACTTTTACTCAATGTTTAAGAACTCTCGCACACATTTCTCTTATGCGTTCCCTCAAATCCGAGCCACGCTCGTGCTACCCACAATCTTTTTTTCAAAACTTACAATCTCAAAATCCTCGATACTTTTCTGTTCCTCAAGTCTCACTTGAATTCAACGTATCACTTAGTTGGATCGTGCACATATTCCAGGCGTCTCCAAATACATGCATTTCAGCCAAGCCTTGTGATAGCAAATTCTACCATTTCCACTCGAGTCGGATCGTGCACATATTCGAGCGTCCTTGATATACATGTATGTCAACCGATACTCGCGAGTGGTACCTCCACAAATCCTACCACTTCGCACTCGGACGTCTTCCTAACCGCTAGGCTATGTCTTTCCGTCAGTATTGGAATCATAGTTCCCAAAACAACAATATCAACACTGACCCCATCCTAAGGTCAAACCAAGTGGATAGTACGGGGTTTTCTACCCAAGCTCGCATCACTCCGATTTCTAAACATCGAGCATCGATTCCCTACGCACATCCCAATATTCGTCGCACGGGGTTCGAGTCATTCAGCAAAGCCATCCTACGACGATTTACGTTTAACCAATTCTACGACGTCTCAATATCGTTCGTTCAACAAACTATCTTCGCATAGTCTATCTCTTCGAACATGTTCGACATAATCCGCCTATCAATCCTTCTCAATTCAAGCACGCTATGACGTAATTCATCGCTAAACCATAATTCACATTTCATATTTCCTATCTATTCCAATTCGCGTACTCGATCACAAGGTCGTCCGACTTAACAATACGTTGCGTCCCGATCTCACGCGAGTCAGATTTTCCACAGTGGGCATGAATCACCATGCACGCTCCCGCGGGATAAGCATCCTCATCGGGACGTAACTCTTATTTTGCGTCTAGATTAATTCATTCTCGATGTGCGGATTGGACCTACTCAATCCTCAAGTTTATTTCATTCATCAATTGTAAGTTCTAACATCTTCACATTTTCCTTCGCATCAAACCGACAAGTCGAGACAATCAAAGTTGCAGCATCCTGATTTTTTCGAGTTCGATCATTCCCGTGACATGAATCACCATGTCAACGCTCACGCGGAACGATCACCCCAAATCTGACGCAGCGCATGTGCGAGACTAGAGTTGCGCTCGCGCAAGATAAGATTGTTAGCCCAATGATTATATCATGTTTTTGAATATGGCTAATCAATTAAGTTTAACTAGTGATGTCACTAATATTCATGTAATCTCTATCAAGTTGCTACTTAAACTTAGCATTGTCTTGAATGGTCTATATCATATTGCTATGCTTGTATCATACTGCATCATATTGTTTTGTTTCGTCTAACATATTTGTAGACATGCAGTAAGCATGATCAAGCCTCGACAAAGCAGGACACATGCAATGGAGAATTATTGATGGGCCAAAGACGGCGTCATACAAGAAGATTTCTCTGAACCGCCCAATGACCTATCCGGGGCCTCGCATCGGGGGTTCCGCTGCCCGGTCAGCGGACAGGGGTCGAGGGGGCAGCGCCCCCCGTCAGGGGTTCGGGGGCGAAGCCCCCGAAAGGTATTCAGATTTTCAGATCTGTTTATCTTTGGACGATTGTCGTCAAGGAAAAATACGTCTTCTATGTCAGGAGAAAGACGTCATCAAAAGGGCTATTGGTTTTCATATTTATTCTGTATTTTTCCATTTATTGAGTCTAGGAAAAATGTGAGATTGATCGGATCGGTACTGGCTTAGGTTTTTCTCAGTCCACAAACAAAAATAAGCCTACCTACGTATCCCAAAAATCCACAATTCCAAAAAAGCCCAAAACCTATGCAAATTTGGTTTATTCCTTACTGTTCTGAACCAGCAGAACTCTGACAGAACTCTGACCGAGTTCGGTCCGAGTTCGGTCCGAGTTCGGCCCGAGTTCGGTCTGGGTTATTTGAAATACAGTTCCCACTAAATCTGCATCTAACGTTCGTATGCGAAATCTTAGCATCCGAACTCTGCCCGAACTCTGCCCGAGTTCGGTTCCCCAAAAAACACTATAAATAGAGTTGAGATTACCATTCATTTCAACAATCCAATTTCATCTCTTCTCTTCTCTATCTAAAGTGTTCTGAGCTTTTACTTTCATATCTAAGCCTTTACGACTCTTAGCCAAGCCAGTACAGTTTCTGTTTAATCTAGAGTTTGGTGTTGAAGAGTTGTATCGAAGGTTGTATTCAGAAAACGTTCCAGTTTTCCAATTGCCTTCTGGAGTCGGTCGTGCGCTCGTCACCAAGCACGGTGTTGTGGAGTCGGTCGTGCACTCGTCACCAAGCACGGTGTTGTGAAGTCGGTCGTGCACTTGTCGCCAAGCACGGTGTTGTAAGAGTTGCAAGCACTCAGTTAAAGCTTGTGTCATAGTGGATTAACATCGAGCAAGAGTACTCGAGACTGGATTAGTCCTCTCAGAGGGATACCAGTATACATCGCTGTGTCACTGAGTTTGAATTCTTGACTCTTACTTTACTGCATTTATTTACTGTCTCCTGTTTACTGCCCATAGTTATTACTTAAGTTTTTAATTGGTGATTATTTTCCGCTGCACACGCACACACTCTATTCACCCCCCCTCTAGAGGTGCTCAACGGTCCTACAAAGATCGTCGACGTTGTGGTTATCTGCGTAACCATCAAGACATTTCTATTTTCATCCAACATTCATCTCGCTCAAAATCCTAAGTATAGCATCCAACCGAACAATAACACTTGCATGATCGTTATTCGTCGAGTCAGATTGCCCCCGAGTTATCGCATATCGATCTTTGATACGCCTCAATACCATCGACGATATGCGTAACCTGACGATCTTCCTTTGCAAGCAGATTTTGAGTCGTGTGAATGATACTATCGTTCGACTGGATAATCTCCTCAACATTCAAATTCAAGTTCGATCATTATCCCTCAAATCATTCACACATTAATTTCCTCAAACCCGAGTTCACGTATTGTTCATTCGTCTATCTTAATTCATCGACCAATGTATCTTCTCAATTCGTATCATCTTTTGCTAACTCAAATCATCGAGCGACATTCAATCCAATCCTTAGAGTCATTTCATAACTTCAAAATTCAACTTTTCATGCACGCTACCTTACCATCGTGCAAACTTTTTGCATACAAGCCGTATCAATTTCTTCGATCAAGTCATCCATTCACACACCTTAACTTTTCTTCGATTCAGTTTCATCTACTCCATAATTTTCGTGTTTCATACTCGCACAATCCTCAATCCCGTGCGCGTTCCGTGCACGTCAATTTCTAGGTTGTTCGAACCAACTCGTCCAAATCTCAAGACTACAACTTATTCAATCGTACTCAATCTAAAGCTTTGCATACGCGCGACGGTTGCTGATAGACTCATCGACACCCCGAATCCTTAATCGATCGATCGATCGACATTCCTGAGACTATTGCATACACCACTCAGGAATGAAGTCATTCAACAAATTCTCAACTATCATTCGAATCAAAATCGACTTCGTCAAGTTTTTCGTTCGAACCATTCCTCGAATTTTCGTCCGAACGATTCCTTAAATTTCAAGCACGCTCACCTTATATCGCACCGACGATAACATCGTCGTTCGATAGCACCCCTATCGATAGTCATCTCAATTTACTCAGTCGAGTTCAACTCATTCTTGTTCAGCGCTATTCAATTCCCGCACTCGACTTTTCTAAGGTCGATGCAACTTTGGTGTATATGCCCAGCCCGACTTAGCCAACCGTGCTTATACAAACCATCTTTTTTTTTGTTTTATCAAAAACTGTTCTTCTACATTTTGCAAAATAGATATACTTATTGTATGGACATCCCGTAGGACATTTGAGAGAGAGCGCACCAACGATTTCAACTTTGCGAAAGCAACACTTCAGAGTTTGCAAAAATAGTGGAGTTAAAGAATTCAATCGATAGTCCAAGGACGTAAAGCCGTACTTTGATACCATTATGTCACACCCCGCTCCCGTAGGAGTGATCGTCCTTGCTAAAGCGTGATGTCGTATGAGCCTAGATTGCGCTCATGAAAGATAGGTTCCATAACGGCCGATTTCAGCTGCTGCGACGGAGTCGTCGCACAAAAGTCCCATACAGAGACATTGAATCATAGCAGCAGAAATTTAGAACAAACACAAGTCATTCAAAAGAGCTCTTTATTGATATTGAAACAATGGTTACATTGGGGGCGCAAGGCCAAGATATAAACACTTAAGCTCACTCTTCTCACTTTATAAGTCACTCTGCTCTCATCTCATCTCTCGATTACAATGCTTGAGCTAGCGGAAGCTTCGGAAGGCACGTCCATATATTATGTCCCGTATAAGTCTTTACTCCATGCGGCTGCACGCTTTGAATCGCCAAGGAACTCCGTGCCTCGACACATCCAAGCGAGCTCCGTGCCACGAGCTTCTACCTGTACCTGCACATGAAAACTATGTGGTTGTCAGTACTCAACTGTACTGGTGGAATGAGCTCCTCGCCCACCCATACAAACCGACACATTATTTTACTTTGTGCCACATAGTCCCTTCTTATCAATTGTCTTTCTACTCTTGCCTTAGGATCAGTTTTAGGACAAATGCCTTGGCCTATTTCGTGTTTCAAGACCATCCCGTGCTTGCGACATCGACATTAACCTATCGAGTCGTGTTTGCCTTACGACACTTAATCAGAGACACAACTATGCGATGAGGCTCCATTTCCGTGTGATCGTGCTAGGAATCCATTGTGCCGTGCCTCGTAACTCAGGGTGGACTAAACCATATGCCTCGCGGCCCTTGCTACTTTGATCACCAAATGACCCAATCAAGACTTGTAATCTTAGTGTCACTCAAACAACTTTGCCTTGCGGCGGTTTCTTGACTTAAACTCAAACAACTCAACCATAACCATACGACTTATATGCCGACAACATAAGACTCGACGCCACATCTCGTGCCGAAGCACGTCGCCTACGTTGCAGCCAAATCTTAGGCCCAATATTTTGTGTTCCAACTGTACACACACATTCAACTCAACTTTCTCGATATACTACACTCAAAATTCGACTCAATCCAAAGGCATACCCGCGGTTCGCCGCCCATGCTGACTCATCTATATGAACTAGTCACTAGGGCCCAGCCCTATAATGGACTCCCATTTAGCTTTTGATTAGACGAACGCTCATTGCCAGTGCGAGTAGCTAGCTCCGCTACAAGTCCCCGTCTAACTCGTGCGGTCATCCAGCACAGCTATGAATGTCTCCATCGCAACGGTTCCCCTGGGCCGCTGGGGTCGCCGTTCGAGAAATAGATTTTCTTTACCTTGTATAAGTTGTCCAATGACCATGCAAGACTCTACTTAAACTGACGTCTCACACAGTCAAAGCTACTGCTAGTGTCACCATCTCTTTCAGGGCTAAGTTCAACACATCTCACATCTGAGATCTTGCCTCGACGACCCGTAGTCGCGAGCATTCTTTCTTTCTTGCCTCAACGACCCAGTCGTGAGCATTCTTTTTTTCTTGCCTCGACGACCCAGTCGCGAGCATTCTTTCTTCTTGCCCTATCATTTCACTCACTCAAGAACAACTACCGAAACACTTTCCAAACTTAATGACTCACCGTGGCCCGTGCCTTAAAATACTAAATTCGTGCCATCGTGTCTCAAACCAACTTAAAATTCTATGTGACACCACCGCCCAAGTCATACTCTATATGACGGGCCTTACGATCGTGAGACTATGTGGTTATACCCGGCCGTAGAACTCAAGGGGCCATGCCTGCTACTACTCTTGATAGCTTAACGTAACTTGCCTAACTTACATGACGAGCAAAGGCTGCGTCAAGCTTTTCGTCGTGGGAACGTGCCGTGCACGCGTTCGACTTCGAACAACCAAGTTATTTGGAGTGCCTAAACTTATGCCACAAGCCGTGCAATACAACTTAACCCGTCGACGAGTAGAGGCTACGCCACGCCTTGGGCGAAGAGACGTACATGCTTTATGAAGCATTTATGCGGGCGACGCCTATGAATTTGGCTAACTCTTAGCTTGTGGCGAAGACCAACTCTTCCTTCTCCCAAGCCACGGGACGAAGGACCAAGTGTCATTTTTAAAGCACGCTGTGCACCAACTCTAAGACGATCGTTTTGGACCTTTCCATATTCTAACTCAATTCGATCCATCGGGATTATTCCCTTTAGCTATGTGGATTCGTTCTCTTTTATTACCAAGCCTACTTGTGCAAGTTGAAAACATACGATTTATTATGTGAAGGCTAAGATGAGGCAAGTTCACCGAAACTACCCCACCTGAGCGAGCGGTCGCCTTGACCGAGCGATGTCTTTATGCAACCATTGTAAGGCTAAGTCTGAACACCGTCGGCATTCCTATTCCTCCGATTGACTGAGCGGGACGGGGCACTACTTCGGGCAGTGCCCTGCTACTCGAGGCCTCATGCTCACTGCACAGGCACGTAGTAACCTATGGTTTGGCACAGAGGAGGGGGCAATGACTGACACGTTAGCCCCCAAGCCTCGTGTCGAATGGTCGTTTGTCGGACACGTGGTGTCGAGTGCATTGGGATTGTACTGGGCGTTGTGAAACGTGTTGACTCGGTCTGATATGGGCTTTGTGTCCACATTTGACACATCGTGGACACGTCATGATGGGTCCAGTGTGTAGCCCTAGTGTTGGGCTACACGTGGACGTGACCACGTGGCATGATGTGTCACGTGTTGTGTCCACGAGGCGACTGCATCGCAGCACAACGCAGTCTGTATACGCGAATGTGCCTGTGTGTGTTTGTGACTTGGACACGCCGTGTCCAGTCGTAGGGACACGTGGGGACTCATGTGGACTCTAGACACATGTACGACTCGACCGTGACCTATTTTGCATGTATTTCAATGTGTTTCGTTTCATAATTCAGGTTTCCCCAATTTTTCTGATACACAGTGCACTGTTTGAATTTCTGAGATTTTAAATGTAATTTCAACTGATTTCTAAATGATAATTCACCATGATAAGTTCATCTACATATGTAAGGATTAATGTACATGATTAGGTTTCATGTTAGCTAGATGTGTTGGTTTTTGAATTACTATTGGACTAAAATCCTGAAAACTATTATATTTATTTCCCTGAGTTAATACACGATTTTCATTTTCCTATACACACATTCACTGTTTTGAAATCCTGAAACCTACCCCACATTTCACTTAAATCTGAGAACACAATGTTCACAACATTTTCCTACTGATTTGAAACACACACACAATTGCACTGCTACCAGAGAACAGTGGTACACTATTTTCCAGTTTTCACATTGACATTGTTTTCTAAACCCATGGCTGAACCCTCACACTATTTTCCTATTTTATATACACACACTCACCATTGATGTCACTCACACACACTAGCACACTAAACTCTGAGAACTAAATAGCTATGGTATTGACACTGTTTCACCTATTGACACTGTTAGCTCACTCACACTCATACACATTGTACACACATGTTAGTTTCATACACACACTTGTTAGTATTCGTACACACACATGATGAACTGCTATCTGTACATACCTACCTACAAACTGATATGCATATCACATACACACACATATTGCTCTACACTCTAAAATCTGAGAATATTGAGACACACACACACACACATTGAAACACATAGACACACATTCACACTAATTTTCTATACACACAAACTGTCAAGTACACACACACTCACCCATATTGAAACACATGCACATGTATCTCTCTATCTCTCTATATGGAATATATATGTATATGGCCTATATGTTAGATATATATGTAGCTTATATGAATTTAGATATATATAATGTGTGAAATGTGTGTGACTCCAATATAGACTGTGGCATATAGCCCTATGGAATAGCCTATGGTTCCTATGTGCATTCATATGTGTATATGGCATGTATACACATGTGATTTGTGTGTTGATAGACTTGTAAGGCCTTGTGATGATGTGTGCTTTCTAGAATAGGCTGGCTAGGCTTAGTGAGACTTATTGGGTTAAGCTTGACCTAGTTGACCTAGTTGACCTAGTTTGACTAATGTAGTTGACTAGAGTTGACCAAAGGTTGACTTTAGCCTAGATTAAACCCAACATCATATAGATGCATTGTGGCAGTCTATTTCACCATTTGGACATATAGTGACTTGTACTATTCTATAGGAGCCAGACACCACTCCTCAGATAGTATATTCTCTTCAGATATTCAGGATACCAGGCGAGTATATTCTCTGATCATTTTATATCTTGTTTAGGATTATATTCCTACCTTAGATTACTTTACTTGATGCTGACACGTTGGTAACATGGATTGATACTATATGGATCCCTTCATGAGATGTTATCCCTTCGGGAGCATCAGATACTCATGTCTCGTGTGTTTCACTTACATCATGTATCTCATGCTTCTATTATCATGAATCTATCATGAATCTGCTTGTGATTCTTGTACTCTCATGAATCACAGAGCCGTTACGAATCTATTCATGAATCACTCTTTTTGAGCCAGTAGCGTAGTCATGAATCTTAACGTAACTTGACTGGATTCTTGTGTATTGATTGAGGATGGGGGAGTAGAACTAAACATGTGAATAATTCTAAAGTAGTATAGTCATGAATCACCTCTTTAGTATAGCCATGAATCACATCCAGCTGTTCACATATTTATCTTGTACTCTGAATCACTAGTCACTGATAGTTCTCTTATATATATGTAGCTATTTACTTACAGTCGCTCTTTTATATCATGTTGTTCTTTCAGTTTCATGTATCTTACTCTCTAGCATGTTTATTTCCTAACCTGTTATGATTTACATGAGATGTATTGTGCTCGCTCCTGTCCTGACTGGACCTATTGAAAATATTACAGAAGATGAGGACGAGGCACTCTGTACCACGTATTATGGGACTACCTTAAGGGATTGCTGTGACCTAGATCTCCAGCAGGATCCATTAGCAGTGGATGACACACCATTAGTTTATATTAGTCATTTTCAGTTGTATTTACTCTATGGATTACTGTATTTGAGATTTGGGATGTTTTTTGGATTTAATGTTATCTTAGACACTTAGAACTTTCTATTTATCTGTATTATGTGGATTCGTTTCATATCTATCTATCTTATCGTTTTCTGCCTTATATGTGATTGAGACTATATTTGTTATATCACCTCCATTCGGAGTGTATATACTGTACAGGTACTTTATATTGTTAGATATTTGACCTAGGACAGCGTTCTACCGCCGACACTACGGCATAGGCTGGACGTACCCACTTCTCGTGCCCTTACTCTAGGGTACGGGTCGTGACGCAATTTTAGTGGTGGCCCATGCAGGTCGAGTTTATGTAGTAGTATTCGAACTAGAGTATCACTACAGCCTGCAGTAGGATTAGGATATATTTGTGAAGGTACTCAATCACAGTTAGGATTCCTTGAGAGATTCCTGGGACGACCCTTGAGAATCTTATTTAAACTTCTATTTGAAATTCCTTCCCTTGTTTGTTCGCTCTTACTCTTTGTTATTGAATCTACTTTTTGAATAGATCGTTGTTGATTTTGACTTTCCTATCGAGATGAATTTTTATGGCCTAAATTATGATATTTTCTGATAACATATGTTGACGGGAATAACAGGGATGGTAAAATGTCTACTTGATTATGGAACCTGTAGTTTATTACAGCCATATTAGCCGACGTGGCGGGAACATAGAGACCTGACTTCGGATGTACGTATCTTGATTATGAGATTTGAAATTTCTCGCAGCTATACTAGTCGGCATAGCGAGAATTCTAGACGACATGATTGTAGAGGTGCATACCCCAGTTATGGAATCTATCGTTTATCGCAGCCTTGCTTACTGGCATGGCGAGGACTCTGAGTAACATGATTTTGGACATACGTATATGATTATCAGATTGTATCTTGAGAAGGTTTTTAAACATATTATCTCTATCATACCCTTCTGTTGTTATAAAATTGTATTCCATCATCAAATAACTTAAGAGTAGGGATATTTTAGTTTTGTAGAGCTTATTCATATGTAGTTCTTTATAGTGTAATGATATTATGACTTGTAGAGTGTCTGTACCCTCGAGATGATAGTTAGCATTGGTATTAGAATAATAACCCATTGTAGATGATTCCACTGACCTACCAATTTTCATATCGAATGTTAGTATGCCTTACAGCCTTGATGATTTATTATTTTTCCCTTACCCTTTCCAGTAAGGCACCCATGACCAGAGCCTGTCCTTGAGTATAGTTGTAGTTTCACCTAAGACTGAGAGGTCTATGTATGTAGATAGATACAGATGATATTGGTATATGGGGTATGGGTTTGGTTGGTATCTATAGGTCATTGTTGTATAGGGTATTGACATGTTGTTTAGCCTATATTTGGTCCAGTTTTCTATTTTAGTTAAGTTTTCTTTGTGTTGAGTTCAGTTATGTTTGATCAACCTTTATAGGCAGTGTGCAGACTCTTCACTAGATACCATATTCCCTTGGTTCAGACTTGTATAAGTTGTTCACTGCACTCAACATTTCATTACCTACCATGTTGCATCATAGATTTCACTGGAACATTATTCAGACCCCAATTATTGACTCACCAATATAACCATCAATTTCTTAACGTATTCTACATATCTGGAGGGTTAGTATCATGCATATTAGAGGTCTGCATCCATCCTTACTTTTTGTACATGATGACATATTGCATCTCTTAGCAGTTTACTTTACTTGATAGCCTTGCAATACCCTTCATTATAACCTGCAGTACTGCCCTATAGTGAGGTTTAAACCTTTTGGGCATGGTTGTTCAGTCCATTTAGGATAGTTGTATACATTGGGAATATAATATGGGTTGTTAATAAGAGTTCTTCTTTGATCTTTAGTCATGTCCCTCTTTCATTCTTAGATACAGATGATACATGTTTAGTCCATCTCTCCAGATACATGTTCAAACCTTTCCTTCATTGTTGGTTCAGTCTCCCAAGGCCTCTACCTGAGCATTAGTTCAATTTTCCATATGTATGTGTCCTATATCATTGTCCTATATATGATTGTTCTGTAATTTCATTTGCAGCCATGTTACACCACTGTTCTGTCCCAACACACCCTACAGTATCTGACCCCTTCATTGGAGTGATAGGCATGTGGTAAGGAGTGTGTGTTATTAGACCTTGAGTAGAGTTGAGGTGATAAGAGTTAAATTATATAGCTTGTATATATGTAATGTATTTTGATTGGTATGTAGCCTGCACTCATTTGCAGCATACTGCCTATTGCACTCCCTACACCAGTTTGGTTCACTCCTTTTAGACCACTGTCCTTGTAGTAGTAGGTGTTCAGTCCAAAAGAGAGGAGAGGCCAGGTTTGATCTAAAGGCATGTTTCAGTCACCATGTAAGTTTTCTTTCACTTTAACCTTACAAGTGGACCCTAATGTCCTATCATTTTGCTTATAAATTCAGTCTCCTTAGCATCATTTTCTTTTGCCGACATTGTTGTTTCAGACCATTCATCCTTAGCCTAATTTCTAAGCATTTGTTCAGTCCCTTATAAGTTTAGTCTACTTTAACACTTTGATGGTCAGTTTATATATATATATATATTTTTTTCATATATATATATATATACTTAGGATATATGTAATGGGTTGTTGTTCTTGAGCTTATGTATATGTGGTATTTCGGATTTGTGTGCTTAGAATATAGGTATTTATTTGTGGGTGACTTGATAAGATTTGGGAAGTTAAGAGTTAGTCTATTATAGAGTTTTTTTTTTACTAATCTCTAGTTGCCAACACCTAGATAGCTAGCATAGGCAAAACTCTAAGAAGTTGACCAATTGTTGACCAAGTGCTTGGATGTTGAGAAATTGACTAGTTATTGACCAATAGTTGACTATTGACTATCTTTGACTTAGTTTGACTGGAGATAGGATTAGAAGTAGGTTGTTTGTGTTGTTTGATCATGTTTGATTATTTAGTAACTTGAGACCTTATTTGTGTTTAGGTCGGAGACATGGTTTTTCTAAAGATATCTCCGACTCGTGGTACCATACGTTTTGGTGGAGGTGGAAAGCTTAGCCCGCGCTTCATTGGACCTTTCGTGATCAGCGGAAGAGTCGGTGACGTGGCATACAGGCTAGACTTGCCACCTGCACTAGTGGGTGTCCACAACGTATTTCACGTATCACAGTTGAGAAGTTATGCGGCTGATCCTAGCCATGTACTTGACCATTCGGAGATTGAGGTGGGACCTATTCTTAGTTATCCAAAGCAGCCTGTGGAGCCAGAGGATGAGGACGATGCGCTCTATACCACATTATGGGACTACCCTAGAGGATTGCTATGACCTGGATCTCCAGCAGGATCCATTAGCAGTGGATGACACACCATTAGTTTAGATTAGTCATTTTCAGTTGTATTTACTCTATGGATTACTGTATTTGAGATTTGGGATGTTTTCTGGATTTGATGTTATCTTAGACACTTAGAACTTTCTATCTATCTGTATTCTGTGGATTCGTTTCATATCTATCTATCTAATTGTTTTCTGCCGTAGATGTGATTGAGACTGTATATGTTATGTCACCTCCATTCGGAGTGTATATACTGTACAGGTACCTTATATTGTTAGATGTTTGACCTAGGACAGCGTTCTACCGCCGACACTGCGGCGTAGGCTGGACGTACCCACTTCTCGTGCCCTTACTCTAGGGCGGGTCGTGACAGCTAGAGTTCTCGAGAATTGACTAGTTCTCTCATAAGGAAACCAGTATAGACTTCGGTATTTGTGTTTCCTTTTCTAGACTTCTTACTTTATGCAATTTACCTATTATAGTTTGATATTGTCTTGTTTATAACTGTTATATTTATGGCCATAATTTTAATTGGGAATTATTATTTTTGTTGCACACACGCACTCTATTTACCCCCTCTAGAGGTGCTCAACGTTCCTAAACTAGGTACAATTTTATCAATCTTTTTGAGGATACTCTAGTTCTATTTTATTCTCACATTTCCAACTTGAAAATATATTTGTCTTTTTTCCCACTATGTTGCTCATTTGCTTCTTGGATGGCTTCTAACATAATTTTAATCACGAGTCTCCCAATAACTCAAGGCACCCTTTGCTCTATTGTTGTATCAACATTTTATATAAGATATCTGTAAGCCCACTTTTCCAGAAATTGAGTTTAGAATATTTTATTAATTTTTTGGAATATTTTTCAGAATTTATTTCTTTGCTTTATTAAATCTTTATTTGAATGATTTTCTCTATCAGGATCATTTACCTTATTCTCTTAGAGTATTCAAATTATTTTAGAAGTTAGCCTTATATCTTATAATTATTTGTTAGTATTTCTTTATTACATTTTTGAAATAGTTTCATTGAAATTGTGTGCATCTATTACTAACCAAGCCAATCTTCTGTTCTTTGAAATCCTTATTGAACCAAAACCCAAACTCTTGTTAAAGCCAGTCCAAGCTGGCCAATTACTTATTCTTTTTTTTCCAAGTCCATATGGGGACAGCCCATCAATTCAGCTAATTGGGCCAAACCTATTAAAGGTTTATCCAACAGCCATTACTATAGCTCTTTAAATCGAATTCTTTTCTTAGGCCCAATGATACTAATTCCATTTAGCCACAACCCATTGTGACACAAACCCGACCCAGTAACCAATAACACCCAAACCCGATAAGCCTTAAAACCCAACTCCTCTCTTCTCATTTCAGATCCCTAAGGGCCTGTTTGGTTCCACATTATAACTCAGTTTTTTGAGTTATAAGGTTGAAGCTGACAAAAATGTGTTTGGATTGTAATACTCGGAAAGGTGATTTTAGAAACCAATTTCCAAAAGCAAACTTTAAACTCTACTTTCCAAAAGCAACTGAAAGCTCTTTTCTAAAACTTGTTTTGCCAATCTGCGGGGCCCACCCCCACTCCCAAGTCCCATCACTTTCTCTCTCTCTCTCTCTCCCTCTTTCTCTCTGGGATTCTGGAGGAAGACTCCGCTCTTCCTTCTCCCTCCCTCTCCATTTCAGACCTTTGGGCCACCCACTCCGAGGTGGACGACGACGCGCCGACAACGATGAGGAGCTCCTCCAGCTCGTCGAGGACGAGGTTGACGCAGAGGAACTCCCCCTCTCAAAGCTCCACCGTGGACTTCCTCCTTTCGAAGCTCCACCGGACGCAAGCCCAACTCGCCGCCGTCGGCCCCTCCCCGTGCCTCCTCCTCCGCCTACGCCTCCACGACCTTCTCCTACTACTCGTGGGACAGGGACCTCCTCCGCCACCACTTGGACTTCGTCGACGTCGATGGATCACCGCCCACGCTGTCGTCCGACGACGTATCCACCTCGTTGCTCTGCAACAACAAGGTCAACACGTTCTACTACGTCGGCATGAGCGGCATCGCCTTATGTTGGAGGCTGCTGTAGATACCGCGATCGGCGTTTGACATTGACACGAGACGTCGGTGGCATCATCGTGGACTCCGGGACCGCAATCACGAGGCTGCAGACGGAGGCATCATCGTGGACTCGGCAGGGACGTTCTGCTTGGCTTTCACGCTGGACACAGGAGAGAACATCTTTTGTTGGACACAAGGATAAGGAACAGACACAGGAACACAGTAAAAAATCAGTTTTTAAAAATATTTTACCAAATAAAATCTTCAAAATTTATTTTTTAAAATTATTTCTAGATGAAAGTAACCAAACGCAAAACGAGAATTTCTATACTGAGAAAACAACTTTATAACTTACTCTTGGAAAATTGTTTTTAGAATAAAATTTCAGAAAAACTATTCAAACGGACCCTAATTTTTCTAACAGATCGATTCCTTTCTTATTCACTCGACCGTTGGAGACAACCGAGCAGTGGGAAGGACAGACTCCGGCGATCGACCTCAACCACTCCAGAGCCATCGCAAAACTTTGCTGCTACCTCTTAACTCGTCGATTACTACCCTCTATTCTTCATCGATATATGAGAGTCGATCGTGACGTTCGTTCTTAACCGCCGGTGATCCCCGTCCCTCCTATAAATAGGTGCTCTACCACTCCTTCTTCTTCATCACCATTCCATAGGCGGGGCCCTATCCGATTTGGTAGTGCCATCAACTTCTTCCCAGAGTTTTCAAGCCTTAAGCGGTGGCCATGGCGTCGACAGCTTCGCTCAATTGCGGCCTAGTGGTCGGCGAGTCTTCCCTCGACAGTCGCGGTGACGATCGGTGGCGACGCATATTTCCGGCGATCTTCTCCTAGGCGTCCTCTTCTCCTCTCTAGCGATCATCTCTGCTGACTTTGACGAGGAGCACCTTCGTCTCCGATCGATCTCCGGTGAGTCCACCTTTTTAGTTTCCTTGGCTTCCTGATTTTTTTGTGGATCTATCTTGAATGATTGGTTTCGACTATGAGGAGGATACTTTCTCGTATCGATTGATCTCTAAATTCTTAACTAATTTTCTTTAGAAAGTCTCTAAAACTGGTTCTTCTTCTATCTGCATGAATGGTGTTTGATCATTTGCCCCTGAAGAAGATCAGATCAGTTTTGCAGTAAAATGGTCGGGTCTGACACCCTAATCCCTTTCGAGATAACTCTGTGTAGGTATTTTTTCTCTAATCCTTCTTTGATTAGTGAGACTGTTGATGATAGGGGAAGGTATGTACTCTTGAGAGCAGACTGTAATACGGATATGTAATTGTGTTCTTGACACAACTAGAGGACAGGAAGATTTCTATCAGCAAATTTGAATGTTTTGGGCACTGTAGCTTGACCGTTGGAGTTTTTTATGATAGCCCCTTTTTGAATTTTCAGAACTTCAGAGCTGTCATATTGGGTATTCAATTGTTTAAAAACTTTAATTGTCTCTTGGTCAAGTTCTAGTGGGATATACTTTGATGTGGTATTGAGCTTGTAGTATTAGGCTATTGGGCCAGTTGTGGGTCAGACTGGGCTTTGCTGAGGATTAAATTAGTTAAGGAATATGAATAGCATCAGTAGCAATAAAATTAGTTTTGAAGCCATAGGTTTTGGGCTTGAGTGTTGCAAGCAGCAGTATTAGTGGTTGAGTAGGGATGATGGGAAATAAAAGATTTTGTATGGTTAAGACTTTAATGATTAATATTAGGCTTGTAGGGATTTTAGGTTTAAGGAATATGCTAGTTGGGCCAAGTCTTGAGAGGTTTTTAATAGGAAATTCTTGTATTATTTCTAGGAGTGGACAAGGAGCATTTGTGGGCAAATTGGACTTGACGCAAGTAGTCCATATTTTTTTAATATTAAATAAATACAAATTTTTTTATTTTTCAAAATTGGCATGACTCATATTACAATACGATTTTCGACACAAATCATAACTCATGACTCTTGCATTGCATGATTTGTTTCCAAGACATGTTTGAATCCTGTTTCTGAATCATGACTCAAAGAATCAAGTTCTGACTTGCTTGATAAGAATCCAAGAAATCAAGTTTCGAATCTTGCTTGAGTTTTCAATCATGAGGAAAGGAAAAATACCGATTAGATGTGTGGTCAAACCAGTCTAGTCCAAATCATAGCTTGACATACACCGTTTGTATGTCCGAGTCTGACCAGTCCGAATCTAAACCTTAACCGGCTACATATCGAAACAATATTTCAAATCACTTAATTACTAGTTATGCATCCTTGAATCATTGTCTGACTCAGTAACATGCTTTATTATGATTCTCACAGTTTCTCGTGTTGCAGATTGCATTCATGCAGTATTCATGCATTTGTATGGTTCAGTTTCTATTTACTTTTCCTACTTTATTTATTATTGTGTTACATTACGCGGGGATATACTTTACTCCTTTCCTGACTGGATCGTTGACTACCAGGTATTAGCAGGATGGCATAAGAACTCTTGGAAGATTTTGATTTAGATTAGTATCATTCATGTACTTATTGTTGTATATTATTTCGAGGCTTGGCCAGAGTTGTCTCCAGGATGATATTGACATGTACATGTACCAAAAGAGATATAGTGGATTGTGATTTGCGTGTGTTGATTCTTTTTCCATTTTAGTCATGTGATTGAGCATAGATGGATATCGTATCACTTGAGGATTCCTGTTGGATAGTGGATACATGTATCCTTCTTACCATATGACTTCCATTAACAAGGACTTGGTCCTATCAAGAAGATTGCATGAAGTCGAAAGTCCATATAATTTCAGCAAGAAGATATCACGTCTAGTAACTCGCAACAATAAGTAGAGAAAAACCAAAAGGTTTATCAAGGATATTACCTAGACATTGTCCTAGACATCTCCTTTACATTAATCATATAACTAGAATATGGACAAGAACTTATTGAAAGGGAATCATCTTCAAAGAAGGTAGTCAAGTTACCATTTGCTTGCTTAGTATACTAATCTTCCCTGGTTTAGGGCTCACATGGAGGAAAATTTTCAGAATTATTAAGAGCAGATGAAGCTTTGAGGCATCGAAGGAGCCAAAAACACAGAGGAGATAATCCACGAGGATGTTAGACTTCTTAAGTTGATGCTATTGTTGAAGAGAAAGAACATTCCAATGATGCCTGCAGAAAGTGGTAAAGGGGGAGGCAACATTAGTACCTTTAACTGCGAGGAAAATACATTCAAATTTCTACCATGATACCATCCATGAATGTTCACACCATAGGCAACAAATCTGTCTACCCTCTGAAGAAGAACAAAAATGTCAAACATCGACTACTCTAAAATAATTAATTGAATAAATTGACATTGAACAAAAGTTTAACAAATTTACAAAAAAAAAAGAACACTACGATTACTATAGAAAATAGAAAATAACACAATTAAATAATTTACCATAATTTCTCCTCACTAGCCAAGAGCACCAATGGTTCCAGTTCACCTAGTCAGTAATGTGGTTGATCAAATCAGACAAGTTAGCAATTCCTCTTAATTAACAGAAGTTATAACAAATGAAGAGATGGGATCGCCCGAAGTTTACTTGGGATATATTTTGAAGAAAAGGGAAGCATGCACATAATAAGTGAGAAGAAAATACATAAAATTGTTGGCAAGAAAATACATAGTGTGTCTATATACATAATTTTGAAAATAATGTGTATTTCCAACTAACATGAATATTAGAACAATAAACTAGTTTTCATATATCTACACCATCCATAATCTAGCCTAGATTATATAAAAATTTATATGTTATGCTCTATCACTAGAACAAAGGGCAAACCTAAATTTGACAATTGAATTACAAAAGGAGAACACATCTTTGAATTATAAGAAGGAGAACACACCATCCCTTTCCTCCTGGCTGCACTTTGGATGCAATAAGACAACAGAATAACAAGAAGGAGAACACAGCTTTGAATTATAAGAAGGAGAACACACCATCCCTTTCCTCCTGGCTGTACTTCGGATGCAATAGGACAACAGAATTACAAGAAGGAGAACACAACTTTGAAACCCCTTTCCTAATTAAAACCAAGAATAAGAACAAGAAAGAAAAAATTAAACAAAGAACAAAGTTACTAATAAAATTAATCATAGAAAAAAAATTTAGGGTTCCAAACCCTAAGTAGGAATTGACGACCTTGTAACCCGCTCGACGGAGTTCGGTGGCGGTGACGGAGGTGCGATGATCGAAATTTTTTAGGGTTATAATTCCTTGGACTACGAGTTGCCGGTGGCCGGTGCTCTGCGGTGGACCCGCGAGTCCCTGAGGTTGTTGCTTTCTCGCGACGCGGTGGGGTAATAGCCCCTTGCGGCCCCAATCTTCGATCGAGAGAGAAAAATGAGTCCATAGAAAATGGGTGAGAGAGAGAAAGGAAAAAAAGTTTAAAAAAAATAGGAGAAGTAAGAGAGGAGAATAGGGAAAAATTTTGTCGACCGGATGCAGAGTCCAAATTTTGGGAGGGAGCGGTGGAATAAAAAAAAGGGGGAAACCAAAATTTGGAACAACACTTTAGAAAGTGTTATGTTTTGTACATAATAATTTGTAGGAATTTGGGGGAAGGATGAAAATACTGTAAGAATTTATAGCAATTTCTCTCTTTGTGTGACTTTCACACAATTACTATACATTAGCGGGTTTTTAGATTTGTATGCTTTCACGCCATACATGCTATATTCTACTTTTTTCATGTAAAATAAAAACCTACACTGCTTCTCCTAGGATTCGAACATATATCTGCTTTGACATACAAACGTAGCAATAGATGAATATTATAGATTCTACAGCATTCAGGAAACGCTATAAAGATATTTTTATAGCACTGCAGAAAGAACGCTATTGTTGATAACATTCTATAGCGGGGACACTTGAACGCTATAGAAAAACTGCTATTGTAGGTCCTATTTGTTGTAGTGATTAACGACAGCGTAGGCTGGACGCGCTCACAATGCGTACCCGATCATGCGGGTGTGGGGCATGCTACATTTTTAGGGTGGCCCATGCAAGTTATATCTAAAGGTACTTAGGATGAGTGCTATTGGGAGCCTGCAAGAATAGGAATGCTCAATCACAGTTTAGGCCGTTCTTGTCATTATGTGACTATTTGTCTATTGCCTAGATTTTGATAAAAAAATCCTATTGATTATATCTTTCTGCATTCCCTACTCTTTGATTTTTGACTCTATTCCACTAGACCATGCCCATACAAATTTTATTGACCATGCTTGTCATGCCAAGATGACTTTACATGCTTAGGCGATGTTATTCTTATTCAATCCATGATCGTGCCTAATGATTTTTGACTTCGACTGTGCTTAGATGAATTTGGTTATGTATTCTATCGTGCTAATACAACTTTTGATTAAATTGTGCCTATGATTTTGACCTTCACCATGCTTAGATGTCTTTGGTTAAGTATTCGATCGGGCCTATACGATTTATTTAGGCGTGACTATATTGTGCCTAAATGATTTTGATCTTAATCGTGCCTAAATGACTTGTATTCTTAATCGTGCCTGAATGACTTTGATCATAACTAAATGATTCCTTTGATCGTATGATCATAATTTTGATCGGTGTTTCTATCATGTCCTTGTTTCAGTTTTAGTTGTGATTATATCATTTCAATCTTATTTTCGATTGTGCCAAATCATGACTTTCCTTAAATTTGACTCTATTCATGATCGTGCTTGACCAATTTTGATCGTTTCTTAATCCTGCCAAACCAAAATCATTCTTAACCTTTGATTCAAAGATCGTGCCTAATTAATTATGATTGTGCCATTTTGTTTCGGATCGTGCCGAATTAAATCTTTCTAACTTTTGATTCAAGACCGTGCCTAAATTTTGATTTTATCTTGATCGTGCCTAGATAATTTTTCCACTAGCCGTGTCTATGTCCTTCCAAAATGATTTTGATCGTATTCGTGATGATTTGAATATTATCATGCTTAAAACAAATTGATTTTTCTAATCATTCCTAAGTGGTTATGATCATGAATAGATCTTAAACTCTAACTTGATCATAACTATATCAATTTATCCTATTCTAATCGTGCCGAATCGTAATCTTCGATCGTGCTTTAACGGGTTTGATTATTATCGTGACACCTTCAAATTTCTTTATTTCTTAATCGTGCCTAGTCATGCCACATAGATTCTATTCATAATCGTACTTAGTTGATTTTGATCTTCATGTCATTTGTCCTTAATCGTGCCAACTCGTATTCTTCGATCGTGTGCTAGAAATTTTATCATGCCATTTATATCCAATCATGCCATTTATATCCAATCGTGTCTTTTGAAATTTTGAGGATGAAATTTTTCTAAGGTGGGTAGATTTGTAAGCTCACTTTTTTCGGAATTTGAGTCTAGAATATTTTATTAATTTTTCAAATTATTTTTCAGAATATTTCTTTGCTTTATTAAATCTTTATTTGAATGATTTTCTTTATCATGATCATTTATCTTATTCTCTCAGAGTATTTAAATTATTTTAGAAGTTAGCCTTGTATCTTATTAATTATTTGTTAGTATTTTTATTACATTTTTGAAATACTTTCATTGAAATTGTGTGCATCTATTACTAACCAAAGCCCATCTCATGTTCTTTGCAATCCTTAGTGAACCAAAACCGAAACTCTTGTTAAAGCAAGACCAAGCCAGCCAATTACTTATTTTTTTTTTCTATGTCCATATGGGACAGCCCATCAATTCACCTAATTGGGCCAAACCCATTAAAGCTTTATCCAACAGCCATTACCATAGCTCTTTAAACCGAACTCTTTTTTAGGCCTATTGATATTAATTCCATTTAGCCACAACCCATTGTGACACAAACCCGACCCTTAACCAATAACACCTAAACCCGATAAGCCTTAAAACCTAACTCCTCTCTTCTCATTTCATATCCCTAATTTTTCTAACTGATAAATTCCTTTCTTTTTCAATCGACCGTTGGGGACGATTGAGTAGCGCGATGGACTGACTCCGACGATCGACCTCAACCACTCCAGAGCTTTCGTGAAACTTCGCTGCCACCGCCTTAGACTCGTCGATCACCGCTCTCCTTTCTCCACCGACATAGGAGAGTCGACCGTGACCACCCGTTCATAACCGCCGGTGATCCCCGTCCCTCCTATAAATAGGTGCTCCGCCACTCCCTCTTCTTCATCACCATTCCATAGACGAAACCCTGTCCGATTTGGCAGCACCATCTCCTTCTGTAACCCCACTTTCCACTTTCTGGGATTTAAAATTATTTTCTAAATAAATAATTTTGGTAAAACAATATTTGAATAATAAATCTTATAACTATTTTGGAGGAAAATTCAAATTTATACTTTGGGAGGGAATTCCTAGTTTGTTACAGGAAATTGGAGTGGTCCCCATTTTTCAAATTCTCTTAACCATTTTCTAACTGATTTTTTTCTATGACTTGCAATTAATAAAGGGGGTTCTTCCTTCATAATGGCCTTTAGGTGGAGGGGCCTTTTTGCTTATTTTTCTTTCTCTATTTTAAGTTCTGAGGAGAGAGAATGAGCATTTTCTCTTTTCATTCTTTTTCTCTCAGCCAAGCAACCGAGCTCCACTCCCTATCTCATTTTTCCCTAATTTCCTCCGAGCCTAACCCTAGAATCGATCATGGCGATGGTGAGGAAGCCGACCATCAGCACGGCGGCGCATCACTGCCATGACGACGGCTTCTTCTCCGACGACTAGCTTCTCCAGCATCGGCGCACAGAGACGGAGGATCGCTCGATCTCCTCCAGAAGTTGTTAAATCTGTTTCCTCGGCGGCACACACAACCGTTCCGACGACTCTTCTTCTCCATGGCGGCGATTAACCACTCCGGCAGCGGCGATTGAGGTTCCACACCTTCTTCTGCGACTACGACGTCAGGGATCCTTCGTTCGACGACTTCGAGCCTTCATCCTCGATCAGTGACAGCGATCGCACGATTTCCTCTCCGGCGATCGTCGTTCTCTTTGCGGCGTCGATGACTAGATGAACTCCTCAGGCGACGTTTTCCCTAGCTATCATTCCGATCTCTCGGTAAGTCAGTTTGACCTCCCTTAAATTGTTCAGAATGTGGAAACAGTTGATCTGTTCTTGATTAATTTCTCTCTATGATCGCATCGTAGCAATTCTTTAGCGATATCGACCGGATCGATCGATCGAGTTAACGATCGATAGATCTTTAATCTTTGATTCGATAAAGCTTTTGATTTTTTTTTGTTCTTAATTTTGAATTGAGTCTTGTCGTGATCACCAGGCATTCGAGGAAATCCCTCTGAATAATCCTGGACCCCTTGGAGCTTGAATAGGACATGGGAGTTTGGTATCGGTTCATTAAGACACAGGTACAGTCTCCTCCTTATTGCTTCCTTATATCTGTTTCAATTCTTGTATGTAGAGGTTGACGGAGGGACTGGGCAGGATTGTAACAAGGATATGGGGGTTGTGTCCGAGAGTTGGATGTGTCCATGAGTTATTCGTGTCCTGTAGTAGTTGTGTCCAGTGTGCAGTTGGCGTTGGGTACTGGAGGCTAGCATTGCCGCGGGCATATGCCTTGACTATTGGGGCTCTGTACGTGAGGGTTGGACACCATATGATTCTTGTAGATTTGTTTTTTCTGAGATTCTTGATTTGTATAAATCTGTAGTTTTTTATTATATTTTGCTAAGTTTTGGTCTGTTGATTTGGACTCTGCTGGGTTTAGCCTGGCTTATATTATACTGTGGGGATTTTATTTTGTGGTGCTATAGGTTATTTCTGTGATAACTTGGGAAGTACGCTAATTATACTCTCAATCTATGGGTTATGTGAATAGATTCCCTGGGGTGTGTTAGTATAATAGGAACCTGATGTGGTTTGAATGTCAAATATGGGTTTGGATAGACATTTGCTTTGCAGGTTTTAGAATATTTGATTGTGTGGAACTGTCGAGTTGAATGTTGGGTAACTTTGAGTTCAAGCAGGAGGTAGCTGCTATGGGCTGGTATTGTATTGGGCCGGGAATTGTAGTTATATTTGCAGGTGATGGTTTGGTTATAAAATGATAATGTTGAGAGTGTTCCAACATTATGTTATATATAGTTTTGGCCAGGTCGCTCCTCGATTTCAGAAGGAATGACCTGGATATGAGTCCTCTTGCTTGCAGATTAATAGATAAGAAGGGGACGGACGTATTGGATGATGGTTAGCAGAAGCAATGAAGGGTTCTTTCCTAAATCTAAAGCTATGTTAGGCTGGCTTGGTCTGGAAGGCTCTAGTTAAATTATTATTAATAAAAAATATCGATTTTTCTTGATAAATACAAATCTCATAGAAGAATGCTAAAATATTTTCTAGGTATATGTATCATAATTATTATTTTGCTAAATTATTTAGTTACTTTAAATATTAGTTCCATTCTAATAA